>CM033473.1:157218577-157818577 GCA_019447015.1 Hymenochirus boettgeri | reverse complement strand
AATCCGCCTGTAATCCGGACCATCTTTTGTGAGGAAAGATGGAAGACTAATAAGGACTTCGGATATCGTCTATCTAGCTGAGATATTATTAATATAAGGTTCCTTTTGTGCTGTTTTTGCTGTATTACTGTGTTATGTTATTTTGGTCACTAGGGGGACCTACTTGCCCTTATGGATGTTTAACTTGTATAGAATTATGCCATTATTATACCAGTATTATTGGGGTATGTACAAATTAGTTATGGGATATGTTATTTCGGTCACTAGGGGGACCTTTTTGCCCCTATGGATATATTTCATGCCACTAATATACTGGTATAATGGAGGTATGCATAACCACATATATGTAAGCTAAGGCAACCATGGTACGAGTGCCATCATTATATGACTTATCTATAAGCGACATAGGAAGATTGAGGGTATCTCTCTGTGCCGCTTGTGCCGTTTTCCCTTTTCAAAGATGGCCGATGGGTAGCGGACATATGCACGTGCATGCGTGCGACTCACGGAGGGATTTGTGATGCTCCAAGATATCGCGTGACTCTTCTATTTTGGGTTTCGCGGGGTTCTTTCTTTTCCCACACATATGCTATTTCCGGTTCCTTCTCACTGATGCCGGCTGGGTACTTAAGGTGCTATTCAGTCGTGTATAATTTGCCGTTGGATAAAGTCTGACTATACGGACGAAACACGTCCGGCTTTGTTTTAATTAGCTCTCCACACCTTCTTGTGTATCCTGACCATACAGATGGGTGCTCAGTGGTGAGATCATGCTGGTTTTGCTCGGCTATTTGTTATAGGTGTTCCCTCCTCCTAATTTCTAGGGGTATTTACAAGGTTAGGGTAGTTAGCCTATATTTCATGATTATACTATATGAACCATATTACTGCTATATGTATAAGATTGTACTAAAATATATGTGTCTGATGCACCACTTTGTCATATTGGTTTATGTATATACTAATATTTATGTATGACTGGATGAATGAATATACCGGTATATTCTCTGTGTGATGTATCGTTGTGATACTGGGGTTGGAGATGTGTTTTTAATGTAACTTTTGTTGCACCTTCCTGCTATATCCCTAGTTTATATTTAATAAAGGATATTTTATACATTATTAGATTTTGGGTGTGCCCTGTTTATACCACTTCTGTTCTCTTTTGCTTATTAAGGTTGCTTTCTTTAACTGGGTCCTAACCTACTGGTACTTGCCTTTTTGGCTGCATGAGCAGACAGTTTCTCCTGTGTGGCCTGGATGCTTGAAGCTGACTCTCTAGTTTAAAGTACTTTGCTCAAACGAGCACATGACCTAACTCTGGGTGGAGAACAATTTCCCAGAAGGCTTGGTCAAACCTTCAATGTAAAACACAATATATAGAAAATTAGGCTGTTGTACATCCATATTAAAGTGCAACTAGAGACCAAAAATATAATACATACAGAAAATAGAATTCTATTATAAACAATTGTAATTGCATATTGGCTACCTCCATAAGGTTGCTGAAAACTAGCCCTTCAAAATCAGCTTTGTGACCTGCCCCCTCTAATTATAAGTCTACAATTATAAATACAATTTATTGCCAGTAAAGTGTTTCTCCAGCAACTTTGAAACAATGTCCATGTCCACAAATCCAGATATGAATGTCGTGTGCAAGAAATGCTATGGACCATATAGTCCCACTTACACCTTTTTCACTCCAAAGTAGTCCCACAGAGGATCCTGAAATCTACCTATGTCCTACAATATTTCCTTCACAGGAACTTCACTTGGCTCTTTTCACATCCAAAGCTTCCTGGGCACCTGCTGGCCTAAACGGATCTCTAGAATCCACTTTAATAGTGGGGCTACTGTTAATTTATATTGAAGGAATGTTCTCCGTTTTACTAACAAAATATAATATATTCCATTTACATCATTTATTATTGTTTTTTCTGGACAACATTGTTCCTTTCCTTTTTTCAGAGCTTGGAACCCTTTCTGGGGGTAATTGAAATTGCTAGAGGTCTAGTCAAACTATAAGGAGATAATAACCTGCAGTGTAATAATGGTGTATATGTTGAGAGCTACATTTCGATAAACAGGCATATCATTGCAAACAGGTGTAGAAACCTGTAATTCATGGAATAATTTGGTCACTACTAGAAGCAGAAACCCCCCAAACTGGATTCCACTGAGTAGGTACAGCATTAGCCTCCAATAAACAATCAGAATATTTGCTCCCTAACAGTTTATATCCATTATATTCCTCACTCTCCAACACATTTATGGCTTTACTGAATTAGTAAGCCAGAACGATTTGTTTGATACCGTAACACACCCATTGGACTGTTATTAACATGATTCCCCCCCCTTCCCTTAAATGCTTGCAGCTTCTAGAAAATGCACTTAAATGCACAGTTAATATCAAAGGTAAAATAACTTTAAGCATCCTTAAGATTCACTAATTATCTGATATAATGAAACAACAGCAGATGTCTGTACCTCCTCAGGCTGTTACGGTACAAAAAAACATTAAGGCAGCTACAGGCTGCTTCTCATTTTATTATATGCATTTTATTGTTTAGGGATTGATAATGACAGCTGTACTAGTATAAGTTGAGTTCAGCAATAGTTTAATTCTGGTGCGTTTGTTGACTTATGTATACAAATTAAGAAATACAAAAAAAATGATTGAATGGCAAACGCTGTAATATGAAGAGCCATGGACATTTTTTTTTTACCATAAGATGAAGCAGCTGCACTGGTGGGAGACAGCACTCCAAACACTCTTCAGTGTCTAGACCAGAATACTGAAGAATGTACAGCTCATTAGTCAACATCAATCAATGAGCAAAAAATATTTGAAGAGGGATTCATTCTGTATGCACTATATAAAATAATGACATAATGGGCCCTAACAGGCAATAGATTTGAAAGCAGCAATTATTACTAAAGGATTGATTCTGCTCCAGGAGTGTGGAGGGTGCTATTCCAACTAAAAGCCTCAAATGTAATATATTTCAGTTAAACTATTATTTCTTTGCAAACTAGTGGCAAGTATCTGCCTTGTAAAATAGTAAAGCTTGCAAAGGCAAATCACTTGACATCAAAGTTTCTTAAATAGAAGAGTGTAATCAATTGGGTTGAATGAGCTAATAACTTCCTTTAGGGACACTTGGGGGACTTGTGAGTATTATGATCTTATGGATAGGGGGTGTTGTTTAAAAGTCAGGGGTGGACATGCCCTTTAAGGGGGAAGTTCAGTGTAAATACCTATACTTTTAAGATAAAGGAGCAGTATTTTTCTATCCTAATGACCTTAACCTGCCCATTCAGCATTTTGTCTGTGTATACATAAATGCTTCCGAAATACTGTCTTCCTGTTTGCAGGACCCCTAATAGAGACCGTTATGGTCTAATAGAAACTGTTTATGGTCAGTAGAAATTACTGTTAGGAACATTCCAAGGTAGTGTGCATTCTGGGAAGGAGCGTTAAAAAAACCTGAAAAATCAGCTCACTAATGTCAACAGCAGGGAATAGCAAAGGGTATAAATTCAAGTTCTTATTGTTAAAAATGGTGCTAATTTTGCACAACCAATCAAATTTAATTAAACATTTGAAAGCTAACATCTGATTGGTTGGGGCAAACTTAGCACCATTTTTAACAATAAGAACTTTTATTGAATTTTTAAAATAATGATATTTTCCACTGAACTTTCCCTTTACTTGTGTCTCTAGCGTATGTATCTCTAATCTTTATGTCAGCTTCAGTGGATTCCTTCTTTTAAAATGTATTAAATTACATTTCTGTTTTGTCATTCAGGCTGACTAAAAAGTAAACTACAAATATTACTTTTCTTTTTTGTATGAAAAGCAATGATAGGAGAAGTTATGGGCAACACAGTGGCTCTGTGGTTAGCACCATTGGGTTCAAATTCTCCCTTGGATGCATATGCAGTCATACTGATATGTTGTATATGTGTGTGAGATAAAGGGATTAGATTGTAGACTCTGATGTGAATGGCTTAAATAATTGCAAGGTGCTGAAGAATACTGTATGCATTGCAGTATAGAAGATTTAAAAATATATATATATACTTTATACTGTTAGATATACAGTAGGTATGTATTTTTGCTCTGCAGTAAGAATGTTCAGGAGTGTACTGCAACAACTTAGACTCCCACAAACACAGATTATAGGAGCTAAATTACTTTGCACATCACTGTCTTCATTAACTACTGGGTGCTAGATTGTCAGCGTAGCTGCGCAAATTGGATAAAAACATAAACTATAAACCACTGCAATCAAGATTTTCAACAGTAAATTGTTTATTTAATTATAGGGTCTGACTCCTAGTTATACACAGGTCAGAAAAATCAACCAATAGCCACAGCAAAGGGAGAGGTAAGACACAGCTTTAGTTTAGGGAACTATGGGACAAATATATGAACCCGTGCTATTGGAAAGTTCTGATACCGAGGGATATCAAAAAAGTCTGTTCTGAGTCGTGACATGACTATTCAGATGTATAATACCAACGCTGTAGTAGACTGCTGCAATGGTATTTATGTGGTACCACCGCAATTGTAATTTTACAGCCATAATTTTGAATGTACAATCGCCGTAACGATCGTTAAAGGAGCTGTATCACGAAATAGCAATACTGTGCCTTTATAAATATGGCCCTAAATTCTACTGACTTTAGTCACTATTGAAGTATTGGTATTTTTATCAAAATATCACTATGTATTTATTGTTATTTAGGTACCATGATTGAGAAATCAGTGATGCTATTTAGTGAAAGTCGCAGTATTGGTTAATACCAGTATCGCAGATTCTTAACAACCATGCTGATATATGTTGTGAACCAAATGGTTTTCAGGGTTGTTCTTTTACCTGTGTTGGCAAGGAGCCCATCAGATAATAGACATACTGTACACTTAAACACAAGTTCTATTTTTGATTGATAATCAGAAGGACGTCAATACTCAATAGCAGGAATCACAGATGTAATATTGGTAATCAGGATGCAATTAAGAACAAGTGTTAATCATCAGATGTTCAGGATACAATTTAAATCAATCCAAGAACCTTCTAGAATAAAGCAGTACAATAGTGACATGGCACTATATTCAATAAATAATAATAATGAATGGCAGGAAAGGCAGGCTTGTTCTAATAATAGTTTTAATGCCTGAATTGGGGTTAGAGCAAAAGTGCTAAAATATGAAAATCTAAATATCACTATTAATCCTATGTACTATAGCTAAATACTGTAAATGTAAAATATTGGTTATACTTTATAAATGCTATAATAATGAATGATGTACTGTTGTTAATAAATACAACTTAGTAAATCTAAATAATGTGATATGAGTATAAGAATTAAAGGCACTTTACAGTTACATTTTACTTACTGTAGCTAGGTTTTCTGCCTGGCTCACTACAGTATTTTACAGTGGCAGTGTTACCACTTCATTGCATCATATCAGGGGTATAGGTATGAACATTATTTATAAAGGAGTGACATTGGACAATACTATAATCATCGCTACATTATCACAGGGGCCATTATTTTATTATTTAAAAAAAAAATTATGCTGTGGTTGCAATATAGTACTCGTTAGACTACTGAAGAGTTATTTTACAATCACATCATAAAATAACGCCATAGCATGTGGGCACAAAAAATTTGCACCATGGTCAGTATTGGCAGTACCTGTATTAGTGCTAGGCCACACTTGCATTTTGCACTCGCAATTGCGAATGCGTTTTGGTTATAATGGAAATCACGGGAAGGCAAAAATTCACGCGATTTACGATGCGCATGCGATTGCACATACGTTTCAGTTTTGGTAACGCATGTGTTCACCATTTATGGTGCGTTAACGCATGCGTTTCCATAACGGGAAATGGCAAATCCGAATGCACAAAATGCACAAGAATCACGCACACAATCGCATGCAATAATGCACACGTTTGAGTGCGCGATTCTGGTTGCCTTAGGGCACGGCCACACTGCAACGCAAACACAATCGCAAACACAATCGCATGCAATTTAATTTAAGATTTCGTTGTGTTTTTTCATTAACTATTGGAAAACGAATGCAATTGCAATTTAAAATGCGGAACGCAAATCGAAATTGCAACGTACCAGAAATCGCACGGTGCGTTGCCGCGTTTTCAATGATATGAAAAAAACACAAGTGCAAACGCAGAAAAAGCGCAGCAGTGTGGCCTAGTACTTAGTGACCATGTTAAAGTAAAAAATATCCTAATATATTAATGTCACTCCTTTATAAACAGTACCCAGTATTTTTAATTAAGGATTGGCGTTTTAATTTAGGAATTAACATTTAAAGGGCATGTCCACCCCCAAAACTATAATCCCCCCCCACTAATGGCCCCATCATGTAGTGTAGTTTAATACTTACCTCACATCCCAGCTCCATAAGGTTCTCCTGTAGTCCCCCCCCAAAGTCCCAAAAACTGCCACCAGGAGGATAGCAGAGTCCATATAGGACTCTGCCTCCTACCTGGCCTCCGGGAGAAGTTTGGCATGGTACTGCAGCCTTCTCCCCCTCCCTCCCCCTCCCTCTCCTCCGTTTTGCTATCCCTCCCCCTAGCATAAAACCCTGGGCCATGTAATAGAACAACTTCCCCCAACCCCAAACGCATAAAATTTATTTTTAGAAAGTGACCAGAACTGTACTTACCTTCCCTCGCTCCCCCGGCATTCTGAGAAGCCGGCAGTCGCGTCTGTGATTGGCTGCCTCTCAGCCAATCACGGACGCGGCTGCCGGTCCCGCCCCCTGCTTGCAGTGTCTTGCAAGCAGAAGGCCGGGCCGGGCGTCGGAGGAGAGAAGGAAGGTAAGTGAAGAACTGGGGACTTTCTGAAATTAATTTTATAGCGGTTGGGGCTGGGGGAGGGTACTCTATTATATGGGAACATTTGATATTAAGGGTGGACATGCCCTTTAAGGAGTGGCGGTATTTACCAGCTGATAGAGTTATTTAACACTCCCTATGTAAGAATATTGTGTTGTACTGTATGCCCTTTAAATCCCTGTACATCTATTCATACTTTATCTTCACTAATAGAGGGAAAAGGGAAGACACAGAAACCAGCGGTGAGCTGTTGTCAGGTTTGGTTTCTGCTTAGAAACTGAGATAGAAAAGATAATGAAAAGGAAGATAATGTTCATTTTATTTACAGTAACCACTTTCGTTAAACTAATATTTCTCATCATGTCCTCGATATATACCTAGCCCGTAAGTGTGAGCTATTTATATTTAATCACTATGTAAACATTTAATGAATACTGATATCTCACAGTACATACCCAATGGAATAACACACACTTCATTAATTTGTCCAATAGCCGTTACTTAGCCCTGGTTAATATTAATAAGACAAAAATCCCATTGCAGTTACTGTACATATATTATAATAGAGACTGATGGTTGATCTAGCAATGGTTTTACTTTTCTGCCACATTCTAAGGGCTAGGCCCCACTGCTGTGCTTTTTTTTCGTTTGTGCTTGCGTTTTTTCCATATCATTTAAAACGCGGCAACGCACCAAACACGTGCGTTTTCGGGTGCTTTGCGATTGTGATTTGCATTCTGCATTTTAAATTGCGATCGCATTAAGTATTGAAAAACGCATGCGCAAATGCAACGAAATCGCACATGAAATCGCATGCGATTCCGTGTGCGATTGCGTTTGCGTTGCACTGTGGCTGTGCCCTTAATCCCATTTTTCAGTATTAATATTAATTAGTGAATTCTTTATTTAACATCATTTGGTAAAACTAGAATGGTAGGTCATAACAGATTTTTCAGTTTGTAAAATAAAAAATAGCTGTACGGCCCCTATATCTTTTTCAGGAATTCAGGGCGTAGTAAGAAATAAATATCAGGTACTTTGGGGATCTTAGAATAAATAAAAACGCAATCAGTGATATATGTAACTGTAACTCCTGCTCATCTTTGCCACAATCTCCTTGTAACACCTTCTATCCATCTAAACCTAATGGCACCAACCATCTGCTGTGTATGAATAAAGCTAATATTGCTAGCTGCAGTTTTAATTAATGTTAAACTAATTCTATTAGAATGAATGCTCCTTGAGTATTTTGCTTAAAGGGTATGTCCACCCTTTAAATCTATTTTTTGATATAGTATTCCCCCTGGTCTCCCAGCCCCAACCGCTTCATTATGTTTAGAAAGTGCCCCAAACTTTTACTTACCTCCCCTCTTTCCTCCTCCGCGCTGCCGGCCCTCTGCTTGCAAGAAAATGACTC
This sequence comes from Hymenochirus boettgeri, assembly GCA_019447015.1. Lineage (NCBI taxonomy): Eukaryota > Metazoa > Chordata > Amphibia > Anura > Pipidae > Hymenochirus > Hymenochirus boettgeri. Next base: position 157,810,285 of record CM033473.1, on the reverse strand, counting down.
ATGGTCATTCAGTGCAGCGGAGGAAAGAGGGGAGGTAAGTAAAAGTTTGGGGCACTTTCTAAACATAAAAATGAAGCAGTTGGGGCTGGGAGACCAGGGGGAATACTATAACAAAGGGGATTTATGCTAGGAGGGAATCCGGAGGGGGAGGAAGAGGAAGGTAGAGGGAGGGGAGGAAGGGGGAGAAGGGTCCTATGACTCTCTGCTTCCTCCTGTGGGCAGTTTTTGGACTTTGGGGGGACTACAGGAGAACCATATGCTGGGATGTGAGGTAAGTATAAACTACACTATATGATGGGGCCTAGTGGGAGGGATTTTATAGTTTTGGGGGTGGACATGCCCTTTAAGCTTTGCTCTGTCTGCTGTTCAGGTTTTTAGATGTGGATTCAAAACATTCTGCTGCTTTTGTTTTTAATTTGGTTTGAAAAAGCCAAATTCCTGTTCTTTCTATTTTTTCTTTAGAGATGTTCGAAACTGTTGAATTTTGTTTCGTTTTCGAATTTTCGAAATTTTCGGAAATTTAGAAAGTTGAAAAGTTTAAGTTTCGATTTTCGAAAACCGTCTACTTTCCATTTTCGATTTTCAAAAATCATCTACTTTCGATTTTCGATAATTACCTACTTTCAATAATTATCTACTTTCGATTTTCAATAATTATCTACTTTCGATTTTCAGAAATTGTCTACTTTCGATTTTCGATAATTATGTACTTTTGAATTCGATAGTCATCTACTAAATTTAAATTTAATTTGATTCGAAACTGGCTTCTATTTGAACCCACAGTGTGTATTCTTCTTCTTCCATTTTATTCTTCCACTTTTTTGAACTGTATCTTCTCCCACAGTTTTTGAGCTAAAGACATGAAATTCGGTACAGACGTGCGGGGCATATAGGTGAAGTGTGCTGTCTTCTAGCTAAGGAAGCCGCTGAAGAGTTCTGGCGTTATCAGCAAATTTCGTGACATTTTTCCCCATAGACTATAATGGTAACAATCCTCAAATGTGGATATTTCAAAACAGTTTGTTTCATGGTCATAAATACAAACAGTGACACCCCCAGCCCCCCGCACAGACACAGGTACACCCACCTACTGACCTACCTTTCCATTCCCATGGAAGCCATACTTAAAGGGTAACTATAGCCAAAAAACTAATTTTGATCAATGATCAATAAAAGTTAGTTATATGGTCATACATGCAAAAACACATACCCCCCATCTCACATGGGTACACACACCTACTGACCTACCCTTTATTCCTTTGGCAGCCATACTTAAAGGGTAACTAAATTAAAAAAAACTTATTTAGATTTTTCCTCAATAAAAGATAGTTTCATGGTTGTAGACACAAAAAAGACATATCCCTCAACCAGACCCAGGTACACACACCTACTGATCTACTTATCCATTACTGTGGCAGCCATACTTAAAGGGTAACTAAAGTCAAAAAAAACGAATCTTGAATATCCTCAATAAAAGATAGTTTTATGGTTGTAAACACAAAAAAAGACATACCCCCTCAACCAGACCCAAGACAAAAGAGAAGGTAATCTTGCCTAAAGGATTAAATAACTGCACATGCACTGGTAGGCCAAGGTAGGTGGTCTAATAGCAACAGACAAAGAAACACCATGCACATCAGTCTTTGCAACCTATGTATTTAATATTTCATACATAGGACACACATAAAGTGTAAGGTTTTGGTATAATGTTGCACCCTGAAGAAGGTGCAACATGTACCGAAACGTTACACTTTATGTGTGTCCTATGTATGAAGCATTAAATACATACAGGGTTATTCAATAAAAGTTCTTATCGTTTAAATGCTGCTAAATTTGCCCCAACCAATCAGATGTTAGCTTTCAAATGTTAAATAAGTTCTCATTGGTTGGGGCAAATTTAGCACCATTTTAAACGATAAGAACTTTTATTGAATAACCCCGATAGGTGGCAAAGACTGATGTACATAGTGTTTCTTTGTCTGTTGCCCTCAACCAGACCCAGGTACACAAACCTACTGATCTACTTATCCATTGCTGTGGCAGCCATACTTAAAGGGTAACTAAAATAAAAAAAAAATTTAGATTTATCCTCACAAAAAGATAGTTTATGGTTGTAAACAAAAAAGACATACCTCCTCAACCAGATCCAGGTACACACACCTACTGATCTACTTATCCATTACTGTCCATAAAGTCAAAAAAGCAAAATTTGATCAATAATCAGAAAGGTTTGTTTTTTTAACCCTCAACATGATACAGATAAACACACCTACTGACCTACTCCTCCATTACTGTTGCAGCCATACTTAAAGGGTAACTAAAGCAAAAAAACTAATTTTGACCAATCATCAAAAAAGTTTGTTTTTTTAACCCCCAAACCGACACAGGTACGCACACCTACTAATCTACTTATCCATTACTATGGCAGCCATATGTAAAGGGTAACTAAAATCAAAAGACCTAATTTTGATCAATAACCAAAAGTTAGTTTTTTTAACTTCAAACCTGATTCGGGTATGAACTCACCTACTGACCCACCCTTGCATTTCCATGGCAGCCATATTTAAAATGTAACTATAGTAAAAAAAACACATTTTGACCAATCATCAAAAAAGTTAGTATTTTATCCCCCAACCTGATATGAGTACACACACACCAACTGACCTACCTTTAATGCATGTGACATATTTAAAGGGTAAGTAAATAACAACAATGTCCTCATCATTGGCATTATTGCGTTTTAAAATCTGCAGCACAAATTCCCTTCCAAAATGCGGTCTTTCAAGACAAATTCAAAGTTTATACTTAAACTTTCCCTTTCTAGTTCAATTTTGCATTCATTTTATTTTCAGATGTTTTTTGCCAGTGCACTGCTGACATGGACATGGTAACATAGTAGAGTGACTATTATAGGAATTCAATACTCAATACTCTGCAAATGATATCATTATAAACAGCTTATAGCCATGTCATTAGTTATTACCACCATTTATCTATGTCAGCAACAGTGTTACATGACACATTAAATCTTGCAAATTATAGAAAATAATGATAACAGGCCTGTCTCACCAGGCTGTTGCATGGGGCTGGATATTGCCCTGTGCCTTTAACAGGAGGATTAGCCCCTTCCTACACATTCCCTTATACTTCCCAGCGGCACTGCTTACCTGGCCAGGGGCCAAACGGCGTGAGAAAACCGAGGTGCTGGGGGAAGGGTATAAATACTTGTATCCAGCGACGCTCTCCTTTTTTAATCAGGTGGTCCGGCTCCAATAGCTCAAAGTTGTGTTAATCTCTGGCCTTCACTTTCCCCCTTACCATGTGAGTCCTCTCACCCCAGTGCAAGTGGTCCTCAAGTCATGGAGGTGTGTTCGATCCCAGGACCTTCTTCGCTCGTCAGACAAGCGTTTTTTACATCTGAGCCTCCAGAAAACAACACAAGTAATTTACTTAATTTAAATTTTATTGAGGATTTTCCACATGCTATCCTAGGTGCAGCCTTCAGGCAATTAAAGGGGAAGTTCAGTGCAAATACATATGCTTTTCAGAAAAAAGAGCAATATTTTGGCATCCCGATGACCTTAATCTGCCAATTCAGCATTGTGTCTGTGTATAAATAAATGCAACCGAAATACTGACTTCCTGTTTGCAGGACCCCTAGTAGAGACCGTTATGATCTTGCCCTTGACCCAGCGCCTGGGTTGATTCATTTGATCAGTGGAGCTAGTAGAGATCGTTATGATCTTGCCCTTGACCCAGCGCCTGGGTTGATTCATTTGATCAGTAGAGATCTGAGCATCTTTGACCCATCCAACAGCCAATCAGTAGAAATTACTGTTAGGAACATTCCAAGGATGTGGTGCATTCTGGGAAGAAGAAGGACCGTTAGAACCTTAAATGTCAACTCTCTAATGTCAACAGCAGGGAACAGCAAAGGGTATGAAAATAACTGATTTTTCAAAATGGGAGAGAATATGTAGAATATTTAAGAAGGCATTACACAAACTAACAATTTAACAAATATTTATCATTTCCACTTAACTTTTAACAATTATTTATTGGGGAATATATAGACATCCTCTCCCTACTTCCCACAGCCAGGGTATTTTTAAAGAAGGACACAAATGAAAAGGACAATGATAAGAGAAGGCCAGTGCCTTGTATCTTTAACAACTGGATACAGCCTTTTGTATTCATAGCAACATCCTATCCGCTTCTCATCCTCATTTAGGTCCTTCTCTCTTCAAACATCTGGACATTATCCTAGAAGCGTACAAAATATGTTGAGATATAACATCGTACACACATGGAGACCGTTTCAGGCAAAAATTGGCCATATGCAATGATATGAGTTGAAGTGTCAGGGATGTGGACCTATGGCTATCTTTGATGGCACTCCATGTCCCACCCCCCTTTTAACACAAACAGCAGGCCCAGTCAACTGCTACTAAAACAAATCCCTGCTGGGGGCGTATAATGAGGGATCCTGCAAATGGCAGGCAAACTGCAGATTTTGCCACTCCTGCTCCATATGTGAGGGACTGCACCCATCTATTAGATTTATTAAGAAATCTTCCCTCATCAATAACAAAAGCCAAGTACAACTATATCCAATAACTCCAGTGAGGTACAGTATCAAAACTTGCTGCCAGGATGGCTTCTAGACGTTTTGGCACCTGAGACACTTTTTAAGCCACCCCTACATTGTCCTGCGATGCACAAAAATGGGGGACGTGTCCTATGTAAGTGGACATGGCGGACTAAGGGGCATATTTATAAAGGAACGATGTTAGCGCAAAAAAATTACCGCCGCACATCGTGGCCGCGAAAATAGCGCTATCGCCGTATTTATAACGGCGAGCGCTATTCCCGCGATACCTATCGCGGCCGCGATGTGCTGCGGTGATTTTAAGCCCCTTCGCGGCGATACTATATAGTATCGCCGCGAAGGGACTTAAAATCCCTTCCCGACGCCGCTCCTAAGGGGGCGGGGCATACGCCCACACCCCCCGCGGCGGCAGCGGCGACCACCCGCCGCCGCCGCCACTTCCCAGCAGCCCCTCCCAACCCGTTCCCCGTTCGCGGCAATCTCGGAACGGGAGGCTAGAAGGGGCTGCCGGGAAGGGGCCGCAGCAGGTGGTCGCGACCACCCGCCGCGCACCCCCTCCCCGGCAACCCCTCCAAGCCCCCCGCCCCGGCCGCTCCCGGGGAGGGGACGGGAGGGAGCCGCTGGGGGGGTGGAGGCTCCCTCCAGCGGGGCCCTGAGAAGGGCCTTTTGGGGCTTAGGGGGTCCCGCAGCTCGAACCGGGACCCCCCCTCCCCGGCCCTTATAAGGGCCCTTGCGGCACTGACAAGTGCCTTTGGCGGGGCATCACCCATCGTCCTCTTGTGCCATTATCAGCAAAAGTACCGTTCCCCAATAGCCAGGAACTGACTGTAACCTTACTGTACTGGGAGGAAGACTGTGTATCCCATCAACCTCCATCTGTACAGAAAGTCCCTTCCCCAGAGAGCCAGGGACTGCTGTGACCTACTGTACTACGTAGGAAGTGACTGTGTATCCATCACTCTCCACCTGTCATAAAGTACTTCCCCAGATAGCCGGGGACTGACTGTACCCTACTGTATGGGAGGAAGTTGACCTGTGTAATCCCCACCTCCGCTCCATCTGTACAGAAGTACCCTTCCTTAGATAGCCAGGGAACTGAACTGTACCTACTGTCACTGGGCGGAAGTGACTGTTATCCCATCCCTCTCCCTCTGTACAGAAAGACCTTCCCCCAGATAGCAGGAACTGACTGTACCTACTGTACTTCGAGGAAGTGCTGTGTATCGCCATCCCTCTCCATCTGTACGCGACCGTACCTTCCCATAGCCAGGGACTGCCTGTACCTACTGTACTGGGAGGAAGTGACTGTGTAATCCCATCCCTCTCACCTGCAGAAAGTACCTTCCCAGATAGCCAGGGAACTGACTGGTACCTGCTGTACTGGGAGAAGTGCCTGTGTATCCCCTCTTTTCGCATCTGTACAGAAGGTCCCTTCCCCAGATAGCCAGGACCGATGTACCTACTGTTGGGAGGAAGTGACTGTTTAGCCCAATCCCTCTCCATCTGTACTTAAGTCCTACCCTTTTCCCCGTTATAGCCAGGAACGACTGTCCTACTGTACTGGTAGGAGTGACTGTGTATCCCATCCCTCTCCTTCGGTAGGCAAGGACAATGTCTTTCCCAAGATAGCCAGGGACCTGACTGTACCTACTGTACTGGGAGGAGTGACTGTGTAGCCATCCCTCTCCACCTGACAGAAGTACCTTCCCAGAATAGCCAGTGACTGACTGTAACCTACTGTACTGGGAGGAAGTGACTGTGGTATCCCATCCCTCTCCATCTGTACATAAAGTCACCTTCCCCGAGAGCCATGGAACCTGACTGGACCTACTGTACGGTGAGGAAGTGACTGTGTATCCCATCCTCTCCATCTGTACGAAAGTAACCTTCCAATTAGCAGGGAACTGACTGTAACCTCCTGTACTGGGAGTAAGTGACTGTTGCCATCCCTCGTCCATCTGTACAGAAGTACCTTCCCAGATAGCCAGGGAACTGAACTGTACCTACTGTACGAGGAAGTGATGTGTATCCCATCCCTCTCCATCTGTACAGAAAAACCATGCTGGTCCTTCCAGACATCTGACCAGGCAGCGCACTGACTGTACCTTTACGTCTATACTGGTCGTTCCTATAACACCTCTTAGACCAATTATGTCTGGGAGGAAGGACTGTTTACCCATCCCTCTCCACCTGTACAGAAAGTACCCTTCCCCAATAGCCATGGAACTGCCTGGTACGTACTGGTACTTGGGAGGAAGTGACTGTGTCTCCCATCCCCTCTCACCTGTAACAGAAATTACCTGCCCCAGTTAGCTCAGGGAACGACTGTATCCTACTGTACTGGGAGGAAGTGACTGTGATCCCATCCTCTCTCCCCCTGTACAGAAGGTACCTTTCCCATATGCCAGGGAACCTGACTGTACCTCCTGTACTGGGAGGTTTATCTAATCACACCCTTAACACCTGGCTTGTGTATGGCTAATTGGGATTTTCCAGGCGTACATAATTGCCACAGTATTCTGTACAAGTCATTCTGAATGAGAAAGCCAGTCGGATGACTCGAAACGTCTTCAAGAACTACATTTCAAGTCCAGTTGATCTAATTGAATACATTCATATTGCCATTCGTTTCTATTATTCAAAGGAGGTGAGAATGCTTATTCTCACCTCCCTGTGATATAAGGGACGCTTGGGGGACCTAGAACTTACCTTATACGCGCCGCTCCACTCGCAAGCCGCTCCTTCACTGACAGCCGCTCTGTCCCAACCGTGCACCCTATCTTAGGAGCTGCGCCAATCAAGATAGGGCGCGACAAGTGACTGCTAACATATGCATGTAGCGGCGCTGTGAGTACGTGGAGCGCACAGAGGAGGATGCGCTACTAGTTCGCAGGGTCCCCCGACGGGTTGGAGTCCAGCGCGGTAAGGTCAATCTCCAGGTTCACTCTCCACAGGAGAGCATGTCCTGTTTGTGTCAAGAAGAAGGAATAAGTCGGGAGTGTTTCACCTGCCTGTGAATAATAGAAGTGGATTGCCACATAGTAATATTTATGGATTTAGTGTTCCTTTAAGAACAGAAATGATTTTGACTAGTAAATGAATGGTGATTGGCCTCCTTACATCCCTTGTTGGGCTTAACCTGTGTAACCCTTTTAACATGTGTTTAACAATAGGGTTCTTGAGGGTCACGCAAACTGTATAATTTACAGCAGAAAAGCTATGCCTGCTAAATCCCTGGCAATCGTCGCATGAGCCTGATTGTTACATATTGCTTGTAAAATATATATTAAAAGATATAATCCTCTGAGATTTGAGCCGGAAAACAAGATTTGAAGTTGTCCCTTGGAAGCAGGTCTTATTGAGGTAAAGCATTGACTAAGTGATGCAATGCGGTGGAATAACGTCCCAGGTCTGTGGCAGTACCCATTCCCCTCTAGCAGCTGAAGGAGCTAAACTCCTGAAAACGTGGAGCGAGAAATGAGGTAGCACCTGTGAGTCGAATTCGCATGACAGGAATATGGACACCTGTAGCCATATGTGTGTGCTGCAGGGCGCTAAAACTAGCTGCCTATAACATACTGACTGGCTTGGATTTGAGGATAGTGAATTAATGGCAAATACCTCCTCTAAGTTACAACAGGGAATTTCCTTGTTGGAAAAGCTGGACCCAAGGTTATTAGAGCAATATTCACAGGATTATTTCTAGGAATACTAATTAGAGTTATGTGTCATGTCATTATTTGGCCATTCAATCAAAACCAATAGCCCTGCGGGTAGCCACCACAGCCATAAATCCAGCGCATCATTGCTGGCAAATTTCACTTGCCAGCAATTAAATGTAGTCAAGAAAAGTTCCCAGATTCTCAGATCATCTTTGATCTCCCAAGTTAATCTAACATTCCAGTGAGGCTTTTTCAAACCTTTTGTACAGTCGATGAGGAGACAGTTAAAGGCTCTGGCTATCGGAAAGACTCTAGTAGCAAAGTTATGACCAATAGGGACTGGAGGGCAGCTATCTGTGCTTTCTGCTCACCAAAGCCTGATGCACTAACATCCTAATGTGTTAAATATATCTGATAGCAAGAAATTGCATCTTTACCAAGTCAATGGTAATGCCCAGTATTCAACTTCTGTAGTTGGATTGACATTCTTTTCATGGTCAATGGATTCCAACATTTCTGCTAGGAACAGAAAAATTTGAGGGGTAGAAGAGCAAACTAATTGCCGCTGGGCTGAGAAATAAAAAGTCATCCAGATAGTGAAGTAGTAAACTTTGAACCACCCACTTCAGCAGTGAACCACTCTAGGAATGTGGCAAATAGTTCAAAATAAATCCGGATATGCTGCATCCCATTTTGTCAAAATAAAATTGGCCTTGGAAATAGAATCTCACAAATGTTAGCAATGGGGGTGAATGGGCAACAATCTGAAAGCTGATTTAATATCACACTTTGCAAACAGTCAGGGAGATTCATTAGTTTAAGTCAGGGAGATTCCATTAAGTTCTTATCATTAAAGGATATTACACGTTAAAGGGCAACTGTGTCTCAAACAAGCGAGTATTAATGAAAGCCTGCAGTTTTCCTTTACAATGAGCCAACAATCACATCTCTGGCTGGAGCCTGTGAGAAATTACATTGGTGAATGTCAAACTTCCTGCTTCCAGTAGGTGAGTGATATCACCTGATGGCTTATTTAAGATTTGAAAGCTAACATCTGATTGGTTGTGGCAAATAAGCACCATTTTTAACAATAAGAACTTTTATTTAATCTCCCTTAGGCTCGGTACACACGGCCGGACTATTTGTTCCGACCGATCGCTCGCTACGAGCGAGTGCTCAGCCGGGATAAATGTCCGTTGGTCATCGCGAATTCGGTTCCCACGGGAACCGCATGATCATTCGGAATTTTCCGATGCGTCTGTTCGTCCGATCTGTGGCCGCCCGCCCCACACCAGCCAAATCACAGTGTGGCAGGAACACACTACACGCCATACTCAGCTTGCAAATAATTTATGGATTTCACAGCATACTACACAAGATGTTTCAATGCACTTGAAAAAGAACACATATCGTTCGAAACATGTTGTGTGGTATGCTGTGGAATCTATAAATTATTTGCAAGCGAGTGTGGCTGCAGTGTGTCACCTGCACAACTTGTGATTTGTATGCGCCAATCACAATCGACAAACTTGTATGCACCAGTCACAGTGGACAAACCTATATGCACCAGTCACAGTGGGAAAACTTGTATGTATCAGTCAGAGTGGGAAAACTTGTATGTTCCAGTCATCCATCCAGTTCAGTGTTAATAAACACGATGGTGAACTGGAAGGCTGACCTACATTAGCGTGTCTGGTGCAATGTAGACTGACCTACCTAGGCTGCTGAACTGAGGGCTGACTGGACAGTGTCTCGAACTGGACTGACCAGACATTGTCTGCTGAACTGGAGGCTGACCAGACATTGTCTCTAAACTGGAGGGCTAACCTAACAGTGGCTGTTTAACTGGATGATTCAACTAACAGTGTATGCTGAACTGGAGGGCTGGAGGGTTCGCAGTCACTGTTAGGCCAGCCCTCCAGTTCACCAGACACTTAGGGGCATATTTATAAGGTCGTTAACTTTTCGCGGCCGTTTCGCGGCCATTAACGCATAAATCGCGTTTACCAGCGATTTTAAAGGCCCGAAAACGGCCGCAAAAAGTTCCGAAGCGTTAACCTTTCGCGCCGATACTTACCCGTTACCCCGCCCTTCTATTTATAAAGCGGCGGTACTGGTTCGCTCGGATAGTATCGGCTTGTTTACTTCGCCACCTTGAAGGAGGCGAAGTCAGCCGATACTAACCTCCCCGGCGGGGATGGGCAGGCAACCCGCCGGGTGGTCGCACCCGCCCCGGGAAACGCCCACCCCGCCCCCCACACCCCCCGCGGCGCGGCGGCGACCCACCCGCCGCCGCCGCCACTTCCCAGCAGCCCCTCCCAACCCGTTCCCCTTCCGGCAATCTCGGAACGGGAGGCTAAAGGGCTGCCGGAAGGGGCCGCAGCAGTGCCCCCTCCCCGCAACCCCTCCAAGCCCCCCGCCGGCCGCTCCCGGGGAGGGACGGAGGGAGCTGCTGGGGGGGTGGAGGCTCCCTCCACGGGGGCCCTGAGAAGGGCCTTTTGGGGCTTAGGGGGTCCCGCAGCTCGAACGGGACCCCCCCTCCCGGCCCTTTAAGGGCCCTTGCGGCACTGACAAGTGCCTTTGGCGGGGGTCCCGCAGCTGAAACCGGGACCCCCCAGTGCGGCTCTTAAAAGAGCCCTTGGGCGACGTCTTCTTTCTTCAGTCCATCCCGGCGACACCAGCTCCGCCGAGGCGCCGACCCCCGAGGTACCCCTGCGCCGCCAGGGGTACCCCCGGCGGGCGCCGGCGACCTCAACGAGCCGATGTTCCACGTCTTGATCCGACCGACGTCTTCGGGCTGCGACACCAACCCCACTCAGGTCGCCGATGCCAGGCAGACCACTACTGCGGCCGCCAGTGAGCCCGCTGGCACCGCCGGCCTCAGCGAGCCGATGTTGCCAGCCGCTTCTTTCTTCTTTCTTCAGCCATCTACTGCGATGGCATCTGAGTTCGGCGGGAAAGCTCCTCTTTATATAGGTTTGCAGAAATCCATAATCCGTTTCTGATTGGTCAATTTTTAATACTTGCTTTACATTAACCAATCAGATTTCTGGAAGCTTTCCGCCGCGGAACTCAGATGCCATCGCAGTAGATGGCTGAAGAAAGAAGAAAGAAGCGGCTGGCAACATCGGCTCCGCTGAGGCCGCGGTGCCAGCGGCCTCACTGGCGGCCGCAGTGAGTCTGCCTGGCATCGGCGACCTGAGTGGGTGGTGTCGCCAGCCCGAAGACGTCGCGTCGGATCAAGACGCCGGCAACATCGCCTCGTTGAGGCCGCCGGCGCCCGCCGGGGTACCCCTGGCGGCCGCAGGGGTACCTCTCGGGGTCGGCGGCCTCGGCGGAGCTGGTGCGCGGGACTGGAAGAAAGAAGACGTCGCCCAAGGGCTCTTTTAAGAGCCGCACTGGGGTCCCGGTTCAGTGCGGAATTGCCAACGGTTGTGAGATTAAATCAGCTTTCAGATTGTTGCCCATCACCCCCATTGCTAACATTTGCTGAGATTTATTTCCAAGGCCAATTTATTTTGACAAAATGGGATGCAGCATATCCGGATTTTATTTTGAACTATTGCCACATTCCTAGAGGGGTTCACTGCTGAAGTGGGTGGTTCAAAGTTACTACTTCACTATCTGGATGACTTTTTATTTCTCAGCCCAGCCGGCACTTATGTTTGCTCTTCTACCCTCAAATCTTTTCTGTTCCTAGCAGAAATGTTTGGAATCCCCATTGACCATGAAAAGAATGTCAATCCAACACAGAAGTTGAATTACTGGGCATTACCATTGACTTGGTAAAGATGCAATTTCTCTTGGATCAGATATATTTAACACACTTAGTGTTAGTGCATCAGGCTTTGGTGAGCAGAAAGCACAGATTAGCTGCCCTCCAGTCCCTTATTGGTCACTTAAACTTTGTACTAGAGTCTTTCCGATAGCCAGAGCCTTTAACTGTCTCCTCATGACTGTACAAAAGGTTTGAAAAAGTCACTGGAATGTTAGATTAACTTGGGAGATCAAAGTGATTGAGAATCGGGAACTTTTCTTGACTACATAATTGCTGGCAAGTGAAATTGCCAGCAATGATGCGCTGGATTTATGGCTGTGGTGGCTAACCGCAGGGCTATTGTTTTGATTGAATGGCCAATAAATGACATGACACAAACTCTAATTAGATTCCTAGAAATAATACCTGTGAAGTAATTGCCTTAATAACCTGGTCCAGCTTTTTCCAACAAGGAATATCCCTGTGGTAACTTAGAGGAGGTATTTGCCATTAATTCACTATCCTCTAATCCAAGCCAGTCATGTATGTTATTAGGCAGTAGTTTAGCTGCCCTGCAGCACAACATATGGCTACAGGGGTCCATATTCCTGTCATGCGAATTCGACTCACAGGTGCTTTACCTCATTCTCAGCTCCACGTTTTCAGGAGTTTAGCTCCTTCAGCTTGCCTAGAAGGGGAATGGGTACTGCCACAGACCTGGGACGTTATTCCAAGCATTGCATCACTTAGTCAATGCTTACCTCAATAAAGACCTGGCATCCAAGGGACAACTCAAATCTTGTTTTCCGGCTCAAATCTCAGAGGATTAATCCTTTTAATATATATTTTACAAGCAAATGTAACAATCAGGCTCATGCGACGATTGCCAGGGATTTAGCAGGCATAGCTTTGCTGTAAATTATACAGTTTGCGTGACCCTACAAGAACCCTATTGTTAAACACATGTTAAAAGGGTTACACAGGTTAAGCCAACAAGGGATGTAAGGAGGCACAAACCATCATTTACTAGTCAAATCATTTCTGTTCTTAAAGGAACACTAAATCCATAATATTACTATGTGGCATCCATTTCTATTTCACAGGCAGGGTGAAAACGCTTATTCCCACCTCCCTGTGAATAATAGGATGCTCGGGGGACCTGGAACTTACCTTACCGCGCTCCACTCGCAAGCCGCTACTGCACAGAGCAGCTCTTCTGTCCCGATCGCGCCCTATCTTTTGTATTGGCGCACATGCTCCTAAGATAGGGTGCACGGTTGGGACAGAGCGGCTGTCAGTGAAGGAGCGGCTTGCGAGTGGAGCGCGGGGTAAGGTAAGTTCTAGGTCCCCAAGCGTCCTATTATTCACAGGGAGGTGAGAATAAGCATTCTCACTCCCTTTGAATAATAGAAACGAATGGCAAATATTGTTGTAATTCATATTTATCCTGTCGATGTTCTCCCTACCCCCTATCTCCTCACTGGGTCACCTTTGTTGTGTTATTTATTTTTTAATTTCTACAGTCAGGGAGATTCCATTAGTTTAAGTCAGGGAGATTCCATTAAGTTCTTATCATTTAAAGGATATGTACACGTTAAAGGGCAACTGTGGTCTCAAAACAAGCGAGTATTAAATGAAAGCCTGCAGTATTTCCTTTACAATGAGCCAACAATCACATCTCTGGCTGGAGCCTGTGAGAAATTACATTGGTGAATGTTCAAACTTCCTGCTTCCAGTAGGTTGAGTGATATCACCTGATGGCTTATTTAAGATTTGAAAGCTAACATCTGATTGGTTGTGGCAAAATAAGCACCATTTTTAACAATAAGAACTTTTATTTAATCTCCCTTAGGCTCGGTACACACGGCCGGACTATTTGTTCCGACCGATCGCTCGCTACGAGCGAGTGCTCAGCCGGGATAAATGTCCGTTGGTCATCGCGAATTCGGTTCCCACAGGGAACCGCATGATCATTCGGAATTTTCCGATGCGTCTGTTCGTCCGATCTGTGGCCGCCCGCCCCACACCAGCCAAATCACAAGTTGTGCAGGGAGACACACTACAGCCATACTCAGCTTGCAAATAATTTATGGATTTCACAGCATACTACACAAGATGTTTCAAGTGCACTTGAAAAAGAACACATATCGTTCGAAACATGTTGTGTGGTATGCTGTGGAATCTATAAATTATTTGCAAGCTGAGTGTGGCTGCAGTGTGTCTACCTGCACAACTTGTGATTTGTATGCGCCAATCACAATCGACAAACTTGTATGCACCAGTCACAGTGGACAAACCTATATGCACCAGTCACAGTGGGAAAACTTGTATGTATCAGTCAGAGTGGGAAAACTTGTATGTTCCAGTCATCCATCCAGTTCAGTGTTAAGTAAACACTGGATGGTGAACTGGAAGGCTGACCTACATTAGCGTGTCTGGTGCAATGTAGGACTGACCTAACACTGGCTGCTGAACTGGAGGGCTGACTGGACAGTGTCTCGAACTGGAGGACTGACCAGACATTGTCTGCTGAACTGGAGGGCTGACCAGACATTGTCTGCTAAACTGGAGGGCTAACCTAACAGTGGCTGTTTAACTGGATGATTCAACTAACAGTGTATGCTGAACTGGAGGGCTGGAGGGTTCAGCAGTCACTGTTAGGCCAGCCCTCCAGTTCACCAGACACTTAGGGGCATATTTATAAAGGTTCGTTAACTTTTCGCGGCCGTTTTCGCGGCCATTAACGCATAAATCGCGTTTACCGCGATTTATAAAGGCCCGAAAACGGCCGCAAAAAGTTAACGAAGCGTTAACCTTTCGCGCCGATACTTACCCGTTACCGCCGCTTCTATTTATAAAGCGGCGGTACTGGTTTCGCTCGGATAGTATCGGCTGTTTTACTTCGCCACCTTGAAGGAGGCGAAGTCAGCCGAGACTAACCTCCCGCGGCGGGGAGGCAGGGCGAACCGCGGCGGGTGGTCGCACCCGCCCGGGAGAACAGCCCACCCCGCCCACACCCCCGCGGCGGCGGCGGCGACCACCCGCCGCCGCCGCCACTTCCCAGCAGCCCCTCCCAACCCGTTCCCGTTCGCGGCAATCTCGGAAGGGAGGCTAGAAGGGGCTGCCGGGAAGGGGCCGCAGCGGTGCCCCCTCCCCGCAACCCCTCCAAGCCCCCGCCCCGGCCGCTCCCGGGAGGGGACGGAGGGAGCTGCTGGGGGGGTGGAGGCTCCCTCCAGCGGGGCCCTGAGAAGGGCTTTTGGGGCTTAGGGGGTCCCGCAGCTGAACCGGGACCCCCCTCCCGGCCCTTATAAGGGCCCTTGCGGCACTGACAAGTGCCTTTGGCGGGGGTCGCAGCTGAAACCGGGACCCCCCAGTGCGGCTCTAAAAGAGCCCTTGGGGACGTCTTCTTTTCTCCAGTCCCGGCGCAACCAGCTCCGCCGAGGCGCCCGACCCCGAGAGTCACCCCTGCGGCCGCCAGGGGTACCCCCGGCGGGCGCCGGCGACCTCAACGAGGCCGATGTTGCCAGCGTCTTGATCCGACGCGACGTCTTCGGGCTGGCGACACCAACCCCACTCAGGTCGCCGATGCCAGGCAGACTCACTGCGGCCGCCAGTGAGCCCGCTGGCACCGCCGGCCTCAGCGGAGCCGATGTTGCCAGCCGCTTCTTTCTTCTTTCTTCAGCCATCTACTGCGATGGCATCTGAGTTCCGCGGCGGAAAGCTCCTCTTTATATAGGTTTGCAGAAATCCATAATCCGTTTCTGATTGGTCAATTTTTAATACTTGCTTTACATTAACCAATCAGATTTCTGTACCACCCCGCGACTCAGCGCGGCACTAGCGCACCACCACCGCCGCCGCCGCCCTAAACTCTCCCCCCAGCACCCCTCCCAACCCGGTCTCCCGCTTCGCGCTTGCGATCGGTCGGAACGGGAGGCCTCAGATAGTTGCGTGCCGGAGCGGATGACCGCAGCTAGTGTGTCAGCCATCCCGACCCCACCCCCCGCACCCCCTCTCCCCCGGCAACCCCTCCAGCCCCCCCCCCGGCCGCTCCGGGAGGGACGGGAGGGCGCTGGGGGGTGGAGCTCCCTCCAGCGGCCCTCCCGAGAAGGGCCTTTTGGGCTTAGGGGGTCCCGCCTCAACCGGGACCCCCCTCCCCGGCCCTTATAAGGGCCCTTGCGGCACTGACAAGTGCCTTTGCGGTCCCGCCTGAACCACCCCCAGTGCGGCTCTTAAAAGAGCCCTTGGGCGACGTCTTCTTTCTTCCATCCCGGCGCAACCAGCTCCGCCGAGGCCGCCGACCCCCGAGAGTTACCCCTGCGGCCGCCGGGGTACCCCGGGCGGGCGCCGCGGCCTCAACGGCCGATTTTGCCGGGCTTGATCCGACGCACGTCTTCGGCTGGCACACCACCCCACTCAGGTCGCCGATGCCAGTGCGACTCACTCTGGCCGCCAGTGAGACCGCTGGCACGCCCCTCAGCGAGCCATGTTGCCAGCCGCTTCTTTCTTCTTCTTCAGCCATCTACTGCGATGGCATCTGAGTTCACCGCGAGCTGAAGCTTTCCAAATGGTAATGCCCAGTAATTCAACTCTGTAGTTGGATTGACATTCTTTTCATGTCAATGGGGATTCCAACATTTCTGCTAGGAACAGAAAAGATTTGAGGGTAGAGAGAAAATAAGTGCCGTGGGCTGAGAAATAAAAAGTCACCAGATAGTGAGTAGTAGTAACTTTGAACCACCCACTTCAGCAGTGAACACTCTAGGATGTGGCAAATAGTTCAAAATAAAATCCGGATATGCTGCATCCCATTTTGTCAAATAAAATTGGCCTTGGAAATAGAATCTCAGCAAATGTTAGCAATGGGGGTGAATGGGCAACAATCTGAAGCTGATTTAAATCACAATTTGCAAACAGTCGGGAGATTCCATTAGTTTTAAGTCAGGGAGATTCCATTAAGGTCTTATCATTAAAGGATATGTACACGTTAAAGGGCAACTGTGGTCTCAAACAAGGAGTATAAAGAAAGCCTGCAGTATTTCCTTTACAATGAGCCAACAATCAAATCTCTGGCTGGAGCCTGTGAGAAATTACATTGGTGAATGTTCAAACTTCCTGCTTCCAGTAGGGTGAGTGATACACCTGATGGCTATTTAAGATTTGAAAGCTAACATCTGATTGGTTGTGGCAAAATAAGCACCATTTAACAATAAGAACTTTTATTTAATCTCCCTTAGGCTCGGTACACACGGCCGGACTATTTGTTCCGACCGATCGCTCGCTACGAGCGAGTGCTCAGCCGGGATAAATGTCCGTTGGTCATCGGAATTCGGTTCCCACAGGGAACCGCATGACATTCGGAATTTTCCGATGCGTCTGTTCGTCCGATCTGTGGCGCCCGCCCCACACCAGCCAAATCACAAGTTGTGCAGGGAGCAACACTACAGCCATACTCGCTTGCAAATAATTTATGGATTTCACAGCATACTACACAAGAGTTTTCAAGTGCACTTGAAAAAGAACACATATCGTTCGAAACATGTTGTGTGGTATGCTGTGGAATCTATAAATTATTTGCAAGCTGAGTGTGGCTGCAGTGTGTTACCTGCACAATTGTGATTTGTATGCGCCAATCACAATCGACAAACTTGTATGCACCAGTCACAGTGGACAAACCTATATGCACCAGTCACAGTGGGAAAACTTGTATGTATCAGTCAGAGTGGGAAAACTTGTATGTTCCAGTCATCCATCCAGTTCAGTGTTAAGTAAACACTGGATGGTGAACTGGAAGGCGACCTACATTAGCGTGTCTGGTGCATGTAGGACTGACCTAACACCGGCTGCTGAACTGGAGGGCTGACTGGACAGTGTCTCGAACTGGAGGATGACCAGACATTGTTGCGAATGAGGGCTGACCAGACATTGTCTGCTAAACTGAGGGGGCTAACCTAACAGTGGCTGTTTAACTGGGTGATTCAACTAACAGTGTATGCTGAACTGGGGGCTGGGGGTTAGCAGTCACTGTAGGCCAGCCTCCAGTTCACCAGACACTTAGGGGCATATTTATAAAGTTCGTTAACTTTTCGCGGCCGTTTTCGCGGCCATTAACGCATAAATCGCGTTTACCGCGATTATAAAGGCCCGAAAACGGCCGCAAAAAGTTAACGAAGCGTTAACCTTTCGCGCCGATCTTACCGTTACCGCCGCTTCTATTTATAAAGCGGCGGTACTGGTTTCGCTCGGATAGTATCGCTGTTTATTCGCCACCTTGAAGGAGGCGAAGTCAGCCGATACTAACCTCCCGCGGCGGGGAGGCAGGCAACCGCGGCGGTGGTCGCACCCGCCCGGGAGAACAGCCCACCCCGCCCACACCCCCGCGGCGGCGGCGGCGACCACCCGCCGCCGCCGCCACTTCCCAGCAGCCCCTCCCAACCCGTTCCCCGTTCGCGGCAATCTCGGAAGGGAGGCTAGAAGGGGCTGCCGGGAAGGGGCCGCAGCGGTGCCCCCTCCCCGGCAACCCCTCCAAGCCCCCCGCCCCGGCCGCTCCCGGGAGGGGACGGGAGGGAGCTGCTGGGGGGGTGGAGGCTCCCTCCAGCGGGGCCCTGAGAAGGGCTTTTGGGGCTTAGGGGGTCCCGCAGCTGAACCGGGACCCCCCCTCCCGGCCCTTATAAGGGCCCTTGCGGCACTGACAAGTGCCTTTGGCGGGGGTCGCAGCTGAAACCGGGACCCCCCAGTGCGGCTCTAAAAGAGCCCTTGGGGGACGTCTTCTTTCTCTCCAGTCCCGGCGAACCCAGCTCCGCCGAGGCGCCCGACCCCCGAGAGTACCCCTGCGGCCGCCAGGGGTACCCCCGGCGGGCGCCGGCGACCTCAACGAGGCCGATGTTGCCAGCGTCTTGATCCGACGCGACGTCTTCGGGCTGGCGACACCAACCCCACTCAGGTCGCCGATGCCAGGCAGACTCACTGCGGCCGCCAGTGAGCCCGCTGGCACCGCCGGCCTCAGCGGAGCCGATGTTGCCAGCGCTTCTTTCTTCTTTCTTCAGCCATCTACTGCGATGGCATCTGAGTTCCGCGGCGGAAAGCTCCTCTTTATATAGGTTTGCAGAAATCCATAATCCGTTTCTGATTGGTCAATTTTAATACTGCTTACATTAACCAATCAGATTTCTGGAAGCTTCGCCGCGGAACTCAGATGCCATCGCAGTAGATGGCTGAAGAAAGAAGAAAGAAGCGGCTGGCAACATCGGCTCGCTGAGGCCGGCGGTGCCAGAGGCTCACTGGCGGCCGAGTGAGTCTGCACGGCAGCGCGACCTGAGTGGGGTTGGTGTCGCCAGCCG
Source organism: Hymenochirus boettgeri (assembly GCA_019447015.1). Taxonomy (NCBI): domain Eukaryota; kingdom Metazoa; phylum Chordata; class Amphibia; order Anura; family Pipidae; genus Hymenochirus; species Hymenochirus boettgeri. The sequence continues at coordinate 157,790,917 of CM033473.1, read as the reverse complement.
AAGACGTCGCGTCGGATCAGACGCCGGCAACATCGGCCTCGTTGAGGCCGCGGCGCCCGCCGGGGGTACCCCTGGCGGCCGCAGGGGTAACTCTCGGGGGTCGGCGGCCTCGGCGGAGCTGGTGCGCCGGGACTGGAAGAAAGAAGACGTCGCCAAGGGCTCTTTTAAGAGCCGCACTGGGGGTCCCGGTTCAGCTGCGGGACCCCGCCAAAGGCACTTGTCAGTGCCGCAAGGGCCCTTATAAGGGCCGGGGAGGGGGGTCCCGGTTCGAGCTGCGGGACCCCCTAAGCCCCAAAAGGCCCTTCTCAGGGCCCGCTGGAGGGAGCCTCCACCCCCCAGAGGCTCCCTCCCGTCCCCTCCCCGGGAGGGCCGGGGCGGGGGGTTGGAGGGGTTGCCGGGAGGGGGTGCGCGGCGGGTGGTCGCGACCACCTGCTGCGGCTTCCCGGCAGCCCCTTCTAGCCTCCCGTTCCGAGATTGCCGGAACGGGAACGGGTTGGGAGGGGTGCTGGGAAGTGGCGGCGGCGGCGGGTGGTCGCCGCTGCCGCCGCGGGGGTGTGGGCGTATGCCCCGCCCCCTTAGGAGCGGCGTCGGGAAGGGATTTTAAGTCCCTTCGCGGCGATACTATATAGTATCGCGCGAAGGGGCTTAAATCACCGCAGCACATCGCGGCCGCGATAGGTATCGCGGGAATAGCGCTCGCCGTTATAATACGGCGATAGCGCTATTTTCGCGGCCACGATGTGCGGCGGTAATTTTTTTGCGCTAACATCGTTCCTATAATATGCCCCTTAGTCCGCCATGTCCACTTACATAGGACACGTCCCCATTGTGCATCGCAGGACAATGTAGGGTGGCTTAAAAAGTGTCTCAGGTGCCAAAACGTCTAGAAGCCATCCTGGCAGCAAGTTTGATACTGTACCTCACTGGAGTTATGGATATAGTTGTACTTGGCTTTTGTTATTGATGAGGGAAGATTTCTAATAAATCTAATAGATGGGTGCAGTCCCTCACATATGGAGCAGGAGTGGCAAAATCTGCGTTTGCCTGCCATTTGCAGGATCCTCATTATACGCCCCCAGCAGGGATTGTTTTAGTAGCAGTTGACTGGGCCTGCTGTTTGTGTTAAAAGGGGGGTGGGACATGGAGTGCCATCAAAGATAGCCATAGGTCCACATCCCTGACACTTCAACTCATATCATTGCATATGGCCAATTTTTGCCTGAAACGGTCTCCATGTGTGTACGATGTTAATCTCAACATATTTTGTACGCTTCTGGAAATGTCCAGATGTTTGAAGAGAGAAGGAACAAATGAGGATGAGAAGCGGATGGATGGTTGCTATGAATACAAAAGGCTGGATCCAGTTGTTAAAGATACAAGGCACTGGCCTTCTCTTATCATTGTCCTTTTCATTTGTGCCTTCTTTAAAAATACCCTGGCTGTGGGAAGTAGGGAGAGGATGTTATTATTCCCCAATAAATAATTGTTAAAAGTTAAGTGGAAATGATAAATATTTGTTAAATTGTTAGTTTGTGTAATGCCTTCTTAAATATTCTACATATTCTCTCCCATTTTGAAAAATCAGTTATTTTCATACCCTTTGTGTTCCCTGCTGTTGACATAGAGAGTTTGACATTTAAGGTTCTAACGGTCCTTCTTCTTCCAGAATGCACCACATCCTTGGAATGTTCCTAAAAGTAATTTTTACTGATTGGTGTTGGATGGGTCAAAGATGCTCAGATCTCTACTGATCAAATGACAAACCCAGGCGCTGGGTCAAGGGCAAGATCATAACGATCTCTACTAGCTCCATGATCAATGAATCAACCCAGGCGCTGGGTCAAGGGCAAGATCATACGGTCTCTACTAGGGGTCCTGCACACAGGAAGTCAGTTATTTCGGTTGCATTATTTATACACAGACACAATGCTGAATTGGCAGATTAAGGTCATCGGGATGCCAAAATATTGCTCTTTTTCTGAAAAGCATATGTATTTGCACTGAACTTCCCCTTTAATTGCCTGAAGGCTGCACCTAGGATAGCATGTGGAAAATCCTCAATAAAATTAAATTAATAATTATGGTGTTGTTTTCTGGAGGCTCAGATGTAAAAAACGCTTGTCTGAACGAGGAAGAAGGTCCTGGGATCGAACACACCTCCATGACTGAGGACCACTTGCACTGGGGTGGAGGACTCACATGGTAAGGGGAAAGTGAAGGCCAGAGATTAACACAACTTGAGCTATTGGAGCCGGACCACCTGATTAAAAAAGGAGAGCGTCGCTGGATACAAGTATTTTTTACCCTTCCCCAGCACCTCGGTTTTCTCACGCCGTTTGGCCCCTGGCCAGGTAAGCAGTGCCGCTGGGAAGTATAAGGGAATGTGTAGGAAGGGGCTAATCCTCCTGTTAAGCACAGGGCAATATCCAGCCCATGCAACAGCCTGGTGAGACAGGCCTGTTATCATTATTTTCTATAATTTGCAAGATTTAATGTGTCATGTAACACTGTTGCTGACATAGATAAATGGTGGTAATAACTAATGACATGGCTATAAGCTGTTTATAATGATATCATTTGCAGAGTATTGAGATTGAATTCCTATAAGTCACTCTACTATGTTACCATGTCCCTGTCAGCAGTGCACTGGCAAAAAACATCTGAAATAAAATGAATGCAAAATTGAACTAGAAAGGAAAGTTAAGTATAAACTTTGAATTTGTCTTGAAAGACCGCATTTGGAAGGGAATTTGTGCTGCGATTTTAAAACGCCTAATGCCAATGATGAGGACTTGTTATTTACTTACCCTTAAATATGTCACCTGCATTAAAGGTAGGTCAGTTGGTGTGTGTGTACTCATATCAGGTTGGGGGATAAAATACTAACTTTTTTGATGATTGGTCAAAATGTGTTTTTTTACTATAGTACATTTAATATGGCTGCCATGGAAAATGCAAGGGTGGGTCAGTAGGTAGTGTTCATACCCGAATAGGTTTGAAGTTAAAAAAAATAACTTTTGGTTATTGATCAAAATTAGGTCTTTTGATTTTAGTTACCCTTTACATGGCTGCCATAGTAATGGTAAGTAGATTAGTAGGTGTGCGTCCTGTGTGGTTTGGGGTTAAAAAAAACAAACTTTTTGATGATTGGTCAAAATGTTTTTTGCTTTAGTTACCCTTTAAGTATGTGGCTGCAACAGTAATGGAGGAGTAGGTCAGTAGGTGTGTTTATCTGTATCATGTTGAGGGGTAAAAAAACAAACCTTTCTGATTATTGATCAAATTTTGCTTTTTGACTTTATGGACAGTAATGGATAAGTAGATCAGTAGGTGTGTGTACCTGGATCTGGTGAGGAGGTATGTCTTTTTGTTTACAACCATAATAAACTATCTTTTTGTGAGGATAAATCTAAATTTTTTTTATTTTAGTTACCCTTTAAGTATGGCTGCCACAGCATGGATAAGTAGATCAGTAGGTTTGTGTACCTGGGTCTGGTTGGGGCACAGACAAAGAAACACTATGTACTCAGTCTTTGCCACCTATCGGGTTATTCAATAAGTTCTTATCGTTTAAAATGGTGCTAAATTGCCCCAACCAATGAGAACTTATTAACATTTGAAAGCTAACATCTGATTGTTGGGGCAAATTTAGCAGCATTTTAAACGATAGAACTTTATTGATAACCCTAGTATTTAATGCTTCATACAAGGACACACATAAAGTGTAACGTTTCGGTACATGTTGCACCTTCTTCAGGGTGCAACATATACCAAACCTTACACTTTATGTGTGTCCTATGTATGAAATATTAAATACATAGGTTGCAAAGACTGATGTGCATGGTTTCTTTGTCTGTTTGCTATTAGACCCACCTACCTTGGCCTACCAGTGCATGTGCAGTTATTTAATCCTTTAGGCAAGATTAATTCTCTTTGTCTTGGGTCGGTTGAGGGGGTATGTCTTTTTTGTGTTTACAACCATAAAACTATCTTTTATTGAGGATGATATCAAGATTCGTTTTTGTGATTAGTTACCCTTAAGTATGGCTGCCACAGTAATGGATAAGTAGATCAGTAGGTGTTGTGTACTGGTACTGTTGTTGGGTGTCCAGGTATGCGGGATTTTCTTTTGTGTATACAACCATGCATAACCGTGCTTTATTGACCCGCGAACACCACATCGGACTTGGTAAAGATGCAATTTCTCTTGCTATCAGATATATTTAACACACTTAGGATGTTAGTGCATCAGGCTTTGGTGAGCAGAAAGCACAGATTAGCTGCCCTCCAGTCCCTTATTGGTCACTTAAACTTTGCTACTAGAGTCTTTCCGATAGCCAGAGCCTTTAACTGTCTCCTCATCGACTGTACAAAAGGTTTGAAAAAGCCTCACTGGAATGTTAGATTAACTTGGGAGATCAAAGATGATCTGAGAATCTGGGAACTTTTCTTGACTACATTTAATTGCTGGCAAGTGAAATTTGCCAGCAATGATGCGCTGGATTTATGGCTGTGGTGGCTACCCGCAGGGCTATTGGTTTTGATTGAATGGCCAAATAAATGACATGACACATAACTCTAATTAGTATTCCTAGAAATAATACCTGTGAATATTGCCTTAATAACCTTGGGTCCAGCTTTTTTCCAACAAGGAAATTCCCTGTGGTAACTTAGAGGAGGTATTTGCCATTAATTCACTATCCTCTAAATCCAAGCCAGTCATGTATGTTATTAGGCAGCTAGTTTTAGCTGCCCTGCAGCACAACATATGGCTACAGGCTGTCCATATTCCTGTCATGCGAATTCGACTCACAGGTGCTTTACCTCATTCTCAGCTCCACGTTTTCAGGAGTTTAGCTCCTTCAGCTTGCCTAGAAGGGGAATGGGTACTGCCACAGACCTGGGACGTTATTCCACAGCATTGCATCACTTAGTCAATGCTTTTACCTCAATAAAGACCTGGCATTCCAAGGGACAACTTCAAATCTTGTTTTCCGGCTCAAATCTCAGAGGATTATATCCTTTTAATATATATTTTACAAGCAATATGTAACAATCAGGCTCATGCGACGATTGCCAGGGATTTAGCAGGCATAGCTTTCTGCTGTAAATTATACAGTTTGCGTGACCCTACAAGAACCCTATTGTTAAACACATGTTAAAAGGGTTACACGCATTGTACATGGCAGACAGTTGGTGTCGAACCCCCCCACCTCTATTAAGGCTTGGTTTCTTTATTTTCACATAAATGGCCTCCTTAACACCTCTATGGAAAGGTTTTATGGTTGGGCCCCTTCTGCAAAGATACTTTTGTCCATTGCTGGCACTTAAGCAATTCCCTTTAATCCGAGGCCAATCAATGGGCCCTCGCATGCTTATTCATGCAAATGGTTCTTATCTCACAAGGTATCAGTTTTATTTCTGAATTGAGAAAGCCAGTCGGATGACTAGCGAAACGTCTTCAAGAACTAAACTTTAAGTCCAGTGGATCTAACAGAATACAACAGATATACCATGACCTGGATGAATGAGAATCTTCCCAAGCATATCAGTTTTCTAGAATTCTTCAGATATGCTTAATCTAATTAGGCTTTAATGGGGAACGATACATCTTACACTTATTTCACACAGAAGTGGCAACAAAGGGATTCATCTCCTACCACAGTATTAAGCAGATTGGACGGTGGAATTCAAGCAGATTTAAGTTATATGTACTCCCCTCTTTAGTACAGCTGATTTGACTTACACTTCTACTTTCAGATACGAAACAATTTAAAATTTGGATCATAGTCAACTCCTGTGTCTATTGGGTAAGGTAACTCGAACCCGAACCCTAGTTTGTTTTCCGAACTTGCGGCTATACTTTTGACAATTATTGAATTTACGAGCTGTTCGCTAACCCTAGAATATAGTTATTGATTTTCGGTAACCCTCAAATGTATCGTTCGGTAACCCGCGAATGTAGCGATCGATTTTGGTAACCCCCTCAAATTTAGCTTTCATTTTCGGGAACCCTCTAAAGTAGCGTTCAATTTTGGTAACCCTCGAATGTAGCTGCCGAAGTGCAGAGGGTAACGGCAACATCAGGCATTCATTGTTAAGCTATTAAAGAGGAACTGTGGTCCAAAAATGACTGTAGGTAAGTTGATAGGAATTGCTCTCCTGAGAGTTTTTGCAATTTATTTCCATTGTTTATTTTACATAGTTTTGAAGATTTACATTTTTGTGTGTGATATGCCAGCAGCATCACCAGGTCCCCTGCACTTCCTGCTCTGAAATCTGTCAGTCAATCTGCCCTGTCTCCTCCCCTTTGCAGCCCCCCTGGTCCCTCCCACTCATGGACCCCATGGTCCCTCCAGTTGCAGACTCCTCTTGGCCCACTCCCTTACAGCCCCGTGTGGCCCCGCCCACTCGCGCGGGGGGGCTGTGGCCCTGCCCACCCGTGGGTGCCGTGGCCCCGCCCACTCACGGGTGCCGTGCCATGGTCCCGCCCACTCGCAGGTGCTGTGGGCGACTCTGACACCCCCCCAAAACTCTGTGGAAACAGCATTTTCAGGCAGAGAGTGACAGAGAAGGGCTGTAGATTCCGTTACCAGCTCCTTCACACAGCAGAGAGGAGGGACTTCCTGTCTCCCTCACACAGGGAGTCTGAGGCTGTGCTCGCCGGTGGCACTGTGCAGGAGAAGCCTTAGAAATGTCACATGTCAGCCTCCCACCCATTAACTTTCTGGTCAGTCATTTCTGTATATCTTGGGCTGTGGAGCACGTAGAGAGGTGGTAGATGGTTCGTTTTAAAGGTAGGAAACTGGCCTTTCATTTAAACTCAACTTGTTTGGAGACCACAGTTTCCCTTTAAGTTTGCCTTGGGTGCCTGCGCTCTTAATTGAAAACGAGGCAGTCCCTGCAGATAATGAGTTAAACCTATGGTTACCTAAAATTACATCAATAGGCATGGGTTTAAACTCATTTTTGGCCTTTTCTGGCCTATATTACATCTAGGAGAGACTAATTGCTGGGATTGGTCTTTCCATACCATAGACCTGAAGATTTAATCTATCCTGCCCATTCGACAGGAGAACTATAATTTAATAATATATAAATGAAAGAACCATTCTGTGGCCAAAATAAAAAGAAAAATCACATCCTATTTCTTAGAATTTCTAGAATCTAATTTCTTGTCTTTATTATTATTATTGTGGATTTATATAGGAGAGTTTTAAAAACCTGTATTTCAAAGGGGAGGCTCTTGCTAAAGACATGGTCATCCCATTTGCAGTTGGGGGATATCTGTAGGCATGCCCTCCTCTTTATCGGCAGTTGTTTGTGGTCATCTATTTTACTTTGTTATACCGTCCTAGTAAAAGCTTCATTAGTTGATAAATTTCCATTTGAAAGAAAACACCACGCAACCCATTCTCTGGATAAAGTACCGTTTAATTACAGAGTATAAATAAAATATGGTATGTTTGTTTTACATTGGAAATATTACAGAAATACATCTTCCTACAGAGAGTGAAAATACTTTATAACACATTTATACTAGTACTTGTGTACATTGTTTGAAACAGGTTACTAAACAAAATATATCGTAGCCGTTACATAGGATGTTACCAGATCAACAAACATCAAATAACACAATTGTTTATTATTTCAAAGTAGGTGTAATGTTTTAGTCACAGACAATACTGAATAACTGCTACTATTTACTAAGTGCCTTGCAGAATATCACATTCCACAAAACAGGTAAACTGGAACTCAAACAATTAATAAAAGTTTCCCTGTCGTAGTTAGTGATAGAGTGCATTGGTACTTAGTGAACCTCACTCAAAAGATTTTAAAGGTGAATGGAAATAAACTTTTGGCTATCTACTTGTTTAATGGAACAAGATTAAGGGAATTTAAGTGCGTTTAGCAGGCCTTTAGAATACCACCGATTAAAAGACACAGCATTTCTTTACCTATCCAGTCTTAAACTCACAGGATTTTAAATTATTTAAGTAAGCCGTTTTTGTCTTAGACAAAATGTGTTTCTCATATTTACATACATTCAATTTTGTAACCAGTCCATCCATCTTGAACCACCAGTTTTATCAAAAGGCCAAATGTCAAAAAAGATTTACAGCAATTGCAACAAAGAAAGTCTCTGTATGATACAAATGTACATTTTAGGATCTATATTTATACAGATAACACATGTCTTGAATGGACAATTAACAACTATAAACACAGAAATTTACTACTACTTGTACATAATACGTCTCACAGTAAAGAGATACTGATGGAACATGAATCATGTTGTGGGGAAATGATTGGAAAACTGCTGCATTGTACTCTTGCTAGTTCTTAGCAAAAGCCCTTTAGGCTGCGGCCACAACGCACAGTAAGGTGTGTGAAATGCGCAAATGCAATGTTACGTGTTTTACATGTCTTACCATGCAAACTGCTATTCTTCCAATATTCCGTTACCAAAGTGCATGCGATCCGCAAAAAATGATGACTGCATCGCAGCGCACACAGTGTGGCCACATTGTGTTAGCCTAGCATGCGTTTGTTACACACTAACTAATCACAAAACGTGATGGATGGGCTAGTGTGGCCCAGTCCTTATACTTCCCTTCCTTCACATTCTAATGTAAAACTGACATGGTGTGCTTGGAACAATACATTTTAATACGTTAAATTGTAATTAAGGCACCTCACAGGACATCATAATACTTACTTTCCTTCACTACGCCACTCATAGGTGTTATAAATGCTCCAGAAAAGCACTTTACTAGTCAAGCCAGAATGTGAGAGTGCGTAATATAGAGGAAAATAGCATATTTAAAAGCAAATTAAATAATTTCATTATTTAATGAGAAACGCTGCATCAGATGTGTTTATGTTACGTACAGAATGATTGGCCAGAGCAGTTCAGCTGTTTCTCTTAGTAACTGATTACTACCCTATAAAGAATGTGGTATATAGTTCTATCTTTATGTGTATTTAGTGTTTATGTGTATTGTATTTAGTGTTTTTAGAAACACCTGTTTCTCCCACACTTTAAAGATGATCATGGTGTGATGGTGTCATTAAAGGATAACTGTATTGCCTCAATGCATTTTTTTTTAGTTGCTTTAAAATGATTAAAGGTATGCAGCCCTCCCCATACATTTATTTACTGATTTTGAGCCTCTCTCTGCCTCCAATTAGCCATGCAGTGAAGGGGGCGTAACGATTCTGTTTGCCTCTGTCACTCAAAGCTAGCATGTGAGAAAACTCCTCCACCCACCCTTGACCAGCTTTATTATGCAGGCTGTATCCTAACAATTCAAGTTTGCTTGACTGGCAGAGGAGGAGGAGAGAGGTTTTAACAGACATTCCCACCAGCCAATGACAAGTTAATCATGGCCCTGGGACCTCTAGGAGGCGGGCTTTTAGCAATCATCTTTGCTGTGTGATATCTAAGGGAGGGCAGCACGGCTGTAAATGTGAGTAAGTGATTTCAGCTGCTGGAAGTGTGGACATGTAATGGGGGTGATGTTGTTTTTTTGGTATTGTTGTCCTTTAATTCTACCAGAGGACCTTTAAATACTCATCCGAAGACAATGTAAGAAAGATAACCAGAGAGAAACCTGGGAGATAAAAATGGGAATTGTAATATGCAGGTCAGTGCTGTCTTTTCTACACATTTAAATGTTTAAATGGTTTTCAGGTTTTACAGTTTATTTAAAAATGTCTTTATCTTTCTTATAAACAGAGTTTCGAAATAACACTTAATAAACATATCTGATGCATACAGAATAATTTGATTTCATTGAAATGTGACTTTAATATGCATTCCCACAAATAAATTAATTATCAAACCAGAAGCAGATCTGGAGGGTAAGGTATGAGCAGTATTCATTCAATGATTTAGCATCATGAGTAGGAAAAAAAGATCTGATGTCAAGATTGTAAATTATATAGGATCTTCTATCAGCCACAGTCAACTTTATAACAGCAGCAAAATAAGATTTTGATACAGAAATGTATAACCATTATTGCTATAATAATGTTCACATGGGAGTTTTAAATTATTCACAACTGTATTTTATGTAATTATGGTTCTTGGCAATGCTGGCCATATACTATAAAACATTAGATTTGATGAGTCTATCTAGAGTGTCCTCACTGGGCTTGGTTTTACCTTCTGATGTTTTGCCTGGGCTCATTCATTTTGCAATCGCTAAAAAGATCAGTCCAGGTGGTTCTTCAGATATCATGTAAATGTTACTCAGTGCCAGTGATTTGTTCATATTAAACATTCATTTTGTAATTTATAGATTATTATCATGTTGTCTATACACAGTGAAATGCTAACTATGAATACTTCTGCACTCAATCAATAGAGAATGCAGAGATCAATAAAATGCTAGAATTTCCCCAAATCAAAAAATCTGGTGTTTCTCGTCTTTTAATTTGCTCATTTCCAGTTCATATGCACTAGGATCCTGGTTATAACATCATATAAATCCAGATTTTCCACAAAAAAAGTTCTAAATAAATATAACAAGAAAAATAAAATGAAATACAATGACATGTAAATGGTTTATGAGGAGATGACATTATTAACACAATTAGTTGTCACATGAATAAGCACTAAATTTAGTGCCAGACAGCCCCATTGTCCCTTTATTTTGTTAAATACAGTGTATATCTTAGAAAACAACCTGTAAAAGTTTTGTTGCATGTACAAGAAGACAGTTTCAAAAATGGCTCTTTGTTGTTTAGTACATTTGTCACATGGACAAGCAAATAATTGACTTAACATTGCTGAGATTCATTTCTATTAAATAAATTATCTTAATTAAAATTACAGTTGTCCATTTGATCTAAAGTCAACTTCCACCAGAATTCTGGAAGTTTTATCTTACAGCTCATGAAAGGCAGTCTGTCTCATGTCAGTGGTTCTGCTTACTGACATATGTTAAATACAAAGATGCAGTAATTATTAGCAATAACCCTGATACTCTAAAGACTAATGAAAGCAAATTTATGATTAACCACCATGTTACTACACTTAGTCCTTTTGCAACTGTTTTAAAGGGTATGTACACTGGAATTTTTTTTCTTAAATTGCCCGTTAGTGGAAACTATAATTCATCCCAACTAACACTGTTCTGTTTTTTTTGTTGATCTTTCCTCTATTTCATTAGATATCCAATCGGAAACATCTTACATTTTACCATTTCTGTAAGCAGTTTTGCTGTAGCTGGAATGGTTTGACAGTTGGTGTGCTATATTCTGTATGCAGTTTTGACAGTTGGTATGAGGAAAAATAGTCAGGTCAGTGGTCAGAGCCTGATTAAAACAAGTATCGTATTGAAGGAATGCAGAAACACACACACCTCAGAGTAAGTGCTACTTGCATGTATTTATTTATAGATTAAGATGACACAAAGTCATTTTTTCAGTATACATATTTTTTAAGGTTTTATTTGCACTGTTTGCAAACAGTCCTTCTAGCGTGTATTGTCAGTTCCCTGTGTAATAGTCACTTACTGTCTGACTGCAGTGTTATTAAGTGTCATTAAAGGAAACATGCCTACTGGTTTAAAATGTTTCTTTTTCTTGAGCAAGCTTTAAAATACATCCTAGCATGAAACAAATTGCTGCTGAAGTACAGCAGTGTTTTCATGTGAACTGTTTAACTGTATTGTGCCCTGGATTCAGTTTATACTTTAGTGCTGTTAGCCATTGCTGTTTAGGAATTGAGTTTCATAATGCAAATGCAACCTATTTTAGATTTATTTAATAGTACCTTTTTGCTTCTGATTAACTCTGCTTCTAATTGTGAGCATTTTTGATAAATCTCTGTTGCAGCTCAGACATAATAAGCAGTGGCTGAAATGTATGACATTTGCTTTGCACATTATATTGAAGGATGAGGTACCTTTTCAACACCCTATGGTGACAAATAACCCCAGATTTTATACATTTTCCGACTCATTGTTTAAAATTATTGGAAATATTTCTACCAAAACTTTGGTTGCAAGAGTGTAATGGAGAGTTGTGGAAAGTTAGCTCATACTTTAATGTATCTTACAAACCAAGTGTCATTTCAGCCACTGATTATTATGTCTGATCTACAACAGAGGTCTACCAGGACCACCAATATTTTAACCTGACTGATCTTGCAGCCCATTGAGTTTACCAGCATGATTTACTCTGATTTACCTGCATATCTGATTACCCAGAGTTTGTTTTACTTAAAATCACCAAGGAGAAATTGGTCAGATCTGAAATTACAGCTCATATTTTGTCACAATCAATTAAAATATGGGTCTGGGGGGTCAGTTGTGTCAAAACATTGGCCCCGTCACCCTAGACTTGATGTGGAGTTGACTGTTTTATAACGATCTTCTCACCACACTTGTTATTAGACACATTCCTATAAATACTATGGGGTAACAGTCTTAAAGGCACACTATCTGACTTTATCTTCCCATTGATTTTTTAATGAAATATTACTAGAAAATATGTTTAGATTCTTTCTTTAGGTTTTGCCTTCTATCTGTAAGGGTGTTTCTAACCTAGTTTATAAAAAAAAAAATAACATACTATTCCCCTTACTATTCTCTACAGCCTCACTTTGTATTTATGATTATGGCCAATATTTAAGTAACCAGTCAGGACAGACAACAGTTACCGCAAAAGCACTTAATCTTCATCAAAATAAATTAAAATGTTAAAACATATGTATTGTGTCTTTGCTATATAAAACACAAAAGGGGGGGGCTGTGGGAGCACTCCTGTGGCAAAATTACTTTATAACATATAGTGGAAGTGCTACTGATCTGACCAAAACATTAGAACAAACAAGAAAAGAGATGATCTATGCACATTCCTGGGCCCCATATATCATAATATCTATGCTAGTGCAAACAGTAAAAACATAGGGGATTTTAGTTACAATTTTATGCATAAAAGTTAAAATACGTCCAACCACGTCAAGGTAACCCCAGTATGGAAGGTCCTAACATTTTACCTTGGGTCATTTATCTGGGCTGATACTCCATGCAACCAAGCAGGGAGTGTCAGCCCAGATAAATGACCCAAGGTAAACTGTTAGGACCTTCCATACTGGGTTTACCTTGACGTGGTTGTAAGGCTTTTCACTTTTATGCAAAAATTGTAACTAAAACCCCCTATGTTTTTACTGTTTGCACTAGCATAGATATAATGATATATGGGGCCCAGGAATGTGCATTGATCATCTCTTTTCTTGTTTTTGCTATATAAAATGATACCAAGAAAAATACTAAGGATGGTGTGTCTGTAATGATAATTTTAATAAACTATTTTTGTATGATATTTTTATATCTACATTTGGATTAGCTTCACAACATCAGGGTAACCATTCCATGTACAATTGGTACAACTGAATAATATGTTGTGCAGATTAATCTCAATTAATTAGACAAAAAATAGTTAATTGCACTTTAAAAGCACAGTTGTAATTTAGTGTGTATTTGCGTATTTCTTTTTTAAAGGCTATAGTTTGCTTTGACTAGTCTTGCAGAAGAGAAAGCTAATTAATGATTGTAGATTGAATTCCTCTGTTTTGCCACAAATCAGCATTAGTTCTGAGGAAAAGTGAGATAATATTGCAAAATTTTAATTGATACATTTTATGGTCTGTGGATTTCTTTTTAACCAGCAAAAATCATGCCAAATTACTGATTCAGACTTGCATAGCTGAATTGTATGAAGGATATTCTGGTGTGTTCAACACAACACAAATCACTGGAAAACTTTTTTCATTGGTCAAATGAAATCCCCTTGTTGACTCACTACTATTATTGGATTACATTGAATCACATTTACTAGCATTCCATAACTGTAAGAAATTTTCTGATCTTGAATAGCAAGGTACACGGTACAAATACTATTATGGTATCGATAATTTCAAATTCATGCAGATTGTGCCTTTGTTCTTAAGTATCGATTAATAAAAAACACATTCAAAATGAATGTTCGTAACAATCAACATATTAACAACTCAACAGAACTCAATTTTAGAAACTGAATTCATGTGCAAATAGTGCAACAAGAGTTAAATGAAAAGGTAAGTCATAGTGTTGGTTGTTATTTTATACTATGACTATTTATTTACAGTTTTTTTCAGCTACTAACAGATATACATGCACAATACACAGACTGACAAATTACAGGTAGTTTTTGACAATACTTTAAACCTTATTAAAAAGGTGTGTTTTTTAGTTGATTATATCTGATACCTTGTGCATTGGGAACACACAGGATATCATTGTTTTATTCAACTGAAACCTACTTCTATAATATAGTACATTACACTTGCTACCTTGTCCTTATTTGGTAGCTTTCCAACTTTTTTTATTCATAAAAGATAATTATTTCATCTTAACAACTTAAAAGGCAGTAATGATTGCTCCCTTGTCTATCTTTAAACCTTCTAGAATAAATCAAGTTGCCAAACTTGTTAATGACACAGTGTTTGCTTTCGCCTTCTAATAAAAAACGTCAGATCCTCCTTTAACGTTCTTCCACTTTTTGCCAATATAGCAACCATCTTTCAAGTAATGTCTTTTTTTCCTTTTAAAATCTTATAGTAAATGAAATCCTGTTATTTAGTAGAGAAGAAGCATGACTTTTGTTTGTAAAGATTTGGAAAGAGTAGGACCCATTTGAAATGTGTGAGGTATTGCAACTGCTTCTGCTCAAATTATAATCTTTCGTTTTTTGCTGTTAATGTGACAAAACAACACATTGCTGACCAGGCAGAAGAGGACCATGGAGATCACACAGATTATTTCAATAACTATGAACAAACCTTTAAAAAATGTAAATCTATATATTAATTGCTAAATACAGTTTTCAAAATAAAGGAAACTATACATGTAATTGAAAAATATTTTGTGTAAAACAATAAATGTTGTTCAAGCCTGGGGGATATCATGGGTAGGGTTTCTCAATTCATGTTCTCAGACTAGTCGTGTAGAGCAGATTTTCAGGATATTCCACAAACATTTCATTAGTAGAAATATTTTTGTCATACTGAATTTTTAATCCTTATGTGCCCTCTAGCAGCCATTTCCAAAAAGCATTTATTCTTAAAGTCTCTTGCACCAAGAGACTCTGAGCACGGGAGATGAGAAACCCATTTTTGAATAATAGGGGCAGACAAAATATTTCAAAGGCCAAGCTGCTTCATTGGTTTAATCTGGTTTAATGGCAGAGTTCCTAAATTCAAAGTTAAAGAGATTCTTCTTTTATCCATATAACTGACTTACACGGCCTCTGCAGATGTGTCTGTAGATACAGACATAGTAACTTTGGCAATCTTAACTGTGCTTTTAATGCAGCTCTCAGCTGCTCTGTGAACATTACTATTATTTACATGTCTGTTCTGATAGTCAGACTCCATACTGTTATCAAGAGGTTGTGCGGTACCCTCGCAAGAAGGAAACATGCTACAAAAAGCACTTCTCAAGTCTTTACTGCGAAGGGCATAGATGATAGGGTTCACAGTTGAGTTAAGCAAGCAAAGGACACTGCAGAAGGCAAACACTGTTTTTACAGTCTTGTTCATCTTTCCAAATACATCATAGACCATAATTGCAAGTAGAGGGCCCCAACAAATGATTAACACTACTAAAATCAGGACAAGGGTCTTGGCTAACCTAATATCCATACGAGTCTGGTCCGGTCTAGTGATGTGCACTTTTCCATCTTCTGAGGTATGAACAGTGATGCTCTTTTGTGTGCCTCGTTGGAGCATTCGGACCGCATGGGTATGAGCTTTCCACAATATGTACATATATGCATAAACAATAAATAACAACAAAATACTAGTCACCCCAATCCAGAACATTAGATATGTTTCATCAATTAAGGGAAATATATCTGAGCAAACAGATTTAAGTTTCTTGCAGTTCCACCCTAGCAGTGGAAGGACCGCTATTACAATAGCTATTGTCCACATCACACAAAAAGCAATGACGGCCTTTGTCCTTGTGACTATTCTTTTATATGATAATGGTCTATGTATGGATATGTACCTGTCTATTGCAGTTAGGAAAAGGCTCCCAACTGAAGCTGTGAAAGAGGCTGTTACACCGCCAAGTTTAAAAAGGAAAACATTGGGACTGTCTTTTCTATGAAAAACATGAAAATCAACAAAGCTGTATACAAAAATGACACTGCCAAGTAGATCAGCTACTGCCAAGCTGCCAATAAAATGGTAGGAGGGCCTGCACCTTAAACTACGTGACTGCAAGATGACAACCAAGACTAACATGTTCTCCAGGACAGTGAAAGTGCCCAGGATTATTGAAAGAGCTGCTATTACCAGTTGTTGACTTGGTGTAAGGATCATGAAGCATTCCATGTCCATGAAATTTTTTCCACATTGTACATTGTTTTCACTGTCCTTAAAAGAAATTGACTTGTTATAAAAATCGGTTGCGTTTATTTGATCCAGAGGAATACTTAACAAGGAATTATCTACTATAGTCAATTTTTCATGTAATGGATCACCCCTCAGTGAAGACAAAGGTAACTTCTGTGGGAAATAAACCAACTTAGAGGACATATCCCCTTTTGAGTCTTCATAGTGAACCTCATTTGGCCCCATGTAAAGAAGATCTGTTGTAATTGTCCGGAATGTGGTGTCTGCAAGGCCATCCAAAATTGACTTCATAGCTCCAGGCTTAGATTGTAACCAATTCCAGTGGAATAAAATTCAGTTTTGAAAAAGAACCTACAGTAAGAAACAGGAAAACATTGGTTAACAAAAGCAACAGTATTATTTTATATACACAATAAAAGATATATCTTAGTTAACAAGGATGTCCCCGGTTTTCTTTCTGTTTTCACTTTTTGACACATTAACAGGGAGATTCAATAAAAGTTCTTATCGTTTAATTTTGCCCCAACCAATCAGATCTTATTTAACATTTGAAAGCTAACATCTGATTGTTTGTGGCAAAATTAGCACCATTTTTAACAATAAGAACTTTTATTGAATAACCCTGTTATTTAAGTTTAAAAATATGATAGAAAACTAAATGTGTAAAAATAGATGATGTGTATTTAATGCAGTAGATGGACACTGTTCCCAGTGATATCTTTAAAATATCAATCTGCGTATACATTTGACTATCTATTTGAAAAAATTAATATTCAATTACAATGATTCAGCAACCGCATAGTTAAGTGCACCTCTTTGCAAAATAGAAATGATTTTATGGATGAAATTTCAAAATAAGCTTTTCATAGAACAAACTGTATTTGAAGTCTGAATGGCATTATGTTCACCAAGATTCATTTCAACATTTAATATCCTCTTGAGGAAAGTTTCAGTTTAGACTTTGAAATAAAAAATGGATTTGCTACAGCAGTACAAAATGGCTGAAATATTAACAACATAAAAATCTACATTTACATTTCTCACAAGCAGCAAAACCTTCCAGGTAGAGAAACCGATTTACATTCCTATACAAGATTCGTTCTATCACCAAGTATATAAAGGGCTTAATTCAGATAGATGCAAGCTGGCAAAAATGATCTTTTTCTTTATTTATCAAACATTATCACTCT
This sequence comes from Hymenochirus boettgeri, assembly GCA_019447015.1. NCBI lineage: Eukaryota > Metazoa > Chordata > Amphibia > Anura > Pipidae > Hymenochirus > Hymenochirus boettgeri. The sequence goes on along the minus strand of CM033473.1, from coordinate 157,773,316 downwards.
TTTCTAATTTAAATTCACAGCAGCTCTAAACATGCATAGCCTGCTTTCTACCCTATAGAAACAAATGTATTTTAGCTATTAGGAAGCCTTTCAGGATATCTCAATCTCCCATTAAAAAAATGAACAAATATTAGACAAAATGACATTTGTAAAGATAGTGTTAGCAAGAAAAGACCTTGAAATCTGAGTTATGGGCTTACTAATTGCTTATAGAGTTTTTTTGCCACTAATGCCTCAAGTACACTTGATTAATCGTTATACAGGCACAAATACAGACGCGCTTGCAATATAAAATTAATGGAAGATTATTTTGGTATTTACCCTTGAAGTTCCATAGACATGACTTATGATACTGGAGGCTGCTTAAAAAACAATTACATCATTATAAATGACATTTGTCATGTGTCTACTAATATAAGTCTCCTAGAAGAAGGATGTAATAGTTCTAAATAGAGTGTAAAGAGTTCTAACTCTAACTAAGTATTAGCACTCACAACATACCAAGAAAGAATATTCAGTACAAATATGAGTATTTACTCATTTCAAAAACTAAATCTACCCATTCACTTATTTGTCTGCATAAATAAATGGTTTTGAATTATTAACTTCCTATGCAGAAGCACATTATAGTGTTTGTCATGTTCTTGCCTTTTGGCTCAGCCAAAAAGTTGCTCAGTTGAAATCTGAAATATTTGAATTACCCAACAGCCAATGATGTAGAAACTTTCCAAGGAAATGAGCATTCTGGGAAGAAAAAAGACTAGTGCAGGACCTGAAAAATAGCACCACAGGAAGGCATGGAAGTAAACCAATTGATTTTTAAAAATTAAAAGAATTTGTAAAGATAAGGAGGTATAAATATATAAATATCAAATTAAAAAACAAAACATGTTTTCCACTGGATGTCCCCTTAGAAGAAGAAAAACCTTCATTGTGTTCCATGTGGTGAACTGCCAAACATCACATAACATATTTGATATTACCGTATATACTCGAGTATAAGCCGACTCGAGTATAAGCCGAGGTACCCATTTTTGCCTCCAAAATTAGAAAAACATGATTGACTCGAGTATAAGCCGAGGGTATACAGTAACCCTAATACCTTTCCACTGTAGATGTTTGGAAACTACAACTCCCAGCATGCTTGGTTGCTGGGAGTTGTAGTTTCCAACCACCTATAGTAGAAAGGTATTGGGGGTTACTGTATACCCCAAAATTGTGTTTACTCTATCTCACACTTGGAAAATAATTTTGGTGTAAGTTACGGGGGAAAAAAAATCTCATTTGTGCAGAGAAAGGAGCCTTCTTAATTACTCACGTTTGGCTAAAAATGTAAGTACAGTCCAAAAAAGGTCAATTGACACTAATATTATTATGGCCCATTACCCAGAGACACATTTCAGACAAGGTACAGTAATACACCATGTAAATAGAAATAGTAATGGAAAAACAAAGCTATGTTCAATCATGTATAAGCTATTTCTTAGAAGCAGAAATTTCATGTAAATCTCATACCTATACAATGTATAATAAAAAAAATAAATCTTTTCCATTTTCTTCTCCAGTATACATTTGTTTTCTATCTGCTGCAGAAAGACGTTAACGCACAATAAATTTACAGTAATAGAGATAACAACAAGGGCACCTCTTGAACGTGTCATTTTCTGAATAAATGAAATCTTCCTAGAATAAAATATATTCAAGCCCATGCTTGTTGTCTTGGGAATTTAAAATGTATAACAAATATCCTTTTTTTGAGTGTATTTGTTTCTAGACATTTTGTCAGATATTGTTGGCAGAATTTGCCTAACACTGACATTACTGTTTTTTTTATAGTGCTATGCAACCTTGTTTACATGGTAAAGGCCCTGACATAGTTATAGACTTGATAACGTGATGATTCCAAACCGTTAGAAATATCACACAGCAGTAAAGAGAGGTTTTCAGTGGCAGCCCACTCACTACAGTGTGTGTGTGTATGTGTATGTAGCAGAGATTAACTACTGGTTCTTGTTTTAATAAAATACTACTTCTTATTTGTTAAGGTTAAAAGAATAAATGAACATATCAGTTACATATCACTGTGCAGTATACCTTTTTAACTCAACTGCTTTAGTATTATATTGCTGAATGTTTCATCTCTTTTCCTTAATTCATTGTTAGCCAATCACAGAGATTGCAAGTTATATGTGCAAATAGTTATATTAAGTAAATTCATGCAGTATCCTGTCTTAAGCATCTCATTTCCAGTGATAAGAAGACTGATTTTACTGAATTTATTTTACAACTCAAATTCTTCTTGGTTCATTTTGCTTTACATTATTTTTTGTATAAAATTTAGAATGCAATGTTATAGTGTGCAAAATAATGTTTTTAAATGTAATATTTAAGTCTATATTTTTTTAAGAGGTAGGTTCTACTTCTCGTTTTGTACATTTCTGTTGCCTCTGGGCTGAGCTGTCAAAGACACAGCAGCTGACAGCTCTCCTGCTCCTCCCCAGTCTGCCTCTCGTTCCTGACAATCTAGGATTTGTTTTGTGTATCCTACTTTAGTCAAGCTCACAAAAATCTTTTTAAAAAAATCAATCCATTCCAAAGACATAGTCCTTCCTAAAGGATGTCCACGATTCCTCTGATATGACCTATTAGTGAACAATGCACTAGAGAGCTTATTATATGGCCCATTAATATATTTATATACTCCCATCATATCCCTGTGCAATCACTGCTTGTCTAATCTGTCTATAAAGTCAAGCCCCTCCATTCCCCTTATTATTTTAGTTGCCCTACTCTGAACTCCATCCATTATCAAGATGTCACTTTTGTATCTGGAATTCCAAATTTGCACCGCATATTCCAAATGAGGCCTTAGCAGTGCCTTTCAAGCTTCCGCATTCGACATTTGATAATTATCCCAGAAATTCGAGAATTTTGGGATTTTCGATTTTGAAAATTCAATATCTCTAGAATCTGACTCTGAATCTGTCGCTGAATATCTTCAAAGGGGTACTCATTATTATACAAGAGGACTCATACCTCAAAAAAAGGAAGTGACTTTTTTCCTGGATGTCCTGGATGTTTGTAGGCGTTCCCCAGACCATTTCAATGGTGCCAGAGCCATGTACAGTAAGTAAATATTGCTATTTTAATTCAGAGACAGCTTCTAGAATTAGGGTTTCATTCGAACTATTAAAGTTCGATTTAAACTCAGGTTCAAGTTTGGGTTCTAGTCCATCTCTATTAGCTAGATTACTTGAACACTTGATCTCATTTTAAATAATACTGTAGTTTAATGTCCATAGCATATAACGTGCATCATAGTATGGAAAACTGGCTGCATATAATAAAGGCAAACGTGTGAAAACTTATTGCAATGTCACACAAGACCATCTTATGAGAAAGTCCTGTGGAAAATATCAATATTTTTTAAATTCATTATTTTTAAAATTGCTATTCCCTGCTGTTGAGGTAAGTGAACTGACACTTGTCCTTCAGCTTCCCAGAACATTCCCTTGGAATGTTCCTAATAGTAATTTCTACTGATTGGCTGTTGGATGGGTCAAACATGCTTAGATCTCTACTGAGCAACTAAATCAACCCAGGGACCGGGTGAAGGGCTAAACCATAATGGTCTCTACTAGGGGTCCTGTAAACAGGCAGTCAGTATTTCAGAAGCTTTTATTTATACACAGACAAAATGCTGAATGGGCACGTTAATGTCATTAGGATGGAAAAACACTGTCTTTTTTCTTAAATGTATATGTATTGCACTCTAACTTGTGGAGAAAAACATATAAGTAAGGACATTATTTATAATTCTTCATTAATGTAAAATAACAATAGTGCCACAATAACAACCCAATTATTATTTTACTCGACAGTCATTATTTTACACGGCGATCGTAAATGGTATCACCATTATTAGCGCTTATTAGGCTGTTGTAAAATAACAATGTACTTTGTGCATTTACTGTTTGACATATGCACTGCTTAAAGGGCATGTCCACCCCCAAAACTATAATCCCCCCCACTACTGGCCCCATTGTTTAGTGTAGTTTAATCCTTACCTCACATCCCAGCTCCATATGGTTCTACTGTAGTCCCCCCCCCCAAAGTCCCAAAAACTGCCCACCAGGAGGATAGGACTCTGCCTCCTACCTGGCCTCCGGGAGAAGTTTGGCATGCGTACTGCAGCCCTTCTCCCCCTCCCTCCCCCTCCCTCTCCCTCCCTCTCAGGATTCCCTCCCCCTAGCGTAAAACCATTTAGATATATGATTCCCCCTGTCCCCCCAGCCCCAACCGCTCCATTTTTATTCTTAGAACGTGTCCCAAACTTTACTTACCTTCCCTCTTTCCCCCACCGCAATGAACTCCCGGCAGCCGCATCCGTGATTGGCTGCCGCTCAGCAGATGTTGTTTTAAAAACTTTGATGATGGAAAACTGCATTTTACATGTGTTGTGGTCTTGCTTAGTGGCACATAAGTTCTGTAAAAAAATCATTTAGGTGGTGCAAAATATGTTCAGATTTATCTGGTCATACATGCTGAAATCAGAGGGAACAGAACAGGCTAACAGGGAGTATAAAAGCTATAATGAGGAGTGCAAGAAAGAAATTAAACTAGTTAAAATAGAAAATATAATACAGATAGCAGAACAAAGCAAGTCCAACCTCAAATGTTTTTTAAAATGTTTTTTAAGTATATCAATAAAATTATGAGGTCTCATTCCTCATCTTTTCACTATTGTGCAATCATTAAATATTGGGGCTAAAATGGTTAAAGAGGATACCGAAAAGGCTAATGTGCTAAACAGTTTTTCTCTCTCTCTGTATTTACTGTAGAGAATCCTAGTCCTACTCCTTATAGCAGGGACTGTAATAATAGGTAGGGTATAAATGAGGAATATTCACTCTGGTTCGCAGAGGATATGGTACTGAAACAATTAGACAAAGTTAATATCAATAAAGTCCCTGGACCAGATGGAATAGATCCATGGATCTTAAAGGGTATCTCCACACCCCTAGGGTACCCCAGCCCACCCTAACCGCCATATTAGTTTCTTTAAAAAAAGGCCCAGAAATAGACTTACCATGCTCATTTCCCTCTGCTTTCTATATAGCCATGTAGGGGGAATGGAGCATGGTCTATTTCTCTGGATTTTATAACAAACTAACATGGCAGTTTGGGGGGAAGGGGTCTACAGAAAACTACAGAGGAAATGGATCCATATGGATCCATTTTTATCAGATTCACTTTTGTCTGCTGATGTGCCGTTGGATTGGAAAACAGCCAATGTAATACCAATATTCAAAAAAGGTAGTTGTTCACAGCCTGCAGTAGTAGTCAGTATGGATTTATAAGAAATAGATTGTGTCAGACAAATCTACTTGTTTTTTATAAAAAAGTAAGTAAGAATTTAGATTCTAGCAGTGGATGTTGTATACTTGGATTTTGCTAAAGCTTTTGATACTGTGCCACATAGGCGACTAATGTATAAATTGAAGACAGTTTGCCTAGAAGAAAAAAATATTTATACATGGATAGAGAATTGGTTGTTGGATCACAAACAGAGAGTAGTAGTCAATGGAGCTACATTCATGTGGGCTAAAGTTCTAAGTGAAGTACCTAGGGGTTCCATACTGGGGCCACTTCTTTTTAATCTGTTTATAAATGACTTAGATGGGGGCATTGATAGCAATGTCTTTGCTGATGACACTAAACTATGCTGAGCTTTGAAAACTTCAAAATGATGTTCAATTGCTGCAAACAGACCTGGACAGATTATCAAAATGGGCAGCAGAGTGACAGATGAGATTCAATGTTGATAAAGGTGATGCATTTGGGGTTTAACAATCCTTTTGCCACCTACACTATAAATAAACCGGGGGAAAGGGAATCGCTAATAAAAAAAGGGGGGGGGGGGTTCTAGTAGATAACAGACAGCAAACAATGCCAGGCAGCCATGGCTAGAGCTACTGTAGAAAGATATTGTCTTGTATAAAAAGAGGAATAGATTCAAGGGAGAAAAATACAAGGCACTGGTAAGGCCTCATCTAGAATATGCAGTGCAGATTTGGAATCTCATTTACAAAAGGGAAAACTTGATAATGGAAGAGTTCAGAGAAGGGCAACTAAAATAATAACGGGACTGGAGGGGCTTGACTATGCAGATAGATTAGACAAGTTTGGGCTTGTTTTCAGTGGAGAAGTGGGGATATGATCACTTTATACAAATATATTAATAGTTCATAAAATAAACTCTCTGGTGCATTGTTCACAAATTAGACATATCAGAGGACTTGTGGACATCCTTTAAGATTAGAAGAAAATAATTTACATCTTCATGTAAGGTAAGGTTTCTTTACAGTGAGAACGGTAAAACTGAGGTAAAACTTCCAGCAGATCTGGTAATGGCAAGTTCTTTGAAAATCTTTAAAAGAGGCCTAGATAAGTTTCTAAAATTAAATAATATTGAGAATGAATTGTGTTAATATGTTAATATATATTCTGTAGTTCTGGTTGATCCAAGGATACTTTGTCATTTGGAGTAAGGAAGGAACGTTTTAAAGCTTTTTTTTGCCTTCCTCTGGATAAACCGTTAGGTAGGGTTAAAGAGTAGGATTCAAAGGTTGGAATAGAAGGAACTATGTCTTTATTCAACCTCAATTACTATGTATGTACTATGTATGCTGCACAGATCAGAATTTTTTTGGTAAGTTGCAGTGTTGTTATATGTGACATAGTAATGTGAAGAACAAAGAATTGTATACGACTATAAATAACTCTATGTGCATTCCAAGAAAGAGTAATTAGCTAAAATAACAAATCTTAACACATTTAAATGAGAAAAGTATTATTGTCAGTTTTCCACAAAAGTGAAATCTCCACAATTTTCACCTTAACCATGCAACATTTCTTTCTTAAGAACTGACTTTTAAAAATGGCACAACAATTAATTTTTCGAAAAGAGATACTATTATATAGTATGCGTTCAAATGTTAATGGTTTGCCAGTCATTAAGTACTTAATCTTCAGCATTTTGCATTACAAATAAGTATTTTGAACATAAAGAGCTTTAAGGCCAGCTATAAAGAAGCAACATTGTGACATTAAACATAATAGTAAATGTATGTAAATTAATCATGCTATGTACAGTAGTTGCTTATAAAAAATATAGGAATGCAGATATTTAAAGGAATTCACATAAATCTTATGGATCACTTCTCTTACCATCCCTGGTTAGAAACAATTCTTATCTATGGTATATCATATAAAATTACCGCCGCACATCGCCATGGAAAAAATACCGCTATCGCCATATATCTAATGGCAAAATGTTTTGTGGCCGCGATGTGCGGCAGTAATTTGAACTATCTTCACGGTGATACTGCACTTAGCGAGATGCGCTAAGTACAATACCGCTGCAAATCTCGGAGCAGGGGGCTGGGAGGGGATGCCGGGAAAGGATCGCCGTGGGAGGTCGCATTCCTCAGAGGGGCGCGGCGGGGGGGTATCATAAAATTTCTGAAATCTGATGTAAAAACATGTAAACCAGCAGAGCTGGTGTCGCCGGATGGAAGAAAGAAGTGCTTGCTTTGTCATTAAATGTTTATTGAATTCTCCTAATTCCCCCCACACTCAATTACTCACTACCTCCTTGTAGTGTCTGCGACACTAGTACAAGTACTGCACAGCCTCACCATAGACACTGCTCTGCTTACGCATCTCCCCCATCCCTCCCCCCTGCCTGCTTTTCTCTTAAGCTAGGTACACACGATGTAAGCATATTTTAGTGTTTCGGTCGGTCGGGCTGAATTATTGTATGGCGGCCTTTTGCGGCTGCTACTGATCACCGACCGTTTGTTCGTCCAAATCGGACGAATGAACAATCGGACAGGTCGGAAAATCACAACCGATCATTTGGTCCTCTATAAACCACACGAGCAGTCATGCCAAACTGTCGGACGCGGCTGCTTTTGCCGCTACCGACTGTCCTTCCTCCTGGCCGACTGGTCGAAAGCCTTTAACAGTCGGTCAGGAGGAAGGATTGTATAGTGTGTACCAGCCTTATATTGTTGCAGGAAGTGTGCTGGCAGGCAGCCAAAGATCCTAGTAAGTTAGGAACGAGGAACATGTTAAAATTTCTGCTTCTGGAATGACAGGTCTTTCCTTGTAAATGCTGTGATTTAAAGCTCAGCTTTAAAATCCAAATTAGTTTTAAGTAGTGGGATCTTGCTGTATCTAAATGTATAAGTTTTGAAAATACGATTAGAGTATAGATACCCTTTAAGATTTCTGCAAGTTTTAGAGATAAACTGGTAAAGTATGCAGACTGACCAAAATAGCCAAGGGAAAAACTGACTGTCACCGGTTACAAGGGCTACAAATGTGGCGTTTAGATAATTTAAAAGTGAGTAGGTGACAATAAACTCACTAAAATATCAGGGCTTCCAGCTGAGTGTGGACCCTGCTATCCTACATAAACACAACTATACATAGTATTAATAGTGCTGTATGACACTTCTCTTAAAAGTCCTTTATTCAGAGCACTCCCCATGGAAAAGATGTGTATGGCAGGGGAAAAGAGCTACTACAAAACGTACCTTACTGGCTACAAATCACCTGCTGATTGCACGGATACAATTATGTTGCTTTATTTACAGTTATCGGATACCATACATTCACAAATACTATCAATACTACCCAATTTTCCAATTTTTCCATACACCCCAATATCCATACCTATGGTAAAAGCTTGGGTCAAATGGACATTACATAGAGTTGGAGATATTTTGATCTTGAGAGATATGAAGGTATTATCTCTTCTTCACAGATTCCAGCATCCTTTTGGTATTCATATTTTCAAATGCTGTACATCCAATGGATCTTCTAGTATAGTATAGTATAGTATAGTATTTGAGGTTGAATAAAGACATATGTCCATCGAGTCCAACCCATCTAGCAATATCCTCATTTCCTGCCTAACTGTTGATCCAGAGGAAGGCAAAAAAAAACCCATCATCTATGAAGGGGAAAATAAAAGAGAAAAAAAATTCTTCCTGACTCCAAGTGGCAATAGGAAATTTCCCTGGATAAACTCTACTTTAGGTATCAATACCAGTAACTTGCAACATTCCTTGTTTGCAGAAACTCATCCAGCTTTTTTTTGAAACTGACCAATGAACCTGTCCTAACAACGTCCACTGGAAGACAGTTCCATAGCTTTACCGTTCTTACAGTGAAAAACCCTTTCCAAACTTGAAGCCTAAACCTTTTTTCTTTAAGTCTTAAGTCTTTAAGGGATGGCCACGTGTCCTCTGACATGTTCTATTAGTGAACAATGCCCCAGATAGTTTATTGAATGGCCCGTTAATGTATTTATACACCCAAAATGAAAATTCCTGAGCATTCTGGATTGTGTGCAAAAAATATTATTTATTATTTTACTATTATTTGTGATCATGCACAATAAATAATATTTTTTGCACACAATCCAGAGTGCCCAGGAATTTTCATTTTTGTATAGATTTACTACACCTTACCTGGAGGCACCTGGGAGGAAATATAAGGAAGCGTGCAGATGGACATACAGACTATTTTGTATTTATACAAAGTAATCATATCCCCATGCAAGTGCCTTTTCTCTGAGTAAATTTAGAACTTGAATGCCTAACATTTTTGAGGTTTTAATTAATTAAATTCTTCTGTAGTAGGCATAATCTATACGATATATGTATCTTTATGGCATGATCTGCAACCAACTAAGGCGAACCTATGCTCAAAAGATACTTAAGTACTGATGAATGTTTTTTTTTTTACGAACACTCATTGAATATATTTGCTAAGGATAAATATTTTTTAAAGATGATTGGTATCGGACCCCTCCCCACACAACATTATCCCAGCACACCTGCTTTCAGAGGTGTGATGCCCTAACTGATCAGCTTCTCTACTGGTGGATGTGCAAGGAGGCACATAATGCCTAATATCCAACATTTTTGCTACAGAGATTACTCTTTCGCCATGCACAGCCTTTATGAATCTTCCTATTCAAAATCTGCACAAAAGTTAATAGCTCATATTTGCACTGTAGCTAGAGGCTTGCTGGCTGCCAGATGGCAGTAATTTAGCCCCACCAGGATGAAGTTGATTAATTGAAGATGTCAGATCCACGATAATGAATATTTAGCACATTTTTCTGGATAATCTGAAATCATGGATCAAAACACAAGATATATGGATACTGAAGATGCAGCAACCAACACCACCAGTGTAATATGATAATGTTACCCAGGGATGCCCCATCCAGTGATGCCCCTTGGTACAGTATATAACTTATTACAGATAGAACAAAATTAATGGAATAGGTCCTAGGGCCTTTTTAGTGTCTTCTTTGCATGTATAAATATTATTTTCCTTTGGGTTTATATTTTAGCACTCAATGGATTTTTTATTCAAATAAAGATATAAACATATATAACAAGTCTCTGGGTTGTCAATGTTTACATTTATGAGATATATTCATTGAAGTTGTTAGGAAATGTGCTCAATGCAATTATTAAATCAAGAATGTAACTTCTAAAAGGAAACGCCTGTATATTTTATGTATACCATATTTACATTAAACAAACATAAATGCTTCTTGTCGGCTATCTCTAATTTAATAGGCTTATAGTTAGTCAGGTAGGCTTATAGTTATAGTTAGTATGCATGTCTCCTCTTTATGTATCCACCCCCTCACAAAACTGAGGCACAAATGGAGTGTGGAGCATGTGCAGTGAAGATGATCTGTGCCCCACTATAGCCAATAGCATTCACCCAGGGATTTTGTGTTATAGTGAAAGTAAAACTGCTTTGCTATGGGAAGGTAAGCAGCACTGGGAGCTGTAATAACTGCTTGAATCAAGTAATATTTTCTTTTATCTGTAGGAGTTTGAAGGTGTGTGTGTGTGTGGGGGGGGGGGACTTTGTAATTGATTTCCTTAGGTACACTGCTACAATGGGACTTAACTAACACAGACAGCAGCTCGCTGCTGGATTGGGTTTATCTGACCAGAAAGAGCACAGAGTAACAGATAATGCTTATTCCTTTTCCTGACCTTAATGGTGAATCAATTAGCCATGCATATCTGTTGTATTCAATTAGATCAACTGGACTTGAAATGTAGTTCTTGAAGACGTTTCGCTAGTCATCCGACTGGCTTTCTCAATTCAGAATGACTTGTACAAGAATCTGTGGCAATTATGTACCCTGGAAAATCCCAATTAGCATATCACAGCCAGGTGTTAAGGGTGTGATTGGATAGTGGCTAAGAGGTGTTATAGGAACGCCCAGAGTAAGGTGTTAAAACAGCATTGTACATGGCAGACAGTTGGTGTCGAACCCCCCCACCTCTATTTAGGCTTGGTTTCTTTATTTTCACATATGTGACATGCTAATTGGGATTTTCCAGGGTACATAATTGCCACAGATTCTTGTACAAGTCATTCTGAATTGAGAAAGCCAGTCGGATGACTAGCGAAACGTCTTCAAGAACTACATTTCAAGTCCAGTTGATCTAATTGAATACAACAGATATACCATGCCCTGGATGAATGAGAACCTTCACAAGCACAATTAGCCATGCAGTGATAGAGAAATAAGCTTCATTTTATAGAATAGATAGTTTCTACATGTAGTGTGCCAGAGGAAGGGGCTGGGTGATTGACAGCTATTTACTGACTAATTGTGTCCCATCCTCTTTAAAGGGCAACTGTTCTCTCAAAACAAGTTAGGGTTAAATGAAAGCCTCCAGTATTTCCTTTAAAATAAGCTGACACACACACATATCTGGCTTAGCCTGTGGGAAATGACATTGGGGTGAATGTTCAAACTTCCTGCTTCCAATAGGTTGAGTGACATCACCAGACCTCTGTCCCGCCTATCCGCCCCGGGGGAGAAGCATGCTCAGTTAACACTTAATGCTGGGGAAATCAGGAAGTACCTGGGGGGGAAATCCACAGTTGAGAAGGGGAGCCTATTTTGCAAGCAGAGGCTGGTCACATGACTACATGCTGGTCACATGTCTGAAAACAGGAAGTATTCAAGCAGGAAGTAATATTGCTGAACCTTTCCAGCACTAACTTCTCATAAATTTTATCTAGAGATGTGATTTAGGTTTTATTTTGAAGGTACGACGGAAGGCTTTTTATTTTATTAATTACTCGTTTGGAAGAATTTGAGACCACAGTTACCCTTTAAAAAATAAAACTCCCAGAGCTAAAGAACAAGGGATAGGAAGATCAGAGAAGAAGAAAAAAGCAGATTTAAGATAGGTGGTAATTAATCCTAATTACTGTGTGATTAGTTAAAAATGATTTGCCTCAGTTTACATGTCCTTTAACAGCAAGCATTACGTATTGGAGCCATTTATTGTGTTGTCTAATTAAACCTTCTACATTATATCCCAAAAAGGCTATTTTGGGGTTTGAAGTGGTATTCAGAATCTTGGGGACTTTATATATCCTATGTAGGATTTGAGAGATGTTTCACGTAATGCTACATTTAAACTGACTTTGTTTATAGTCTCGTAACTGGTTCCCATTCTCATGACTCGTCACTAGATGGAATATCGCTTATCCATTCCACAGTGAATTTTGGGTGGGTTTGTAAGATTGGATCCATTGATATATTCTTGATAAGGTAGATTTGCATTGTGGGTTATTAATGAAAAATCATTCCATATCTGATATTTTGGATAAATCATAGTTTGTTAAGATATAGTGTTTAATTTGGTTATAATGAAATGTTGTCAGTGGGGGGGTTGGAAACCGGTTGGTATGGAATAGCCAATCTGCTGCCAACCTAAAAGGCAGACTGTTTACGCTCTAATGCAGTCAAAAGGCACTTGTGTACATTACCCACAAAGCATTTATATATCATATACATGTTATTTTAAAGTGGTAAAAGTCAAGGCTGATAAATTAACAGCTCAACATAAATTGGTTAAAGTGTAAATCATTTCTGTCAAATGTGGATTTTAGAGAGATTTTGTTTAAAAGATTTAAAATGTCATACCTAAATCCAGTAAATCACTTAATCAAGCATGTGTTACTCACTCAGCTTAAATCCTTCTCAGTCATGACCTTAATGTTAAACTGCTTATAAATACAGTTTATGAATAATAAATAATTAATAATAAAATAAATGACAATTCATACAAAAAAAGACAATGTTCCTAAAATACAATTTTTTTTCAAAAAAAAAAGTTTTATTTTTCCTAGACGCTCCATAACATGTGATTTTAATCTTCTTGGTTGTCATGTGAACAACATTTCACTACATAAAGTAGCTAGATCAGGTGCGAGTTTTAAAACCTCCCCCCACCATCTCTACCAAACTACATTTTACAGATTCCCTTCTCTGAGCACAGTTGGATCAGTCAAGAGCTTAGTAATTTTGACAACTGAAGAACATAAAGAACCCTCTAGGCCATGAGAGGCTGATCTCTAAAGCCTGTATTTTTTTGATCTCTCAGCTGGGAACATTAAATGACTGCCTCCCATATACTGAAACATAGAATTTTCAGCTAGACTGCAGAGAAATGGTAACAGAATCAAGCTAGGCTGCAAAGAAAGAGTAACAGAATCATACCGGAAAACTTATATTGGAGACAAATTAGACATTTCCTTCCCAATAACAGTAATAAATAATCAGACATACTATTAAACTTGCTATTTTAGGATAGATTTAAGCACATTTGTGTATTTATATCAATTGATATTATTGTGATTGGGAATGATTTATGTTCAGTCTTTTTTTTTAGAAAATAATTTTAATTTATTATAGTGGAACTACTGTTTGCTGGTCAGCAGATATAATTTTTTTAAACCTAGATAGCAGGTAAGCCAAATAATCAAATATAAATGTAAGAAAAGAAATGGTATCTGACCATGAAGATTATCTTCATAGCAAAGACGCCAATACTTAAGTTGAAAGCAAGTATATATATATATATAGGTATAGAAGCTATGTAAGCTCCTTGGAAAAGGTCATGCTAGACAAAGAGAGAAGCAGGTATGGCCTGGTAGCCCCAGGGAACATATATTTTTTTTCACTAGGTTAGGACTGACACTGGGATACTGCCGTATAGTGGTGTGTCAGCTAAGCATGTTTGTACAAACAATGTAACTAAAGGTATCCATTTGAACTTAAGTGCAGGTGATTTGCCTTCATTGCTTGCATACATGTCTAACTCTTTTACCCTATTCATTTATAATTGTATATATGTATAGTTGAGTGCTGGAGACTTTTGTGTAATGTATAAATTGCCGTTACTCCGTTGCACCACACCAGAAAGTGTTTTTGAATTCAGGTTTGAGCAGCACATTCTTGGATTTGTATATATATATATATATATATAAAAGTATATGTGTATATATAGGTATTTTGCATTAGGTATGGATGCAATCTGATCCAAGAACTGCTGGATATTCTATATTTATATGTAAAGAATGTGAGAAAGTGATACTATAAACATTTACATGTGTCTGAGTCCAAATTACCAAGATGCAACAATTTTGGGATAAGAAATGGAGACTGACACCATCAGGGCGTTGCACCGAAAGACACTATCAGCAACCCAATGCAAACTTGTTGGTGATGTTATATGCCGATAGCAGCACTCGGTGCACCACTTAGTGGTGGTATCTATTTTCAGCGCTTTTAATGGAAGCTATTTGCTGGCGTTAAAAGTGCTGCAATAGAATGCCACTTTCAGCATATAACATCACTTGGGGTGGCTGCATGGTTAACTTCCACATTAGCCATGAGGCCGCTGCAGTAAAGGAGTTAAAGTCACGATAACTGATATAACATTGGTTAGCATTACTTAAACTCTAGAACAGGAGCAGTGCACCTTTGGGTGCATCACCCTGCAAAAGTCTAATAGGTGTATTAGAACAGGGGGAAAAAATCAGAAGCAACACATATGTAATATGTATAGCTGAGCCCACAGAAGTGTGTTTCTGATATAAGAGTTATATCCACAAACCTAGGTTAGATGGTTCAAAAACGTACTGTGGCTGGGGTTAAATTGTGCACAAGCATGTTCATAATAGGAAAAGAGACTTTTGGGTAATTTCCATGTTTCCTGGTAGCCATTGAGCATGTCCATAAAATTCAGAAGCCAGTGACAATGTACTATTTGCATAAATTATAAATAATGTGATAAACATGCTGGTGACCTGGGTATCCAAGCACTAGTCTTGATTCATTGTAGCTTATGTAGGTTTATGTTGGGGTTTAAAATGATGTAATAAATGGGCTAATTTATTCCCCATGCAAAAGAATCTTAACATTCTTTTAAATACCAGATGGAAAAAGCTCAATGGAAAATTGTTATGAATAATGTTCTTGGGCTTCATTATATTAAAAAGTTACTAGTAATGAAGGATTTTTACCATTACGACAGTCCTAATAAGCTGGATTTGTTTACAATAGGGGTTCGTTTATAGGAGGTGATTTCATTAGTTTAAATATAAAATTATACATTGGACATATTAAATAATAATAGTTTGTGCCATGAAAAAGAAAGAGATAATTAAATATATATCATATTCTGAAAACAATGTATTGCCCAGCTCCATACATAGTGGTCTGGACAGCCTGATATCAGCAATGATTAAAATCTTACTTTGAATACACATTTATTTTCTGAGCATGTGTGAGACCATAAATACCTTGCACAGATTTAAGATTAGGCATCAATCTTCACAGAAGTGCAAAAGATCTGGCTTTAGCAAAAGATTCCCAGAATACACATTTCTGCTGGCACATAGTTACCTGCTGTTATTACACTTTAAATGTTGATAGGTTAATTATCTTAACACTGTCCTAATTCTCTAGCAGCATTCTGAGCCCCTGCTGAGGGGCCAAAGATGTGCCAGGCTGATTTTAGAGCATTAGATTAATTAGGAGTCCAGATACAGATATAAAGTGTTAACACTGTAGTTGGGTAAAGGTGTGAAATTGTCCACATGCACAGTGACAGAGGTCGCACAATGACACAAATATAACTATTGTCCTGGTACCAATGTTAGCATGAACTGAACAACAAAACTCCAATTTAGTACAGATGCTGCCCACTGTACTGCCCAATGTGCATAGGAGGGCGTTTGACACCATCTGTATCTAAGATAGGTGTCTTTAGCTTAGCTTTAGCTTAGTTGCTTGTGAATGTTCTCATTGATCCAGGTCATGGTATCAACTGTCTGCCATGTACAATGCTGTTTTAAGACCTTACCCTGGGCAGTTTCAATAATAAATCTCAGCCACAATGCAATCAACACCTTGCATTCAGAAGGTTCCTAACACCTGGCTGCGATATGCTTATTGGGAATTTCCAGGATACTTAATTGCCAACAGATTCTTGTACAAGTCATTCTGAATTGAAAAAGCTAGTCAGATGACTAGCGAAACGCCTTCAAGAATCAAACTTAAAGTCGAGTTGATCTTACTTAATACTTTAGCTTAGTTGAAAGTTGAAACCCTCTTTGTGTCCATGGTAGTGTAACATAAAGTTGGAACTGCTATAATTTCCTTTTGCTTTAGATAAGCAAACACCTGTTTTCTTGACGTAAATTTATGCTACCTAGCCCAACCTATTTTATTTTTTTAATGCAGCATGGTTGGAGAAGGCACAACTGGACCTACAGGATTAGCAGTTCCTATTTTAACTTGGATTATAAAAAATGAAAGGGAGTTTTCAGTTTTCAGCATAGGTACCCTTTAATTCATAAAGTTTTTGTTGATCCAGGAATATTTCTGATTGATATTCGGAATCAGCAATTAATATTTCCCCTTACGTTTTTTCCCCCTTCCTCTGGATCAACTTTTGAGCAAGCATTATGGGTAGGGTATAAAGTTTGGGCTAGATGGCTTCTTTATACAGCCTCCAATACTAAGTTATTATGTAACTGATAGACAGGCATTACGGATAGAGTAAAAAGGTTGGACTAGATAGATGTATGTCTTTTTAAAACCTCCAATACTATGCTACTTTGTTATTGTTAGAAAAGCATTATGGGTAGGGTATAAAGGTTGGGCTAGAGACTAGATGGACGTTTATCTTTATACAACCTCCAAAACTATGTATATATATTTCAAATGATAGTTTTTCATCTCCCAATACAGTAGGTTAAGAATCAATTTAACTAGTGGTGTGTTTAATGTATCTCTAAATTAAATAAGGAGAATGAGAAACTACTTAGATGCATGTGAAATAATGACAAATAATTGCTGGTGGGGGGAAATGCACGTGGCTTAATGGAAAAAAAAATAATCACCAAGTGACCTCTAAGGTTCCTATTTTCAGTCAAGGTTTTTAATGCCATGAATGCTATAGTACAGATAATTTTAAAGAAGCAGCTTTAGAAGTTGTGGGTCAGGTAAGTCATTACCATTAATAAATATAATTTTTAGGATCCTGCAGTCTTATAACATTAAAAATTCAAAGATCACTTTATGTCTCACTGGTTTTAAATTATTTGTGTGATTTAGACCAGACAAGGTCAAATAAACATTAACCTGAAATATCATGGTAGTCATATATATCAAAAATGTAACACCTGCTTGTTACAGGTTATTATGTTGAACCCATGAGAATTCTAACAGGTGTTTAATGTAAGGATACGTATAAATGCAAGTTATGGTCTTAAAAGGCATGCCCACTGTACAATTATAATCCACCCTTCTATCATTTGTATTACACAAACACACCATTCAGGATGCTCAACTGTTATATGCAATTTCAAGCCTTGAAAAGCAGCAATAGAATGAATACACTGTATATGTATAGTTTTAATGTACACCTCTAGAAATGCACTATGTATGTATAAATATTTAAGGTTTTTAGTGCCCTTAAAACAAATTTTAAAAAAATCTAAAGGTCATTTATCAGCTAAATAAATTGGAATTCATTAGTGCTTTGTTGGAAATTCCTGCTTAGAATTTATACGTTGTTAACAACCTGTTGAAGCCATAAATACAGCCTTAGGATACTATTCATCATAAAATGAATTATTAATAGAAAATGAACATTAAAAAAAACTTTACATATTTACTAAACAGACTAGATTGGAAAATGAAACTGAAATGGAGCACTCCACAGGGTTTGTACAAAAAGCATCCAGTTCAAACTGTTTACCCTATCCTATAAAGCACTATCCAATACAGCCCCTCCATATAGCTCAGAGCTGATCCACCGACCCAGTTGCAACCTCCACTCCGCAAATTATATCCTCCTCTCATCCACCCTTGTCACCTCTTCCCATGCCCGTAATCAGGACTTTGCTCGTGCTGCCCCTCTGCTCTGGAACTCCCTTCCTCTGTCTGTTGTCACTCACCGTCCCTTAATACCTTCAAAGGTAAACTTAAAACCCACCTCTTCAGGCAAGCATATAACCTGGTCTAGACATTACCCATCTTACTACCCAATATGATCCAACCCACCTTTCACACTCCACTGCCACTCTATTTACAGCCTACCGATTCCCGCAATCTTATGTCTCACCCCCATATCCTCTAGACTGTAAGCTCTTTGGGCAGGGTCCTCTCTCCTATTGTATCACAGTATTGCTGTGAACTCCTCACTCTGTTTACTTATATTATGTATTACCTGTGTATGTAATATGTATGACTTTGTATAACCTGTATTACCCTGTATGTAATGTATGACTATGTAATTGTAAAGCACCACGGAAGCTGTTGGTGCTATATAAATCCATAATAATAATAACTATATACACGCAGATGTGCTACTGTATTATTATATTTATATAAAATGCACAAAAAAAGGTTTTATTTCACTCCAAGATTTTACCAAAAAAAAGCTTCATTGTCCATACATGTCAGCAGGCAACTGAGCATTCAATATAATAGATTCTTGAGAACTATGTGACATTATATATCACATGTTTTTTGTACTGATTTAGTATATTTATCTGAAACGTCGTACAATCTTAAAATATATTTTGGTGAGAATAACATGCAGTAGGTAATTACAGATTGTTTAAACTGATTTTAGCAAATCTTAAAAAAATTATTTTTCAGTCAAATGCTTGTTTTCTTTTCAACAACAGAGACTCAATTTTCCCCCATGTATGTATAGGGCTCAGCGACTTCTGGATAATTTCTATGGATCTATGTAAGAAATTTTTATAGCAATCCTTGAGCTAAATGCAAAATCAACCACAGACCAGTTTTGGCTTTATTGAGCCATCATCAGTGTAGTGTAGGGGAATGCTATTAAAACCTCTTAGAAGGTGTGGTATTTCCTAAAAGGCTAATGGAATGGAAATTACCCGGAAGTCTATGTTCCTTTGCATATGAGTGAAGAGGACCTTATGCCTTATACTCTATGGGGGTTATTCAATAAAAGTTCTTATCATTTAAATGGTGCTCATTTTGTCCCAACCAATCAGATGTTAGGTTTCAAATGTTACATAAGTTCTGATTGGTTCGGGCAAAATTAGCATTTTAAACGATAAGAACTTTTATTGAATCTCCCTGTATGTTATTTAATTTAATGAGGTCTTTACTGTAAACTGCAGCCTTGCTTCCGAAATGCTGATAGCCAATCATATAACAGCGCAGAGATCCTCCCTCTCCCTGACACAGAACATAGGTTTCAGTTTTTTTGTAAACATGTTTAAATGTTCCTGTCCCTAACAATGGTATATTCTTTTGATTTTAATACAAAAAAGAAAAGCATTATTTGTAGTTTATTTCTTAGCTAATATGAATATAAAAAACAGAATATGTCTAAGTATGGGTGTTATTTATAAGCCTGTAAATTTGTACATTAACAACCGCAGGCGTACAATACAGCTATGTTATTGTGTAGTTGATGCTATGCAGTAGTACAATACTGCTCCGTATCAATATTTTATGACACAGTTGTGACTATACGTCTGCGCCCATAAATGTATGGCCATTTAAGATCGTACATGGGCTTTGTGTTCTTAAAAGGAGTGCTTTAGACTGCTGAGCCGCCATAACAACAAAGATAACAGGTTCATTTAGAGACTTTGGGGGAGATTTGCCCAGAGTTGCTATTGATCTGGGTATGTCTCCAATACATGATTCCAATCGCATTTGCAACTGTGAGTAAATTCCAGAAAGGGATCCAGCAGCACTGGGTAAATGATCTTGTTTATCTTTTACTAGGAACAGAATACTGGGGTCAATGGGCATGGCCAATAGCTCACAAGGCTCTTTGCAGACTACATGGACTGTGAGTTGTACTGGCAACAACATGAAAGCCTTCTTAGTTACAGAATATACTTCCTATATGTATGTAAATTACTAGAGAAGAATCTTACAATGCATATGTGTTTTGGGGAGAAAAAAATTCACATTAGGATTAAAAAATGTAAGCTATGTTCTACCCTTTTAGGGATTTAAATACCGTAACTTATAGGCAGTTTTTTTTTTTCATTTCCAGTGCATCTTTTTATCCATCTTTATATAGCTGAATGCCAATGGCATAATAAAGGAGAAAATTATCTCTTCTTTTCATTTTGTGTGCAATAAAATTGTATTTTTTAAAAAAATTAAAGTATTAAAATCTTTGTACAAACCAAGGCTCCAGACAATGTTTTTAGTAACTGCAAAATAGTTTCTTACACCAAAATACTGACAGATTTGGATATAGATAAAAAAAAGCATATAAGTCTAGACTGGAGGAGTCAAAACATAATAAAATGTTCGTAAATGCAAACAGACAGAAAAAAAATCTATTTACATGGGACTAAAAAGGAGGAACAGAAAGGCTAAAAGCTGAAATTGTAGAAAAGGTCAAGAGTAAGGCATAATAAATAAATACACAGGACTAAATGTTCCACTCAAAAACTTCAATACACAACGCTCATGGAATAATAAATTAAAAGTTACCTAGGTTTTCTGTAGATAAATTAATAACATCCAAAATGTAATAAATTTTACAGCAGACCTTCTCAGTTAGGTGAACCCAGGTGTGTACCTAGTAACTCCTGCCCGTGGCACCCAAACAAGTCTATATATATGAAGAGTCAGTAAGACACCCGAGGAAGGGGAGTTGGCTCCCGAAACGTTGCATGATTCTATGTCTTTGCATCTCTGCTACAAATGGTTCTCCTGCTATGCCTTTTCAAAGTCCAGGAAAGTGAAGAGTAGAAGCTGTCAGTGAGTCATACGGTCCCTGTTATTTCCCTAACTTTAACAAGGGCCCCCCCCCCCTTCCCACCATCCAGATCCATCCTCTGCAGCCATGGGCACTTAGCGTGAAATCCTTTTAGCATTAGGTAAGTAAAACATCTAGACATACTAAAATAAAAAATAAAAATTAACCTCATAAATGATTATATTTAATAATAATTAGTTCCTGGCTATCAGAATTAGCTGTTTGCCACCTGCAATCTGAGACTGTAATACGCAGAATTGATGCTATGACCGCAAGTGGAAAAATTGTATGACTGGTTTGGCTGACATAATTTTTTTTGCCCAACTGGCCCGATTGGAAAAAAATCAATTGATCGTCAGACTATCGTACTTACAGGACACAATGATTGTACGATCCATGGATCATATTATTGTAGCATATATAGCCAGTGTTTAGTTATATTACATATTCATAATGATAGAACTCATTTAAAAAAACATCTCACCTCACTTTGTAAAACCAACCAGCATAATGGAAAAAGTCTTATATTAAGGACAATTACTGTGTACTGTAAACATTTGTGCTGCCTATCCTCATATAAATTATATTGGGAGGTAGAATGTACCAGTCATGCCTCCCTTTCCCAGGTACGTTTCATTTTAACAGTTTTTTAAAAACTTTATACTCACTATAGTTCTCCTTTAAAGTGTATATTCACCCTTAAAACAAACAAATGGTGACTTGTCAGTTATGTTCCTGCAGCCCCAACAGCTATTTTTACCATTCTTTTGCATGAACCAAATATTAAATAATAGGTTCTCTTCTGTTCTGGCAAATATATCTGCCTTCTACTTTATAAGCTTAAGCAGAGGAGGCAGCAGGGAAACAGCAGTCAATCATTGGCTGTGATGTCAGCAGTCACAGCCTTGATTAACTGCATAAAGGGAGGAGCCAGCTAACGCAATAGTTATCCTTAAAGGAGGATGAATGTCTAATAATAAATTTCAGATGACTAAATGTAATAAGTTAGTGCTGTATTTTTAACCTTCAAATATAACGTCAGTATGAACTTAAAGGGCATGTCCACCCCTTTTTCTTAATTTTGATATAGTGTAGGGCTGTTTTTCTTTAAAAAAAACTATTGTTGGGGCTGGGGGAAAAAAACCCTACACTATATCAAAATGGTTTAATGCTAGGGGTAGGGAGAGTAAAACGGGTGGGAGAGGGAGGGGGGGGCAGAGGGCTGTAGTGCGCATGGCAAAATTCTCCTGGAGGAGAGACAGGAGGCAGAGTCCTATATGGACTCTGCTAGGCTCCTGGTGGCCAGTTTTTGGGACTTTGGAGGGGCATAACAGGGCAGCCATTTGGAGCTGGGATGTAAGGAAAGGATTTTATTACACTACAGAGTGGGGCCAATAGTGGGTTAAATTATAGTTTTTGGGGGTGGACATGCCCTTTAAAGGAAATTTTACGTTTAAAACAAAATATGTAATTTATGCTTTGGACTTGTGTACATTGGGGAAACCACACAACACCGCAACAGCATAAGATTAAAAGACACCAAACTCCTTGTACCTCAACACTTTGTATAGAAGGGACATATAAACTCACAATTTAAATTTATGGTCCTAGAGTCAATCCCCCATAACCATTAGGGGGGCGATAGGCAGTTGAAATTAAAACAACGGGAAGTCACCAGGAGGCCTCAATAAGGATTCTGATCTTTACTTATATGCATAAATAATACAAGCACTCTAGTGATGCTGCTTCTACGTATTTTATCTATTGTCTAGGACTGTATTGTGTGAATAATATATAAGATAATTTCCTGTTTAATAGTATAAATGTTTGTAACATGCAACATGTGAATGCCATTTTTTGCTTGAAAAAGGAACCAAGTGTTTCCGAAAAGTCACATATAGAGATGTTCGAAATTGTTGAGTTTCGTTCCGTTTTCGAATTTTCAAAATTTTCGAACCCATAGAAGTCTATGAGAGAAAAAAATTTAAAAGTTTTTGTCCATTTTGAGGGACAAATAGTAATAGTAGGTTACTGTAAATAACACAGAGACCTGGGGAATGGTCTGGGGAACCCGTAAATATAACCAAAACTTATTTTAAAACTATCTTTCCTCACGATCGGGCTGTTTTCGAGCCTCCGCATTCTATCTTCGAGAGTTACCGAAATCGAGTGCTACTTTTGAGCGTTAGCAATATTACAAATTTGAGGGTTACAGAAATCGATAATTACTTTCAAAGGGTTACTGAAATCGATCATTACTTTTGAGGGTTACCGGAATCGATCATTATTTTTGTTTCGCGGTTTTGATTTTCCATTTCGATAATTATCGATTTTCAATTTTGATGATTATCAAAATGTCGATAGAAAGAAAAATTGTCGGGACTTTGAAACCCTCAGATTCGATTCGCAACTGGGTAATATTCGAACCCACATTACATCTCTAGGCACATATGGATGGCGTTGGTATCAGACAAAGCATTATAAGCATGATAACCGTGTGCCAGAGTCTCTGCCTGTATATATACATTTAAATATATAATGTATTATGTAGTTGCATTATTCTTGTTTTTTTGTATAAAATCACAATATTGATCTGTGAAATGGTATTAAGAATTGCTTGGAGTTAAGTTTCAGGCACTATTATATAATTAAATTCCAAGTAATTGAATTATATTCTTGCGTTAACTAGTCATACAAAGTGCATATGGTAAACAATATTCAGAATAAAATGGGAAAAAATTAAACAGTATAACTTAATATCTTTCACTTCCGTTCTTCAACCAATGCATTAAAGGAATAGTTCACTTTTCTAGTGAACTATTCCTTGAACAATACAACAATACAACAATACAATACAATAAATTAACGATAGATAGGCAGACAGACAGATAGATAGATAAACAGACACACAGACAGATAAGCGAAAATTAACTTGAAATTACCGTAATTTTCTTTTCCTGGTTCTGAAACACGGCAGTGATGAATGGGTTCATCCCTGATGCCTTGCATGACAGGACCAATAGAATATAAAAAGAACTGTCTCCGCCCCCTCCTCACGTCTTTTTGACTGACCGAGCTGTAAAGTAAAGTTATAGAAGGGGGGGAAATACTCACTGCCTTGTTTCAGAACCAGGAAAAGAAAATTACGGTAATTTTAGGTTAATTTTCGTTTTCCCTGGTCCTTCACACGGCAGTGATGTATGGGATTTCCCAAGCAGTAAAGAAATAAAGGGAGGGAAACAATCAGATAAGTATATATTTTAATTTGTGTCAGCCGCTGAAAGGACTGAGGTCCCAAAGGTAGCTTGATCTTTGGAAAAGATGTATAATTTATAATGCTTAAAAAATGTGTTCAGAGACGACCGGGTGGCTGCTCTGCATATAGCCTCTGGAGACACCTTGGCCTACATAGCCCAGGGGTGGCTATGGCTCGAGTGAAATGAGCTGTTAGTTTAGGAAGAGAAGATGACTGTGAGTCATAAGCTTGCCTAATTACTGTTTTGATTCAGGATGCCCAAGTCAGCTTAGAGGGTTGAAGGTCTTTTTTAGGTCCTGAGAACAGAATGAATAATGCGTCTGACTTCCTAAAATCTTCTGTCTGTTGTTTGTAAGTTTTAAGAAAATTACTTGGAACCAAAGATTGACTTCCTGGGGAGTCAGGGTCCGAAAGGTTATGCAAGATAATATCCTGATTAAGGTGAAAGCTTGAAACTACCTTTGAAGTAAAGGAAGCATCTAGTCGCAGGATGACTTTGTCGTGGAGAAATATTTGATAAGGCTCGGAAACTCTGAGAGCATTTAGTTCTGAAACCCTCCTGGCTGAGGAGGCAGCTACTAAGAAGAGAGTTTTAAGTCTTTCAAACTTATGTTGTTCAAGTCAGAGAATCTAGAGGGTTGAAGGAATTGTGGGACTAGAGGTAAATCCCACTGGGGAACCTTAGATCTCACCTGGGGCTTAATATGTTTGAATCCTTGAATGAATCTGACTACCAGAAGGTCCAGGGACCATTTAGTATTGTGAATGGATGAAATAGCAGAGATTTGGGGTCGAAAGACTTAAATTCTTGTCCAGGCCATCTTGTAGAAATTCTACGAGACCAAGGCCTCCTCGGCCACCAAGGTGAAATCATGATTACATGAGCTCTGTCTTGCTGGATCTTCTTCAATACTAGTGGAATAATTGAGAAGGGTGAAAAAATGTACATCAGAGTTCCCTTCCAAGTTATGGAAAATGCATGGTCGCAATTGCTTTGTTGTCTGGAGTCCATGAACAGTAATTCATCAATTTGTGGTTGAGTTTGGTGGCCATCAAGTCTATGGTTGATACACAGGACTGTGTATAATTCCCTGAAATTTTGTGATCTTGTTTGAAGATTGTGAGACCACTGACCCTGGGCTATTTGGTTTAGACATGTTGCACCCCAACCTGAAGGACAAGCCTCTGTTATGATGCAAGGGAGATGAGAAAAAGACATCGGAATGTAGCTCTTCTTCTTCAGCAACCACTTCATGTCTTGACGTAGGTGAAAGGGGAGATGAATGAGAGTAAAGGGGTCCTCCCAGGTTTTCCAATTCTTTAACAGGTGTAGTTGTAAAGGTCTTAGATGAGGCATGGTCCATCTTACAGATTCCTTGAGTGACACCAGTTTCCCCGGAATTTGTTGACATTGGAGGGCTATGGATGCTGGAAGAGATATTAAATTCTGAATTAATGATATGGTTTGGTCCCATTTATCTTGAGGGAGAGAAATTTGAAGAAGAACAGAGTTTATCTTGACTATCAGAAAAAGGATTTCTTGAGAAGGAATTAACATAGATTTTTGATAGTTTACCAACCAGCCGTGGTCTTCTAGGCAGTTGATTGTAAACCAAACGTGTTGTAATAGAGTAGATTTCATGTTTGCTTTGATGAGGATATCGTCGTATATGATATAAGATTTGAATCCCTTGGTTTGCTATAACTGGAGAGAGAATTTTTGAGAAAACTCTTGGAGCCGATGCTAGGCCAAATGGAAGGGCTTTGAACTTATAGTGAAAGTCCAGAATATGAAACCGAAGGAACTGCCTGTGGCCTGGGTGGATGGGAACGTGAAGGTATGCATTTTTGAGATCGTTTTTCACCATCCAATCTTTTTCTTGAATCTGCCAAGAAATAGATTGAAGAGCCTCCATCTTGAATCTGTTTTTTCTTAGAAATTAGTTCAACAGTTTTAAGTCTAGAATCCCTCAAAATTCTCCTGTCCTTTTCCTGTGAAGAAAGAAAGGAGAATAAATACCTTCCTTTTGTTGAAAATGTGGGACTTCTCGGATGTAATTCTTTTAAAATCTGACGTAAAGCTGTTTTGGAGTATGTGAAATAATATTTTCGAATTCCAATAGATAACCCTGTTTTATAGTTTGGGTCACCCATGAGTCCCAAATGTCTAAGTCCCAGATTTGAGAAAAAATTTGGAGGTGCCCCCCTCCACTTTCTGTTGGAGGGCTGGTACACCGTCATTGTGACTTGGGCCCAGATCTTTCACCTCTTGAACCACGAAAGAAGTTTTGTTGACGTTGTTGTTGCTGCTGTTGGGGTTCTGACCGCCAAGATTTCTTTGAAAATATGGTCTGCCGGGCCTATACTGTTTAGATTGTTTTAAGGAGGGTAGATCGGATAAGGATGATGATGAGGGAAAAGGCCTATGAGGGGTAGGTAGACTCTTTTTACAGAATTTCTTTCGATCAATTCCTCAACTTTGGGTCCAAACAGGAGGTCGCCTTCAAAGGGGAGTGAGGATAGACCCTTTTTGGATTGCAAATCTGCTTGCCATTGTTTTAACCAGAGCGAGCGCCTTGCCACGACAGATTGACCCATAGCCTTTGCATTAAGTTTAAAAATGTTAAGAGATGCTTCAGCGATGTTATTCGTAGCCATTTTGATGTCTTGTAACATTTCTACTAGTTGGTCTCCGGGTGCGGCATTGGTGATGGCTTCTTCAAGTTCAAAAAGCCATAGATTGTTATGCCTAGCTAATTCCGTAATAGCAACCGACGGTTGCAAAACCGGAGAAAGCTTTCTTTAATGCAGATTTTTCTTTACAGTCCATGGGATCCCGTAGGGAAACAGAGTCTTCAGTAGCTAAGGCTATTTTCCTAGCCATTTTGGATATGGCGGTGTCTACTTTAGGAGCTTCTTCGATTGATTTAACATCTTGAGGAGAAAAGAGATAAATTCTCAGAAAGTTTTGAGAAGCATTGAATTTTTTATCCGTGTTTGCCATTCGTGAAGAATTAGGTCAGAGATTTGTTCATGCATATGAAAGGTGAGATCTGACTGAGCTGATCTAGAGTAGTGATGGCCCAGTTCGCGGATCCAAACCCGAATCCACCGCGGATTTACCTTGTTCGCGAATGGCGGATATCGCGGATTTTCCGATTTTCTGCCTTCCGAACTTTTCCGAACCGCGTTTTCGAAAATTTTCGAAATTACGAGTTTTTCTCGCATTTTCGAAAGTGTGGGAAAATACGTATTTTCGAAATTACGAGGATTTCTCGTACTATCGAGGATTTTTTCATTTTAATGGGTTTTAATGGGTCCGCTCGTGGATTTTTGAATTTTCGAACTTTTTCGAAAATTCGCGGATCCTCGAGCGGACCGGATTTTGCGAAGTTCGGACATCTCTAGTCTAGAGAACATCAGGTCCCCCTGAGGAGGGAAATTTGGCTCAGTTGGAATTTTAAGTGTTGTTCTAATTTTGGAAATGAGGTGATCCAAGTTATCTTGGGTAAATTTTGGAGAGCTCCCATCATTATCAGCGTCTGTGGGATCGTCAGCGGTTCCCGGACAAGGAGAAGAAGGACGGATGGTCTCCTTGTGAAGAGAGGCCAGGACTGACTCTTTGACTTTGGAGGTCATAGATGCAAGAGATTCCTGCATTATTGATTTTACAGACTGCAAAAGTTGAGCCTGGTTCACACAAGATTTCCTAGAATCTTCACATTCCTCACAGAGCTTCTTCATACGAATGGCATAATTGGAAAAAAGTACACATTCTTTGGACCGTGATCTGGAGTGACGTTCATTCTCTGCCTCTCTGTAGGAGGATGTAAAATAAAAGAACAGAGGAGCATAACAGTGGTAGCACAATGATGTGTAGACACTGGAAAAAGAAACAGCAGACATAAGTCTGACTAATAGCATAGTCCAGTTATATATATATATATATATATATATATGTATAAATATATATATACATGGATTGCAACTGCACTCTCTGGTAACAATCTTACCCCCTAGATGCAGACCTGTCTCTCTTCCTGGAAGACATAGTAATTAGGCACTGAAAAAGAACAAGAGGAAGAGATGTTTTAAAAATCATCTGGTAAACCAGTGATTCAAACGCACTGCTGCTGGTAAAATACATGGTGACTCACAGCACAGCAGCAGATTGAGGGTTTGATGACAGCGTGCCACAGCAGGGAAGCCAGCAGGAAAAACCCGCAAATTTTTGAATCCCTTGACCGTGACGTCATCAAGGTTTGTCTGGGGAAGCGCTGGAATGCAACCCGAAAGTAATCATGGGGACGCTGGAGCCCCAACCGAACGCTCCGCGAGCGCCTGGTTTGGTCTACTTGCGGCAGAGAGGAGGAGAGACCCGCAAGGGAGAAGTAATGGGGGTAGGCACTTCTGTGTTTTGGTCCTGATCAGACGAGGACAGGAAAAAAAGACGTGAGGAGGGGGCGGAACCAGTTCTTTTTATATTCTATTGGTCCTGTCACACAAGGCATCAAGGATTAACCCATTCATCACTGCCAAGCTCTGTACCAATGGTTTTTTTTTTGCCAAACCATTAGTTGATAATAAGCTTTATAGTATATGCCATGAGTAAAATACAGTACCTTCAAATAAAATTTTAATATGAATAATATATTATTGTTTAAATATACAAATGTATGTATGTGTCTGTGTAAATGATCACACTATATTTTAAGACTATAGGAAGTTTTAAATGCTACAGTCCTATTACTCATTTATACACATTTCAGTTAATTTTTCATTTTTGCAGTTTCACAGATTACCCATCATTTTTAGTATTGGTGTGTTACATCATATAAGCATTACCAATATTGTAAGAATATTAGCAATAGTTAAAGAATCTATTGAATTTAGATTTGTAATTAGGAAATACTGAACAGTTCTAGAAAAATAAATCAGAATAACAAATTCACAAACTTGAGCACTCACATTGTTATTTCTTATAAGTGGAATGTTAGTGGCACTTAAACTTTAAGGATCACCATTTCAAAATAAAAAACAGTTATTGAGAATCCCAAGAGAAAACACATGATTTTATATACTATTTACAGTTCAATGGATATTAGCTTGAGTAATGCCAATTAGGTTGTCACAGAGAGGGCTACCTACTGTAGTAATCTCAAGAAGGGAAAAGGAAAGAGGATGTCAGTGAAGCAGTAAAATTGAATCTTATTTTTGTCTTTTGTCTTGGGAATAAAACCACTAGCCCTTTATACACAGTCCTGCATTACATCTGTTCTAAAAGGAGCCTCCAGTATAAGGGAAACTCGGTTCCTTTAAAGAGATTAGAAACAACTGAGCACAATATTTACTACTTAAAATAATGTGTGAGACAAATATCTAAAAAAAAATAAATGTTCCACCTGTATTTTTTACCACTTTTCACTACGCAATAAATGTAATAATATATTATTAAAAAAAGAGGGCACCTGGGAACCATGATAAGGCATTCTGATTTACATTATGTATTCTGAATATTACATATGCAAATATATCTCATATGAAGATAAAAGCCCAATATTGGTTCCCAAAAAATACATTTATTATATATTAAAAACAGAAAGATCTACAACTTGCATTCATATTGCGTTCGGATCTACTTTTTATTATAAAAACTCTTTTTTTGTTGTAACAGCAACATTTTAGGGAGCTTAATAATAATAACAAATTCATTTAATATGTTTAATAAACTGTTGCATTCACGTTTGTCAATTTGACAATTCCATGAAGAAAATGTCTTGAGGTGGCAGATAACACTGTATTTTGTAAACATTACGTCCTCCTTTTTTGTCTTTCTTTTGCACTGTATAATGTGTAGTTTATCTATCACAATAAGCACATATAGTCCTACACAGGTACTAACCCAGCTTTTTAATTGTAAAGCATGTTTGGGTGTGCCCCCTCAATATATATACTGTATGTATGTATACACGATATATATGCAGTAATGTTATCTATTGCCGACAAATTTAGTGCATGTCAAAATCATTGACTGTAAATAAAGATTTTATTAGTGTTTGAATTTCATGTTAAATAAACCATAAAAACTAACACAACCGCAAGAGGAGATAGACAGAAGGATAGATAGATTTATTTTCATGTATTAACCTTCTCTGTTTTCTGTGTTTAAATATAATAAAGACAAATATTGCTGATTTTTTTCTGTACCCTATATTAAGTTGTCTGACTATAAAAAGAAATCAGAGCCTTCTTAGACATCAACATTTCACTGAATATCACATAGTATTAAAAATTCATATGACAGTCATTATTTCATTCCTACTAATAGCAAGATAATAACTCACACCCACAATGTGCAGACTTCCCGTAGGCTTTGTCATGGCAAAATCTGCAGGGACCATGCTACTAATTCTTTCTCAGACAGTTTCAAAGCAATATGCAAAATAAAGCTTTAACCTCTTCAGAAATGCTTTAGGGCCTTTAAATACGTATACCATTGCTAACTGATGGACAAGTGGCAAGCCAAGAATTGCTTGCCTTACAAAGAAACTGGAAAATAACTGATAATTAATTAATTACTTTAGTCAGCAGCATTTAAGTATTCTAAGGCAATATAACAAGGAAAACACATGCCCAATATAGTTTGGAAATGAGAAAAAAAATATGTCTTCCGAAACTCCAGAACCAAGTAACATAGTAATTGAGGTAGAATAAAGACATACGTCCATCTATTCATTTTAGACCCGCCTCTTTAGCCCTACCTAAAAGTTGATCCAGAGGAAGGCAAAAAAAAAGCCAGCTAACAAATGGGGTGGATGAGATCCCTTTCTAACTCCAAATGGCATTCAGCAAATATTCATGGATCAACCAGAACTACAATTTATGTATTAATACCAGTAGTATTGATTTCCATGATTTTTAATTATTTTTCCATTACATTATCTCCAATCATGTAACCTCAGGCATCTCAGAGATTTCTACCTTAGTAGCGATGTTTTAACATTTCTAAACATGATTATGTCTGTCTCCAAAAGGTAGAGGATCAGTCAAATCAAAAAGAACTGGGCTAAATACTCATTAAACAAACTTGGAATTATAAAAATTGTAGAAGCTGTTAAAATGTCTGCCTAAATGTTAGATTGTTGTTTAAATCACAGTAATTGTAGTAACCAATATACTGCTATATGAACAGTTTTTCTATTTTATATATATTTCTTTGCCTACTGAATATCATATACATATACCTACTTGACATATGATTTAACATTAGGGGTTGGGCTGCCCAACAATGGCCTCCTAACTTTAGGTAATAAGGCAAGTTAATCACCCCCATTCCAGCATATAAAAAACTTGAGTAAACCACGAGTAAACAAATGGTTATATTATGTTGCATCTTATATAAAATATTGCCCTCTAGTGAAAGGAAATCAGAATGCATCTATAACATAATTTTAAACTGCATAAGCAGACATTTTCTTTACTATATATTTGGCATTATTTGCTTTTTTATTACTGAAACTGTTCCATGTTTACAGAAGTATGCTATGATTTCATACAATAGCCTGGACCTCTGAACCAAGAAGGTATTGCTTAAACTACATTAAAACAAAATATTTAGTATTAAAAGGCAGTAGGTATGTTAACCAAACAGGTGGATACCCAGATGTACTCAGTTAACTGAATCTGTTTTAAATTTGTATAACTATATATATGTACATTATATATGTATATTAGTTTTATTACCAACATAACGTTGGTAATTAAAGCAGAAAATGTCAAAAGATGTTCAGTAGCACCCCTTGTGGTCAGAAATATCACTATGGCAAGTAATGGCAATTCTCACTCTTATAATTGAAGGAATATATCTAACAGAATAAGATTTACTCTATCAAACTTGATTATGTAATGTAAGATGAGATAAAAAGGGATAACATAGAACAATAAACAATGCATGTAGAATGGTGCAACATTATAAACCTTCCTAGAATGTTACATTGCATTATACAACATTTGATAAAGTACTATATTCCTGAGAGATTATGAAACATGTACAGAATGGAAGTGTCTTTCTCACCCTGCACCCTAAGTGAGAAGTGGTCCAGGTCGCTGCTCTTTAGCCAGCAGTTCTGTATCTATTATGGCATTTCAACACCAAGGAGCTTATTATTTTGAAATAATAGGAGTTGAGGTTTCAGTCCCATGAGTGGCATGTTGTTTGCTCTAAAGCCAGTGCTGGTCACAAGGTAAAGTTTCCTTAACCAGGTTTTTATAAATATGAAGGTCTGTATTTTTTTATCTAAACCTTTAGCCTATGGGTATGGCTGTTACCATAGCATCCCCCCTTTATAACAGCGTTACGAAATGTATAATAAGGCATAAGGCATAAACTTCTTACCGGTTTCTATAATACTTTGATAAGGCAGGGGTGTTTATTTTGTGGCCTTGTAGATGTTTAAAAACTACAACACTCAGAATTCCCTAACTGAACTCTGCAATGCACAATACATTACGATAACTTAGAATGTTATCCAAAAGTATTCTATTTAAAAGCATTGCAGAAATTTACAAAAAAAAGCATTTGTGCTTATTGTGATGCTTGTAAAAGCAATAATCAGAGATTAATATAATTGGGCCAAACTGACTGTACCCAGCGAAAAGCCTCAGAACATGTTGTCTGCTCTACCCAAACAGACATAAACATAATTTATCATTTTTTCAAAAGAGTATAAATTAAAAAAGATCACAAGGAACATTCTTTTTTTGTGCATTTAAATATGATTTACAAAGTCATAATTACGTACAGTACCATCTCAAATTATGTACCACACATGCAACCCATATGATCCATAGCAATAAACCAGCAGTTAGTTTAGGAGAGGCTCAATAATGAAAACTAGCCGCGTGCTTGTGCAAACTTTCCCCTAGTTTGTAAAACTGTATTTAAGAGCAATGTACCATGGTCCATTAGGTATATGTATACTGCATACTCAAAAATGCCTCCAGACTGATTTTCCTAGTGAATTCACTGCATGCATAATATTGTCCTTATAGATGACACACAAATTTAAAGATACACAGGTACCTTAGATACCCATTTTAGTAGCCAGTTTACAAAGATGGTGGCATGAGAGTCTAGTGTAGTTAAAATAATCAACGCTAGCATCTAGTTGCTATGGGTTACTAAACCAGGGCAAATGTTGTTTATGTTTGTGCATAACTATCTCTCTGTAAAGGTCTTTAGGTTCACATAAACATATTTTCTGTTGACCTGCCTGGTTCTATAATACTGTGTCCATTAATTTTACTTTATAGTAGTTCCTAGCATGTAACACTGAGATCACTATGTAGACTACTTTGATCTTAAAAATTATATTATAAATAGCTTGTATGGAATATACAATATATGGCAAAAAATATGGTATATTTCTTTTTAAAGGTATGTATGTAGGGCTTTCATAGTACCACCTGACCAGAGTTATATACATAACACAAACACTAGATAAAACGTGAATTCTTCCCACCTGATGTAACTATGTGACGATTGGCTTAGATAGTTAAGTCAATGCAAATATTTAGACCAAATACCTTTCTACATCAGATTCTCTGAATAATGTAAAATGCATACTGCCTGACCACTGCAGAAATATCATTCAAATATCTAATCATCTGAATGTGATGAACGAAACAAACACTTTAGTTCAAACAACAGCCTGCTGCTTTGCTGTATTGAAGTGGATGAAAGTCAATTTGTACTTAATACATTGTTTAACTATTTTAGTTTTGTGGTAAAAGACAGGGCTGGATCAACAATGGTAGAAAATAGTAGAGCTCATGCTGACAAGGAGCTGCAACTCCCAGAATCCCCTATAACAACAGTGGAATGTTTTGTCTTTTTGTTGTAGTGCCAAAACACTAGTACAGAACCTGTTTAATAAGGAGCCTTATAAATCAGGAGCAAAGTATT
Source organism: Hymenochirus boettgeri (assembly GCA_019447015.1). Taxonomy (NCBI): domain Eukaryota; kingdom Metazoa; phylum Chordata; class Amphibia; order Anura; family Pipidae; genus Hymenochirus; species Hymenochirus boettgeri. The sequence goes on along the minus strand of CM033473.1, from coordinate 157,738,896 downwards.
TTTATTCCCGCAGCTGTTGGGAATTACATTTGGATTTGCAGGGAGTTGCTGTTTGCAAGATCAGCAGGTACCACTGTTCGGGTGTTCATTATCCAACAGCCAATCCTTCGCTTGTTTGTCAATATTTGTCCAGCTGATTTGCAATTAGTTCTGTACAGGTCATGTAAAGCACAAACTGTCACACTGTTCATTAAATATTGTGTTCGGTTTTGTTCTCCTTAAGAAAAGGGTAACACTAGCACAAAATCATTTCTTAAAGGCTTTAAGACAACCTCTTATGACAGACAAATGATTAAAAGCATTGATCATGTTACATACTAGATCTTAGTTTCTGTCAGTGTGTGGTTTCATAAGAATACATACAGTATTTATAGCTTGCTAACCAAAATCTAGTTTGCACTTTATAAAGCTTTTACCTCATATCATATTTGATTGAAAAGTGCAAAAACATATATAAGCACATACATACACACATAAACACATAACGATATAGACACAGATACACACACATTGATCAAAATAGAGCTTTTTCTCTAAAGTTAATAGCAACCATTTAAAATACTCTGATACATGTATGTATGTATGTGTGTGTGTGTGTGTGTGTGTGTGTGTATATAGTACTTTGACCGCAAAGGTTGGAAAAATCTGGTGGTATCTAGGGGAGGGGTTTTCGGTAAGTGTAGATTATTAGAAAATAATGAATACACAGTTCCAGTTTGCTTACATTTTCAATAAGTATAAGAAGAGATGAAAGCAGATTTCCTGCTGTGATTCCTGAAGCTCCTGTTTGTGCCTGGAACACTAAATACTATAATGGATCACTGGCCATTGACATCAAAGTCTTATTAATGCCCTTTGAGAGAAGATTTTTTTTAAAGCTTTATTTATGCAATTATGCAATTCATTAACTAGCAAAAGTAGCAAAATCCAGCTAGATGTGTGCATGAAGACCGAGTATATCCTGCAGCACAGCAAGCTTCAAAGGAATCATTTCTGATATTTGTTATCATGAAACCTGAAATTAGGAAATCAGCAAGCAAAACCCTTTCCATGTTTGTAAACAACTCTAAAGATTAGTATTAATTTTATTACTGAATGGTGAAGGTTTTGAACAAATTTGTGTTAAAATGCATATATGGCAGCTAATAATTTTCATAACATTCTAGCGCTGGGGAGTCTCCAACTCACATAGTGTGATGCATGTAATGTATTATGTTTGCTGCAATACTAATTTAACATAATTTACAAAACATTTAAATTGTATGTTTATTTTACACAGCCCTCATGTTTTCTATATACACATATTTTCTGATCTTTTATAAAACACAGTACATTATGCATTAAGATGAAAACATACTCTGTTCTTTCTCAGATATTAAGACAGGTGGTTGATTTATAAATTATATATTCCATACATAAGCAGTAATGAAACATTTTATAGACACAATATTGATCAAAGCTGTTTTAGATACAAGCTATGAAAATGTTTTGTTTTTTTTTTGGTCAGGTAATGGCTTAGTGCTAATGCATTTATTGCTTGTGCAATTCATGTTAAATTACATTGGAGGAAAGCACAATTATTTTAGACTGATTAATCTAAAGTTATATAGGAAATGGGAAGTGAATGTGTTCAGGGCACCAATATAGTGTAAGAAGACAACAACACCTTCCACCTACCATATTAAACAGCTTTCTAGAGGGAAAAAAGACCAAGGAAAAATAAAATATATGGTTAAATAAACACATACATGATTTATATACCAATTAATCTTGTATTCGGAATTGACCTCGGAAAGAAGATAAAAAGAGTCATGAATATTTAAAATGTGGGTGGGTATCAATTCAAAAAGGAATTTACAGGATTAACAAAAATATCAGACAGAAATGGTCTTAATCATCAGGGAAATTTTTGACTATAATCAATGTTATTAAACTTATGGCTTGCAGGACTTAAACGAAAAAGAAATAAAATCACTGAGCTTTTCAGGCAAGAAAAACTGTCTCCCTGTTATAGTAGTGTTGTGATAGATGTGTTAATTGGCTATGTGGAATCAACATGGTGAGATTTATATTTAAAGATCTGCATGAAGAACATGGAGGATGAGAGGGAAAAAATCAGTTTCTGCATTTTAAAATCCTTTTTAAAGATTGGTTTACTTTCCTATGGAATATTGTGGTTTTACTAGATTAGAATTCAACTTGTTTTCCTGTGCACTAGAAACTTTATTGTAGGTATTGACATATGGTTAAGCAATATATTCCTGAAATAATCTTTATGGATCTATATTCTGTGCAAACAGATTGGAGTGTGCATTGAGATCAATTAACTATATTAGCATTCAGCAGAATCTACTAGTATTCCCAGTTTTTTTCCAATTTCCATGTCAATATATTTTAACACCAACATATCTATCTAAGAGAAAGGAAATGATTTATGTAATGTACAACTGTTTAGCAACATTATAGGACAGTGACTGGATTTCACAACCTTGTAAGGAATTATCATTACAATGTTCTCTGTATGACATAACACATCTTGAGAAAAATATGCACTGTGAATAAATGCTGTTTGTACAAAATAAGGATCACTCTCAAAGTAAACATGCCACATCCAAGCTATTAAAATGCATGCATATTATATAGTCTGAAACAATAACATCTTACCCCTGCTCACATGCCAGCCTGAATCCCCTCTTTGGGTTATAGTCTCTCTGACACAGTTTTCTGTAGCCAACAGTTTGGTGTCTGATGAACTTGTACTTGAGTCAAAAATGATTTTACACTGAGAGCTGTCCACAGATTGTGGTTCTGAACTGCTACCCAGTAGGTATAAAGAAAAGCCAGTGCAAATAGTTCAGTAAACCCCCAGAGCACAGGCAAGATAACCTGAGGATGAGAGTTTTCAGCAGGCTAGAGATGTAAACACACTGCTCACCCTTGATTCAGTCAGCACCTCAGTATATTGTCTGCCAAAGTCTGTTTCCTAACAGATTCTGTATCTGTACAGCCTTATGGGCGTGTTTTTATGCTGTGCACAAGCTGGGAGTTCTACAGGGTCCTAACGCACAGCAGCAATTTCAATGTGCATGGTCTTTATATGCAGTTTTAAGTTTGGACACTTAGTAGTGTGAACTAAATATTTTGAGTGTCTCTGCTATAGTGTTTTTATGTATTGAATGAACTTTTAGTAGGTTATAATTGTCTATAGTTTTATTTTAATATCCCCATACAGTAACAGTTCCTAAACCTTATGATTAGTAACCTTTTTAGACACTACTGTGGCAAAAAAACTGTTTGGGTACCATGTTAATTGTAAGAACAGAAACAGTACCAACAATCCTCCTAACTGGCAGGTTAATTTGCCACTGTTTATTGCTTATGTAATTATTTGCAGCCATTGGTGTAAACCATAGTGAACTGTTGTATATCATATTACTCTTTTTTTTCTATTGAAAACTTCCCTGCAATCAGTGTAGCCTCTGTCATGTCTTTTCATTAGTGTACTATTAACCCTTTTGACCTGTATCTGATGTGTTTGCGTTCACCATCAGAACTAAAACTGTTTTTTTTTTAATCATATTGCTAAATTATAATCAAGGCTTTTAAAAAGTCTTGGATAGCCTGGGAGAATATGTGTTCACTGCTATATTTCTGTTATTTAGGTAAGTATTGGCACAGAGGTTCTTTTTGTGTACTTCTATATATTGGGCTATGTACATTTTTTTAATGTATTTGCTAACTAGCATTTGTGCAATCAGTAAACTTTAATGTCACAATGTTAAATACAATTAAGCTACAGCTCAGTGCTCTCTGATCTATTAGGGACACTAATATCTTAAGGGTAGTTGATATTTTTAAGTGAGTAGATAAGGGGTCAGATCATAGTTTGTTTGTTCTCCCTAGATTACATAGATTCATTTTCAAGATTTTGACCTTTATGAAGTTTATTCTTATATACAATCTATGGCAATTGACCAAAAGTGTTGATGGTACATCGCTGAAAAACATTTCCTGAAATTGACACAATGAAATGTCATTGTGACCAATGGGAATTTAAGGCTACTGTTCACTATATTCCTGAAGAGGTAAACAAGCCAAAATTTTGAAAACACTTGTCATGAGGAGCCTCTATTAATAGCTTAGTTCAGTGGATTCCCCTTTAGATTCACTTCTATATGTTAACTCTAAAATATAATTTCTTCACAACCTGATATGATTGCATGTACTGCTTTCTCTCCTAAATTGTAACTGTTTCCAGCTGGCCAAATCCCATCTTTGTGCTGTATGTTACCAATGCACTTAAATTGTAAGCCCTCCAGTGCAGGGGCCTCTTTCCTCGTGTTTCAAGACTGGCACTTCCATTCTAATATCTATAATTTATGTACTACTAGCTCGTTCCCTTATCTGCATGTACATATTATGTAATAAAAATAAAGTACAGTACCATATCCCTAAGTGGTGCTATAAAATGATATCATCATATATAGATACATAAATACGTTTTTTACCAATCCAATTGACTGGAAAGGGGTTGACCATAGGAAATGAGCCAGCAGTAATGAAATGATTGTTATATGTGCAATAGCCATTTAAATATATTGAAACCAGAACAGTTTGGTTCCCTTTCATGGGACTTACCTGAACTGTAGGTATTGTTACCATTTATTTGTCTTTCAAATTTGCATTTTTCATTGCTTAGGGTTTCAGTAAACATATACTGTTCACAAACCTAGATTTCCTTTATCTGTTAACCTTTCCAAACGTGACTCAGTCATAAAATGGTGAAATGTATCTGTCTATTAATTTACCAAGAGAACAAAGGGATGTTTTATGCAAACATTAGCAGTCACAAATTTTTAATCTGGTAGGAGAAAATCAAAGAATTTTCTTGTTCAGGAATTGGATGGAAAATATGTAGAAAAAAACCCTAATTTTAAGAAATGGTAGACCATTAATATAACTATAGGTAATGCATCTCCGGTGTATGTTCTAACTAAACTATAAAAAAACAAGGCATAAGGAAATAATATTATTAGTACTATACTAATAGTACTATTTCCCTGGTGCTTTTCTATTAGTTATAAACATTAATTGACCTTAAAGATCCTACTTCCATCTCAACAACTAGAGTTGTTTTAAAAAAAATATGGTTCTCGATTTCAAGCCTATAGGTCACACAGATGCAAAAAGCTAACTAAAACAAACAATATAATACAGCTGCTTGACAGTACATAAAACAAAAAGACTCATTACTTTTAATTAATTTATTAAATCAGAAAAAAGAAATACTAGAGAAAAGAACTTAAAGAAAAACTAAAATATAAATATGTATAAATAATTTAGTAGATTAGTTAAACATGAGGCAAATGAGTCAACTAGGAACCCAAGGCAGCAGTTATTCAGGAAAAAATATTAAAGAATATAGGGATCTCATGTGATCTATTGATGCTTATTTAATAATAAATTGCCCCATTGTTGGCTCCACTGTGTAGTGTTAAAAAAATGCTTACCTTTCTCTTCTGCTCCTTATGGTTGTCCTGCAGAGCCTGATGAAAGTCTAAAAAATGAAGAGTAGGAGCCTCTCTGTGCGTAATCCGTGCCTGACACTTCCTTCTCCTTTCAGAGGACTCTGGCATGTGAAGTGACGATCTTCCCCCTCCCTCCTCCTCCCCCCTCCGGATCCCTCGGCGTTGCATCTCTCTTTAAAAAATAAATAAAACTTTAAAATCAGCCCAGAAATGTACCTTGTTCCCCTCGGCTCCCTCTGCTGACCGGCAGCCACATCTGTGAATGCACTTGAGAAAGGGTGCATGCCGCTAGAAGCATGTTGTGCTGGATTATGTGGATTTGTTATATTAAATACACCTTGTCATCACAGAGACTTGTTTGTTGTCTCTCCCTGTCAATCTTTTCCCTACCTATTTATATGGTGTTTGTGTGGACTACTCTGCAGATAAAGGATTGAGCTTTTAAATTGGATACTTGAAAAAGATACTAGAGTATAGAGCCCACACCCCTTTTATTCTTTGCTCATGTCAGATATGTCCCTCTGTTACACTTTTAAATGTATGTATCATTCTTACCATTCTTCTATTAAAAGTGCTTATAGTTGAGACCCCACTGCAATGCCCAAAAACGCATTGGGATTTTGCAATGCGTTTCTGTGCAATTGTGCACACAATTTAACCCTGGGCTTGTCATTTCTACAATAGTCCTAAATCCCAATGCACGCAATGGTGAAAAGTGACCACATGCATCCCAATTTCTGACAGGAGCACAATGCAGCCAGATGGGCTGGAAACATTGCCCCCATCGACATACACTTTTCAATCTGATCATGAAACGTAACCCGAATCAATGCAGTGGAACCTAGGCCTAAATATATATATATATTCTAATATTATAATCTTTAAAACCCACAATGGTGTTTATGTTGCTTAACAGCACTATACATAATCTTCCATGTACAGCAATGACCCATATTAGTATAATTTGTAATAGTAATCAGTTCTTTGAGCCTATGATGTTTTGAATAAAGGGGTTGATTATCACACAGGTGGAGTTGTTCCGTTTGTTTGTCAGGTGTTCTACGGTCGATGTGCATTGGGAGGTGCTGGCCTTCCCGGGATTCTTAATTCTGAGACCCAATGGTAGCATGAAGAGGTACGGTATACCCACTGCTTCATTATACATTTTGTAATTGTCCTGGAATAATGCCTGAAGGATTTTGTTTTTTAAAAAATGTTTAAAAATCTTAATATCTAGATAGATTGATCTTAAATATCTATCTATCTATCTATTTTTTTTTTTTTTGACTGAGGGTAGAACAAAGATACCACATGAAAAAACCTGGTGTGCACTCATCTTTATTTGAAATATATACATTAAATCAATCTATATAAATAGCAGCCAGGTATATTTTATTGAAGGTACAGATGCATATGTTCAGATACATATTCTCCAAAAATATTCTTTAATATTTGTGGGGGGCTGCCATAAACTGATCTCGGAAGTGACCTTCTCTATAGACATGAACAATACTGTAAGTGTATTCTTTTTATGATCAATAGACATGCTCTACGGTGATAAGTCCTTCCCAGACAAGAAATACCCCTGCCTCCAATTACTGTTCATGAAAGCAAAAGTATCTTTTGCATTAAATAAAATGGCTCTTCTTACTTTCTGCACTGTATATTAAAGAAAATCTATCTGCATGCATATTAATATGTATATTAATATGTATATATTAATATGTTTGACTTGTATTAAAGGACAACTAAACTTATTTTTTGTAATCCTAATGTGAAAGTTTTTCTACACAGAGCACTTATACATAACAAGATTTTGCCCAAGTAAGTTACATTTATGTACATGTGAGAAAGAGATTCTGTAACTAAGAAGGCATGTACAACTTACAGCCCATGTATTCTTCAAAGAACCTTGTGAGCATGTAAACTAGCCATGCCCCCTGACCCCAGTATTCACTGTCTCTATACACAGAGTGCTTGTGAAAGTTCTAATTCATCCAGGTCATGGTGTATCTGTTGTATTGAGTTAGGTCAACTGGACTTAAAGTTTAGTTCTTGAACTAGCGAAACATCTTCAAGAACTAAACTTGAACTAACTCAATACAACAGATATACACAGAGTATTTTCTATACTCTACACCAACATGGCATAAAAGCTGCTTGTTACCCTGCAGTATATTTGCCAGCATAAATAGCATTTAAATGATACTTTTTTTGCTTCTTTTCCGAGCAAAAGATAAAGGTTCTAATGTACCCTTGTGCTTTGCCTGTTATGGTGGCTCACCAAAAAAGTTCTGGATTTAGAAACACACAGCCCATGAGGCACTGGGATCTAATCCCCAGACTTACTTTGTTTCCATTAAGTTCCTAACAAAAGATACAATTCTACATGTACTGTTATTTCACATGGAAGCTCTGTTGGGATAGGGGTATAAAGCTTTGCTTTTAGGAAGCTAGAGTACATACGTTTGCAGGATTTATTCTTTACTGACATTTTAATATTCTGTTTCTTACATCCATGCTTGCTAAGAAATAAACTGCAAAGATTAGTTTGCAGCTAAGGTTGGTTTTAATGAAGCTGCCCCTAGTACCCACTGGTTATTTTCATAAATCACCCAGCAGCCACAGCAAAGGGAGAGGTGAGACACATTGCCGACAAATAGCAATACCGTGCCTTTATAAATATGGCCCTAGGTATCTTAGGTTAGCACCAGTAGAGGAGTTTGGGAAGGAGAAGAAGGTTAATGATATCATAGTTACATTTTAAAGGGACACTATACTGGAAAAATTATTTTTCCTCATCTTAATCCATAAATAAATATATGTTAGTAGCATTCTGAGGGGTGTGTGTGTGGCTGCATGCCTTCAATCTTGTACTTGTTTTGCTCAGGAGCAGTATTTGCCCTCCCTCTCTTAAAGGGCCTCTATACTGAAAAAAAAGTTAATTTAATTTGACCATTACTGGATACTAACTTAAAGATCCTACTTCCATCTCAACAACTAGAGTTGTTTTAAAATAATATAGTATTCTTCCCAACAACCACTGTATAATTTTTTGTTGATCTGACCCCTATCAACTCTGAGCAGTTTTGAAAGTTTGTTTGTGAGGTAAAATTCAGGTCACATGGAAATGGGAAATGGAAATGGTTAAAGGACAACAATTAAAAAAAATAACATCACCCCCATTACATGTCCACACTTCCAGCAGCTGAAATTGCTTACTCACATTTACAACCATGCTGCCTTTCCTTAGATATTACACAGCAAAGATGAGTGCTAAAATCCTGCCTCCTAGCTGGCCCAGGGCCGTGGTTAACACAGCACTTGTCATTGGCTGGTGGGAATGCCTGTTACAACCTCTCTCTTCCTCCTCCTCTTCTGCCATTTAAACAAACTTAAAATGTCCTGTTGCTTGGAAATGGCCTACATATTCAAGCTGATCATGGGTAGGTGACAGAATTGTTATGTCCCCTTCACAGCATGGCCAATTGAAGGCGGAGGGAGGCTCGAAATCAGGAAAAAAAGTTATGGGAGGGCTGCAAACTGTTACTCTTTTTTAAACATTTTTTAAAAAAAAAATACATTGCATACAATTATCCTTCATTAATGGAATGGAGGAGACTGTGCTTTTTTTTGTTAGAATAGTGTAGGGGGGTTGTTTTATTCATGAAGTTGTGCTTTTTTCAACTCAAAACAAACTATTTAAACTGTGGTTACTAGGGGTCCACTCCCATAATACAGCCTATGATATAGATCAGAGCTAAGTAGATTAAACCTGCAGGTCTTAGAACAGACCCAGACAATCCTGCCACAATGTGCAGTTCAAACTAAACAGCACCATTAGGCAACCTGAGTCCCTATACAGGATGTAGATTAATATGCTATGGTCCTACATATTGGTATTTACCACAGCAAGTTCTAGATTTACAGTTGCTATGGGGTTTGGACTTGGGAGCACAGGATACTGATTAGTTTTATAGATTAAAGTAAGGTGGAGAGAAAGAAGGAAAAAGCCCTCCACATAGCAGACAATGAAATACAGCCTTTTTACAACAGGAGGCACTTCACAGCCTCATCCTATTAATATATTAATATTGGAAAAAGGGGAAAACTGGCAGCTTCTTTAAGAATGCTGGGTAGTTTCAGAGTGATGCAATGTCATTTTATCATAAACAGACACCACTTCCTGTCTAGCAAACAGAAACTGAATTGTCTCTCCTAAGAGTAAATGTATGAGTCTAAAGATGTTTTGATTGGCTAAGACTGTCACATGTTTTACAAACAGCACATAATTGGGTGTAATACAGGAACTTCTTTACACTTCCTGTCTAGCAAATAGAAACTGGATTGTCTCCTAAAGGAAGTCTTATTTCTTTCTATGGAGAATGGAGGGGGGAGAGTAGATGTGTAGTCCATTGTGTAGACCCTTTCGTCTTAGAGGTGTGGCTAAACCTACCATTTTAAGTTTTCCATTTAACCTTAGGGGTCTCAAGTAAAGTAAGTATACTTTATTAATAGTATATCATTTGTTTTGTAATTAAAATGTCAGTAGTAGTACTATACTTTGTATAGTGTTATTTGTTATGGTGATTTTAATTAAATAGTGATGATTATACACATACATATAGACCTTTCCTATGTGCAATAGTGTTATATACCCCCACCATAATAGTACCTCCTGAAAACTCATTGTATTCCCCTATGAGTTTATAAATATATTTATACAATATAAAGGATATATACATAATCCTCTGGCAAATTTCAGGGAAAAGTAAATGCAAATGTATCTCTAAACATCAGCAAGATGTGTTACTGGGAAGCAATCCCTTGTGAATTGACCTGAAACTATCCCAAACAGATGTAAATTGACTTGCAAATTCTCAGTGGCAGATGTGATTATGAGATACCCAGGGAGCAAATGCTGTATAATCCACAGATGAATACCCTGTCATTTTACCACCAAAAGGATAGCACCTCCAACATGCAACTCTCTCTAGCTCAATTTCTTATTTTCCTACATTTAATAATTATTGCCCACAAAGCTCTGGCTGCGTCCCTTCATAAATGTAACCTCTAAACTGTATATTGGAGTCCAATAATCTGAGTTCGGTAAAACGTCTCTTATTAGTAGAGATGGACTCAAACTCGAAACCAAGTTCGAACTATTCAAATTTGAACAAATTCGGGAACTATCCCAGACATGGATTTTCAATATTTTCGGACTTTCGATAAATATCGAATGTTCGACCGTTCGAATATGCAAGTAAAATGCCTATTATACCTATACGCGAGCATCAAATCCGCAAGTAAAGTGTCCATTAAAACCTATAATGGGGCATCGAATCTGCAAGTAAAATGTCCATGGTATCTAGGCGCGAGCATCGAATCTGCGAGTAAAGTGTCCATTAAAACCAATATGCGAGCATCGAATCCGTGAGTAAAATGTACATGATACCTAGACGCGAACATCGAATCCACGAGTAAAGTGTCCATTAAAGCCTATACGCGAGCATCGAATCCGCGAGTAAAATGTCCATGATACCTAGGTGCGAACATCGAATCCGCGAGTAAAGTGTCCATTAAAGCCTATACGCGAACTTTCGAAAGTTCGGCCATCTCTACTTATTAGTAGTTAAATCCCTGTAAGATATGATCATTGCTGCTTTTCACCATTGCAAATGTGTCCAGTCTATATACAGTATATCATATAAAGTGGGGGAGTATGTCATTATCATACATACTAGTGGCAGTTCAGTCAGTCAGTGACAGAATCCGGATGGGAGGGGGAGATGAACGGAGTGTAACCTGTTCAGTATCTTTACATTTCAATAGAAAACGGCATGGTTAACCCTTTATATTCTGGATAACAGCTTCAATTGTATGGAGTTTAGAGGGAGGGGAGGGAGGGACAGAGGGGTAGATACAGGGAGGGTGGATAGATACAGGAGGGAAAGGGAGGTGGGGGTAGATAGGGGGTAGATACAGGAAGGTGGAAGGTAGATATAGGGAGGTGGGAGGTAGATATAGAAAGATGGGGGGTAGATATAGGGAGGTGGGGTATAGATACAGGAAGGGGGTGACAGGGGGATAGATACAGGGAATATCTACAGGAGGTGGTAGAGTTTTTAGCTATTATATATTATGTGCCTTATGTATTATATGCTACCTACAGTGTAATATATGGAGATTACTTCACCTCGGTGTTCCCTGACCTGTATAAAAGCACCCGGCCTATGGCCTCGTGCTTCTATAGGGTTAGGGTACTCCTCGGTGGTGTAATCTCCTTATATTACACTGTAGGTAGCGTATTATTCCTTATATATCCCATTCCAGTGTTCATGCCTGAACAATGACTCAGCGTTTTTTGCAGTGTTTAACTTCACTAACGGAACCTGCTGGAGCTGCTTCCTGTAACTTCATAGCCAATGTCTCTCTCCTCCTCCACAAAGATTTAATTGCATAGATGATGGGCTGGGCTGGGATGTTCCTTTCTACTGGGTTTAAGTTACGGAAGGTAGCTTTGGAGGTTTAAATTAAGGTGGTAATGGGGACAAGACTAGAATTTAAAATGCAAATGGGGTGAAGGAATCAGATACTTATGTATTATAAGAAATAATGTATCTCTTTACATTATTATATAAGGATATTATATGGCGTTAAGTATATATATATACCCCAAAGACAAGGTAACCCAGTACCACCTCCACCGCACCAAAAAGGGGGCGGGCACCTCCCTCTGACATAGATTCCCACAAAATAACTGTACAGGGTATAAAACCCTAATAAATAGCTGCATAGTAATCCAAATATAAATTCACTTTATTTACATACAATAATATAACTTAGCATGTATGGAATAAAATATATATCAAAAAGGTGCACTAGGTAAAAACCAGACAGGGGCCAGTGGTATAGTGGTATATTCCATATATTTTATTCCACTGGCCCCAGTCTGGTTTTACCTAGTGCACCTTTTTGATATATATTTTATTCCATATATGCTCATTCGCTATGTGTAATATTATAGCTCAAATTTCAAATATAATTCCCGGGCACACTGTTGTCTGTGAAAACCAATCACTCTTTATTCAACGTTTCATATATATATATATATATATATATATATATATATATATATATATATATCTTCATGAATGTGTGGATATGTCTGGTACTACTCTGGGGATTATTTTATATTCCAAATGTACAGTCAAGGTGCACAACTAGGGCTTCATTAAACTCTATTATTGAGGTGCAAGGACAGCAATGTTTCGGTCTTTCTTCTTAGACCTTTTTCAAGCTATATATATATGTCCAAATATATATGTCAATAGCAGCACTCCACCTGTACTTGATTTTTGGTGGGTGTCTGGTCTGTATGTGATGGTGTGTGTGGTTAGCACCCAATATATATCCAATCCAATCAGACACACTCCAAAATATTGATACTCAATCTTAATTATAGTTGCATATTATAGTTGCATATAATCACATCAGGCCCATCCAATCCATACAGCAACGTTTCAAGAACCTAATCCCTTTCTCAAGTTTAGACAGACAGTCATGTTACAATGCATTACATCACTTCCCTTTAAACACATTCAAGCCCCTCCCATTGTATTGATGTCCCACATTAACCCTATTAATCCTTAAGCACCAATAAGTCAGTGTAATGGAGGTCAAAAATAGAACTGACAGATTTTCAACAAATAGATAGACATTATAGTTCATATATATATACCGTATATGTCTTTTGTACTAGCTGCCTCCTCAGATCATGTAGAAGCTTATTAAAAAAAACTTGGAGGAGATAGAAACCTTTTGAGAGGCAGAGGGAAGGGGGAACAAACATTTCTCCTCAAAATAGTTTAGTGCTACCTCAGTCAGCTTTCTAACTGGTGAAAGGGGGCACCCCCTCCAATTAACACTACCTATATGAGGACCTAAACTGCTAGTTCTGGGTTTACCTTTATTAGCTCTAAATTTTCAGTTAATGTCCCAATCGTTGCCTGCTTTTAACTCAATGTGAATGGGATTTTGCAAGAAGCACATCTTCTAACTGGACAGATCTCTGGTGGGGTCGGGGGGGGCAGAGCTGCAAACAAGCGGGTGATTGGTTAAGATGAAGAATTACAGCTAAAAGTAAATAAATCCAAAGGTGATTGTATTAGGTACTCCCCCCTGTGTAGTGTGTGGAGCCTGGGGGAGTATAGGGGTCATAAATAAATAAATACAATATGCATTTTCTCAAAAGCTGCATAAAGTGCCAAAAATAAAATTATACCCTCTATGTAATTTTACCACAATGATTACAGAATGCATCTAAAGGAAACCCTGCCAATACTAATAGCAACACACAAATGAGAGGAAGCACGCTCACAGGTAAGTTATAACGCTGCGATCCTGGCTTCTGTAACAGTAATTGAAGGATGGGAAGTAAGACATTCCTTTTTACCTTCCGTTTAATTTATACAAAAAAGGATTTTTTTGTCAACCTAACCTTTAAACACTTCTATCCCAATATTTCTATCATTTATTACTTAGTATTATTAATTCAGTAATGAATCACATTACTTCTAACAATGAAGGAAATCATATTTGTGACTGGCCAATTTAATTGTTTGTTTTTCAATATTAGGAATCTTCATTTTTAATGAATTCCTTCTTTGGAAGGAGAAATATAGTAAATAATAAACATGTGCAGATGCTTTCTAAACTGCTAGGGGAAGTGTTAAATAAGGGATAATGCACCCCTTACAGTGTAATAGAAGGATATTGTGCCACAGAGGAGTTCCCTGGCCATGGAAAAGCACAAGGCCACAGTTATAAAGGGCAGGGAACTCAGAGGTGTGGTAATATCCTTATATTATAATGTGAAGGGGCACATTATTTCTTATAATACATACGTTTCTGATTTCTAACTTTGTCCCTATTCCCACCTAAATTGAAACCCCTCAAGCTACCTACTCTAACTTAAACCCAGTAGAAAGGAACAGCCCAGCAGTTATCTGGTTAAACAAATCTTTGTGGAGAAGGAGAGAGACATTGGTTATGAAATGACAGGAACTGTAATGGGAGGGGCAGTGGAATGAAAGAAACAAATTACTTAGTGACATAACTGAGTGATTTTTATAAGGATTTATACCACTGCACCACCACTCCAAGGTGAAGTAATTCCATATATTACACTGTATGTAGCTTATTATTTCTTATATTACATAAGGACAGCCAAACAAGGCAAACAGACACACTCTCTCCCCCTCCCTGTAATAGTTATTTATATACAGTAGGAAGACCTGTTTAGTGTATAAATAGTTACTTACCATTTCTATTGTAAAGAGAAAGTAGGAACAAGGACTATTGGTTTCCTGCACTGATTGACTTACAATGTAGATAAGGAGGAGCAGACGCAGTCCAGTGAGTCATAAAGAATTGACCCAGGACTGTCCACTCCCCCTTATCTACATTGTAACTCAGTATGGGAAATGAACAGGAGGGAGAGGTTGACAATGTTTGTTCCTTTCTTCCCTTTTCAATGGGAACGTTTGGTAATTAGCTATTAATACACTAAAGAGGGCTTCCTATATAAATGACTAATACAAGGAGGGGGAGAGACAGGGGAAGGTACAGTGGATACAGGAAGTCACTCAGTGATGTCACTGAGTGATTTCTATAAGGATTTATACTACTGCTCTTACCTATTCTAAATCCAGAGCCTTATGGCATCATTATTGCACTCAATCCCTCTGCCCTGTCTCCTGGGAAATGAAGAAAAATGTTGAGAGTGGTGCAGGAAAAATGACAGTGGCGAGTGTGAGAGAAACAAAAGAAACACGTGATTTCTCTATAGCAGAAGAAGGAGGTAGGGATAAACCTACCTTTCCTAAAAGGACCTACTTCCCCTAGACTGCAAATTTTCTTTTAATCATTTTCAATTTTAGAAATATACCAGCAAACATGTGCCTGTATAATAAATCATGGGTTGTAATTTTATTTTTACCTTTTGCATTGGAGTTATTAGGTTTGTAGCTATTGCCACTGCTGCTCTGACTGTGTTATGGCCTGTATTGTTCCTAAGTTACTGCATGCAGAGCTCCCAGACCCAGCTTTCCTCTGCTTCCATTGTATATATGTGTGTTTTCCCCTCTGCTTACATTTCTCATCTATCAAGCTGCTTCTCATCACTTTAATCCATTTTAGTTCTGGCACCAGCACAATCTCTACCACAAAATATGATACCAACCACTTAGTGATACAGATGAAAGAGTATGAAAGGTTTGCTTTAGGATTTAGTTGTCCATTTTTCACTCAATATACGATACAGCTTTAGACAGACGGATATGTTTTTCATATACCTGACTCTTTGCCTGAGCAAGCAGCCAGCTCTTTTTTTTAAAACTGGACATAAAATCCCAGAGGTGTGCAAATAATTAGCAATGAATTTAAATGCATGCTACACTGCTGCATAAAACCCAGAGCTATCAGCAGCATGCGTCTGGAATGTTTCCCTATTAAGTATATAGTATGTGGGTTTTGGATGTGATTGGTTTTAAAGAAATGCAAACCTTATCACTCTGTACATAGTCCCCTGATAACTGGACAGTGGTGAGGTAAGAGCTACCCTTGATCGATCTTGTACAGAGACAGAGTAAGGTGCACCATGCATGTCACATAACTCCAGCAGTGAAAGGCAGAGGTAATGAATTCTGCTCTGTCTGCTACAGTGAGATAAAGCTATACATTACATGTATTACACCAAGCATGCTCTCTGGATTTAAAGCTATAAATACAACTAGAAAAACATTCTGCAAACATACTGCAAAATGATGGCAAAACCTACTATTTTTGTAAATAAGTAAAAATAAAACTACTGTGGCAAATCACTTGTTTAAACCTCCAGTAAATCAGACTTACGTCATTTTCACATAGTGTTCCAATGCCCTATTATGAAAACATTTATAGGAAAAATATTGCTGAATTTAAAATTTTGTGAATAAAGCCCTAAAACACTGGAACCGCAATACACACAGACACTCCTATACTTACCTATCCACCACAATACCTTCTGCCGGATCTCCTGTTCATGCTGCTTCTTCCGGGGACGAAACTTTACCACCATGACTATGCATAGTGACCCAACCTGATCCTAACTACCTCTCACACTCCACTGCCAAACTATTTACAGCCTACTGATTCTAGACTGTATGCTCTTTGGGCAGGGTCCTCTTTTCTATTGTATCACGGTACTGCTGTAAGTAACTTATCACTCTGTGTACCGTATATACTCGAGTATAAGTCAAATTTTTCAGGCTCTAAAATTAGCCTGAACACCTAACCTCGACTTATACTCGGCTCAAGTCCTAAATGGGCCAAAATGTGTTAAACCCACAATTCCTGATGTGATATCGGGTTAGTGTGGGTTTAACTCATTATTTCCAGGCCTGCACCATTTTCTATTAAAGGCACAGGCACCTGATGCAAAATCTATAGTATTCATTTTTGCACTACCTAGTAGCATGGAAAACATATGCTATTTAAATACTGTTGCCCTTCTTACCTGCCTGGTTTCCTCTATGCAATAAACAACATTAAGTGATTACTGCATCACAGGAACCCAAAAGGAACAGGAGTGAGCAGGGTACTGTAAGTGATACATCCACCTGTATATGTCTCTGCTAACACTAGGAAGCATAAAGTCATAAAGCCACAGTACGGCAAATACCACATTTTATTTTATGATAACCACATTAGTTTTTCACCATGGCAGCCATTTTTTTAAATGATTATTAATGTACATTGGCAATTATTAAAATAGGATGATATGATATGAAGCATAAAATTCAGACTCATTGGTATTTAACATACGTCAATTCTTATTGCAGTTGTGGTAGGATAATGGTCATTATTTTACAATAACATTCATTTGTATACAATGCTACTACAATATTAAAATATCGTAGAATTATGGAAATGTTATTTTTCCAATATCTTAAAACCTTGCTCTCAGCTCATATGCCTTACACTATAGGCACTATAGGCAAAAATGGGCCATGCTGTTAATTTGCAACAACCTATTAGATTTTACTAGTCTACTACGGCTAGAAAACATTTGAAACTTTTGATTGGTTGCTTCAGATTAGGTTGCCTAGGTAAAATTTTGTAAAAAAGCCCCACATTAGTTTCTACAAATGTGTTTATTTAAATTTGTTTCTTTTTTGTGCAAATATTCATATAATGTTTTTTTCTTACCAGTCTGTTGTTTAATATATGTATCCATTCATTACATATTTTTCATACATATTTTTTCTATTGATGCAAATATTGCTTTTTAATCGCAACTGAAAAACACTTCCTTCATCAAGCTTTTGGAAGTATCATAGATCTTTAAACCTAACCAGAATTATTCTCCTTAATAGCAAGCACTACTAGTAATGTAATTAGGATTTACCGGCTCTCATCTTTCAGTCATTTCCAAATCCTACTAAAACTATTATTTTGGCTTGTTACTAATTGTTACATAACTTGATGATGTTGTGTCCCAATATCCATATTAAACCACCGCATGTGAAGTACAGATTATTTCTACACATAATGGGAATACATCCCAGTTTTGTTAAAGAAATAAAACTAATTACTTGTCCCCTCTTTCTGCATGATAATGACCCATATTGTGTATACACCATGGCAATGCAGTGGCTTAACAAGTAGAAAATGAATGTCTGTGAGCAGCTTAATTAAATATCTGACAAATTCTACAGAAAATCTATGCCAGGGCATGAAAATACCTGTTCATCCATGACCCTCAAACAACCTGTGAATCACATTTGCATGCAAAAGCATAATGTAAAAAGTGTTAGAAATATGTATGCAAAGGATTTTTTGTAGTATGTTCACCAGATTTGGCTGGTCAAATAGTAGCATTATGGGTGGATAATATACAGTAACCGCAGAAACAAAGAAATAATGCTGAAATTGTGCAAGAAGAAATATTAAAGTGTACAGTTGTTTGTTATTAAAGTGTTACAGTTACTGTTCATTTTTGTCCTCGGTCTATTATTAATGTATGCCTACTTTGGAGCATAATTATTTATATTTTTGGGTTTGAAGATTTATGATTTATATTTTTGGGGGAAAAATCCCTCCAAAATTGCTGAATCTCAAAACCTGCTATACTCTAACAGTAAGCAAAGGTAGGTAAAAATATTATCATTAGATCATACATTGCTACATTGTTCTTAGTGAACATGCACAGATGATTAAATTATTAAATAAAAGTAAAAGGACTAATCTCCACAAATCTAAGTAAGGAGTTGTATTCCACGTTTGTATTTTAAATTGCTTAATGTATTATTAATTAATTAATTAACAAATTCATATTAAATAAATAATCCTAAACGGTAATAGTTTGAAATCTGAAATATATAAGTCTAGCCTTAAATCATGCACAATGTCCTGTTGCCCCTCTTTCTGCTTCCTGGTTCTTCCAGTTAGCAACTGTCAGTTGTGGATTTGACAGTTGACATCACAGCCAATGACTGAATGTTAATCCCCTGTCTGCCTCTTCTGAACATGCCCAGACTCGGTACAGGCTCAGTACATGTTTCTAAATTGCTCAGTTTCCATGAGGCATCCAGAAGCATAGCAGCCATACAGTAATGAATTCATAGGACAAAGTATGATATATCAACATATTTTAAAGAGGCCATTCTTTCTAAAAGATGTTCTTATGAGGGTGAAGTTGTCCTTTAATCCTTACACCTATCTGATCGTTTTATTAATCGTTGTGTCCGTTGTAAGTACAGGAAATCCTGACCCACCTTGCTGTGACCTATACAGTATGTAATCAAAACTGAGCAGTCAGAAAACCAATCATAACTTGACTGCAAAAATTAGGAAAGGACAGAAACATGGAGAATTATGGAGGGTGATTCCACAATGCTGTTGATTTCACAGGTGACCGTTATAGCTACTTGCTAGTTACAAACTATACACTCCATTTAGGCTTTTTTATGCAGTATTTTAGTTTTAATTAATAAAGATATGGAAAAGCAATTGCATAATCATGTGGAAACGCTAAACCTTCTAAATAACATTGTCCTCGTCACATTTACTGATTTGCATGTGGGTAAGGGCCAACTTTTTAACAGTTTTACAATAATATGGCATACACTATACTTAATCTTGAGGCTGTAAATGTGAGGTTCTGCAGCCATGTTGCAGACTGTGTGTCTGTACTGAACCAAAACTTACACCAGTTATGTTATCGGATGTCAACTTCTAGTATGTACAGTCTAGTAGGTGCTTGTGAAGGTTCTCATTCATCCAGGTCATATTATATCTCTTGAATTCAGTTAGATCAACTGGACTTAAAGTTCAGTCCTTGAAGACGTTTCGCTAGTCATCCGACTGAATTTTCAAGTCGGACTGACTTGTACAACAATCTGCATATGCATGACAGATAGGGACCTTCTGAATGCAAGGTGTGGATGCATTGAGGCATTGAGGTGTTATCGAAACTGGCCAGGGTAAGGTGTCAAAACAGCATTGTACATGGCAGACAGTTGGTGTCAACCCCCCCGCACACACACACACACACACACACCTCTATCTACACAACTATGTTCAGGTTTGGTTTCTTTAAGTCCTGTTCCTTTGCCAAGATGTTAACATTACAATCTTCAAAGGTATGTTCTTTTTCTTTAAGATGCAGGTACACAGCTGAGTCCTGACCTGAGGAATTGGCTTTTCTGTTCTGGGCTATAGATTGGTGCAGTTGCTGTTTGGTCCCCCCCACATACAAATCAGAGCACTCTTCACTGCACTGCGTATATGATGTTGCTTTTCTTGTGTTTCTGTATTGGGTCTTATGGATTTACCAATTGCTGCCTCAGTGTGTTGTTTGGTTTAAAACAGACAGGGATACAATGTTTTCTTCTTAATTTCTCAAGACCTTCCTATATATGGGATGACCATATTCTTTCTCCTGTCTTGCTTTCCCCCTTTCTGTTGGTATTCATGTTCTTTTCTTTCCTTCTAATTCTTCGGACAAAGGCCCAGTCTGAATATCCACAGGTTTTAAGGGATGTTCTGATATATGTAATTTCTTTAGCCTTCACCTCTGTGCTAGTGGGGGTGTTCTCAGCTCTGTGTTGCAGGGTTCTGATGACATCCAGCTTGTGATCTAAAGGGTGGTGGGAGTCAAACATCAAATACTGATCTGTGTGGGTTAGTTTTCTGTGAAAGTCTACTTCCAGTTTACCATTCTCCCTGACTTCTACTAAAAGTCGAAGAAAGCCAGTGTGTAGTTATGTACCTCTTCCCTTGTAAATGTGATGATATTTAATACCAGCATGAACATATTTTTTGTTTTGTTGTACTTGGGGGAAGAGTTGAGAACTAAATACAGGAAATGTTATGATATAAATAAAATGGAGCACTCTACCATAAAGAAGAAAAACATATTTTTTTCCTTTCTACAATGACTAAGCCATCTTTGCAATAGAGGAACCCCTTATTAGCCATTTCATCTTGTCTCCATGCTTCATTAAACTACACACCTAGCTATCTTAGATGAGTATAAATAAACATTAAGTACTGTTGGAAAAATTGTTTTTCAATCAATTCATAATCACATATTTAGCAGCAGGAATTCAGTATGACATTAAAGATAACCTACTCATTACAACAGTGGGCAGCAATTTAAAACAACTCATGCTTTTTAGTTAACAAAAGGGTCCAATACATGTTTTGTTGGAAAACCACAGACTGATTAACCTTAATTTGAAAGAAAAAAAGAAAGAAAGAAGATTCACTATTGATAAGAGATGAACAAAGCTGCCAAATTTAGTTCTGACAGAGGTTCCGCAGAACCTGTTGTAGTTCTGAAAATCCAGTTTGAACCCTATTAAATCAGATTTTTTAGTTTTTTCTATAGAACGTTTCAGTAGTAATTTTTGATTTTCTAATATTTGATTTTTGATTAAAAACTTCAGAGTTTCAGAGATTTTGATGAATCCATCGAATCTGCAGATTTTTAAAACTGGCAGTTCTGAATTAAACCAGGTTTGTTTCATTACTACTATTGATTTCTCAGGATTATTTTAAAATAAATAACTTTTTACAGATCTACTCCTAGAAATCGCTGTAGTCATGCAAGAAAAGTATTTTTTTTTTAATGAAGTTCAATTGCAGTTGTGTATTTTTCTGATATGCTGTACTAACCCAGATGGAGCAGTCTTTTGGGGCCCCCTTCATTGGTATATGTGTGTTATATCGTCTGTAACACTCAGGGCCATTTCTAGCCATCTTGGTGCACTAGTGATTGCTATCCCATTGCGCTTAAAAGCACAGTAGTGTGGCCTAGCCCTCCAAGAGTATTGTCATTACCACTTTTAGTGCCAGCAGAGTATTACCATTAACCCTTCAATGCCAGCAGACTTTCCTTCTAGTAATTTCAGTGCCAGCACTTTCCCAGTGTGTTGCCATTAACCCTTCAGTGCCAGCACCTTCCCAGAGTATTGCCACTAACACCTTCAGTGCCAGCAGAGGATTACCTTTAACCCTTTCAGCTGTCAGCATTGACATGATACAGTATGTACCTGCTTTCCATGTCTCCTCCATTGAATTGTTCACTTCTCACCTATGTTCTAATTGGAGAGTTGGGTGAAAGGAAGACAGAAGCAGGGATAGGGATTTCATGAATTTCCAAAACACATGAAGAGAGCTGTGCAACCTGTTTCAAACACTGGGTACTCCACAGATAAAAAGGTTTACTTTATTAGAAATACATATATATACAAACATGCCACCATGCCTGACGCATTACTTGTATAGAACACTTCATCAGAGGTGTGGTCCTACACAGTGTCTCTGCCTTTTATACTGGCAATATGTACATGATTTGCATATTAACACAACAGTATAGAGACACAAGACAGCATAACTGGGCTGTTTCTAGGCATAGGCCACCCAGGAAAATACCTAGGGCGCCTGCAGTAACATGGGCGCGTGTCAGTCAGGTGTCTCCTTTTAAACACTTTCCATGCCGCGCGATCGGAGGCCAATTATCAAGTGCCCTCCCTGTACCCTTGATCCCCCATTGGTTTTGTCTGAAATCTATGTGGGGATCTGGAAAAAACAACCCCCCAAAATGATTGTTCAGTGAGTCAGGAAACTGCCGGGACCCCTGTGACATCAGAGGATTGCCTCTTTTGCAGAGGTCTTCGCTAAGGTTTCCCCACAGCATCCCTGGTGGTGTAGTGGAGGTAGTGCACTGCAATCTCCATTCAGATCGCAGTGTAGTACCTGGTATAAAAGGCTGTCACAAAATGACAGTTTGCTATAGTATTTGTGAATGAAGCTGAGAATTCCATTCACAAATAGTATTTTTTGGGGGGCACAGATCAATATTAGGTTCATTTCTGATCACCTAATTATTGATCTGTGCTAATGAATGGAGGGGAGAATCAGTGTGAAATTTACAGTGATGTTTTTTTGGGGGGGAGGAAGGATCAGTGTGGATTTTACAGTGATGATTTTTGGGGAGGGATAAGTGTGGAATTTACAGTGATGATTTTTTGGGGGGGGGAATCAGTATGGAATGTACAGTGATGAATGGGGGAAATCAGTGTGGAATGTGCACACTGATGGCTCTAACATGTTCACATCCCACATATTGCTCCAAGCAGTTCTTACATGTAATAAGATATAGTATAAAATTGCCATTGCAATTAATATAATGTTTATTATAATGTGATAAGTGGAGCCGATCGTTAAACCGATCATTAAAGGCGCAGTATTACTAAAAAGCTATACCGCACCTTTATGAATATGGCCCTAAGTGGCCTAAAGACAGAGCCCTGTTGTAAACCACTTAGAAATTTAGTCTGCAGAGATGATACCCCATTCGGCAATCTGTTTACAGTCTTTTTATGGATTCTCTATTAATGTGCACAAGTATTTTTCAAGGCTGACAGAACTCATTTAATACAATAAAAATAGATTCAACTACGGTATTGTGCCACTGTCTCTAGTATTATTATTGAGCACAATGAAGGTTACATTTCAGGCAACATAGCCCATCTTGTATTAAAGTCTAAGATCAAAATGAGCAACATGTCCTGATTTTTTATAACTCTGATTCTACTTGTAATCATCTCCAGAAGTAGGGATGTACTTGCAGGTGTCAGGTCGAAGAGAGCTCTCCATTGACAACCCCATCCATTGCCAATTGCACTCAAGGGATATCGCCTCTTAGTTCATTGCATGACCTTAACTCCAGCTATTTGCATACATTAATAAAGTCACGTCAATGTACTGCAATCGCCTTGGTACATTGCTTGCCGATGTTGCGTGGCAGTCTCTTCATGAACCGTAGCAAGTATAGTCCTAATGTTGTATTATTAACCCTCAGTAAATCAGTCACAGCAACTTTAAGACTAAATGTAGCCATAGAGGCTGTTTTTACATTGGTTGTATACAAGCACAGAGCTGTAATTTCAGCATTTACATGTATTGTATACATACAAACAGACCATGGACCTCTATGTAAACCACTCTTAAAGGAGAACTCCACCCTCCTGTCCTCCCCCCCATTAAAGTATCCAGGGTGAGGACCTGAAATGCTTGATACTAACCCTTGGGATTGCATAGTAAAGCAGGAATATTTTTTAAATGTTGATCTCCCTAACAAAGCTTCTACCCCCCCATCAGGTCCCCCCAAAATTCTACTTTCACAGTACTTATCTTGCACCCAGCTGTTTCTGAAAAAAAGTTCTTTACAGTACCCTGAAGTCTGACATTCCTCTATTTTGATCTTCTGCTCTACAATGACTTAAAGGGCATGTCCACCCTTAAAACAAAAAATTAGTTATCTGCCTGCAACCATGCATGTAATACCCGCTTATTACATGCATTTGTCGTGAGATATTTAAGGATAATTAATGCTTCCATTCTGGCAGAGTAAGACATCTTCACCTTCCATGCAGTTGAACTCCATGCAGTTTCCCCTGCTGCCACATCTGCTCATGCTCAAACTAGTAAAAAAGTAAAAAGCTCATTGAGCAGAGGGAGATTAGGGATAACATTTTCATAATGGAACAGAATTTATCATTAAATATCTGGTTACAAATACAAATTAGGGATGCAGTCGGGATAGCTGACAAATCACCAGTTTTTTGTTTCAAGGGTGGACATACCTTTTAAGTCCTTTATAGCTGCACAAGCTTGTGAAAAGATTGTACAGCAGTAAAAGGGAACAGACATAATGCAGTGAGGGACTGGGTGTATCCATTGTAAGTACTGTATCTTCTTCCAAGAAAACATGAGTACAAGGTATGTATTGAAAAAGCAGGGTTTGGGGGGGGGGGGTCCTGGTAGTGAAGTAAAGATTTTTAAGTGTTTGTAGTAAAGAAAAACCCCGGACCAAGCCAGCTAGGGGAGGGGTAACATGACCGGGTGGGGCAGGACCATAGGGGGTTGGACAGTTTGTAGGAGGCTAGTTAGGGATTGGTTAAGGAAGTTAGAAATAGGGGGAGCGAAGAGGAACAGGCACCTTTCCCGCCGACAACTCAGGACGGACGGACCACCCACCATGTCTGCGCTGGAAGGACTCCTGGCATCGCTGAAGACGGAGGCAGAGAATCGCGGAGATGGAATGGATCCGGGCAGTGCTCCAAGGACCGACCACAGCCAACTCCACGCGACCGGCCAGAGCGAGGAGAAGCATCCCCCCAGAGCGTCTGAGCCCATCCCCACCGGCGAGGCAGAGGCGGAGGGAGCGGAGCCCCAGCCCGACAGCAGCAGCGAGGGGTTGTGCAGGGGAAGGCCCATCGAGTGCGGCGGCCTCCTCCTTCAGGGCCCGGAAGTACAAGCGGCTGGGAGGGAAGGCCCCTAGGAAATCGGGACACACTGCAGCCGCGATCGGAGGACCGGATATCCGGAGAGGAAGGGCCCGGCACCACGTGACCCAGCACAGCGCGGCGGTGAGTACTACTCCTCCCACGGGCAGTACCGGCAATAGGCAGGAGGGGAGGGAGCTGCCAAGGCCTACTCTACCGGCTGCAGGGCCTAATGGGAGGGAACGGGAGGGTGCCCACACACACCAGGAAATGGAGGCCTGGAGTGGCCACACCTCCTCCTCACCGAGGAGGACAGGTAGCCCAGCACAACAGTCCCCTGGCCGCAGGCGTCCCCAAAGGGAATTGGGGGACAGGGAGGGCAATGACACCAGGGGTTATCCAGACATGGATAACAGCTACATGACAAGGGATGGGCAAGCCTCACCAAGCACATCAGCGGCTGTTAGCGCCAGGTATGCCCCTTCTCTGCCTTTTTCTCCACAGAGTGAGTCAAGAACAGCAGGCCAAGGGACACCGCCGACCTCTGGGGTCAGGACGTCGAACTGCAGCGGAGACACAGCGCTACACGTTTCCAGGGAACAAGCAGCCACGGAGACAGCTCATTCATCGGGGACAGGTACCCGCGTTCATACACTTGCACCACACGACCATCAAACTGCAATGACATCAGGAACAGGGGGAAACATCGGATCACTAGTGTCAACCCTAAGGCAAATGATTTTTCAACTAGAATGTAGCAACACAAGGGAAAATCAAAGGGTAACGTCGGGAGCAGATTTAGGGGTAACGCAAATTACGGCAAGGAATAGCAACCCTAGGGACGGCAATCAGGAAGAGCCATTGGGTACGCAGGGCGATAGGGCTACACAAACAGAAACAAATCCGCCCAACATAGGTAACGCCAATCAGGTCAGAGGACTAGCAGTAGCAACCAACAACCCCCCTCAGGAGCAAGCCAACGCGGGAGCAATAGAACTCCGGCAAAGGGGCATACCTACCTATGCTTCGAAGGCCCCTTAGGAGCGCATTTAAAACAGGAAGTTAGGGAAAAAATATGGAACAAAGACTACATAGACATATTCTCATTACTTCCACTAGACAAGTTTAATCTAGAAAAACTTGAGAGAATAGGAGAAGCTAAGAAAGAGGAAGACGAAGAAAAACGACGCAGCAGGCTTATACCAAGAACCTTTGGTAACTGGCTGCAGGCATTCACAATACTGGCCAGTGTAATTGGGGAGAAACACCCAAACAACTGCTCCTCCCTGTTTTGTTACCTAGACGGAATATGGGAAGTACATAGGGTATACGGTGGGCAGGCTTGGCTTCGATACGATGAAGCCTGCGAGCTGCACATAGCAATAAGGAACCCCAAAACAGCAAAAGGCAATACACTTAAGATCATGCTATACCAAATAAGGGGTAAGAAAACCTGCCCGATGCAATGCTTCCGGGAATTCGAGATCATACGCCCACAACTCAATGGCTCGTACCTAATCCACGAGGATGGGTCGGCACTGTCTAGATACCAATTTATAGCAGTACTCAGAACAGCATTAAAGCGTCTAGGACTCACACAGGAGGAATACGGCAGTCACTCGTTTCGGATAGGGGCAGCGACAGAGGCAGCTAGATGGGGATTGAGTGAAGAAACAATCAAGAAAATAGGAAGGTGGGAATCCAACAGGTTCAGGTCTTATGTAAGACCGCTGCAAATTGAGCAAATATAGTTGGTGATGGACATTTATTTACCATTACAGATCCGCCGCCAATTGCTGCCTGGGTACTAGGGCATTCATTTGTGTACTGGGCCGAAAGGAGAGCTAGGGTGCGTAGTAATGGTACACAGTT
This sequence comes from Hymenochirus boettgeri, assembly GCA_019447015.1. Taxonomy (NCBI): domain Eukaryota; kingdom Metazoa; phylum Chordata; class Amphibia; order Anura; family Pipidae; genus Hymenochirus; species Hymenochirus boettgeri. The sequence continues at coordinate 157,711,658 of CM033473.1, read as the reverse complement.
AGGTTTCCAGCAGAAGGACGTAACCGTCACTTGGCTGGGTAGCAGGGGTCTCCCATGGGACGAGGTGGTCCCCTTCGCCATTAAACAAGCCAAGCTTAGGGGCCAGCCCAAAATATTAGTATTACACGCGGGGGGCAATGATGTAAGGCGCTGCCCTATGAGGGAGCTGATAAAAAATATACGCAGAGACTGCTTACGTCTCTGGTCAGTTTTTAAGGGCCTAATCTTGATATGGTTGGAAATTATTCCAAGGCAGAAATGGCGGGGGGCAAGGTCCACACAGGCAATAGAAAAAGTTAGAATAAAAATCAACAGGGCTATATCAAAGTTTGTCCAATTGAACGGTGGGATTGCAGTTAGGCACATCGACTTAGAACACGATAGCTCTCTTTTCGGTACCGACGGTGTACACTTAAATGAAGTGGGTCTAGATCTCTTCAACCTTAAATTACAAGAGGCGCTGGAAAGGGCGCTGAGTGTATGGCGTACCGTGCGGGGGTGAGGTGTCAGCCCCCGACGGTGTGGCGGGATCCTTGCCAGTCTGCCAAACAGTTAGAGGCAATTGGAAAACACTGGGTGCGGTCCTGGTCTAACTCCTAAGGTGGGTGGCCAGTGGTTTTGGTCTGTTTTGTTAATTAGTCACGGTGAGGGGAGTTCATGTGGCGGAGTTGTGGAGTTATTGCTTGCCGAGCCAGGTTGTCCGGCTGGCTGGCATCGTGCTAAAATGGAAGGGCGGACTGGCACGGATCTTAAAATGAATAATGTTAACAATGTTATGTAATTTATACAGTTATGTTTTGATATTAACGATATGTGTTCTTGTTTGAATTAATAAAGAAAGATGTATGAAATGTACAATAAAGCTGTGACCTTTATCCAAATAATGGAGTCTGTCGTTTTTTAGAAAGAAAGGTAAGGGAAAAAGAGAGGGAAGGGTAGGGAGGGGAAGGTGGGGGTATATTGTTAAGAAGTTAGGCCAAGGACTTGGCCCTACCGGTCAGAAAAACCCCGGACCAAGCCAGCTAGGGGAGGGGTAACATGACCGGGTGGGGCAGGACCATAGGGGTTGGACAGTTTGTAGGAGGCTGTTAGGGATTGGTTAAGGAAGTTAGAAATAGGGGGAGCGAAGAGGAACAGGCACCTTTCGCTGACAACTCAGGACGGACGGACCCACCCTCCGCCCTAATATCAGTTAGTCAAGAAAGGTAACGGAAGTGGGGGGGAGTAAAAGGTCACAGTGGGTGTTCAGAAAGGAGGAATACGAGGTTAACCAAGAGAATTGGGAAGGACGTGAATAATTAAGGCTATTGTCAGGGATAATCCCTGGCCAAAGTTGTCACAGCAAGGCGGGATCCTTGCCAGTCTGCCAAACAGTTAGAGGCAATTGGAAAACACTGGGTGCAGTCCTGGTCTAACTCCTAAGGTGGGTGGCCAGTGGTTTTGGTCTGTTTTGTTAATTAGTCACGGTGAGGGGAGTTTCATTGGCGGAGTTGTGGAGTTATTGCTTGCCGAGCCAGGTTGTCCGGCTGGCTGGCATCGTGCTAAAATGGAAGGGCGGACTGGCACGGATCTTAAAATGAATAATGTTAACAATGTTATGTAATTTATACAGTTATGTTTTTGATATTAACGATATGTGTTCTTGTTTGAATTAATAAAGAAAAGATGTATGAAATGTACAATAAAGCTGTGACCTTTATCCAAATTAATGGAGTCTGTCGTTTTTTAGAAGAAAGGTAAGGGAAAAAGAGAGGGAAGGGTAGGGAGGGGAAGGTGGGGGTATATTGTTAAGAAGTTAGGCCAAGGACTTGGCCCTACCGGTCAGAAAAACCCCGGACCAAGCCAGCTAGGGGAGGGGTAACATGACCGGGTGGGGCAGGACCATAGGGGTTGGACAGTTTGTAGGAGGCTGTTAGGGATTGGTTAAGGAAGTTAGAAATAGGGGGAGCGAAGAGGAACAGGCACCTTTCGCTGACAACTCAGGACGGACGGACCCACCCTCCCGCCCTAATATCAGTTAGTCAAGAAAGGTAACGGAAGTGGGGGGGAGTAAAAGGTCACAGTGGGTGTTCAGAAAGGAGGAATACGAGGTTAACCAAGAGTAATTGGGAAGGACGTGAATAATTAAGGCTATTGTCAGGGATAATCCCTGGCCAAAGTTGTCACAGCAAGGCGGGATCCTTGCCAGTCTGCCAAACAGTTAGAGGCAATTGGAAAACACTGGGTGCAGTCCTGGTCTAACTCCTAAGGTGGGTGGCCAGTGGTTTTGGTCTGTTTTGTTAATTAGTCACGGTGAGGGGAGTTCATGTGGCGGAGTTGTGGAGTTATTGCTTGCCGAGCCAGGTTGTCCGGCTGGCTGGCATCGTGCTAAAATGGAAGGGCGGACTGGCACGGATCTTAAAATGAATAATGTTAACAATGTTATGTAATTTATACAGTTATGTTTGATATTAACGATATGTGTTCTTGTTTGAATTAATAAGAAAAGATGTATGAAATGTACAATAAGCTGTGACCTTTATCCAAATTAATGGAGTCTGTCGTTTTTTAGAAAAGAAAGGTAAGGGAAAAAGAGAGGGGAAGGGTAGGGAGGGGAAGGTGGGGGTATATTGTTAAGAAGTTAGGCCAAAGGACTTGGCCCTACCTCGGTCATGATGATTTGTCTAAATCCACTGTGAACAGTAATAGTTATGTAATATGTATGCCTTTGTATAATATACAAATACAAGGATATGCAGCTCAAACCATTATTCTAAATTATTTTCAGGTGCGGTGCAAAGGAGTACCGGCAATTTATACATCACACAAAAGATTCCAGCACTCAACTACACATATAAGCATAAATTAATTAGATATAATAATCAAACATATATGCACGGAATGAAGGGAAATTACCTGCAATAAAGTTAAAATGGATACATTTAGTTACATAGTTTATACAAACTTGCTTTAGCTGATGTGCCACTTCAAGGCAGTATCCCAGCATCAGTCCTAACCTAGTGAGTAAAGTACAATCCCTGGGGGAACAAGACCATACCTGCTTCTCTCTTTATTTAGTATGATCTATTCCAGGGAATCATGGGAGCTTACAGAGCTTCTAAACCTTCTTTTTATCTGGACTGCCTTAAAGTGGCGGAGAATAAATTTACTCAGGGAACAAAGCATATAATAGAGCTTAGCCGTATTGCCCTTTATTATATACAAATACAATGATATGCAGCTCAAACCTTTATTCTAAATTACTTTCAGGTGCGGTGCAAAGGAGGACCGGCCTTTGTATAATATGTATTACAATGTATGTAATGTATGACTATGTAATTGTAAAGCGCCACAGAAGGTGTTGGCGCTATATAAATCAATAATAATAATAGTAATAATAATAATCTGCTTATTAGTTAAAGGTTTAGTATCCTGAATACACTGATTTTTAATTAAGTGGACCTGTGCAGTTTACAGTAAATGCTGTTTCTCAGTGACAGAACCAAAAATCTAATGCTTTCAATACTTTTTATAGGTGGAATACTTTCTTATTTTATTTAAGTAATGGAGACTACTCCATTACTAATCTAACTTTCGGAACTTTTTGCAACTGAAACTTTTCTGAACTTTTTTAATGATTTCATCAATTTTCGCAGTTTAGACACATGCTATTAAGTCCAATGATGGAAGGCAGGTAATTAGAAATAGTACACAGATATAGCTTGGTTTCGTATATGGAGAGGTTGAGTAACAAGCTGCCACTAGCAAGTGGGAAAACATTTTTTTCCTAAAAAGGAATAAAAATGGCATAGAAGATAAAGTTGCAGTTCTCCTGTGTGATGGAAGTGCGTATTAAACAGTTTGTGCATGATGAATAAACTATTCTCCGTGAATAAAAATAGTATACTACATTTATTGCAAGAGGACAGAAATTGTGCTTGAGAATCTGTCTTTCTGCCATCCCTATTTAGCACATGATTAGTAAGGCAGCACAAAATAACACCTCTAAATTGGATGCGGTGAGTGACTGTTGCTTGATGCTTCTCTACGTCATATTCAGAGCACTCTCAGGGTTTACTGAAAATATATTTAGCTCTTCGAGTAATACTTTTTTATTTATAGCCTTAACATATTTTTGGTATGCTTTGTGACACTATTCATACATAATTAGAATGGAAAGGTTTTTTTGTAGGAATTTGTGTCTCTATGTTTATATTAATTTATCTTAAAGTAAATTCAAATGATAGGACCGGGCTTCTCAACATTTGGTAATTGATCAGTAATCAACCAATTTATTATTAACCTATGATTAAAGTAAAATAATCAGTCTAAAAATAGCAGGCAAAATATTATTTGTCATAGATTAAAATAATATCAAAGCAGATGTAAATATTTTGTAGCCATCTGTTCTGTTCATTCATAGTTCACATGTAGTGGTGTATTGTGCATCAACTGAATTTTCGTCACATTTTTGGTATGGGGGGTGTTATTGTGTTTCTGCTGCATTTAAAGGAGAAATAAGGCAGGCACTAAACTAATGATTCATTTTATTTTCCAATAAGTACAGTCTAAAAAGTATACAGTACAGCATGTGAACTAATCTAGAAGGAATAAGGTCACTATGCACCATCTGTTTTTAAAGAGACTCAACACAACTCTCTTAACACTAAATAATTGAGCTATAATTGAATCACCATGTAACATCACTGCCAATGTGATAAATTAAATTTTGGGCAACAATTTACCTATAATGTGCCTTTAAAAAAAGGAAGATAAAAAAAATCAAGATACTGTAGATTCTTCCTTTTATATATATATATATATATATATATATATATATATTTATAGTAAAGAAACGGAGGCACTCACAGGACTTAGTCAATCTAATAAAACATAACTTTTATTGCATAAAATCATAAAATTAAACCGCACTATCAATGCGTTTAAGCTAAGAAAGCCGCCCTCTTGAGTCCCGCAGCTCGTACCGGGACCCCCCTCCCTGGCACTTATAACTGCCCTTGCGGCACTTATAAGGGCCCTTTTATTCAGATATGATTGGTTAATGTGTTATTATATGATTGCTAGCATTGAAATCTTAAGCAATCACAGCTGGATTTGGTCCAATGAAGAGGTGCAATCCCCCGAAGGACTCGGATATCATCGGAGTGATGATACTGTATGAAGTTAAGAATGAAGACTTCGGGTTCAAGAGGCCAGCAACATCAGATAAATTCATATCGCCATGGCCGACAGTGTCACTGGTGGCCACAGTGACATCGTCCGGTACCGGCGATATCGGTGGAGTTGGTGTCACCAGCGATATTGGCGGAGAAGAAAGAAGACACTGGAGACCTGAAAAGGTCCTTTTTTAAGACCAGGGGTGGTCCCGGTCTTGAGTTGCGGGATCCCCTTATTAGTAAGGCTTTTATTAGAGCCACAAAGACTCTTCTAGGAGCCAATGGAGGTCCTGTTTCGAGCTGCAGGACCTCTAAGAAAGGTACTTTGAGGGGAGCCCGGTTCAAGCTGCAGGACCCCTTAAGCCACTTTTCAGGTCCACAAGGCCACTTCTAAGTGCGCCAAGAGAACTTATAAGTGCCAGGGAGGGGGTCCTGGTTCGAGGTGCAGGACCCCTTAAGCCCCAAAACGCCCTTGTCAGGGCCACAAGGGCACTTTTAAGTGCTGGGGATGGGGTCCCAGTTCGAGCTGTGGGGCCAATTAAGCCCCAAAAGGCCCTTCCTAGGGCCACACTGGTCTTTTCAAGGACCTGGGAGGGGGGTCCTGGGTTGAGCTGCGAGACCCCCGAATGTTTGAGAATTACCAAACAGAAATCGCTGAAAATGGAAACAGAAGAAAGTTGCCATTGCTATTTATACCATATTTAATCCAAACTTTTCCAACTATTTGGCTCCCATTACCTTTGATGGGTTAGTTTCCAAACTATAGAACTTAAGAACTTTTACTAAAGTTCGGAAACAAACCTAACTTTAGGGAGTTCAGCCCTCTCAATAATCAGTAAATCACAAAGAATCAAAAATCAATAGCTACATATACACCTGAAATCAATTAATTTTCCATCTACAGTATTATCTAATCAATAAGTTGATCCAAAAAAGTGCATAAGTTGACATATGAATGGCTATATCTTACTAGAGATGGCCGAAACTTAGTAGTTTCGTTTCGCTTTTGCATTTCTGGATCTCGGGAAAATCCTGAAGATCCAAAAATCCAAAACTGGAACAAATGTTCGCTAATTTTCGAACGTACGGGGCTATTTTTGATAATTTTCGAAAATAGCCTTGAACGTCAGAAAATTATCGAAAATACGACCGGAGACCATTTTTTCTCCGATCGTAGTTTCGATAATTTTCAAACATTCAAGGATATTTTAGATAATAATCGAAAATAGCCCATACTTTCGATAATTATCGAAAATAGCCCCGTACAGTACTTTTGATAATAATTGAAAATACCATCCGAAGTCCGGAAATCCGGAGGATCCATCCAGATTCGGACGGATATTTTTGATTTCAGAACTGAGGGGTTCCGTGTTGGATCCGGGTTCATGTCGAACCCGGATCCCATCTCTATTTCTTACTGCTTTCCACCTTTATTTTCCTCAGAGCCTGGCAAACAGAATCAGGGAGCTGCATAACAAAGACGCAAATATTTGTAAGACTGGGTACACATGGGTTGATATTTCAAATATAGAGGTATTTTGAATCAAAGATGTAATGTATAAGAAAATCTCCCTTGGGTTAAAAGATCCGCCCTTTTCTCTCTCTCTCCACTACTAAAATGCTCATCCATGCCCTTATAATCTCCCGTCTTGACTACTGTAACATTCTACTACTTGGACTCCCGGCCTTTCATCTCTCTCCTCTCCAGTCTATCTTAAACTCGGCAGCTCGGATCATCTCGCTCTCCTCCAAAAGAAAACCCGCAACCCTGATACTTCAGTCCATAGGGTGGGTTCCTATCAAACAAAGAATCATGTTCAATACCCTACTTTTAACCTTTAAATCCCTTCACTCTATTGCACCTCCCTACTTATCTTCTCTCTTGGTCCCTTATGTCCCAGGTCGTGCCCTTCGTTCCTCGCAAGGAAATATTCTCCACAGACCCCCAACTAACACTGCTGTCTTCCGCCTTAAACCTTTCTCTCTTGCTGCTCCCTACCTTTATAACTCTCTCCCTCTCTCACTTCGCCTGGTGACATCCATTAATACTTTCAAATCTAGACTGTTATCCTACCTTTCTGAGCATCAGCAGAACAAATGATTGTTAGCCCTTTTAAGCACTTTGTACCTATCCCCCCTAAATGTCAAGGCTTGTTGCACTTATATCCATTTATACATAATTTATATATATATACTATATATATATATAAATTATTATATATATATTATATATATATATAATATAAAACAAGAGAGATCCGATGCACTCCGGTCCAGTATGCAGCTGCCTGGGTGCTGGAGCAAGGGGTAACAATATACAGAAAGACGTCGAGCACTCCGAGGACGAAAGATCAAAGATTTATTTAACACAAATGAGTCAACATGAACCTACGCGTTTCAGCCCTTCGCGTTTCGGGCTGAAACGCGTAGGTTCATGTTGACTCATTTGTGTTAAAGCATATATATATGCTTTCTTAACCGATGTATGAAATTGTATTTAACTTAATTTTTATCTATCTGTATAATGGCTTGCACTTATCCCCTTGTTTGTATACTCTGTATACAGTACTGCGTACCCAAGTGGCACTTTATAAATAGAATTATACATACATACATACATACATACATACATTAGTACTTTGTCCCTCCCTTCTCCCATCCACATTTATTATACATACAACTTTAGGCATGTTATTACTGCTATTTAAACAATGTTAAAGAATTTCTTAAAAAGTTGTATGTTCCAGTATTTAAAGGACAATTATACTCACCCTCTCCCTATCCATAGCTGCATAGTATCCAGGGTGAGGACCTAAGTCGCTAAGCACTCACCTCTGAGTACTTTACACTAACTCCTGCAATACTTAGGTAGGACTAGCAATTTAGGGCCTTGCCCTGGGTACGTATGCAGCTATTGTCCTTAAATTGGAGTAAAATAACACAATCAACCCCCACTTGTTTACTTTATGCTCGCTAGTATGTGAATACACTAACACAGCTGTATTTTGGGTCATACAAACATAAGACAAGACTATTTAAATAAAAATCATTTGTTACAAAGTTGTTTCACTTTAAATTGTTCTGAATAAAAATAATACTGATATCAGAATATACCAGAAGAATATTTCAAGAACAAAATTGGACAGCATAATGGATTCTATGGATTTTATGTTTCACCTTTAAATGATGATGCTTCTAAAGCTAACAAAATTATTTGTACTTGTTAAGTGTTTTGATCGTTATTAATGATTGGGCACAGTGCAGAATATTTAACTGCTAGTGTTGTTCCTTTATCAAAAGACATTGGATGTTTCAGGGCAAGTGGCAAGGGAAGAGCTAACATTATGAGTGATAAAGAACAAGAGGAACTGTTGGGGAATGCCAATAAGTCAATTTTAGTTTGTCAGTAATGCTTTAGAGAGCACCTCTGCAATGTTTCTTTCTGAAACCAAAGAAGGCATTGGTAGCAACAATTACTTAGAAAAATTACTCAATCGAGAGAATTAAAAGAAAGTGTGGGAGTTTTCTTCATTCTCAAAGCAAATGTCATTATCTTCTAGCATTTATAACTATTTCATACAAGCTTGATTAGTGTCATGCAAAAAGTCTGTTGGTCTTGATGGTTTTACATTGTTTTAAAAGCTTAGATTGTAAGCTTTTTGGGACAAGGTTTAATTTCAATGGAAATGCATTATAAATTACTCAGTGCTGTGTATGTTTATTTGTTTAGCATTAGGTAAGAAAATAAATACATACATTACATTATATTAGATATTATTCATTTTCTGTGATCATCCACTCCCCCACTTACTGTTTACTGCTCCTTTGCAATCTGCAACTCATTCTTATAAACTTCTCATTCATTGGGTGAATGAGTTATCAATGTTTTTTGTTTTAAATGCATTGATTGTAGTTTTATAAAATTCTAGATTCTAATAGGATGGTTCAAATGCTAATTTCCTCTAGAAAGACAACAACAAAGTTCTGTACTGGCAATCAGAACTTTGTAAAAAAAATCCTAGGAATATGGTTAATAAAATGTTATATTTTGTTAGTTATTGACATTACGACAATTTGAAATGGAATAATTACTTATCTGTCCTGGCTTTTTACTTTCTATTGCAGAGTCTCTTTGTCTACCTTATAATGTAATGCTTCTGAGGTACCAGGTGTGGAGATGGATGCTTAGAATAAATAAAAGTAATTAAATTCTAGATCGGATTTGCAGTACATACTTAAGCTACTGTAATACTGTCAGAGTGCCATTAATCAAGCCAGAATAACAGCTGGCATAACTATAAAGCACTTCAACGCCACCAGTAAGACGAAGGTACAATATAGAGTAATAAATATTTTAGAAGCAGGAAATGAAAAGAAAATACAATAAAAGTAGAAAAGAAATATGGGCTTTAGAAATATGAGACCTTAGTTTAATTGTACTTATATATCTAAATTAAGCTCTATAAACATCCACAGAAAGGTTGACCATGATGATGTGGGTTCTCGAGTCATATTATCTTTGGTTGCCCAGAAGCCTTTGACTCCATCAAATGGTCCTACTTGTAGGCCTGTCTATACAACTTCTGGTTTGGCTGTCCCTTCAAGGCTGGGTACAACTTCTATATTACTATCCTAGATCTATATTAGTTAATGGTGCTTGTTCATCTATATTCCCCCTTAACCTACTTGATGATACAGTTTAGATAAGCTACTTCTGTACTTCTTTTCTGTGAATTTTAACAAATGAGCCATTCACATATTTGAACCAGTGGCTGGGTGCTATGCCCTTGAAGGTTTTAAGAGCCTGTGTTTCCACTTCCTCCATGTAAAGGTTTATCACGATGAGTGAAACTGGAGATCCCATAGCACATCCATGTTTTGCTTGTGGAACCTATCCTTTGAAATAGGGGGTATTCAGGCCAGCCAGACACCAATTGTCTGCTATGTACAATGTTGTTTTGATACCTTACCCTGAGTAGTTTTAATAACACTACTTAGCCAGTCCAGGGTATTGTTCTAAGTGAATACCACAGATAAAGAAAAGGCCATCTAATAGCTCTCCTGTCTTAAGGTAGCGATCAAAATATTTTTTCCTATTTATTGTCACCACAACGTAATAAAGAAAGGAGTTCCTTGTATTGCTGCCTGTATGTAGCTTACATGCTTCTCTAAATGCACACATATATATATAGATGCATATTTATATGGACTGTTCTGTAAACTACTGATGAGGTAAACAAGAAAATACCTCAGAAAATGTAGTAGAGATGGATCAAGTATTGAAAAGCCTTCCTAGTCTAAAAAGAGCTTCTATCTTTGTAGCTCAGCAAAATAAAGTATCGTCAGCATATTTCCTTATATTGCCAGGAAAGTAATTTACATGTGTCAGTAAATCTAATAAATCCAATCCTTTTAACTTCAACCATTTTTAAAGAACCAACTTTTTATTACCAAGCCAACTCCTGGTTAAAACCCCCAGCAGGTTGCCCTATTATTCATATTCAATATTTTTCTATGGCTGTCTGTAAGTCAACATTGAAAATATCTAAGGCAATATCAGACAAGTGTATGCCATGATCTCTGTAGAGGCCACATTCACCACCTTCTAATTCTCTGTCTGTATGAACAAAAGTGTAACGATTTTGTAAACTTTGACAGGTTAATTTTGTGCCTGCTTCTTTCAAGTGGTTTCAATGTAGGAGAAAACAAAATTAGTCTGGGCAATGTCTCTTTTCATTGTTCTAATGGTTGAGATGGTGGACTTCCCCCCAATTTTGTTTCCTCCTAAGTAAATCAAAATTATGTCTGGGAATCCCCAGAGAGCTTGTAAACACGATAAAGCTGTGAAAAGATTGTCCTAATTTAGCCCCCTAATACCCATCCACTGAATTTTGTATTTATGGGGGTCAAGGCCAAGGTCATCTCTGTACACTCCGTGTTCATCTCTGCGCTTTGCCCAATAGACAAACGAATGTCCTACAATCCAAATCTTGATCAATGGACCTACAAGAGATGAGCCAGTTAATGTTGGTTAATTAAGTGGGGACGCACATATAATTTATGCCGGATATCGGATTCCCAGCGACCTATCTTCATGATCTTGCTGAGAATGGAGGCTTGGGTTGCTGCACCTATTCTAAATGAATACGATGTAATGTCCTGACTGGGGACCTTAAGAGTGTCAAGTAAAAGTTTTAGGATATTTGAACATTGGAATTTGGATACAAAGGACCTGTCTTGATGTATGAAGAAGGGGCCAGGTGCTGGTGGTCTAATTGCGATATATTCCTCATAGCATTTTATAGGACATAGGTTGGGGCTAGCAAACTGGCCTAACCAGGATACAAAACATTTTCTGATTTATCCATTTTTGACTGCAAAATGGATAGGCAAAGTTTGTTTTCGATAACTTTGATACACTCTACATCCAGGCCTCCTGCCATTAATTTGCTAGGAGAAACTACTTCGCTTACTCGTAATGCAGCAATGAAAGTCGTAACATATGATCATTTGGAAAAAAACGCTTCATAGGCATTTAAACAAACCAAAGGAAGTACTCCTATTATTCTATCAAGCAGTGGGAGGGTGATGGGTTTTCTAGTATCCTGTGACTTTTTGTTCCTACCAAAGCCCTTTAGCAGCTGTTTGGTAAAAGAAGAATTGGTAAAATCTGATTCCCCAAGTAGCTTGAGGAAAAAGGAAATGCCTGACACCCTTTTTTTGGGTGTCAAATAGTTTGTGTCAAAATGGTTAAGAATGAAATACAAAAAAAGGTCTTTATTTGACAAATGTGTTGACAGAATTCTGGGCTTTAAAATCTACCCAAGCTTTGTGCTTTGCTTTAAACAAAACATTATTTTGTAGACACCTCAAGACTAAATAACAATAACTTAAGAACGGGAGGAGATTTGGATGACAGGTGGTTAATGCCTCCACTACCCCTAAATTGTCACATCTGCAAATTATTCTTTTATTCGCTAGCCTGCTTCCCCATATTTCGATGGCAACAATTATTGGGAACAGTTCCAGCAGAACTAAATTTTTGGTGAGGCCTTCATCAATCCACTTTTTTGGCCATTTTCCTATGGACCATTTTCCATCGAGAAAGGCTCCGTATCCCACTGATGTAGCTGCATCTATGAACAATTGCAATGAATTGTTGTCTGTGAATTCTAATTGCCAACAGGTTTGACCATTAAAGTATGATAGAAATTCTTCCCAAACGTTTAAATCTTCCTTGCATTTAGCTGTTAAGCGAATGTGGTGACAAGGGTTGGTTGTGCCTATAAGTCAATAAGTCGTCTGTTGAAGACCCTGGGCTGATAAATAAGAAGTGATCTAAGTAGTGGATGACAAATGGTGATCATGATTCGTATTTCATTGACCATTTAAGAAAATTTGTGAACATTTCGAAATAATGGCATGACAGGGAACATCCCATAGGTAGATTTTTGTTGTAAAAATTTTGGCCATTGAAATGGAAGCCTAGAGTCAAATAGCAGTCAGGGTAGAATCGGGAAAAGACGGAAACACAATTCTGGATCGATGCCATCATTTACCGAATCCCCAGCTGGGAAGATAGATGGTGTATCAGCCGAAAGGAATTTGCTTCCTTTTTGGGGACTAAACCTAAGGGTGATACCTTAAATGTTGAAAATGGGAATTTGCTAAACGGACCGGCTATCCTGCCGAGTTCCATTTCCTTCTGAAGTTTTATCTTAACTATGTGTGGATTTAAACGAACTGATATTAGGGTACAACTTGGTTGGTTGTATGTTTTTGCATGCTGCTTTCTGTTGGTTTGGATAAGCCTCTAGCCAAAGCAACATTTTTAACCAATTCACTAGTGTGTTCAATTTTGCCCATCTTTTGGCATTTTAAGGGAGGGGCTGAATTTTCAGAAGCAAGAAAAGGCAGGGTGGCCTCCATTACAGACTGAACATTTATGTCTATATCGGCAATTTGCCTGCCATTTACAGCTGGACTTGTTGTATGCCCAACAAGTGTTGGCTCTATTTGGCGATTGACTTAGCTTGTTGGGTGTAGTGAAAGTGGTGGGCTTAGGGGCTGACATGCTCAGCCATAGGTCTATATCTTTTTTACCCCAGGAGAGTCCAGGGTGGACTGATAGCTTTTGACAAAATTTTTCATCATAGAGGAACCAGGCAATGCTGCCATAGCCCCTGTATGCCTCAAGCACTATGTCTATATGTTTAAAAACTGTCTGGCCTAGTTCCAGTTTTGAAGAACAAAGAATATTCGCATAAATACAGAAGGCTTGAAGCCAATTGGAGAAGGTACGAGGGACCAACTGTTTCTTATCCTCTTCAGATTCTTCAGGTTTTTTCTTGGCTTTTTTGATTTGTTTTATTGTGGGTATTAGGGACAGTAAATCCACATATTCACCTTTTGTTATTTTTTCCTTCAATGATGTGGTTAGGTGAAGACCTAATGGCATGGTATCGCACACCAGAACGTTTTTTAAAAAATGTCAGGGACAGGTGAAGGTGTGGTTTTAGTACCCTTTGTGTTGGCAGCTGCTATCTGACTAGAACCTATGACATCTGTACTGACATAAGCTTGAGGAAAGTTGTTAGTTGGGTTTTTAACGCTAAGTGGTTCTTGAAGTTTAAGTAAAGCAGAAGAGAGCATATTGATTGCCTCTCTAAACGATAATAACTGTTCGTTATAATTACCTGTAGCTGCAGCCAGGTCTGGCTCCATTGTAGCTGGCTGGCTGCATGTTGTGGAGGATGAAGATGGTTGGGATGACTCAGGGGCTTGTGGTGCAGCTGCTGGTAAGGAGACTTCCACATGGAGACTAGCATTCTGTGCCTTGGATTTGACCACCTCATGACGAATAGGCATTGAGTCTGGAGCCTCAGGGTGGACCTGTAAGGAGGAAGAGGGGCTCCCACCACCAGACTCATTTGAACCAACGGTCTGTGTAGCAGTGGGTGCAGTGGTTACAGCTCTCCTGCTGCTGCCAGGCCTAGCAGCAGTATGCACAGCTCTTGGGGGAGACAGGGAAGGCAAAGTGAGTGTGCCTGTCTTGTGGGCCTTCTTGCTCCTTTTCCACACTGTAGGGCTACCCTCAGGGGGAGACAGCATTATGCTCCTGCCTCTCCTATTTGGGTTGCCCACAGCTGGTTGAATAGGAGCCGGGTGGTTAATTGATAGCGGAGGCCCGCCTGACACACCTCTGCTTGGATTGGCTGGTTCTGCTTTGTCCTGCCATTGCCTGTTGACATTTTGAGACCTCCTCCTTGCCGGCGTCTTGGTTGCTGGGGGAGATGGTGCTGACTCCTCCTCTTACGGATTGGCCGATTACTCAGACATTGTTTCCTCTTTTTTGCTGCACTTGGACCCACCTTCTCTGATGGCACAGGAAGCTAGAAAGGACTTCAGTGAGTCACCCGGACTTTCAAACTACCACTCCACCATTGACTTTAATGGGTCCGAATTCAGACTTTTGAACTTTTACTGAATTTCAAAAGTTTGAAAACGGACCGAACTTTCTGAAGTTCGGCCATCTCTAGTGGTCAGTTAGAAAGGTAAATTTCCCAGCACCCACATAAAAATGAGAGGTGAGACACAGATAACTGCATTTGTATCTAGGTGATCTGCCTTCTAAATAAGTGCTGTTCTGAGACTTTAGTTGCCTACATACATACTGTATTAAAGGAATTTTTTACCAAGCCCATACCATCATTCAGTACAGTATACAACTAGAATTTGTGTAAAGGTGTTGGTCTACTACACTCAACAATCCCTGCTGCATTATGAGTCCTGACTTAGCTAATTTTGTTAAAAACAGACAGAGTTGAGACAGCACAACAATGTTTTTAAATTTTGCTCAAAGAGACTGAAAAATTATGCCTTGTGCTGTCCCTGAATACAGACTATGCCTTTGATCAGGCTCTCTTGGGATTCACTGGGCGAGCAGTATTCATATTTTATTAGCATGTCTTCTTCACAGTGGGAGTAATGGCATTATACAGTATTCCTGGTCATTGGCAAGTATAATCAGGTATGATCAAACACATTTTTTTTAGAAGGGGAAAAAGTTATCAAAAATGGCACAGGATGCTCTTTTTTAAACTAAGCTTATTTACGTATATCTAAAAATGATAAGTTACTACCCTTTTAGCAAAAATTTTGGATTTTGGAAATTTATTGTGGAAAACACAGTACCTAAAGTAGTCCTACAAAAGAAGAGCTGACTGTGGCACACCCCATTTGTGTTAAGGTGTAAAGAGAACTACCAGTAGAATGAATTTTATGGATGAAGTCTGGTTCTGACTGCTCCAAAGTTCCAATGAAACACTTGGATTTTCAGAAAATCCGATCTCGGAACTCAACGTTTTCAAACATCTCTAATGAATTTATGTTAAATTGTGTTGCATACATAGATTTAACCAAAAATGTATTGCAGTAGAGGAGTAGAGGAATATATTATTCTACCAGCAGGAATTAAATACAGATACTGTATTTGAGAAGATGAGTCAGTGAATACTGGTATAGTGTTCTGAATGTAATACTACATTTTAAAAAATGCATTTGCTATGCTACTGCATTTGGGAGGAAGGAAAAGAAGCTAATATGCATATATTAGCAGTGTTCTTAGGAAATGTAATAAATATGTATCCAGAGTTAATAGCAAAGAAGTTATAGTGGCAAGAAGTTAAGTGATAATACCAGCCCAAATTGACAATATAGAAAAAAAACAGACATTTAATCGAGTGACTATTTGACCCAGTAGTTTCCATTTCAGAGACTTAGTATACAACATAATGCACAGATGTTAACAACCCTTGGAGGTAGTGAGATAACTGGGACCTTATTTAAAGAGAAGAGCAAATGTTTAATTGGAGGTCCTGCCTTTAATATAAAGCACTGGATGGACAGCCCCTTCCCTCACTATAAAAAGCCAATGGGCGGGGGGAAGTGAGAAAGCCTGTTATATTGATACAGTGTGCAGGTATGAGAAATGCAAACGTTTGCTATAAGTAATTAAAGGGTATGTCCACCTAAGAAAACTACTTTTGTGGTTTCAGTTTTATTGAAAACCAGGAGGTAAAGTAGCTATGTCTTACCTTCCATTCTTCAATAAAACTTACAGGAGCCATGAGCGAAGGTAAGAAGCTTACCTGGTCTCAAGCTCCCAATAGACTTTGCAAGATATGCACATGCACATATGCGCTGTGCATGCACAGTGGGTACAAAGTCTATCAGGACGTGGTAGAGGAAGTGGCAGAGGATTGCAGATAGTATGACATTGTATGGGTCCAAGAATGTGTATTGATTATCTTTTATATGTTTGACCTATTATATGTAAACATTATAACTAAAATTATAGACTAGATAACAATACCTTAAAATTTGCATTGTAACAACCATGTTTCTGTACAAAAAAAACTAACAGGCACAATACTGTATTAGCAATGTCTAAAACTGCTTAAAGATGATGTTTTACTATATTGCCAGGTATTTACTTGGAGATCTTGGAGATGCACTTGGAATTGCTTTGCCTTTTTAACATTTCTTTTTAGGCAGTTAAATCTTAGAGTTAATTTGGGGGTATAATAGACCTGTTTATCACATAGGGGCCTCCCGAAGAAATGATTATCCCAGCCTTGTTTTACAGAACAATGTCTTCATACACATTGTGTTGATATACTGTAAACACATTTGAAAGAAATGTGCACTTGTATATTAATAGATTCAAAACTGATACTTTACAATATTACTTACAGGGAATTAAAATTGGTGATGATAATTTGGTGTTTTTCACAGGTGGTTGTGCCTAGAAATATGTTTTGAAGATAACAGAGTACTCCTGCTGTGGCATTTCCTGGAGTTAGGGAACTAAGAAGACTTCCAGTAGAATGGATTGAAAACACTTTCAAAAAAGGTTAACCCCAGCACTGCCTGATGCTACAAATTACATTGTACAACAATTAGGGCAAGGTAGCAATTTCCAAAACTGCTGTATATTATATAATAGGATTAAGACAATATTTTCTATATTACAGAAATGAAAGTAAAGAGATTTACAGGGAGATGCAATATCCCGTGCTAATGGCAAAATTAGCTCTAAACTCATGCTAACCAATGTACTAATGTGTTAGTGAGGGTTTTAAACTGCCTGCATATTGCAATTTTTAAAAAATTTGCACAGCGCAAGCGATGCAATAAATTTTGCACAGATTTTTGTACTATTTTTTGCACAAAAAATTAACGCCTTTTCAATTGTGTCTGTTAAGCCGCACAAAAGTTTGCAACTGACCGCTAGCGTTTTCGCAATGTATTAACGGTCTCAAAGTGGTAAATACCACAAGCGTGGGTAGGTTGCAAATGCGAAATTTATTGCATGTCCCCCTTACTCTCTAGATAATTAACTTCATTAAAGCTTCACTGGTTTTGACAGACAAAACATGTAGCTATTTACTTCTTCCTTTCTAAGCTTTTACTCTAAAATTATAACAAAATATTTAGGAATAATTAAACAATACATAGTAAATTTATTTACTATGGTATAAAATGTTTTTTTTTTTAATCAATGAAAGAATAAAGATCTGCAATTGGGTTTATGTGAATTCCCTTCTACAATCCTAAAGACATGCTGAGTGGGTCTGGTGACCAGCCATGTTGCAATGTTATTAAATGTTCAGTAATTAACAACCAGTATTTGTAATTTATGGTTGTGGTATAAAATACAGACATGAGCCCTAATGGCTTGAGGTAATTACTGATACCCTGGGTTAAAAATGATGCCCAATATAGTGAACCTAGACTTTGTAGCTCTATGATTCTTAACAAATGAATCTTGCTGTCATTGGGTTGTAAAAACATTTTCTTCATAAAATAGGGGTTTCTGTTTTTATTAAATCATTGATTGATTTATGAAATTGCTTCATTATACACCACAATAATTTATATTCTATAATAAATACATAGCTTACAATATATAAAGCCAGGCTTTTTATGTTGTAGGTCATTTCATACAAAGTGTGTTATGTTTCAACACTGCTGAAAGCACACATCACACTTTTATCTATTTAAGTGTTTGAATTCTTTATGAATAATTGACTCTTTACTTCTAGATTAATGGCACATACCTTACCAGGTCCCCTGCAGACATGTCCACCCTCCTAAGAAAAAATGTACCTCACGTAGTTCAGTCCCACAAACCCCCTTTTCATTTTACTTTACTTTTTAAAGAGGCTCCAAGGCTCAGATATTCTACTTACAAAACTGTGGCTCCTCTCTTCATCCGTAACAAGTCACAACATAGGGGCACTAGTATATATTGTGGACTGTTCCACTAAACATAAGGAGCGTTTAATAATATATTGCACATAAGCGAGGTGTTCTATGACGATAATTAAATGTAACAACAACAAAAGGACAGAATAGACATCATGGCACTCTCAGATGCAAATTATGTTATTTATTATATATATGAAACATACAGCATGGCTGGTAAATAAACATCCTCAGAAAACAGCGTCACTGTACAAAATAAAGTGACCAAGTGACCCAAAAGTAAAAAACAGTGCTAAAGTGCTAAATGTTCATAAACCCAAGACTCAAATAAAAGCAATATATGATAGGCTTAATGGAGGGCTCTGCAGAGTATAATAATAATATTTTAAAGTATTTAACTAGTATTTTAACCATAATGGCCTCATAAATAAGGATCAAAAAATATATATATCACGTAGAAGTATGAGGAACAGTATAGTGTACTAACAAACAATTTCCCCTTTAGTATCTATGCAACACCACCATAGGTCTTGTCCTATATAAAATAAAATAGAACTACCCACAGAGTCAGACTCATTACTAACAGTGGGGAGGGAAAGATAAAAAAAAGCAAATTAATGCTGTCCCCTCAGACAACTTAATGCACATGCATAAGGTAAATCAAAGGCATATACTTATGGTTGTGTAATGGAGAGATCCATAGCAGGCCCCCAAGGTCCTCTCTTCATCCGTGATAGTGACATTATGGCCAATGGCTGATGCCCATTACAGAATGAAACTCCTCTGCTACTGTGCATGCTCGTAACCAAATAGCTCGCAACATCATCAGATTAGGGGTGTCCATGCCAGTGAGGGATCGGTGGTTTTATAAGTAGAATATCTGAGACTGGGAGCATCTTTGAAAGGTAAACGTAAAATGAAAATGGGGTTTGTGGGACACAAAAATGCTCTTAGTAGGGGGGACATGCCCTTTAAAAAACCTGCCCAGGTTGCGTTGAACTGCACCAAACTATTTTTTTGTGGGTTGAGGATCCCCATCTAAAATCTTGCTATGGGGCCCTGTGATTTCTAGCTATGCCACTGCCCATAGGATCATATTTCTAAATTTGTTGTCTGATATCCGTGTTCAGTATTAAGCAGTATCAGAACTTTCACAATATTGAAATACTGCCCAGAGAAACTTTTTTAAATAAGGTAGTATGTATAAGGTAGCAATGTGGCTAAATTGCAATAACTTTCCTAGCGATAGTATTTTGCAATTGAATCAGTGTTTTTATGACCACGGTTCAAAATACTAATACCACATAGTATTTTGCTACCCAGCAGTATGTCCCTATAGGCTTAAATAGTATTATTTTACAATGTGATTGTAAAATAACACCCAGTCATAAAATACAGATAGCAATTGATATTTTACAATCAAACTATTATTTTGTTATGATGGGGTTGTAAAATAGTGATCATCACAATAAAAGAGCAGTGTGGGTATTTTCCACTCATTATAAATACCAACCCACAGACAGTATTTTGTGACATGGGTGCAAATTACCAACTCTTTAGCAAAAGTAGCAATACTTGCCAGTACTTTGTGACTGTGGTAGAGGTTTGATAATGCTATAAAGGGATACCATACATTTAGAAAATTGCCCCATGGAGTGCTAAGTTATTAAATGAAATAACTGCATGATCAACAGCATCTGAGTATTATTTCAGAAAAAAGGCAAGGCTATGGATCAAGTCTAACCTAACCTAATTTCCTAAATCTAAAAAATATTTGTCTTGCATTTCTTTCTTAAGAACTTTAAATTTGCAGAATATTGCTTTACACAAGTGGTATACTTTAATAGTGATATAATAATTGAAACATAATAAAGGAGTGTGTCCATTGTTTTTATATGTCAGGCTTAGATATACCAAGCCTTAAAGGAGAACTAAACTTAATTTTTTAAAATCCTAATGTGAAAGCTTTTCTCCACAGAATACCTATACATTGAAAGATTCTTCTCTAGTTATTTGCATTTAGTAGATATAAGTAATAGATTTTGTAACAAAGGAGGCTTCCATGTTGTTGCCAGTACAACTCATAGCCCATGTTGGCTTCAAAGAGCCACACCCCTGACCCCAGAAGTCAGTGTCTCTACACACAATGTACCTATGATCACAGTTGAGTTGCTGGTGGCGCACCATTTAAAGGCTATGGTTTTAGGAACAAAAAGTCACAAGTTCTAATCCACTTGTTTACTTATGAAACAATATAACATAGTCTACTGCCTGAGTTTAGTGCTTTTTTTGTTTGTTTGCTTTCATGTTTCTAGAAAAATATAAAGTTTCGACATGTGTACAATTTTTATATATAGCAGCTCTGTTATTTATTTACCAATTTGCTGACAGTTTTCCAGTAGCAATACAAAATAGTGAACTGACTTTACTGACATTTTCTGAAATGTACATTTATCTATTGCAATTGCACTGGTGGCGCTTTCTGCTAAAGTGCTGGGTTAGTAAAAAAATATAGACTGTTGGGGCACAGGTTTGATTCTTATTAGCCCGTATGGCCTAGCGGTAGAAAGTGTTGTTTTTAGAAAGACACAGTATAGAAAGTTGCTGGTTCGATTCCCCATACTTACTTTTATTTTTTTGCTGAAATGTTAAATGTTCTGTTTCTTTCATCCATGCTAGCAAAGACATACACTGCAAAGCTTACTTTTCTTTTTTGTATGAAAATCAAAGGAATTTATCATTGTTAGGGACAGGAGCATTTGTAATGTGTTTACAAAAAACTGCGCTGAAATCTAAGTTCTTTGTCAAAGGGAGGGATCTCTGAGCTATAACATGATCAGCTTCCAGGAAGCAAGACTGCAGTTTCCTGTAAATGTGTACTGCGTACACTTAGTGGGGTGTTCCCAAATAAGGTGAATTATGGGAGCTGACCCCTTGTACTCACAGGTTATTTTCATAAATCGCCCAGCATCCACAGCAAAATGAGAGATGAGACACAGCTTGTTGTGTGTTTCTGAATGTGCTCTGTCTATTGGGACAATGGTGTCTGGGGACTTTAGTTCTCCTTTAATTTTTATTAATAAACTTGAGGACACATCCACCTTAAAAAACAGGAATATACACATTTGCTATTTATCTTACCACAACCATTTAAAAGCATAATAAGCTTTGTTTTAAGTTAGTCATGCCCTTTTACAAGTCCTTATCAAGCTTATTGTATTGGTATAAAATCAAGGCTCAGTACATCTACCAACAATAAAAAGGCCATATTATAGACATTTTAATAATCTGTTTTAAAAATCAATGCATATATCTTAGTGATAGGCTTAAAGGATATGTACACCCTAAAATCAACTGACTTGTATTTGGAAGCTGCAGCTTTAAGTAACGTGTTCCTCTTTTTTTTTCCTAGAGCCCCCCCCCTGAGCCTACCTGTGATCATCTGAAGTTACTGACATCTTGGGTTATGGTTACAGACTCTTTAGCTCCGCCAACCCAAGATTTTCCTCCTTTCCTGCTTTGCTGTGTGGAAGAAAGCATGGGTCATTGCGCCTTCTTCGACACAGCAAAGCAGGAGAGGAAGGAAATCTCGGGGGACGGAGCTAAAGAGACTGTAACCATAACCCAAGATGTCAGTAACTTCAGATGGTCACAGGTAGGCTCAGAGGGGCCCTAGGGGGAAAAAAAGGAACACATTACTTAAAGCTGCAGCTTTCAAATACAAGTCAGTTGATTTTAGGGTATACATGTCCTTTAATATGGGTTTATTTTGGAGAATAAAATTAACTTTTGGGTAAGATAAGACAGGAACATTGCTGTAGAAGCAGCCAAAGGTAGAAGTACTTAATTTGCAATTGCCCAGGATGCACAGGAAACCACCGCAGGGACCTGCTGAGATCCTCTCATCGAAGGTAGGATGGTAAATTACTTAAAGTTTAAAAATATTAACTTTTAGTTTAAGACAACAATCCATATTGCTTATGTGCAATTTCATCTAAAAGTTAATAATTTGGGGTTCAAATAGTCAAGATAAAAGATAGAGAGCAGCACACCTATAATAGTGCAAAAGTAAAATTTATTCTACCAAGTGCATTGGTAATAACGTTTCTTGTCACATTTCCGGTAAAAATAACAGAAGAAAAAAATCAGACCTTCAGGGTGCTGGATCTCTGTCCTAAAGGGCATGTTCATCCTTAACACAAAAAACTGGTCAATTGTCATTTTTCTGCCCCCAACCCCAACTGATATATTTTCACTTTATTTACTAACCAGATATTTAAGGATTAATATTGCCCCCAGTATTTAGGGCTGTGACTGCTGACATCCAATTATTTACTTCTGTTTCGCCTGCTTCCTCCTCTGCACATGCTCAAGCTCTTTGGGCAGATGGAGGAGGCAGATACCATTGCAAAAAAGGAATAGAACTTATTAAAGGACAACAATACCCAAAAAAACAACATCTCCCCCATTACATGTCCACAGTTCCAGCAGCTGAAATCACGTGCTAACAGCCCTCAAAAACTCGGTTCGGAAAAGTTCGGAAGGTGGAAAACCGGAAAATCCGTGATATCCGCCTTTCGCGAACGAGGTAAATCTGCCACGGATCCGGGTTCGGATCAGCGAACTGGGCCATCACTAGTTGCTAGAATACAGCCTGCATAATCAAGCTAATCAAGGGTGGGTACAGGACTGTTTTCTTGCATGCTAGCTCTGAGTGACAGTTAGAGGCAGACAGAATTGTTATGCCCCCTTCACAACACGGATAATTGAAGGCGAATTGAAGGCTCGAAATCAGGAAAAAAAATGTATAAAAAAAATGTATAGGGAGGGCTGCATACCTTTACTCTTTTTAATGCAGTTTTTTTTAAAAATGCATTGAGGCAATACAGTTATCCTTTAAATATCTTGTTACAAATGCATGTAACTAGGAAAAATAGAATTGAGGGCAGATAACTGACAAGTAACCTTTTTTTGTTTTTATTTTAATCGTTCGTGGTAGAAAAAGGTCATTAAGTTCAATTTAAAAGTATAAAGAAGTGTTAATCAATATGGATTATTAAATTGTTGTTTTCTAAATTGTGAAGTACTGTAATACATTGTGTTATAATCTGCAATAACCTTAGACTGATTTTTTTCTAAAGGACTTTAGGTAGCAACGCTAGATTTAAAAAAAAAAACCCATCATTTTATAGCCAACAAAAGAAAGACCAAGTAAGAGTTTTCTTTTGTTCATTTAGTCACTGTCACTAAAAAAAAGGCTTTATGAACATTCTGAACATGAGATGCAGAGAATGACCAGGAAGGACTGCCAGTCCAAGCATAATTCCCCATAGTATTTCCTATTCGGCAGACAGTAACTCAAGATATTATCTGTTACTACAAAGAAAAAAGGTGTATTTTATGTTAAGTTACTTAAGAAAGTCTGTTTTATCACTATGTGAGTTATTTGTGAAATCATCCGATTCCTCAACAAAAATTATTAACATTACATAACATTACATATATATATATATGTGTGCCCAATTATGACCAAATCTGGCCTATGGGGAGTTCAAACTAAAAAAGATTTGATTGCATTATTTCAAATGTGGATAAAATACATTTGAACTAATAACTCACTGAAAAATGGGAGAACAATTTATATTATTTCATCAACTAGAGCAGGTGTCCCCAAAGTAGTCAGGATTAATCCACAGGGGACAGTGGGACTATCTAGGGTTATAAGGCAAACTTTAACTTCTAGGTTCCACCATACAGTAAATCTCTCTAAGTAGTTACTGCATTGCAGAAACCCGGAAGGAAAGAAGAGCGCCAAGGTAAGTATTAGATCCCACGATTAGATTGGACTTTTGTCTAGCACCTCTGGGTGAATGAGCATATGTCTTTTTCATTACACTTAAAACATAACATCACAACATCAATAAATGAAATAGGATAGGGAGACAATAAAGGCTTTAAAACTCCCATTTCAGCAATCTGCAATAAAGCAAATAAAGACAAAACTGGTCTGTAGTTGGTGCTCTGGTTTTGCATTTAGCTTGTGGAATGCTGTAAAAGTCTTCTTAAAGATATAGCTTCCTAAAAGCCTCCATGGAAACATCATAAATTCCCAGAAGTCTTTGTTCCTTATTTGCATATTCCTGAAAGGGGAGTTTCAAATCCTTTATTGTCTCCCTATCCTATTACATTTATTGGTGATGTCGATCTATAGGCGCTTCACACTGCAAAGCCAGAGGCCTGCATTACATTGATGATGGCTCAATAAAGCCGAAACCAGTCTGTAGTTGGCGCTCTGGTTTTGCATTTAGCTTTAGCTTTAGCTCCCCAGCCCTTGCAGCTCTTAAAAGTGCCCTTGGGTGGCGTCTTCTGTCTTCCATCCGGTGACACCAGCTCTGCTGAGCCACCGACCCCGAGAAGTACCCCTGCGGCCGCCAGGGGTACCTACGGCACTGGGGCCTCAACGAGGCCAATGTTACCAGCGTCTTTATCCGGAAAATCTGATTGGTTAATGTAAACCATATAAACCAAGAATTGAAAAATTGACCAATCAGAAACGGATTAGGGTTTTCTGCAAACCTATATAAAGAGGTGCAAACCTCCACGGAGCTCAGAAGTCATTGCAGTAGATGGCAGAAGAAAGAAGACTTTATCAGTCTGTGTGTGCTGGGCATGGGGGCACTGTATATTTACCAGTTTGTGTGTGCTGGGCATGGGGGTATCTTATATTTACCAGTCTGTGTCGGCTGTGCATTGTGGCATCTTTTACATACCAGTCTGTGTGGGCTGGGCCTGAGGGCATCTTATATTTATCAGTCCATGTGGGCTGGGCATGAGGACAAGGTATGTGCAAAAACAGGTGGCGCTCCCAGAGAGGCAAGTATAAACAGAAGGTAAATTTAAAAGAAATTTATAAATAAAAGGAGAAATTTAAATTAGTTAAAACATTTAATACATAATTTATGATAACTAACTGAGACAGAAACTTTTGTTTGTAATATCAAATTAAAATCCAGTAGATGAAATTAAAGTTTTAATGAATGATTTGTATCTAATACAGCTTGTGGAAAATTAAAATGATTCTTGTACAATACACAGAGCCATCAGTGCAGTGAATGAAAATAAAGTCAAAAGTTAAAACATTAAACGATATGGCAAGCTCCCAACCATGTGCTGTATACCTATTTGGAAATAAATAAATACTGAAGAGATTTAAAATAAGTAAAAATAGCAGAATATATAAATAAATAGCAGTGAATATGAAAAACAGATTCTTGTACAAGTCATTCTGAATTGAGAAAGCCAGTTGGATGTCTAGCGAAACTAAACTTTAACCCTTTAAGTGCCACAGATCATACATACGATCTGTGCAGAAAAGGACCAAACTGCCACAGATCGTATATATACGTTCTGTGGCTGGCCCTTAAATAAAAAGGGCCATGCTAGGGGCGATCAGGGGGCAGCATTCAAGTGCCCCCCTAGCCCCCCTATAAATTAGCAAAAAACTTTGTCTTCTTCAAGCTTCCCAATGTCCCCGGTGATATCAGTAAATTAAACACAGATCATTATTTGTTCGATTTCAAGGGAAACTAAGCCTATTTTAGTAGGAAATTTTGCAGAGGTACCAAAAAAAAGACCGGACTGAATTTTTAGGATCAGTAAAGTGTGCAAAAACTTGACTCTCTGTACTAACTGGTTTTCACTAAAATACCACTAAAAGGGGCAGTGTGTGGGGCAGTGGTGGTGGGTTGTGACGTTTTTTGATTTTTTTCTTGTAATTTGAGCTAGTTGGTGGCCCCGTTTCTGTTTGCACCCACCCATATGGCATACCAATTGATTCAGGACATGTGAGAGATTACCATTTAGTGTTTTTTTTTACTTGCCAAGTGGGTTTAGGTAGGATTTCAACATTTGAATCCCCTTATTTTATTTTTTCACAAAATCTCCTAAAAGCACGAAGTACTATAAATAACAGCGTCTGGAATTCTTCATGTATATATAGTTTGTGGGGGGTATTTCCAAGCTGTTCAAATTACAGCACACTTTGATTTTTTTCTTGTAATTGCACTTTTGCATGCGTCCCATTTGAGCTAGTTGGGGGCCACGCCTCTGTGTGCACCCATGCATATAGCATACCGTTTGATTCAAGACATGTGGGAGATCAAGTGGGTTTAGGTAGGATTTCAACCTTTGAATCCCCTTATTTTATTTTTTACAAAATCTCCTAAAAGCACCGAGCTCTATGGAGTACTATGTCTGGAATTCTTCATGTATGTATGAATGCATGACAATGTTACGTAAGTGAAGTTGTGTACATTCTAAAAATATATAGTTTGTAGGGGGTATTTCCACGTTTTGGGACTGTTTCCTTTAAAAAAGCATAGGCTGTTCAAATTACAGAGCACTTTGATTTATTTCTTGTAATTGCACTTGGGCATGTGTCCTGTTTGAGCTAGTTGGTTGCCACATCTCTGTATGCACCCACGCATATGGCATACCGTTTGATTCAGGACATGTGGGGGATTGACATTTAGTGGGTTTTTTTGCTTGTCAAGTGGGTTTAGATAGGATTTCAAGCTTTGAATCAAATAATTTTATTTTTCACAAAATCTCCTAAAAACACAGAGTTCTTTGTATCTGCGTCTGGAATTCTTCATGTATGTATGAAAGCTTGGCACCGTAACATAGCTGAAGGAGTGTAGATTCCAAAAATATATACAGGGAGATTCAATAAAAGTTCTTATCGTTTAAAATGGTCCTAATTTTGCCCCAACCAATCAGAACTTATGTAACATTTGAAAGCTAACATCTGATTGGTAGGGGCAAAATTTGCACTTTTAACAATAAGGACTTTTATTGAATAACCCCCATAGTTTGTGGGGGGTATTTCCAAGTTTCGAAACTGTTTCCTTTGAAAAAGCGTAGGCTGTTCAAATTACAGAGCACTTTGATTTTTTTCTTGTAATTGCACTTGGGCATGCGTCCCATTTGAGCTAGTTGGTGGCCACGTCTCGGTGTGCACTGCATAAAAGAATGACACCGTTGCATTGCTGAAGGCATATAGATTCCAAGAATATATAGTTTTGGGGGGTATTTCTAATATAGAGGGGTGTTTTAGCTGTAATTGGGCCACTGTGATTTGGCTCACTTTGTGGCTAGTCAATTCAACGTACGCATGTGTAACCATGCATATGGCATACCGTTTCATTCAGGACATTTGGGAGATTGATATTTGGTAACTTTTTGTTACATTTCATGGCATTTTGGCAGATTTTTTTCAGAAAATCTGTGAAAAGTGCGAACTTCTACAAAGAACTGCACCCACACCACTGATGGTATGAATGAACAAACAACAGCATTCCATAGTTTAAAGTGTGCAGATTCAAGGAATATATAGTGTTTTGTGGGGAAAAACAGCAGACTGTTCAAATTCAGAGTTGGCTGAATATTTTTGCTGTTTTTGAGCCATCATGCATTGTCTCACTTCGTGGCATGTCGCTTCCAAGTGCACGTGTGTAACCACGCATATGGCATACTGTTTGATTCAGGACATTGGGGAGATTGATATTTGGTAACTTTTTCTTACATTCCATGAGGTTTTGGCATGATTTCTACATTTGAAAGTTTATTTTTGTTAATTTTTTCAGAAAATCTCAGAAAAGTGCGACATTCTACGATGAACTGCGCCCACACTATTGCTGATATGAATGAACAAACTACAGTGTTAAATAGCTGAAGGAGTGTAGATTTCAGGAATATATAGTTTGAGGGGGGTGTTTTGTGGGAAAAACTGCAGACTGTTCAAATTCAGAGTTGCCTGAATAGTTTTGCTGTTTTTGAGCCATCTTGCATTGTCTCACTTTGTGGCTATACGCTTCTACGTCCGCGTGAGTAACCATGCATATGGCATACCATGTGTTTAAGGACATTAGGGAGAGTGATATTTGGTAACTTATTTTTACATTTCATGAGTTTTTGGCATGATTTCTACCTTTTGAAGTTGTTTTTTGTTCATTTTTTCAGAAAAGTGCAAACTTCTATGAAGAACTGCGGCCACACCATTGGTGGTATGAATGCGTTACATAGCTGAAGGTGTGTAGATTTCAGGAATATAGTTTGTGGGGGGTATTTCTGAGTTGGGGGGTGTTTTTTGGGAAAAACTGCAGACTGTTCAAAAGCAAAGCTGGCTAATTAATTTTTGCTGTTACTGACATTTGGCATTGGTCACGATATGGGTTAGTTGGTAGCCATGTCTCTGGGTATACACATGTGGCATACCATTTTATTCAGGAGGGGTTAGGCTTTCATATTTGAAATGCGTTTGAACTTTCCTCTGCAGTTTTTAGCTGAAATTCGCATTTAATTTTGTCTCTGATTTTACAGTTGAGGAAAAAAAGGAAAATGTGAGAAAATAACTTACAATTGGACGCTGCACCCAGGTATCTGCATTTTGATCAAAACTTACCTCACTCATAATATCCTGCGGGTGTATAATTTCTAAAAATATCTCACTTCTGGCATTTAACGCACGCAAAGTGATGAATTCTGCTGGCAGTGAAAGGGTGAAGTCTAGTTTCTTGAAAAGTTTTATAATAGGAGTATGGGAAGTCACCTGGTCCAGGGGACTTTTTGTTTAGGAGTTCTATGATTACTTTTTTGAGTTTGTCTGTAGTGATCTCTCCACTTAGATTTGTTATTTGTAGGGTTTATTTAGGGAGGATACTTTTCTAAGTATCTAAGTATGTGTTTAATTGTTGGGTGAGAGCTGGGTTTATATCCTAATTATTTGGCAGTACTTTACAATATTAGTCTTTATAGTATTCTCCAAATCAGTTGGCTATTGTAACAAATTCGGCTGGATGGCCAGGGTACTCACAGGTTCACTTTCAGGAGGAGACCAAAGTCTGTAGATTTGGGCTCTGGAGCAGAAGAGGCTGATGGAAATTGTTTGCAGGATACTGAGGTACTGCTGGGAACAGGATACCAAGATGCCAAGGTGCTGCTGAAACTGGATACCAAGAAGCCAAGGTGCTGCTGGGAACTGGATACCAAGAAGCCAAGGTGCTGCTAGGAACTGGATACCAAGAAGCCAAGGTGCTGCTGGGAACTGGATACCAAGAAGCTGGAACAGGCAAGGTAACTTCACTGGAACTGGCAAGGTAAGTAACTTCACTGGAACAGGCAAGGTAAGTAACTTTACTGGAACTGGCAAGGTAAGTAACTTCACTGAACAGATAAGGAAATCGCTGGATACAGGAGAGTTGAGTAGCAGGGAAACAGAGCCAGGGGTAGCGTAAAGCTACAATCGGGCGCCGGGTCCAGGAGGATGCCGGCATTTGAATCCTCGCGCCGACATGGTGACGTCATTACATCTCATGATGTCATGAGCGGCAGGTAAATTCGTTACAGTACCCCCATCTACGGGGGCCACTGGACTCAATGGACCAGGTTTTTCTGGAAAACTCCTGTGGAAAGCCTTGACCAGACAAGGAGCATGCAGGTCCGAATGTTTAATCCAGGCTCTTTCTTCTGGACCGAAACCTTTCCAGTGGACCAGATACTGGTGAGATCTTCTAAAGAATCTAGAGTCCAATACCATTTCGATCTCAAATTCTTGTAGACCATCAACAGAACTTGGGACAGGAGGTAGAAGTGGAGTGGAATATTGATTAGAGCATTCTGATTTGATGAGAGAAATATGAAACACATTAGGAATCCGCACGTTGGAAGGAAGCTGGAGGCGAACAGCAACTGGGCCCACCAATTCCAGAATATGGAACGGACCAACGAATTTAGGTCCTAACTTGGAGGAGGGAACACGTAGATCTAGGATTATTTCCAAAGACACACAGAAAGGGAGATTTTGCAGTAGAGGCATGAGGTGCATTGTGATGGGCAAAGTCAGCCCAAGGCAGAAGGTCTGACCAATCAGAGTATAGGAAATGTAACAATGAAGGTATATCTGTTGTATTCAATTAGATCAACTGGACTTGAAGTTTAGTTCTTGAAGACGTCTTCAAGAACTAAACTTCAAGTCCAGTTGATCTAATTGAATACAACAGATATACCATGACCCGGATCAATGAGAACCTTCACAAGCATATAACAATGAAGGTATTGTTCAAGAGACTGATTAGTGTGTTCAGTAGCCCTATTGTACTGCAGGTGCTCAGAAGAAAATTGTAACTTAATACCCATGGATTTACATAGAGCTCTCCAGAATTTAGAAAAAAAATTAAGTACCTCTGTCAGACACTATTTCAGAAGGAAATCCAGGAAGGTGGAAAATATGAGAAATAAATAGTTGTGCTAATTTCACCGAAGATGGTAGCTTGGGAGGGGAAACGAAATCGTTTAATTTCACTAAAGCGGTCTACCGTTAACCAAATTACAGTGTTCTTCTTGGAAGGTGGAAGATCAACAAAAAGTCCATAGATAGATGGGTCCAAGGTTGGGGCGAAATGGGTAGAGGTTGAAGTAGACCACAAGGTATAGTTCTAGAAGATTAAGATTGAACACAGCTGGTACAGACTTGAATAAACTTTTTAACATCTTTCCTCATCCTAGGCCACCAAAGGGAACGGGCAAGGTCAAATGTTTTACTAATACCAGGATGTCTGGCTTGCTTGGAACAATGAGTATGTTGAAGGATAGTTTTCCAAAGTGGAACAGGAACGAAGATTTTGCCCGAAAGTGTGTCAGGAGGAGAAGAATCTTGAGCAGCTTGAATTCTGGAACAGAGATGAGGAGTAATAGAGGCTAGAATTTTAGTAGTCGGAATAATGGGGTTCTTATCTTGTTTAGAAGAGTCTGATGCAATAAATAATCTGGAGAGGGCGTCTGCTTTCTTGTTTTTGGAGCCAGGTTGGTAGGTGCAAACAAAGTGGAACTGGCAAAAGAATAAGGGCCAACGTGCTTGCTGGGGATTTAACCTTTTAAGATTCTGTTTGTATTTGAGGTTCTTATGATCAGTAAGGATGGTGTTAGGTAAAGAGGTGCCTTCTAATAAATGACTCCACTCCTAGAGGGCCAACTTGATGGCAAGAAGTTCCCGATTAACGACATCATAGTTCCGCTCGTTGGGTAGGAACTTTTTATAAATGTAAGCACAAGGATGGAGTTTCCCTTTGATGCCTTGTCTTTGAGAAAGGACGGCTCCAGCACCCAAGTCGGAGGCATCAACTTCAAGGTGAAAGGGAAGGCTAGGATCCAGATGAACTAAAACTGGTGCGCCGGCAAAAGCTTCCTTGAGTTGTTTGAAGGCTTCAGGAGTCCACGAATTAGGCCTACCACCTTTTCTGATGAGGGCTAAAATAGGAGAAATTATAGAAGAACCCTTTAATGAACTGTCTGTAATAGTTGGCAAAGCCGATGAACCTTTGAATGACTTTCCATTAAAGGAGACCAAACTTGAATGGCTGAAACTTTAGCAGGATCCATCTGGAGACCTTGGGCAGACACAATGTAGCCAAGAAATGATACTTGAGAACATTCAAAGAGACACTTTTCCAGTTTGGCATATAAATTAAAACTTGTTTAACATGGAAGCAATGTGAGGGTAAATCTTGTAAGAAGATTAAAATGCTGTCAGGATATACGACTACTGAGATACCTAATATGTCTCTGAAAATGTCATTCACAAATACTTGGAACACTGCTGGAGCGTTACAAAGGCCGAATGGCATTACAAGATACTCGTAGTGACCGTCCCGAGTGTTAAAAGCCGTTTCCCACTCACCTTTGCGTATACGGATTAGGTTGTATGCCCCACTAAGATCTAGTTTGGTGAATACCTTTGATCTGATCACACAGTTCAGAGATGAGAGGAAGAGGATAACGATTTTTAATAGTGATCTTATTTAGACCCCGGTAGTCGATGCAGGGACGTAGACCTCCGTCCTTTTTTTCAATGAAAAAGAATCCAGCTAGGGAAGTGGAAGGTTGAGTGAATCCCCAAGACAAATGTTCCTCTATGTACTCTTTCTTGGCTTGAGTTTCAGAGGGGGACAATGGGTATGTGCGTCCCAGAGGAGGCATAGTACCAGGTAAAAGATTGATGGGGCAATCATAGGATTGGTGTGGTGGTCATTGGTGGTCATAGGATTGGTGTGGTGTGTGTCAGCTCATTTTTTACAACAAACATCAGAAAAATCATGATAGCATTCAGGGAGACTTTCCACAGATTAATTATTCATGGTGGAGCAATAAATAGTGGAAGTAGGAAGGTAATTACCAAAACAGAAAGGACTCCAAGACTTAAGTTTATTGTTAGACCAGTCTATAACAGAGTTGTGTAACCGGAGCCATGGAAGTCTGAAGATCAGTGGTAAGTTCATGACAGCTGTATCTGTTTAAAGATAGGGGGTCCCTTTAAAGAAGAATTGTGGCGGGAGTGGCTGATATCTGTCGTTTGTGTAGGAGATTCTCCGTAATTATGTGTGCTTCTTTGCCTTCCTCATAATAATTATGTTTAAAGGAGAACTAAACTCTCCAGACAACATTGTCCCAATAGACAGGGCACATTCACAAACATAAAACAAGCTGTGTCTCACCTCTCCCTTTGCTGTGGCCATTTGGTGATTTATGTATTTATGTATCTTCGTACATACAGGCACATGCTCTGTAGTGCTCAACAGATCAAAACAAGGAAGCTGTAGACTTGCTTCCTAGAAGCTGACAGCCAATCACATTACAGCATGGAGATCCTCCCTCTCCCTGACACAGAACAGAGATTCCAGTTTTTTTGTTTGCAAACACATTCAATGCTCCTGTCCTAACAATGATATAATCCTTTACTTTTCAGTAATCTTTGCAGTGTATTTCATAGATAGTATGGCTGTAAGAAATGGAATACAAACATTTCCGCAAAAATAAAAAAATAAAAGTAAGTCTGAAGAATAGAACCTGCAACTTGTACATTTACTCTGTCTTGCTAAAAGCAGAGCTCTTACCTCTAGGCTAAGAGAGATAATATATGGATCACTGGTACATGTAGACTCTTTTACTATGAAGATAATGGAAACAAAATATAAACTATGGGGATTCGAACTTGCGACCTTTTGACCTGTGTGTTTCTATAACTGGCATCTTACAAGGTGAGCCACGACTGAGTAAGCTGAATACTCAGTTACATTTAGGAGCTTCATCTTTTGCTTGGGACATAATAGAAACAAAAAAAAAAGGGTATTGGACTCGTGACCTTCTGAATTGAGCAATTTTAAACCTGGTGCCTTAGCCAGTGCGCCACCTCTGAACAAGCAAGTACCCCCATACATTTGGAAGCTTTATTTGTTGCTAAACGAATCCTTAAAAAAATGGAATCCCTGATAAGACTTTGAAAGCTGTTTGTTACCCTGCAGTTTATTTTCCAGCAACTCACACTGACTGGTAAATAAATTGCAGGGTAACAAGCAGCTTTCAAAGTCTTATCAGGGATTCCATATTGGTGTGGAAACATCTGTATAGAAAACACTCTGTGCATAGAGACAGTGGATACTGGGGTCAGGGGGCGTGGGTTCTTTGATGACTTAATGGGCTGTGGGTTGTACTGGCAATAACATGGAAGCCTTCTTATTTACAGAATCAATTTCTCAAATTTACTAAATGCAACTTACTAGAGAAGAATCTTACAATGTATAGGTGTTCTGGGAACAAAAACTTTCACATTAGGTTTTAAAAATTTTAAGTTTAGTTCTCCTTTAAGGTTTTTTCCACAGAATTTAGTTTTTTGCAGTGAGGGTCATAGTACTACCACTTTTTCAGTTTATTTAAATTTGGATAAAGATCAGTTTGGTGCAGTTCAATCTAACCTGGCCAAACTACAGTAAAGGTTTAAAGAGCATGTCTACCCTACTAAGAAAAAATTTACCTCATGTAGTTTAGCCCCACAAACTCCGTTTTCATTTTACTTAAACTTGG
Source organism: Hymenochirus boettgeri (assembly GCA_019447015.1). Classification (NCBI taxonomy): domain Eukaryota; kingdom Metazoa; phylum Chordata; class Amphibia; order Anura; family Pipidae; genus Hymenochirus; species Hymenochirus boettgeri. The sequence continues at coordinate 157,677,318 of CM033473.1, read as the reverse complement.
GGACATCTTTGAAAGCTTTAAATACTATGAAAATGGGGGGTGTGGGGCTAAACTTTGTGAGGTAAAATTTTTCTTGGGGCCCCCTTTGGCTCTGGACCCCATAGAAACTGTAATGGTTGCTATAGTGATTCCTACGCCCCTGCTGCTAAAGGCATTCCAACTTTTTAGATATACACAGTGCAACACTTTGTGATCCTTGAATATCCTTCCAGCACCGATACCTCAATCTACAACCGATGTCTTTCCAAACCGCCATTTTCTGGGAAGCTTGCCATGCTTTGCCAGGCACAGTTGCCCCCAGATCTTAAAGTGCAAGTTATCTGTGCTGAAGCTGGAGATATTGAAGAAAACACTATTCACTGCTAGAAACAGATTTAGGACAAGTCGGGCAGAATATGAGATAAAGTCAAAAGCAGAGTCAAATCAAAGCTAAAGGTCATACACTGAGGGTTTGTCAGTCAAACACAGTACATGGGATTAGACAGAACAATAGTCATAAAACAGGCAAAAGCCAGTTCAGGTGGCGATGGTTCAAAGTTGGAAAAACAGGCAAGGTCAGTAACAAAAGATCACATCAAAACACACCACAATCAATAACAGGCAAGGTCTGGAAACCAGAGTGAGCTCTAAATAGGCAGCACAGCCAATGAGCAAATCTACAGAACAAACTACTAATGTGATTGGCCTATCACTTATTCAAACAACTACACTGAAAGACTCACAGAGAACTAATAAAGCCAGCGGACCACACCTGCTACATAGAACCAAAACTGCCTGCAAGCAAGCTGCTAAGAGGGAAAAATAGACCCAGATCTGCATAATCTTGCAAAGGGCCCCTGAACGTCAGCACAATGACGAGTAGCTGGTAATCTACATCTAGCACACACCCTTAACAAATACCATATATGACCGCTCTTCTTAAAACTGTAAGCCACAGCAAAAAACAAGCTTATATACTTAACTAAAAATATAAGTATATATAATACTTAAAATAAATATGGAAGTAAATGGAGATGGTTGAGTGATTTAATTTGTTTAAATTTTGCATGTTATTTCAGAAATAATTGACTGTATTTATCTCAGCAGGCCAATTGCTATATACGTTAAATATATACTGCAGCTTATTTAACCGAGAAGATTGCTGAAAACTCCTTCATAATTAGAGTTGTGCACACAGCTTCCATTTTTTCCCCTTTGAATAACAAACTTTCAAATGGTGTGAAATCAACATACTGGTGCATTGTTATTCAGTGTTATTGTACGGTATTGCAAACCAAGTGAAGTGGCATCTTGAAACAGCTTTATTTTTATATTCGTTAAGTTAGTTTAAATATTGCAAAAAATAACATAAATAATAGTATTCCCAGCAATATTATTTATAGAATGATCTGCATACAGAAAATAAACATACTTCCAATGTACACTTCTGTAAGATTAAACACATCTAAGGATAGGCAGTGGAACGGTTGCATTCCTGTCTTTAATATAGACGCCTATTCAGATCAAAGAAACTGAAATGTTCTTTCAGGCTATCAAGCAAGGATGTAGTTTCAGATGTGCATCAAAGTACTGTATAAATGTGGAGAGCTTTTGTTATCTTGCGTGGATGGATGGCACTTTGCACAGTAAGAGCAATGTAGACTGCCCATTAAATATAGATATATATTACAGCAGTTTAAAAGGTTCAGTAATGTTCTAGGTTAGCTCCAAAGCACTTACTTGTTTGCCAGGACTGGCATATCTAAACAATAATCAGTATTCAACAGTTTGTTGCCAGAAAAAAAATATTTTTAATTACATGTATAATTAATTTTGCCAGAAAAGTTTATTATTTTCTGTTCCCTAACTTCAATTAATGATTAGAAAATGTACTGTATAAGGGTATTAGCTAGGGTATTTTAGGGCAGGCTCAGCGTTGCAAATATGGATTGTGTTTGTGATGATTGCACCATCTCGGCAGCAAAATAATGAGCTGTCATTTGATATACATTTATAAAAAGATTTTAAATATGTATGTCCTGTAATATCAACAAGTATATGTCAGACATAAATCCTTGAAGAAGCAATTGGGTATGCTACGGACAATCCAAAGATTCCTTAGATAAAAACTTCAAACTTTATTTCATCTTTAAAAAACATATTCTGGATAAAGCAAGATGGAGACAGTCTATCTCCGCCCTACACGTTTCGTGACACACACACCACTTCCTCAGGGGCTTACAACAGTGAAGCCCAACCTGTGACCCGGCCGTATTTTTTCATGGCCCGCACGGAGCAGCGAGTGGGCATGGAAAGGGGCGTGACAGGGGCATTCCGGGGCAGGCTGGGGCAGAGATAATACCCACGGTCTGCTCACAGTGCACAGTGCCGCTAGTGCGGCCTCCAGTGTCTGCAGAGTTGGGCACCCCTGGCTTAAATTAGTCGTTGTTTAAGACTGGTGTGCCCAGATTGTTGTTCCTGTCTACCTGGCTTAGATGGTGTCTTACCTCCTCTTTTAAGCAACCTCGATTTGACCAAAAAATGCTAAAACTAATGTATAAAAACATATAACACATATGACATTTTGTGTGGAATATGTTTTATATCAGCAACAACCAATCAGATGTTATCTAACTGTAGTAACCTAGTAAAAAGCAAACAGTTGTTCAGATGCTGCAAATTAATAGCATGAGAAACCTTTTACAACTCTTATTGCATCAGCCCTTAAACAGCCCTGCTGGTGTGCGTTAAAAAAACACTTGACTTCTGCCTTTAACAATGAGTACAGCCTTTCTTTATTCATCCTATCTGGATGTACATGTTGTATCCCTTATATAAATAAATATTAAGTGGCCCTTTTATTGAAATATTGAAAGTGTCAGGCAACTGGACCCTTCACATTGTTGTTCTGCACCCGACATATAAAAACTTCATTTAGTGCATGTTCACAAGTAAATTAAATGATCTATGATTAGAGATGGGATCTGACACGGAACCTTTTGGTTCTGAAATCCGAATGATCCGACCGAGACAGATCATCCGGATTTCAGAGCCTATTTTCTAAAATGATCAAACGTTCAAGGACTATTGAAAATAGCCTTGAATGTTCGATAATCCTCGAAAATACTAACGGAAACTCGAAAGTAGTCTCCGATCATATTTTTGAGGATTAATGAATGTTCTATTTTCGATAATCCTTGAACATTCGTTAATAATCAAAACTTCGTTCCGTTTTTCGGTTCTTCGGATTTTCCCAAGATCTGGGAATGCGAAAACGGAATGAAACATTGGTGAGTTTCGTCCATCTCTACCTGTGATACAGTTAATATAAGTGTTACACAAACTTCACTGTGTTTGATATTGCAAAAGGTTTCACAACAGTTAGCCCTTCAAGGTTACAGTAAGTACCTTTGTGTTTGAAACAGGTGCCCTTGGGTTTCTGATGACTATCAATACTGTTCCACCTGCGGATTTTTTTTAAAAAAATCAAAAATTAAAGGGGAACTGTGGTCTCCAAACTAGTTGAAATGAAAGGCCAGTTTCCTACCTTTACAACGAGCCATCAACCACCTCTCTACGTGCTCCACAGCCCAAGATATACAGAAATGACTGACCAGAAAGTTAATGGGTGGGAGGCTGACTTGTGACATTCCTAAGGCTTCTCCTGCACAGTGCTGCTGGCAAGCACAGCCTCAGACTCCTTCAGTGTGTGAGGGAGACAGGAAGTCCCTCCTCCTCTCTGCTGTGTGAAGGAGCTGCAGAGAAGGTAAGGGAATCTACAGCCCTTCTCTCTCACTATTTAAAAACATAGAGTTCTCACTCTGCCTGAAAAGGCTGTTTCCATGGGCCAAAATGGGCCAAGGGGGGCCTGCAACTGGAGGGACCATGGGGTCCATGAGTGGGAGGGACCAGGGGGGCTGCAAAGGGGAGGAGACACATTTCAAATTTACATTTGAAATGTAAATATCTTCAAAACTATGTAAAATAAACAATGGAAATACATAGCAAAAACTCTCAGGAGAGTAATTCCTATCAATTTACCTAAAGTCATTTTTAGATCACAGTTCCTCTTTAAAGTCAACAGGAGAAAAAATCTGCACATATCCTCCTAAATATATGGTAAAATAGCAATGGTGACTTACTGTACATGGCTCTGGGACCCGTAAAATGGTCTAGGGAACACATACATATATCCAGAACTTTAAAAAAAATCAATTTTACTCATGATTGCACTGTTTTTTGCGCTTCCGCATTCTATTTTTGAGCCGTGTTCGAAAATTTTTGAAAAGTCAAGTTTTCAAGGAATTTTCTAAAATTTAGTAAAAAATTATACTGTAACTTACTGTAAATGGCTCTGGGACCTCAGAAATGGTCCAATGGACCAATCTGATTGTAACCAATTCTGATTGAAAAAGAATCTTATTGTTTAATACCAATCAGATTCTTTCTGAAATAATTTTAATGTATCCAATCAGAATTGCTTCCAAATAAAGGTGAAGTTTTAACCCTTTCACTGCCAGGAGAATTTCATTTTTTTTTGCGTTAACTGCCAGAAGAATTTTCATGATTTTGCCCTTAATCGCTTTAGACTAATTTTACTGTAGGAAACCTTGCAGTAAATCAGGAATATTATACATTGTTTTTTTCAGCACAAAGTCTACTTTAACATGGTAACAGAATTTTGTAACTTTTCTGGAAATTTTACTGGAATTATGGCTAAAATATGGGGAAAAAATGAAAAATTTGAAATTTTCCTGCATTTTTACTTATAGTTATCTTAAGGTCACGTACAAAAATCTTACTGTTTCTAAAAGCTCAGATACTCCCGAGTACAACGATACCAGATATATGTAGGTACCCCACTTTTCCTGTACAGGACACCCCCCCCAAACAAAAACTGCACCTTCAAGAATATTACACCAAATTAAAATGTATAACCACTTCTCACTGTTAACATAGAATATCTTCCAAATTAACTAAAATATCCCCACAAGTAAGATATTTTTAGAAACTACACACCCGCAGAATTTTCCAAGTGAGGTAAGTTTCGATCAAAATGCAGCTCTTCGTCCAATTGTAAGTTATTTTCTCACATTTTCCTCAACTGTAAAATCAGAGACAAAATCAAATGCGAATTTCAGCTAAAAACTATGGAGGAAAGTTCAAACACATCTCAAATATGAAAGCCTAACCCCTCCCGAATAAAACGGTATGCCACATTCATGAGTGTACCCAGAGACATGGCTACCAACTAACCCAGAGCGTGACCAGTGCCAAATGTCAGTAGCAGCAAAAAAAAATTAGCCAGTTTTGTATTTGAACAGTCTGCAGTTTTTCCACAAAACACCCCCCCAACTCAGAAATACCCCCCACAAACTATATATTCCTGAAATCTAAACACCTTCAGTTCATGTAACGCTGTAGTTCGTTCATTCATACCATCAATGGTGTGGGCGCAGTTCTTTGTAGAAGTTTGCACTTTTACCAGATTGAACAACATTCAAAAAGGTAGAAATCATGCCAAAACCTCATGGAATGTAAAAAAAAGTTACTAAATATCAATCTCCCAAATGTCCTGAATCAAACGGTATGCCATATGTGTGGTTACACACTCGGACGTGGAAGCGAAAGCCACGAAGTGAGACAATGCATGATGTCTCAGAAACAGCGAAAATATTTAGCCAACTCCAAATTTGAACAGTCTGCAGTTTTTTCCACAAAACACCCTGATAACTCAGAAATACCCCCCACACACTATATATTCCTGAAATCTACATACCTTCAGCTATGTAGCACTGTAGTTCGTTCATTCATACCATCAATGGTGTGGGCGCAGTTCTTCGTAGAAGTTCGCACTTTTCTGAAAAAATTAACAAAAAACAACCTCAAAAGGTAAAAATCATGCCAAAACCTCATGGAAAAAAAAAAAGTTACTAAATATCAATCTCCCAAATGTCCTGAATCAAACGGTATGCCATATGTGTGGTTACACACTCGGACGTGGAAGCAAAAATCCACGAAGTGAGACAATGCATGATGGCTCAGAAACAGCAAAAATATTTAGCCAACTCCAAATTTGAACAGTCTGCAATTTTTTCCACAAAACACCCTGATAACTCAGAAATACCCCCCACAAACTATATATTCCTGAAATCTACACACCTTCAGCTATATAGCACTGTAGTTCGTTCATTCATACCATCAATGGTGTGGGCGCAGTTCTTCGTAGAAGTTCGCACTTTTCTGAAAAAATTAACAAAAAACAACCTCAAAAGGTAAAAATCATGCCAAAACCTCATGGAATGTAAAAAAAAGTTACTAAATATCAATCTCCCAAATGTCCTGAATCAAACAGTATGCCATATGTGTGGTTACACACTCGGACGTGGAAGCGAAAAGCCACGAAGTGAGAAAATGCATGATGGCTCAGAAACAGCGAAAATATTTAGCCAACTCCGAATTTGAACTGTCTGCAGTTTTTACCACAAAACACCCTGATAACTCAGAAATACCCCCCACAAACTATATATATTCCTGAAATCTACAAACCTTCAGATACATAACGCTGTACTTTGTTCATTCATACCATCAATGGTGTGGGCGCAGTTGTTCGTAGAATGTGGCATTTCTACACAATTTTCTGGAAAAATAGAGAAAAATACATTTCAAAGTTATAAAATCACACCAAAACCCCATGTAATGTAAAAAAAACTTACCAAATATCAATCTCCTAAATGTCTTGAATCAAACAGTATGCCATATGTGTGGTTATACACACGGAGGTGGAAGCGACTAGTCAAAAAGTAAAATAATGCGCAGTGAGCCAATAACAGCATTTTCCCAGATTTTTCAAACTGAACACCCCTCTAACTTGGAAATACCCCCGCAAAACTATATATTCTCAGAATCTACATACCTTCAGCTACGTAACGCTGTAGTTCGTTCATTCATACCATCAATGGTGTGGGTGCAGTTCTTCGTAGAATTTGGCATTTCTACACAATTTTCTGGAAAAATAGAGAAAAATACATTTCAAAGTTACAAAATCACAGCAAAACCCAATAAAATGTATAAAAAACCTTACCAAATATCAATCTCCTAAATGTCCTGAATCAAACGGTATGCCATATGTGTGGTTACACACACGGACGTGGAAGCGACTAGTCACAAATTAAGACAAGGTACAGTGGCTGAATTACAGCCACGTTCCAGAATTTTCACGGTAAACCCCCTCCAACTCAGAAATACCCCACACAAACGATATATTTTTGTAATCTACATACCTTTAGCTATACAACAGTGCCATTTCCTCGTTCATTCATGCAATCTTATAGCCGCATTTCATAGTAGTATTTCGAACTTTTAGCAGACAGAACTCGCACTTGATCCGGTGCCTGGAAAACCTGGAAAATATGTTTCAAATCTTCCTACCTTGCTGGATATCTTTGCCTCTGTGTTGTTGCCTATTTGCATTACTGAGAAAATACTGATAGCTTTAGTGAGTGCAATGGAAGTTGAGCTTTTGCGGTGGAAAAAGTTTTGTAGCATCAGATCGAAAGATGAATAATAAAATTCACTTTCTATTTCATCATTTGCCACAAGCGCCCTTGAACCTACAAGCTCTGTCCCAGCACAAGACTAGGTGCTTTCAGTTTGGAGTTTAGTTGTTACGTCTCCAGTTTTTTTTCGGCACATCTTGAAAGATAAAAGCAGTTGTTAAATGCAATACATAGAACCATTCATACATTTACTGTAAATACACCATAACGCATCACCCTGTTACTGGTGTATTTTACAGGAACCTCAAAAATCCTTGAGAAAAATAAACTAGCGGTTAGTACAACATTACTGAACAATAAAACACATCGTACCTTATGCCTTCTTTACAGTAAATAACTATTTTAACTAGAAGGAGACCTTACCTGTCCCAACTCCAAAGCCATTTCAGAAACGGCAAATGAATCCCGGAGCATGCCAAATAAGGGCCTAGGACACCCACAAATCCAGAGAGCCTCCTAATCCTATCTAACTTCCAAAGTGCACCAAAGTAGGGTAGTGCTCAAAAGAGGGCTTCAGACATAAAGCAGGCTTGCTAGGGCACTTAGGACAAAAATACCTTGTATCTCGCCTTTACGGCAAACCTTGCAGGCTCTCTGGGGATGCTGCTTATTAGGTGTGGGTGGAATGGGTTCTAAAAAATGCTTTCCTACTAATCTAGCTACATTATCATTACTAGGCATCTCCGGGACCTCCTCTACACTACCAAACAACATAGCTGGAAGAAGCTTCAGCTGGAACTTATAATAGGACAGTACAGGCTCTGGTACCACTGTCTTGTAAACAATATACGAATTATGTAGGGCCGTTTGCAAAAGATAAATGGCTAATTTATTGTACCAGGCCTTTGTTTTTCTGGTGGCGTTGTAGTAGTGTTGGATCTGATCAGTTTTGTCAATGCCACCCATGTACTTGTTGTATTCTTTGCTACAGAGTGGTCTAATTTTGGGGGGCCTACCACCACTTCTGCGCTCTACTCTTACCGACTCATCGTGTATGGTGGTCAGCATGAATACAGTCCTAGTATCACAAAACGTGATAGCCAGGAGCTCATCGCTTCTTAGAGCAAAATTCTCTCCACGCTTTAGTGTCTTATCCAGTAAAGCCTTGGGCAACCCTTTTCAAAAACGATTTATGGTGCCACAGGCTGGGGTGTCAAAAGAATAAAGATATCTAAACAAGGGAATACTTGTATAAAAGTTATCCCCATATAAGTGGTAACCTTGGCCCAGCAATGGAGTCCTTGCCCTCATAGATCATAAACTTGCTAGTGTACCCAGTACTACTTTCGCAGAGCTTATATAATTTGATGCCATAGCGAGAACGCTTACTTGGCATGTATTGACGGAATATTAGGCGCCCTTTGTAGAGCATAAGGGACTCATCAATACAGATATTCTGGGAAGGGATGTAAACCTCTGCAAAGCGTTTAGACAGGCTATCAATAAAGGGCCTCAATTTATGAAGCCTGTCATGACCAGGTGCACCGGGGGGAACAGCTGTGGTGTTATCGTTAAAATGCATAAACCGCAATAAGATTTGGTAGCGTTTTCTAGGCATTACAGCTGGAAAAAGGGGGAGGGAATATACAGTGGTGGTATCCCAATAGCCTTCCAATGTATTGTTCTTTAGGAGACCCATTGAAAGAGTGAGGGCAAAAAATACCATGCACGAGCACGTGAATATTCACCTAATTGGTGCGTGGCAATATACTGCTCGGCAAATAGATTTGTATACTGGACCACATCCTGTAGGATTGCGCCTGTCAGATATAGCTGAAAGAAGTCTAGCACTTCAAAATTACTGGTGTCCACCTTCACGCCAGGGACTGCTAGAAAATCAGGAATTTGGGGGGTAAAATTAGCGGGAGGCCTCCACACAGGCTCTCCTCCAACTGCAGCACCAGCAACACTCCCATCATCTACCTCCATAGGACCAACATCACTAGTGACAATGCTAGGACCAGCCTCATCACCAGTGGAACCACTACTCTCTAAGGCTGTGACAGTGTCACTACTGCCATGCTCGTCAGAATCTGATGATTCTGATCCACTGGGTAAATATTCAGGGTCAGCATCAGCATCAGAAACATCACTTTCCTCTGAGCTGGTCAGCATACAGTATCTAGCAGCCTCCTCTACAGAAAAGCTCCTCCTCCTAGCCATTGTATCAAAAGTCACTGTAAAGTTATTTTAGATAACTTTATAAAACAGAAATCAAGGGTAACTGAAGCAAAAAAAATATAATAAAGACACTGAATATATTTAGCACAGAAAAGCAAAAAATGCACAAAAGTACTTCACTACACAGCAGGACTGGGGGTCAAAATCACAGATGCACTAGTCTTGTTGTGTAATAAAGAAATCAAGGGTAACTGAACCAAAAAAAGTATATAAAACTGAGATTGCAGAAAATTACAACATAAAAACAAAAATGGCTAAATAACTTTACCGCACAGCAAGACTGGGGGTCAAAATGACAGACCCACTAGTCTTGATGGGTAATAAAGATGTTTACAGTAAATTCAATACCACAACAGTTATCAGTAAGAGGGTCTGGGGGTGGGGGAGGGGTAGAGGGGTATATAGGGATATAAGAGGGGTATTTAGGGATATAAGAGGGGTAAACCACAAAATATACACACAAAAACAAATACAATTATAGAAATAATATAAATAAACACCAAAATAAAAGAAACAGCAAAAAAAATCCAGCAAAACTGTCAAAATCAAAAATGAATGAAAAATACAAAATAAAAAAATATGTTGATTTTGTGTGTATTTATGTGTGTATGTGTATGTGTGTGTGTGTGTGTGTGTGTGTGTTAGAGTGTAAATATGTGTTTGTAAGTGTGTGTTAGTGTGTACTAAAGTGTGTAGATGTGTGTAATACAAAAAAAAGTTTATAAAGTTTATAAACTAAATATATGTGTGTAGTGTGTGTAAATACTGTACCAGTCCTGTAGACAGGCGATCAAAAGCAGGCAGCAAGGTAAATCCCAGCAGGAAAAACAGCAGACCACAGCAGGAGGGCTCCAGCAACATAATCCACCAGGTAAGTAGTGAGAAAAATACAGCAGGGGGCGGTTCCTATACACTGATCATCAGCAGAGTCACTGCCCATGTGACTGCTGATGTCAGTGCCTTCCCATTGGCTCCTTGACAATCGTGGACCGGGGGGGGGGGAAGTAACCAGTTGTTGCTCGTTGCCTAGGGGATTTGCAAGAGCGGGGAAGCGGTTTCCCCGCTCTCACTTCAGGCCATTCCGCTCCCGGACCCGGAAGTGCTGCAGATAGTGTATATACGATCTGTGGCAGTGTGGTCCTTGTCTGCACAGATCGTATATTCACGATCTGTGGCAGGCAAAGGGTTAAACCCTAAAGCTTGAAGCCCGTTGTTTTGCTGAAAGGCTGCTGACGTGGAGCTTCGCTAATGGAGGGGGTAGGTGAATGCTCCCCTTAGTCTATTTTCTGTATAGGTTATGGAGCGCTAAAGTCAAGAAACATCAAGTAGAACGTTTGATAATTCAACAATCAATAAAAGTTCGGAAGTTCAAAATCCGGAATCGTTCAGGTCCATTCGAACTGTTAAAGCTTAGGTTTAAGTGCAGGTTTAGTCCATTCTTTAGTCATGAACTTCCTACTGTGCTTGTTCAGAAATCCCCCCCCCCCCCTTTAAAATCCTGCTCTTGCACCTGGATTTGAAGCATTCCCAATGGGCACCAGGCATATACAGCGACAGAAGTTCACTATAATGGAGGGGCTACATAGCACTGGCTGGCACATTGTTTTGGCATCCATACCACTCTCTTGGTCCTCCAAAATTGGTTTGTTAATTAACAAGCGTTCAGCATAAATGTATGTCTGCGGTCGTTCATTATCGATAACATGCTGTACGATACGGCATGATTTTAAACAGGGCCCCTAAATTTGTCCCAAAAAATTATTGGGGGGGGGGGTGTTAGTCCTTAAAAAGACTTTTGGGTCCTAAATTGTGTGAATACAGGAGTGCTAGTCCACCACAATGAAACTCAGTTCTAAAAAAAAGCGGAAAGCGGAATTCCAGAAAATCTGTGAGATCCACGATTTGCGGATCTTGGAAGTCCAGCCATCTCTAATAATCTTTCCCTTAACGATTTAACCTTTCTAGGTAAAAATATACACCCAGCCAAAATAATCTTTCCTAAGATTTCTGGTTAGCTTGTCCTTTCCAGTGCTCTGAATAAGATTGTTGAAAACTGGCATATAATGAACAGTTTGTGATGCCCGGAGTCCCTAAATTTACCTTCAGCACCTAAACCCCATTTTGTCACCGCTGTCATCACCTATAGACACCTATAGAGGCCTGGTATACCCAGAAAAACCAGGACACCAATAGAGCTGACACAGGCACTGAAAGATAAAACAGCAAGAGAAATATCAGAGACAAAGAGGATAAGAGAATAGGGAAAGCAAAAATAATGTTCAAGGAATAACTAGAAATAGAGCAACAAGGGAACCACCAGCATGGACAAACCTAACCCTATAACAGGCAAGTAATAAGTGACTGAGAAAGGCCAAAATAGAGCAGAAGAACCAATGGAGAATGGAATGACAGGAGTCTGATGCAGAGATTGGTTAGTTTAAATTAATCTTCTCTGTCCAATCTGTGGCTTGCTGGAGCAGAGGAGGTAAGCAGAGGTGCCTGCACGCATACACGAGACACCAGAAGAGGCCGAGCCGGGACTTGAGCAGAAGAGGACACGTGCACAACAGAAGAAGCCGGACGCAGACCAATGATGTTGAGACAGAGGACACTGCGGAGTCCCGCAAAGTCCGCCAAAGCCGGCAAGCAGACCCATCGCGGAAGCGCCAGGTAGTGTTTCCCTAACATTACCCACCCCCTCACGAGGGGCCAATTGAGGTGTCTCTGGGTTATCCTGAAATTGGTCAATAAATTCCTGATCATGAATCTGATGATGAGGGACCCAGCATCTTTCTTCAGGACCATTACCTCTCCAGTCAATTAGGTATTGGACAGAGTTTTTGAGCCAATGTGAGTCCAAGATTTTGCCAACCTCAAATTCTGATTCTCCCTGGACTTTAATTGGAGGAAGATGTTCAGACATAGAGAGAGCAGAAGCAGCTGATTTTAGCAACGAAAAATGAAATGAGTTGGTTCATTTTGTTTGATGGGGGCATGGCCACATTATACTGTAAGCTACTTTGTTAATTTTCTGAATAATGGGATATGGACAGATGAATTTAGGACCCAATTTGCGCCAGGGTTTACAAAGGGAGAGGTTGTGAGCAGAGACCAATATAAGGAAAGAAGTCCGGTTCTTTGGACCGATGTCTGTCTGGCATTTTTTTCTGAAGAGTAGAGGCCTTTTTTTAGATTTTGTTGTACCTGGCGCCAGTATACATATGATCAAACCAATGTTCTAGAAGAGGGAAGTCATAAGCAGGTCCACTTAAAGAAAATGCTTTGGGATGATGGGCATAAATACACCAGAAAGCAGAACTGCCTGAAGAAGAATGAGTAGTATTGCTTTATGCGAACTCAACATAGGATAAAAAATCTGTCCATTTTTCTTGAGAATCTGAAACAAAATGACGGTATTGCTTTAATGACTGATTTGTTCTCTCCTTTGGACTATTAGACCGAGGGTGAAAAGAGGAAGAGAAAGATAAAGAGATGCCTAAGCGTGCACAGGAATAGCGCCAGAACTAAGATAGAAACTGCACCCCTTATCTGAGATGTTTCCGGGGATACCCTGAAATTGGAATATGTGTTTTGTAAACAGAAGAGATAATTCTTTAGCTGGAGGGAGTTTGGTAAGTGGAACAAAGTGAGACATTTTGCTAAAACGATCAACTACCACCCAGAAAACTGTAGACCCCAGGTAGACAGGCAAACTAACAATGAAGTCCATGGAAATATGAGACCAAGGAGTGGTGGGCAAAGACAGTGCCTTGTGGAGTGTTTCTGGGCATCTTACTATGTGCACAAATTATACAGGTCTTAACATAAGCTTTAGTATCTCTGGACATAGAGGGTCACCAAACATGCCAGGATAGCAGTTTGAAGGTAATTTTCTCCCCCAGGTGACCTGATAGCTTAGAGTCATGGAACTGTTGAATCACTTGTACGCGGAGATAAGAAGGAACAAACAACTGGTTAGAGGGTTTACCAGGAGGAATATCAGATTGGAAAGGATTTAAAAGATCGGAAAGAAATAATTGACAAGTAGACAAGGCATTCAGGAAATAGCAAGAAGGTAGAATGGGTTCAGGCAAAGTTTCTGAATTGGGAGAAGAATCAGGAAAATTACGCGAAAGTGCATCAGCTTTTACATTTTAGAGGCAGGTCTGTAAGTGATTTTTAAGTGAAAGCTTTATAAAATCTTCCTCCCCTTTTTTTCCCTAGGTTTCTCATGAGCCCACCTGTGCTGCTGTAAAGTTGCTGACATCTTGGATGTTGAGTTCCTCCCCTCCGAGACTTCTTCTGTAGCCTCCAAAACCTGCAATAATGTGGTCCGTGCTCAGGCGACGCGTGTGGTCCATGTGCACGGATGCCTGCATGTGTGATGTCATCACGCCACACATCGCACCATACAAGCAAGGCACGGTGCAATGACATTACATGCGTGTGTGTCTGTGCATGCGCTGACATCATGTTGCTTGCGCCACGTCGCTTGCGTTTTGGGGGGTTATTTGCCCCCTTCTTCATCACCTTAAGAAGGGGGCAAATAACACCCCAAAACGTTGTGAGTAATGTGTGGTCAGTAATAAAGAATTATTTATTTGGAGTTCGACCCTCATTTGGACTTTTTCTTTTAAGTTTCTAGTTCCCAAGGGAGGAACCTTCAGGTGTCTGCACCCTTGTTAGATCAGAGTGCACTCATCCCTTGTATCTATGCTAAGGAGGGACCTAGAAGGAGAAAAAAAAGGGGTGGGGGAGATTTTTTAAAGCTGCAGCTTACAATTAAACTAAACTTGCTTTTACAGTGTACTTATCCTTTAATAGCCAGGAGTCCCCTGTTACTGATATCATAATTAGTCTCTGCTGGGGAAAACTGTTGGGATAACACAGCCCCTACTCTTATCTCTGAGGCATCCACCTCCACATTATAAGGTAGATTTATATTGGGATGTCTTAAAACAGGTGTGTCACAAAAAGCTTTTTCTAGTTTAAGAAAAAACTCTTAGGCATTTTGAGGCCAGGTAGAGTGAACGGCACCCTTTTTGGTCAAATTGGTTAATGGGGCCACTAAGGTTGGGAAATTTTAAATGAACCTTCTATTAAAGTTAGCGAATCCCAAAAATGTCTTCAGAGCCTTGGAGGGAGTTTCCCAATCAAGTACTGCCAAACTTTTTTGGGATCTATGGTGAGACCTTGATCTGAAAGAAGGGAATCTGTTGAAGATCGAAGAAGCATTTTTCCAACTTGACATACAGATGATTCTCTGTGAGCTTCTGGAGAAACATTTTCACATGAATACAATGTTGTTCTTAAGGAGAGGAAAAAATCAGAATATCATCAAGATATACAATAAAAACCTGCATAAATAGGCTTGAAGAACATTGTTAATAAATCCTGGTAGACCAATGGGGCATTACAAAGACCAAAGGTCATGACTAAGTGTTTGTAATGGCCATCCTTGGTGTTGAATGCAGTCTTCCATTCGTCCCCCCATATTCTAATCAGATTATAAGATCACCTAAGATTTAATTTAGATATACGGGCTTTAATTATCTGAGAGAATAGATTGTCAATCAGGGGTATAGGGTATCTGTTCTTGATAGTGATTTTATTCAGGGCATGAAAATCGATACACGGTATTAGTCCACCATTTTTTTCTCTACAAAGATCCTGCTCCTGCCGGTGAGGTGGATGGCTGAATAAACCCTTTTTCAGGATTCTCTTCAATACAGTCTTTCATAGCAAGGGTTTCAGGACCGTTGAGATTATTTATATAGATGACCTTTTGGTGGCATAGTGCCTGTTAAAAGATCTATATAAGGCAATCATAAGGCCAATGAGGAGGACGTTCATCAACAGCCTGTGGAGAGAACACATCAGAATATATTTGATAACACTCTGGAATACCTTTTAAGACTGTATGAGAAAGATGAAGAGAAAAACATGGATCTTTACAGTTGACCCCACTTAGTGATCTGAACAGTAGTCCAATCTATGATTGGATTGTGTTTACATAACCAAGGTAAACCTAGGACCACTGGGTTGGGGGGAATATCGTAAAGAAAAATGTTGAAACATCAAAATGAATAGCCCCTAATCGAACTGTTATTTCAGGAGTTATACATACTGAAGAGCTGGGTAACAGAAGGGTGTTCAATGTCTAATACTTTAATGGGACTAGCCAGAGGCCTTAAAGGAATTCCGATAGATTGGGCAAAGGTGCAATCTATAAAATTGCCAGCTGCTCCACTATCCACAAAGTCCTGAGAATGGTTATCAGTAGAACCCCAAGTAACTTTAATAGGTAACAATATTCTATTAACTTGAACATTGGGAGGAATTACCTGATTGCCTAAGCGGCTTTCCACCAAGACATTGAAGTTTTCCATCTTCCTGGACCCTTTCTTTGGACACAATTTGGCAAAATGACCGATTGTCCCACATTAGAGACCTTCCTTATGCCTTCTGTTCTTTTCAGACAGAGACAGTTTGGACAGACCCAATTGCATAGATTCCTCTGGAGAGTGTAGTAAGGGAAAAGAAGATGTCAGGGAGTAAAAAGGTGGTCATAAAGGATAAAATTAGACTATGTGGAGGAAGGCCGAAAGCCCAAGTCTGTAGAGGTGGGGCGTAGATGAAAATGTATTTTACAGGAGTTAATGAAGTTATCAAACATGTTACACTCACCATTAAATCTTTCAGGTAATGGAGCCTTCGGTTCAAAGACAGCAGCTGGAGCAACTAGAGGAGGCCTATTTTTCTGGACTACTACCTTTTGGACTAGTTGGTGAATGGCCCTAATTGAGAGCCGAATTTTCTCTTGTATTTCTTCCATTGGCCTGTTATATTGTGATGCCCTGAGTCCCTGAGAATACTGTAAGCAGCTATACCCTAATCTATCACCGCTGTCACCACCAATAGACAAGCCCTCGATCGCCAGGAGACTTGGCACGCCTCGCTGTACACTGTTACCCCCGGGCCTTAGAGCACAAGGTATAGGTGCAGAGGCCAGTTCTGTGTCAGTAGCTGACACAGAAACTGGAAGGTAAAACAAGAGAAATAGCAGAGACAAAGAGGATAAGAGAACAAGAATAACAAAAATAATATTCAAGGAATAACTAGAAATAGAGCAAGAAGGGAGCCACTAGCATGGACAAACCTAACCCTATAACAGGCAAGGAATAAGTGGCTGAGGGTAAAATAAAGCAGAGGAACCAATGGAGAATGGAATGACAGGAGTTTGATGCAGATATTGGTTAGTTTGAATTAATTGGATCTTCTCTCTCCAATCTGTGGCTTGCAAGAGCAGAGGAGGTAAAAAGAGGTTAATGCGCGCGTACGCGAGATACCAGAAGAGGACTGAGCCTGCGCGTGAGCGGGCGCATGCACCAGAAGAAGTCAGGCGTGGACAGATGACGTTGAAAGCCAAGGACACGGCTGTGTTCCCTGTCCCCCAAAGACGGTGAGCAGAACTTTTACTGGAGCGCGAGGCAGGTAAGCCTGTTTTATCATACTTTTCTCATGATATCTCATGATAACAAATATGCAACAGATTTGAATGACCTCTAAGGGTCAGATGCAATTAGAGTTGCACCATTTAACCTGTGCTGAATTGAATGTACAGCAACCAATCAGATGTTATTTAACTGCAATAACCCAGTAAAAAAAACATCTGATTGGATGCTGTAAATTAGTCACATGCATGCATCAGCCCCTAAATATACAGTATATCACCTCTGAAACTTTAAAATAATAACTCTTACAAAACTGCCTATAAGGTAATTATACAATACCTTTTTTTCTGCACAATGCACATGCTAAAGAACTCAAAATAGGCTGTGTCTTTCCTCCTCTAATGACTAACGCCACTGATTCAGTCATGTCTTCGGCAATATCCCTCTACGGGAAACTCAGTCTGCTTAAAAATGAACTCCAGATGTTACTTCCTACTATTAATATCCTCATTATGTGAGCCTTCTCTCACAATAAGCAGATTCACCATTATAAGGTTGCAAAAATCGTGTTGCTCTTTTTCTTGAAAATCTATTCCTAATACATCCTTACTAACTTATGACATAAAATTCTGACACAGAAACTATTCATCTCCTTTACTGATTAATTCAACACTATGCAAAGTGTCCTTCTTGAATTTATCTTGAATGCAGCTGTCAGACATATTTTTCCATACTAACTGCTTTATTTAAAGCTCTAGGTATGTGCCCCTCTCAAAACTGCTTCTTTATTTTATCTACAGTAGGCAATAATACATTATTGGCACTAACCACTTCTTTAACAAAGACATACAACTCTCCTCTATTAGCCATACACTACTCACTTCTTCGTTCGTTTCGTTCCGGCGGTGGTTTTTAGAGATGGGATCCGGGTCCAAAACGGAACCCCTCGGTTCCGAAATCCGAGTGATCCGTCCAGATTTCGGGACTTCGGAGCCTATTTTCTATAATTATCGAACGTTCGAGGATTATCAAAAATAGCCTCAAACGTTCGATAATCCTCGAAAATATAATAGGAAACTCGAAAGTAGTCTTTGATCGTATTTTCGAGGGTTATCAAACATTCAAGGCTATTTTTGAAAATTAGCAAAAATAGCCTTCAACATTCGATAATAATCGAAAATTTGTTCCCATTTTTGAATCTTTAGGATTTTCCCGAGATCTGGGAATCCAAAACGGAACGAAACTAGTGAGTTTCGCCCATCACGGAATGTGTTGAAATTTCACTGAACCCAAAATTCTAGTTTAATCCAGTTAAAGGGTATGTCCACCCAAAAACAAACTTTTTATATGTTCTTTATATAATAGCACCAACCTCAAAGCCCATGTTCATTTTTCTAAAAATCATTTGCCTTGCCAGATATTAATGAGATATATATCAGACTGCACTTCCTCTCCACTTCCTCTTTAGATGACCCCGAGCTGCAGCTTAGGAAAAAAAAAATTCTTGCCAGTGTGTATGCCAGTGTGACCATTTCTTGGAGTGGAAGGTGGTGCCCTTATTTAATTTCCATTAAAGGTGCCCTTTAATGGAAATTATACAGTATTGGGATCTTAAACAGATGAATCCTACTTCTATTAAAAAAAATGTCTCTTTGTGCCTCATCATGCTTGGTGAAAAGTTTATTATCATAATTCTTTAATGGGAACTAAACTGCTTATAGCCAAGTTAATAGTCATTTTTTTTAACCTAAATCTGCAGTCCCATTACAGAAGACATATGTCTAAAGTGTAAAGTCAAGCAGAGAAGGAAATTAGAGAACAAGTTTAGGCTAGCATTATAACGTGCAACAATTTTGTTGACCAGAAGTAAATCCCTTTTTAAGCCTTATGTCAAAACACATTGACAATAGAGATGGCCAAACTTCCGAAAAAAATCTAAAAATCTGCGAATCCGCCATTAAAGTCAAGGGGAGAAAAATTTGAAATTTTAGAAGAACAACAGTTTAAATAGCAGTGGTAACTTACTATAAATGGCTCTGGGACCTGGAAAATAATCCAGGAAACATATCCCTGCGGGAAGAACAGCGAAGAACGTGGCTCAACCCGGGAACCCCTCCCGGTTCCTTAGAAGGACTTTTGTTGCCCTTACAAGCTCTCTTTGGGGCTTAAGGGGTCCCTCAGCTCGAACCGGAACCACCCCTTCCTCAGCACTTATAAGTGCCCTTGTGGCCTTTGGAAGGGCTCTTGTGTCACTGACAAGTGCCTTTTGAGGCTTAAGGGGTCCCGCAGCGCGTACCGGGACCCCCTTGCCACAGCCCTTGCGGCACTGACAAGTACCTTTGTTGGGGGTCCTAGTTTCAAGCAGCTCGAACCCAGGACCCCCATTGGCTCTAAGAAGTCTTTTTTTCTTCCCAGCTGGCGACACCAACTCTGCTGATATTGCCAAAACCAGGCGATATCACTGCGGTCGCCAGTGACACTGCCGTCACTGGTGCTGCTGGCATCTTTATCTGAAGTCTTCCTTCATTCTTCTCAGTTGGTGACACCAACTCTGCTGATGTTGGCGACATCGGATGAAGTCACTGCCGGCGCTAGCATACAAAGTAACATAGTAACCAAAGCGCCGATGTGAAGAAGGACCAAAGCGCCGGTGATGTCACTGGTGGCCACAATGACAGCCTGGTGACGGCGACATCAACGGAGTTGGTGTCGGCAGCTGAGAAGAAAGAAGACATGCCTCCAAGGGCTCTTCTAAGAGCCAATGGGGGTCCTGGTTTCGAGCTGCAGGATTCCAACAAAGGCACTTGTGAGGGCCACAAGGGCACTTCTAAGTGCCAGGGAGGGGGCACAAGCTGCGGGACCCCTTGAGACCCAAAAGGCACTTGTACACCAGGATCTAGTAACTTGCTCTTAGTATGGCATGATTTTATACAATATCCAGCAGCTTTCTATAGTTTCTCTGGTATTTTGTTGTTCCTTAAAATATAGTAACATAGTAATTGAGGTTGAATAAAGACATAAATTCATCTAGTCCAACATTTACAACCTCCTCTTTAACCCTACCTAACAGCTGATCCAAAGGAAGGCAAAAAACAAACAAACAGCTAAACAGTAATTTCCTTTACATCAGCTAAAACATAAAAACACTAAACAACTTATAACATATGCAAAACGTGGAACCTTTTCAGCCATATAATCTGTGGTATTGCATGACTATAACATACAAAATAAAGAAAGTAGGTAGGGAGAACAATGTGAGGAAAAATTTAGTAGCTTTAATTATTACTTTTTCTTTGATATATCAAAATATATGACATATACTGTTAAATTGGTAAATTACAACTAAAAGGTAATGAACCCCATTCCCTTCTGCTATACACAGGGAGAATACCTAAAGTGTTAGATTCTCACCCCTAGAAATTCAGAAGATCTGCAAAACATTTTCACCAAAATTGCACATTATATCCGGTCTGGTCCAGTCCTGTCCCTTCAATAGATGGCAGGCCAACCTTGTTCCAGCTGTAATTTTGATATACAATTTCCCCTATCAGCTGAATCTCCAGTAGTTGAGGACCTAGAATTTTAGATCCTTGTCCGGTTTACAGTTGTCAATAATTGTATATACGTATAAAACATGTACTAGTTACTCATCTCGAAATAGTGACTAACAAATAAAATTCACACCAAACTATTCATGCTCAAACTTGACTGCAATTCATAAGCTATACATATGGAGAGCATTATAGTCCCCTTTATTCAGACCTCACATATTACCTAATTTAACCTTCTTTTACCTTACAGGGCATTTTATAAACAATTAAAACACTCATATACATACATACAGACAAATCTGTCTCCATTTTGACCTACCAACCCATGCCTAATCTACATCCTATTTTACAAATATATTCATATTCCTGTAGAAGGGAAGGGGGTTTTATTAACCCTTTAGTTCTCCTTTAATTATCAGATGAAGCGGGAATAATTAAAAAAATATATATGTGCACAGAATTTGTTTTATAAATTTATCAAAAAAAGTTTTCATGTTTATTTTTTATTTCTATTCCTTCTAAACAGTTGCTTGCGTACTTGTACATTTTCATAAGAATTGTTTAGGAATAGTAATACGAAATCAGAAGATACAGGTTTCATATCAGAGATAAGACATTTTCTTGCAGGAAAAAATGAAGGCCTTTGATTCCTGGCAGAAATGTTTGTATTCTGTCTTCTTAGTGCATATTCCTACAGAGGATTGGAGCACTGGGAGTTTTTCATAGGCTGTCAAAATACAGATTCAGCTGTAAAAAATGAAAAATATTAAACTAAAATCAGCACAAGTTCACCCATTTACTGCATGCTTCTTCCTAACTTTTTTTATTATGGGCTCTTTCATAGTATTAATGACTTGATATCCCTTAAATATACTGTATGGAAGCAGTAGTGCCATATTGTCGGTCCATTAATTAAATCCTCCTGTTAAATTTGTTCTTTCACTGTATAAGACTAGAGATGGCCGAAAATCTGAAGTTTCTTTCCGTTTTTGGATTTACGGAACTCGGAAAAACTCGAAGATCCATAAATCCGAAAACAGAACTTACTTTCGAGGGTTCGGAATATATTTTTGAGGGTTACCGAATGTACGAGGTTGTTTTTGGTAACCCTCGAAAATAACCTTGAACGTTCGATAACCATCAAAATTACGATCAATAACTGCTTTTAAGTTTCAGATCGTATTTTTGAGGGTTATCGAAGGTTTGGGGTTATTTTCAAGGGCTACCGAAAAAAAACTTGAACATTCAATAACCCTATCAGAAACTACTTTCGCCTTTCTGATTGTAATTTCGAGGGTTGGCTAACGTTTGAGGTTATTTTCAAGGGTTACCAAAAATAACCTTGTACATTCGGTAACCCTTGAAAATATGTTCTGAAGTCCCAAAATTCGAAAGATCCACCCGGTTTCGGACAGAGCGTTCAGATTGCTGAACCAAGAGGTTCCGTGTTATATCTGGGTCCAAGTTGAACCCTGATCCCATCTCTATATAAGACCACACACACCTGCTGGAAGTTTAGACTATGAATCCATCACCCTTGCTATACAGCTTTCCTTTATTACAGTGCAATACCTTGCATTCTACCCACTTTCAGTGTCACAATATGTGCTCTAATCAAAAGTTCTGGACAATGTTTTTTTTTACCTACATTTCAGAGATATCTTTGATTTTTTTTCTCAGATTCATGTTACATTTCACAGTAGTAGACTTTATACAGTACTGTATGTGATAATTTAGACAATATATTTTGTTAGAAAGGCTATGCATTATATTGTTAGCTAGACCTTTTCTTATTTATTTCTATTATAGTCCTAAGATCTATAACCCTAATAGATCTGAACCCTAATTCTGGACCATAAAAAGTTAATTAAACAAAGCTATTACTCTTCTCTGAGCTATCTGAGCAATGGTTAACTTCTCTAGTTGCCCACTGGGCCAGCTGACTGTTTCTAGTGCTTTTCCTGGCAGTGAAAAAAATTCTAACGCTTAGTAAATCTAACAAATTGGTACAAATTGAGATTTGCAGAAAAATTTACAGAGCGAAGCATTATTTAAAGATCTTTTTGTCTCCTTGAGCCCCCATACACGCCATCTATAGTTCAATCAATTTTGCCGAATTTGATCGAATTGTTTGGAATATCAAAGCCAGTTTCCCGATCATTATTATATATACTGCAAACCAATTAGCGATACTGATTTGTTTATTGAAATGAAGATCCTGCAATGCAATAGACCCTTTGTGAGATTTACTGCATCGCAGGATCACAGTCATGTAATAATTGCCATATTATACCTCATCAAGTAGACGTTAAGTTTTGTGCTAAATAGTAGAGAGAAACACAACTTATGGTGTTTTGCGTCGGGTGTGCCACGCTATCTCCAAAAAGTTTTGGAAACAGCCCAAGCCCCCAAAGTTGGTGTAAAAACTACTATTCAACGTCAACCAAAAGGGTAGAAGGTCCTACTTAAAACTTCTCCTCCTTAAAGGGGAAGTTCAGTGCAAATACATATGCTTTTCAGAAAAAAGAGCAACATTTTTTCATTCCAATGACCTTAATCTGCCCATTTAGCATTGTGTCTGTGTATAAATAAATGCAACAGAAATACTGACTTTCTGTTTGCAGGACCCCTAGTAGAGACCGTTATGGTCTTGCCCTTGACCCAGGGCTGGGGTTGATTCAGTTGCTCAGTAGAGATCTGAGCATCTTTGACCCACCCAACAGCCAATCAGTAGAGATTACTGTTAGGAACATTCCAAGGGTGTGGTGCATCCTTGAAAGAAGAAGGACCGTTAGAACCTGAAATGGCAGCTCACTAATGTCAACAGCAGTGAACAGCAAAGGGTATAAAATCAACTGATTTTTCAAAATGGGAGAGAATATGTAGAATAACTAAGAAGGCATTACACAAACTAACAATTTAACAAATATTGATCATTTCTACTGAACTGTCCCTTTAACACTACCTGTGTATTAATTTAATACTATCTTTAATGTTTTCTAACTTTACTTTTCTTTACAAAAGCCATATGTTTAAAGGGTATATCCACCCCCAAAACTATAATTTTCCCCACTACTGGCCCCACTCTGCAGTGTTAAAAAATCCTTACCTTCTTTCTCTCCCCCCAAATGTTTCTCCTTCAATGTTTGTCCAAAGACCCAGAAAGTTAAGAACAGGAGCCTGTCTGTGAGTGAAAATGTTTTTGCCTCATACCTTTCCTCTGAGATGTTTCTGGCATGCACAGTGATGCCCTCCACACCCTTCCCTTTTTTGAAAGTGGAGATATCCTTTAATATTACCGGTAGTCTGTTTTAGGGACTTTTGTCTTTAGCCTGTGTGTTTCACATTGGGTCTTTAATAGTTGTCATCTTGCAATGCCCTCACGTCATCTTAAGTTTCTCTTCATCTTGAGTTTCTCTTATACTAAATTTTCCTGTTTCTTACTTCATTTCATGGTTGCTGATGTATATCCTATTTAAAAATTTCTTTAAGCAGGGGATAAACTTCTCCTGAATATTGCAACACACACTGAACCTCCATATCTTACTCTGCATAAATATAAGCCTGCTAGAGAATTTCTTTACACTAACTGAATAACAAATTAATTTTCACAGGAGTCATAACCCGTAGAGCTACAATCCCTCTTTAGCTACATAAACAACACTGAGGATTCAACATTACAGATTCATACATGCTGGTCTAGATTTTGCAATTAAGGATTACAAGAATTTTGTAAAAGTTTTTTTTAATGAACCCAATTAAGCTGATCCACAGTTTTAACCTGAAAGCAAACACCCAATATTTCTCTGGTAGGGTTTCATTAAGAAATAATATGCTGCACTCTTTACAATTAGGGACTTCGACATTCAATAATTTTCACCAACGTTTTTAGTAGGTGAATTACCCAGTAATACAGGGCAATGGTACTTAATTATCACTAATCTTAAATCTGCTTCCCCCCCCTTCCCTGACCTTCCTATCACTTGTTTTTTAGCTCTGGCAATATTACTTTTTAAAGAGGGCGGGGCACAGCTAGTTAGAAAGAACTGTCAATCACCCAGACCCTCCCCCTGGCACACTACATGTAGAAACTACCCATTCCATAAAAATAAAGCTTATTTCTCTGTCACTGCATGGCTAATGGTTTGAGCATTAAGATCAGAAAAGGTAATAAGCATTATCTGTTTCTCTGTTCTCTTTCTGTGCTGATAACACCCAATACTGCAGTTAGTTTACTACTGCTTACTAAAGTCCCAATGTAGCACTGTATATAAAGAAATCAATTACAAAGCCCCCCCACACACACACACTCAAACTCCTACAGCTAAAACTTAAAGCTGTACAGCTACAGAGCAAAAAGGGATTGAGTTAAGCAGCATTAAATATATAGACAATGTTAACCTGGGTATGAGAGGGGGAGATGCAGAGATGGCATTATTGAAAAAAGAAGCTAGGTGGATCTTCTGTCTGGGCACTATGAGTCCGGAGGGCCTTAATGGTGAATGGGACCTCACTCCGTTTATTTAGAATTATGAACTCTCCCCCCATTATTACTTTTTCTACTTAGGAGGAAACATGGTTGTCCGGATACATATGCACCTGTTGGATGATCTACAGAGCGTATCTATACACATTACGTTTGTGGAGATGGATTTATGGACGATGTTTGGATTTTGGATTCCTGTGCTGTGTTCTTCGCCTGGGATGGTCGACGTCTGGATTCAGATTCTGTGTCTTACCCATGGATATACCCACTGGAAGTGCTCACTTCGATGGGTCGGACTATTGGAAGTACGGTACACCTCTGGATGAACCTGAGAGACGTGTTTGTCTGCATTACTATATGTCTGTACATTTGACCCAAAAGGGTTGGGATGCTTTTGGAGGATGATTCATATTCTCCTGTATCTGCAACTCATATACCCTGCAATTGTATCTTGGATTCCCTTTCATATTATTTTTCAAATATTGAACTGTCTAAATGGATATGATCCCTGGAATTATTTACCATGATGCATTGGTCCTTTTGGAACCAGACATGTTTTTTCACTACCTCCCTCTGCTGACAATAATATATAACAAATCTGACAAAAGGACAATGGGTGGCGCAACAGAGATGTTTATATATTTTCTACTAATGATGAACTCCGCTTGGACTTGATGTTTGCAATTACTTTATTTACGATAATGGTATTTTTCCTGTTGTTCTAGCTGCGATATTATTTCTAATCCCGGGCTGTATCTGCGGCCGATTATGGTGTTTACACATTTAGATCTCATGAGTTATTGGGGATCTGGTTGTATGCTTACTATTCTTTGATTATATACATACCTGCCAATGAATAGATTTATTATATCCTTTTGGTGACATTGGTGCTTTACTGGATATTTGGTTCTTCTATGTGGTTATAAGTATGTAAATATGCCGTTGTTATCACTATACGCCTGAGATGCCAGTTTGTAGACCTATACCTCCCCCCAACACTAACTATGAATAATGGTTGTTTGGTTGTAGTAGCTAGCTACACGAATAGAGGGGTTACGCTACACGAATAGAGGGGTTACGCAATGTTGCCTAGGAACGGGCAGACGCCGCTTGACTCGCGGTACTCGCGAGACTTGCCTATGCTGGTTGCCTGGTTGTAGTAGCTAGCTACACGAATTAAGGGGTTACGCAATGTTGCCTAGGAACGGGCAGACGCCACTTGACTCGCGGTACTCGCGAGACTTGCCTATGCTGGGTATGAGCTGACGCTATTCAGTCTGTAGACTTGTGGGATCCGCGAGACTCTTTCAAGGGGGGCGGATACATTGTTGTTTGGCCACGCAGTATGGGAGCATTGTAACTCGGTGTCAGTAGTCACGTTATTTTTGTGATCTCTTAGAGCTTGGTCACGTGGGGCGGAGGCGCCGAGACTACTAAGAGCTAGATCAGTCCCATATGGGTTAAGGTAGGAGGTTCCCTGGGTGCTTAGTGTGCAGATTGTTCCAATCATTATTTGCTGTGTGTGCAGATTGATCCTATCAGAACTTAGGGGAGGTATCTCTCGGGCTTTAAAAAGGGGGCTATGGGGTGGTGCTTGGTCACTTCCTCAGTTGAGAAAGTCCGTGGTCGGACGAAACGCGTCCTGCTCTTTGTTGATTTTAACTGCTCCTGTGCTCCTGTCTGGTCATTTAAAGGGCTAAGTATTTTTCATTCTCTATCTTTCTAGCCTGGGGATCTGCCATGTGTCAGTGTCTTACTGCCTATTTGCCTCCACCTGTTTAATATATCTATGGTTCTAGCAGAATAATGAACATGTGCGTGCAGTGCTATATTGTTGTGATATTCATTGTATCCATATAGATGTTATTACTCTGCATTTAGATATGTACTTCTATTGAATATACTTATGAGACTAACTGCTGTTAGAATTGCTATCATTGATTGTATTTGTGTAATCATTTACTACAAACATCAGCAGGTGTGTGAATGAGTGAATGGGTATACCGGTATATCATAATGAGTATGTTGAAATTGAATCAGGAGGTACACAGGAAGTGTTTTTAATGTTTTTTTGCACTTTTTTATTGCCCTCCGGGGTTGGTTATCATTGCACAAATAAAGATACCTTTTATCTATACTAACTAGTGTCTATAGTATAATTGATTATTCTAATTACTACCCCTGCTGGGTGTGCCCTATCTAATCCACAAGCTGTTTTCTCTGTACTTTGATTATCACTTATTGTGGAAGGAGCACCCTAGTCTAATTGGGGATATAGGTTACCCCTATATTTTGCAGTAGTGCCGGGCTTTATACTGGTTTCTTTCCGCATTAAATATATAGAACAGGATAAAGGTAAGTAATTTTTTTCAGTTGAGTGTCCCTTTAAATGATTGCAAATGTAAATAGAAAATATGTCTTGTTGTGTCCTCCTTGTTTACAGTTCAATCATAGTTTTCTTGACAATAGGGATATGTTGGAGTTTTGACCCAAACCTGATGCCTAGACCTAGACGATTTACCCAGAGCTGCTGGGCAAAAATCAGATGTTATTTACCATTTGAAAGCTAACATCTAATTGGTTGGTTTAATTATCAACAGGGAGATAAATAAAAGTTCTCATCGTTAAAAATTGTGCTAGTTTTGTCCCAACCAATCCGATGTTATTTACCACTAGAAAACTAACATCTGATTGGTTGGGGCAACCTTGGTACCATTTTTAACAATAAGAACTTTTATTATATCTCCCTGAAGAACTTTTATTGAATCTCCATGGAGATCTATAAATAGCGAGACTGCTAGTTGCGTCTTTTTTGAAACAAATGCAAATATTGAGGTAAAGTTGCTCTAACCGAAGTTGTGTGTAAATCCCTTTTGGGGGTTCTATTAAGTATTACATCCTCTTGTTAGAGTTTCCACTTTACAGGAAATGCATACAGTATTTGTGGAAATGGTGTTGCATCTAATTTAATATTTTTTCCCAAACATAACAAAATCTAACCTTAAAATAAAAACTAATATTCACATAATTGTATATTCACATAGTATGTGTGAATTATGAGTATTCAGTCAGTCAATTGATTTATTAAGGATATACTGTGATAAAACTCTGGGGAATAGATTACATAACAATTACTGGAATTTTCCCTCAGTTTCAAATACAAAGTGTGTTGTTTGTTTCTACAAAATATGATTCTGTAAAAGGTATCATTCTGTTTATCAGTATTTTATTTATATACTTTCTTTTGTTTTACTTATTTCAGAAATTCCTAATACTACAATTTTATCCACCTTAATACAAGTGCATGACCTCAACTGAAACACATCTCTACTGCTAATTCTTTTTTATTGATCTGGCAGCACAGTTTTTACCTGATATGACATTACTCTTTCTCCCATCCAGAAAATTCTCTTGAGACTAATGATTTGTAATGTTACTTTCTAGTTTAATTGAACTTCTAAAACATACAGTAGAAACACAATGATGTATCTTTAGGTTTACTCCAGCACATTCTTCTCTAATCTCACCCCCCCTCCAAAAAAAACCCAATAATAACCTGGTCCCAGTTTTTCTATCATCTTAACAGAACAAAGATAGAGTTTAACATCCCAAGAGCCCCTCTGATCTTTTTTTATTTGCATCTGTTCTGCTATGTTACCATTTTTAACAATGCACAACTGACCTACATAATGCCAGTTATAGCATTTTTCATGCAAACATGTTTCCCGTTATTTAGGTAAATTTACTTGCAGAACCTTCGGCAAAAAATTTAATAATAAGTTTATATTTTGCTAAATTTGCAAATAAATTTTCTTATGGGAAAAGCTACATGCAAGATGTAATCTGTGGTGATCTGTAATAAGGTCTATTAATATATTTTGAAATATATAAAAAAATTTATACAAAAAAATATATAAAAAAAATAAAACAGGCAAAATATAAAAATAAAAGGGCAATTTCAAAAACTGGGTTTGTTATTAATCAATTAAGTAATTGATGCTTTTGCAAATGCACAATTCATACTATACATACATTAAACACTTACAGGGAGATTCAATAAAAGTTCTTATCATTTAAAATGGTGCTAATTTTGCCCCAACCAATCAGATATTATTTAACATTTGAAAGCTAACATCTGATTGGTTGGGGCAAAATTAGCACCATTTTTAACGATAAGAATTTTTGTTGAATAACCCTGTTAAAGTTTTGTTACTTTGATTGTAGTGATAACATTATTGTACACTAGTAAAAACAAGTTTAACAGAATAAACAGGAAGCAGAGCACATATCTAGGGTATCATGAGGACCACTCACAGTTTATTCAAACTAGTTTATTCTAGTAGAATAAAACTAGTTGAATAATACTCTGGTTAACAGGACACTGTACCACCCTAGCATCAATACAGGAGTGCGAGGAGAACACAATCAAAAGTAGATAGTTCCCCCGCACACCTATAGTATATTGTTGAAATCACTGGGTGCTGCTCCAAAAACCATAGCCAATGGTAATAGTATCCAAACAGAAGCAATTCAGAGTGCACTCCAGTCTTGAGTATTTAAATCAATTTATTAAACACGTGACATTTCGGTGTCCGTGCGACACCTTCCTCAGACGTATGAGGAAGGTGTAGCACGGACACCGAAACGTCACATGTTTAATAAATTGATTTGAATACTCAAGACTGGAGTGGGCTCTGAATTGCTTCTGTTTGAGAACACAATCAAGAAACACATTTGTAGGATGCAGCCTGTAATGTAATTTTATTAAAAAATTACTAAAAATACAGTTTGACCAACACCATAATGACAAATATATGAAATGTTTCTACCAGAATTAATTAACTTTTATGAGGATCAAACGTTCTAGAAGTTTAAGGTAGGATCATTATTCTTGGTTTAAGGTAAAGCCTTACCAAAAGCTATCCAGTAATATTGTGGCGAGACCCACACTTCATTTTTAACTACTAGTCAAACGGGGGGGTCCCATGATGGCGCTGTGTGTGGACACACGCTTAAGGAGCTCTGGGACTTTTTATTGTCTTGTTTATACGCTAGGTAGAAATACTTTATTTCCACATCCTTGATTTACTTTCAATTTACTTTCATTTAACTCTCAAATCTGGTGATAACCCTCCAATGTGGCATTCGCTAACCCTCAAATTCGGCGATAACTGAGCTTAATCACAAATGGTCAGGCTGTCTCCCTCACTTAACTCCTGATCAATACATGGACTTAGCCTGAAAACACGGCAGACAATAACAAGCAGATTTACTTCTATATCCCTCATCAAGCTTATTTAATGCCATGCCAACTTAGCAGTATGGGACAATGCTATTCTGCTGATTGTCCAAAATCCTATACCCCAGACTTGGATTTTTGGCAGCTTTTTTGGGAATGCTTGGTTAAAAAAATTCATGTTTTTTTTTTTTGCAACAGAACCTCCATCTGGAAGTATCTCACTCTCAGGAGCAATGCATACTAATGTGGCTATGTATGGAGAGGCGATATCGGGTATTTGTATCTTAAGGCCATGTTAGCCAATGTACCACGGTTAATGCCACTTTAAGACACAAATAACAGCGGTTGTGGTGGTTTGCAAACCAAAGTACTTAACCAATAGCAGTTCTTTAGGACAAAAGCAAATGGCAGGTATTTAAGATTTGGAAGAGTTTAACACCATTTGCTATGCAAAGAGAGATGATATCGGCTCAGTGCATTGCTCGACAATAGAGAGCGATATCGACACTCAGTATATCTACTATATAAAGTAGAAATCTTGTATGTATATATGTACAGTATGTATGTATGTATGTATGAATGTATGTATATATGTATGTGCTCACCACACAGCCAAACCCCTGAACGCACCCACATAATGGCAATGCCCTCTGAAAGGGCCGACGCCCATGAAGTCCAGTTTGAACAATAAAAAGCCTGCACGTCTCCTGTAGACAAGATTCCTATCAATGGGAAACAGACAAACTAAAATACTTAGGAATACACTTGTGTTTACCTACAAAAACATATTCAAAACAAACTATGAACCACTCATAAACGATATATGCAACAAAATATAGACAAATGGAATATCCTATTCTTAAAGTTAAATGGCAAAATCTCATTAATAAAAATTATGATTCTAATTTCCTATACTTATTTATATGGAAGACATAAAACAATATACATACCTGGACGCATTGGAAGAGAAGATTCCTTTCTTCTCATTGAGAGTCTGGAACAAAGCAAGAGAAATAACAATTAAAGAAATAGCTCAAGGAAATGAAATATACACATATACACAACTACAAACTAAATATAATTTCCCAAATAATAACCAGTACAAATATATCCAAATGAAAAGCTTTATATATAAAAAAAACTTCCAAAATCTCCACATACAACACTATCAAACGAAACCACAAAATATTTTTCGAAAAACTGTGATAGCACCAAAAAAGGAATAACAATAATATACAAATCACTAAGCAATAGAATGATCCTACAAATTACATCTAATATTCTCAAACAGATATTAACAAAATATTTACTTTAGATCAATGGGAACAAGCGATACTAGCCACATATAAATAAACAAAATGTGCTTCACACTGGGAAACAAACAGAAAGATTCTACATAGGAATTATTTAACACCAGTATTATTGTCATGTATATATAAAACAACGGACAGACTATGTTGGAGAAAATGTGGACATGAGGGAAATCTAATCCACATAATGTGCCCTAAAATAAATAAACTGTGGAGAAAGATTTTTGGAAGAACAGGATACGGGAACAGGATACGGGAATTCACATGATGATATTCCATATCATTTAAGCTATAAGATTGGCTATAACAAATAAATGGAAGTCTGACAATATTCCCTCAATGAGAGAAATTAAAGGAGAACTAAAGTCCCAAGACAACATTGTCTCAATCGACAGAGCACATTCACAAACACACAAGCTGTGTCTCATGTCTCCCTTTGCTGTGCATACTGGGTGATTTATGAAAATAACCTGTGTTTACTAAGGGTCAGCTCCCATAATTCACCTTATCTGGGAACACCCAGCTAAGTGTGCACCGGACACTTCACAGGAAACTGCAGTCTTGCTTCCTGGAAGCTGACAGCCAATCATGTTACAGCTCAGAGATCCCTCCCTCTGACACAGAACACAGATATCAGTGCATTTTTTGTGTAAACACATTAGAAATGCTCCTGTCCCTAACACTGATAAATTCCTTTGCTTTTCATACAAAAAAGAAAACTAATCTTTGCAGTGTATGTCTTTGCTAGCATGGATGAAAGAAACAGAACATTTAACATTTCAGCAAAAAATAAAAGTAAGTATGGGAAATCGAACCAGCAACCTTCTATATTGTGTCTTTCTAAAAAGATGAAGGAGACATAGTGTTCTCCGAAACGTTGTGTATTTGTGTGATGCAATAAACAGAATATTTTCTGAGATACAGTGTGCGCTTCCATCAACCTTTTTCTGCTTTCTAAAAAGAAAGCTTTCTACCTCTATGCCACATGGGCTAATAAGTAATGAACCAGTACATGTAAATAAAAAAAGGGAACATGGGGAATCAAACCTGTGTCCCAAAAGTCTGATTTTTTTCCTAACCCAGCAATTTA
The DNA here is from genome assembly GCA_019447015.1 of Hymenochirus boettgeri. Lineage (NCBI taxonomy): Eukaryota > Metazoa > Chordata > Amphibia > Anura > Pipidae > Hymenochirus > Hymenochirus boettgeri. Next base: position 157,644,469 of record CM033473.1, on the reverse strand, counting down.
GCAGAACACGCCACAGGTGAACTCTCAATTGATAGAAGTAAATGCAAGTAAAATCAGTTTACTATTTTGTATTGCTACTGGAAGACTGTCAGTAATTCACGCTGGTGATAAATAACAGAGCTGCTATATATAAAGTTTGTACATATGTAGAAACTTCATATTTTTCTAGAAACATGGAAACAAACAAACAAAAAAGCACTAAACTCAGGCAGTTGACTATGTTATATTGTTTCATAAGTAAACTAGGGGATTTGAACTTGTGACTTCTTGGTCTGTTTGCTCCTAAACACACAGCATTTACATGGTACGCCACCAGCAACTCAACTGTGATCACAGAGATGCTAGAAACTCTGCACATAGAGACAGTGAATCCTGGGGTCAGGGGGCGTGGCTCTTTGAAGCCAACATAGGCTATGAGTTGTACTGGCAACAACATGGAAGCCTCCTTTGTTACAGAATCTATTACTTATATCTACTAAATACAAATAACTAGAGAAAAATCTTTCAATGTGTATTCTGGGGAGAAAAACTTTCACATTAGGATCTGAAAAAACGAAGTTTAGTTCTCCTTTAAAAATAGAATAAACCTCAAAAACAATATGAGGAAATATTTAGTTTAACAAATAATACACATCTGAAATTTCTAGAAAAATGGGCATTATGGATATAAATAACAACATGGCCAGTCTGATTTCTGACACCTGTAGACTGATATCCTGTAATCACTATATAAATGCAACGAACCATTGTCAAGCAAATCTCATCTACTTATCATTATTATTATTGTTATTTATCTGAATATTATAATTATAATTGTAATCGACACTAATAAACCTGACGTATAATACATTGAAATGTTTATTTTACTGTTTTGTATAATATTTATAAAATTCTAGTGCAAAGATTGTTAAAAAAAAAAAGAACTGTGTCCTTAAAACCTGCACATTTATTAGAACAATAATATATGTATAGTTATTGACCTACTATAATGTACTACTATCTACGCAACAGATGTTTATGTCTAACAACCATTATCTCACCATTATGTTGGATTTTCAACAAAACCCCCCCACAAATTTTTAAAAAAAATCAAAAATACCAGTAAAACATACTACCAATTTGGTTTACCTTTAAGGTAAACAGCTAGGACATGGGGAAAGCCTATCAATGCCCCCAATCCACCCTATTCACACCTTACCCAAATCCTGCCCATTCCCAGACAAAGCGCATCATTATGGGACATTCATTTTGAGGGGAATGTGACAGCGAAATCAGGATGGTTGGGTTGTTTGGTTTGGGTCTGGCTCTCTTGCCATATGTTGCTGGAGAATAAGAAGTTTACTGTACTGCCAAGTTCCAGCCACCAAACCTGTCATGCGTGAAACTGGTGTGCACACATTAGTGTAAGTAGAATACATTTTCTCCCAGGAATTGTATGAATAGTTACTTGAACATAAAAGGCATTTTACCTTTGTATGGTACTGTATGTTTATCCCTCCTTTTTCCTATTTACAGACTGATAAGAAAGAAGCCTGCAAAGTCTTAAAAGAGAAGCAGCACTTAAAGCTATTTTCATAAAAGCTGCATTTTAAATGATGTATTCATTGTCACAAAAAAATAGCGATAAAAAAGGAAAGAAATACATCATATAATGGGCACCAGTAAATAAAGTACATTTGCTGCTGTTTGTTTGTACCTTCATATTTATGTGTTGCGTTCTCTGCTGAATTATTACCAGGAACCATATCAACAGCACTTTGATTGGTTGTGCATTTAGGGCTGATACACACATTGATCAACCAGAAACTGAATTATTGTTTGTATCCTGTTTTTCAACAAAATATGTTGCTTTGAATGCAAATTTTCCTGGCATAGAGCTGGGTACACACACTGCAGATCTTTCTAAAGATCCCTCTATTCACAGACCCTGGCATTATCCCTGTGTGAAGCATAGGGAGAAAGCTTAGGACTGCACATTTCCCTCAGCTGCGGCTGGCTCCCTATACTTTAAAGGATAAGTGCACTGTAAAATCAAGTTATGTTCAGTTGGAAGCTGCAGCATTAAAAATACTGTTGCCATATTTTTTTTCAGAGCCTACCTTTGCAGTTTGAAAGTTGCTGACATGTTGTTTCTGCTTAGCTGAATGGTTAGCTCTGCGACATGCGCACAGGACGTCGCAAAGGAAATAATATTCCTACACACAGAAAAAAGGTTTTATAGGTGGGGGATGAGATTCAAAGATACTGGTTGTCCTGACACTGCAGGCAAGACAGGTTTCCGCTTACTCAGGTGCTTCTGTCCAGAGCATTAAATATCCAAAAGAAGGAAAGCTGGAACCAAAGAGCTTGGTGCTGATAGTGCTATTTATTAATACACAACATGTTTCGGGTCCAAACACCCTTTATTAAGTATAACCAGTTACCATTGAGACATACCTATATAGGTGTCTCTCAGGAAGTGACCTCATACAACTAACAGTAGCAAGTGACATAGTAAAACATTCCCTCCCCCTAGGTGATAGGAAGGGAATAAAAAACCTGTAATCCCACCCACTTGTGAAATAGTTCACCAATGTTCCAAAACAGTAGAGTCCATTAGTCCATAGTTCATGTGGTACTGCCACTTGGGCCTACCATCAAAAGGTCCATAATTAGTCCATAAATCAATTGAATATAATCCATGTGAATCCATGGGGATCCTAAAAGGGCAAAAAACGGAAAACAAGGCAATAGTGCAATAGTATATAGTCTGCCATATTAGTACAACTATCACTACTTATACTATGGGCTTACCCAACCAGATGAGCGAGTCTAAGCAGACATTTCAATATCTGTAAGAAACAATATATAAATAGTGAGTATCAAATAAAACAATTTATATTAATACTCTCATTAAGACTGTATGGTGTAAGGCAATTGAGTCTTTTAATCCAGATCAACTCTCTCTCTCTGTAATAGAGTTTTTTTGGTGTCACCCCCTCTCTTGTGGGGGGTAACTGTTTCCAGTACAAGCCATTAAAACTGGTTCTGGTTGTGACCCATCTCTTTATAGTGTCTTAACACCGAAGTGTCTGTGTACATGTCTGCTGAAAAGTTTTTGATTCACTTACTAACACCTAGGGTGAGGGAATGTTTTACTATGTCACTTCCTCTTTTATGTTGTATGTTGTCACTTCCTGAGAGACACCTATATAGGTATGGCTCAATGGTAACTGGTTACACTTGATAAAGTGTGTTTTGTCGTGTATCAATAAATAGCACTATCAGCACCAAGCTCTTTGGTTCCAGCTCTCCTTCTTTTCTTATTAGGTAGGGGGATGAATAAGACAGAATGGATACGGAGGGAGGGGGGTACTCCCCTGTGCATGACACTGTCCTTATTGAGGTTAAAGAAGCAGCAGGGACCGGATGACTCACTGACAGCTCCAACTAAGTTTTTTCAACTTTGGACAGTCACTGCAGGAGAACCATTTGGAGCAGACATTTTGGGTAAGGATTTTTGGGTCCAGCAGTGGGTGAAATTGCAATTTATCACTTTAGTTCTTACTCTCGCAATATGGCTAAAAATTTGATTTTTAACAGAACAATAAGTTTATTGCATCCCTAAGATTTTTTTTTATGTCTTGTCTGCTCTGGTTTAAAACATAAATTTCAACATGTGAAAATGTGGAATGTAGGTTAAATTGTTGGCAGTTGGTTTAGAAAGGACAATGAACACTAACAAACTGTTAGGAAAAGGTTTGTACTTTTCAATAATTAAAAGAATATTGTGTTAAACAAGTTACCCACTAAGGGTGGAGACAAATGGAGCTGGAAATGATCCACTTCATCCATTTTGCTGAAGATGAAAAAGAAAAACTGGCTTTTTTTCATATGTGAACAGGCAAGGAATTATCACAGCATGTTATAACTTCCCACTTAACTAAATGTTCAATCATATTCCAAATACAGAATAACAGTCCTAATGAATACATTTTTTTTTTTTTGCTTCCTCAAAATTTAATGACCATCCTGATAATGGTAATACTAGATGAAGCCTTCACAAGGAATGTCACAAGAAATTCAGGATAAAACCTAATTAGTCTTTTGTGGTTAAAATGTATCCTTCAATAAACCAACCTATTTGAATTAAAAATCTTACACAAGCTAAGGCCTTGTTCACACTAGGCCCATTTTTGGCCATTTCCAGACAGAAGTGTGCTTAGCAGTACAGAACGAATCAGATTGACCCAGTATTTTTTTTGTCCATGTGTAGTGTGAACATAACCTAAAATATTCATTGTTGTCAAACTACTGTAGCAGAATGAGGTTGTGAGGAGATAATGATACAGTAGTTATAGACAAAAGGAAAGGGTGAAGAACAAAAAAAAATGCAGGCAGATTTAAGAGTCAATATAAACTACAAAGAAGGGAACGGGCAACACTTAATATATAAATATTCATATGTTTCATTATTATGAAATTGCTATGTTTGGAAGATAAAAACACAAATATCTAAAATCAGTATTCTATTTATATATAAAGGTCAAAGTGTGTATGTATGTTCCAGAAAAACTTCCAGAACAACCGAAAAGCTTGGACAAAATTGATAAGACTTATTAAACATAAGGGTCCAGAAAAAAGCATAAACTACTTTACAACTTTTACAAACCACCACTTTCCGTGTTTTTATTTATTTTATTTTTTTTCCTTTTTACCCCTTTTCATTCATGTTTAAGTTTTTTGGGGATGTGATCTGACCTGTGTGCTGCCATCTGGTGGTGAATAAAGTGATTGCCCAACAAACAAGCTTACCTGAGACACAACCTAACAAATTATTTAGCTAGCAAATCACAGAGCAGATTGCCTTTAAGGGCAGGGTGAATGGCCAATCAGATGCTCAAATCGGCTAGCCAATTTAATAGGATAGAGTGATAAACCTACACAGAAGCAGAGATTCATTTCATTATAGGGCAGCATGGTGGCTCAGTGGTTAGCAGTGATACCTTGCAGCACTGAAGTCCTGAGTTCGATTCCACCCTTGGACAGATCTTCAAGGAGTTTGTATGTTCTAACTGTGCTTGCGTGGGTTTCCCTCACAATCATAAAGACAGACTAATAAGTTGTATGTGTCAAATAAATGTACTTAGATTGTAATCTCTTCAGGGCAGGGCCTGATGTGAATGTATACCTGTAATTGTAAAGTGCTATGAAAGATGTTAGGGCTATATAAATCCATAATAATAATAGGAGCTGTGAGTGGCAGTCAGTAAATGCGGAACTTAAGAAGAGACACACAGGGCAAGAACCACAACTAAGGACAAAGACAAGCTCACGTGATTGTAATTTATTTACCTGCTTTATACAGAAACCCCATCCCTATCAATGTTGACATCCAGGACATCCCCTGGATTTTGGGTGCGGGTTGCAGCATGTAATGGTTGGATCACATTGTGGGTTTTGGTTTTCTTGCAGGTTTAATTTCGGGTGCCATTTGGCTTGCAGATCTGGCTACTTGTAGGTTGGGTTGGGTTCACTTACGAAACCCACCAGCAAAGTGGGAGTGGGGGGAGTGTAGTTTGGGTGTCTGTTTAAAGGGTAATTGTGGTTTCAAATTCTTCCAAACTAGTAAGGATTGTATAAAAACACTTCCATCATACTTTCAAAATAAAACCTACATCACATCTCTAGATAAAATGTGTGAGAAGTTATTGCTGGAAAGGTTCAGCAATATTACTTCCTGCTTGAACACTTTCTGTTTTCAGCCATGTGACCAGCTTGTAGTCATGTAATCAGCCTCTGCCTGCATTACAAGGCTCCCCTTCTTAACTGTCAATTTTTTCCCCAGGTACTTCCTGATTTCCACAACATTAAAGGGCAACTCCACCCTCACAAGAACATCTTTTAGAAAGAATGGCCTCTTTAAAATATGTTGATATATCATAGTTTGTCCTATGAATTCATTACTGTATGCCTGCTATGCTTCTGGAGGCCTAATGGAAACTGAGCGATTAAGAAACCCGTACTGAGCCTGTACTGTGCCTGGGCATGCTCAGAAGAGGCAGACAGGGGATCAGCATTCAGTCATTGGCTGTGATGTCAACTGTCAAATCCATAACTGACAGTTTCTAACTGGAAGAACCAGGAAGCAGAAACGGGAAATAAGACATTGTGCAGGATTTCAGGTTAGACTTATATATTTCAGATTTCAAACTATTACCGTTTAGGGTTTTGGGGGGTGATTTACATGTATGTAAGTTTTCATTTTGGGGCTGGACTTGCCCTTTAAAGGGCAAGTCCAGCCCTGAAATTTATACTGAATACTTATATACAGGTAAATCACCCCCCAAAACCCTAAACTGTAATATCTGTTGTATTCAATTAGATCAACTGGACTTGAAGTTTAGTTCTTGAAGACGTTTCGCTAGTCATCCGACTGGCTTTCTCAATTCAGAATGACTTGTACAAGAATCTAAATTTCTAAATTGCTCAGTTTCCATGAGCCATCCAGAAGCATAGCAGGCATACAGTAATGAATTCATAGGACAAACTATGATATATCAACATTTTTAAAGAGGCCATTCTATCTAAAAGATGTTATTATGAGGGTGGAGTTGCCTTTTAAGTCTTAACTGAGCATGCTTCTCCCCCGGGGCGGATGGACGGGGCAGAGGTCAGGTGACCTATGTAATAAAAAAAAACATGGCTACCAGTATGTAATGAAATTCCCATGTCCACTAGTATGTAATGAAATTCCTATGGCTACCATTATCTAATGAAAATTCCAGTTTGCTGCTAGTATATACTGATTTTGCCAGTTTGCTAAACTGTAATAATTTGAAACCTGAAATAGTCTAACCTGGAATCCTGCACAATGTCCTGTTTCCCTATTTCTGCTTCCTGGTTTTTCCAATTAGCAACTGTCAGTTATGGATTTGACAGTTGACATCACAGCCAATGACTGAATGTTAATCCCCTATCTGCCTCTTCTGAGCATGCTCAGGCTCAGTACAGGTTTCTAAATTGCTCAGTTTCCATGTGGCCTCCAGAAGCATAGCAGGCATACAGTAATGAATTCATAGGACAAACTATGATATATCAACATATTTTAAAGAGGCCATTCTATCTAAAAGATGTTATTATGAGGGTGGAGTTGCCTTTTAAGTCTTAACTGAGCATGCTTCTCCCCCGGGGTGGATGGGCGGGGCAGAGGTCAGGTGACCTATGTAATAAAAAAAAACATGGCTACCAGTATGTAATGAAATTCCCATGTCCACTAGTATGTAATGAAATTCCTATGGCTACCATTATCTAATGAAAATTCCAGTTTGCTGCTAGTATATACTGAATTTGCCAAATTGCTACCAGTATATATACTGAATTTGCCAGTTTTCTACCAGTTTAATGGAATACCGTGCCTATGTGTTATTCATTTGTGTATCTCTGTCTACACCTTATCTCTGTCTATCTATTTCTCTGTCTTTCTATTTATAACTTCCTGGCTGTGTATCTGTCTCTCGGTTTGTCTACATTTGTCTCTGTTTATCTCTATTAAGTACTTAGTCGGTGTGGCTTAATTGGGGTGGGGAAGGTGGCATGGCATAAAAAAAATTGCCTCGCTTCGCACAGCACATAGGTTGCCCGTGGGTGCCCATAATCTTCTCAGACCCTAGAGACGCCCCTGAGAGCAAGGTCTCTGTCTTTGCTAATGACACTAAACTTTGCAGAGCTTTGAAAACTTCAAATGATGTGCAATTGCTGCAAGCTAACCTAGATATATTATCAAAATGGGCAGCAGAATGGCAAATGAGATTCAATGTTGATAAAAGTAAGGTGATGCATTTGGGGTTAACAATCCTGTTAACAATCCTGATAACAATCCTGATAACAATCCTGATAACAATCCTGATAACAATCCTGATGTAGCACGGTGGGTTAGTGGTTAGCACTGATGCCTTGCAGCACTGAAGTCCTGAGTTCGATTCCACTCTTGGACACATCTGCAACTAGTTTGTATGTACTCCCCGTGTTTCCGTGGGGATATGATCACTTTATAATCTCTATAAACTCTCTGATGCATCGTTTACTAATTGGTCGTATCAGAGGACATGTGGACATCCTTTCTAATTAGAAGAAAAGAAGTTTAGTCTTCAGGTTAGGAAAGGTTTCTTTACAGTGAGAACAGTGAAGCTGTGGAACTGTCTTCCAGCAAAGGTGGTAATGGCAAGTTCACTGAATAGCTTTAAAAGTGGGCTAGATACATTTCTAAAACTAAATAATATTGATAATTACTGGTAGTTCTGGTTGGTCCAGGGATACTTTCTGATTGCTTTGGTGTCAGGAAGGAATTTATTTTCCCCTTTTGAACTTTTTTTTTTTTTGCATTTCTCTGGATCAACTGTTTGGTAGGGATAAAAAGAAGGGTGAAAAGGTTGACTTCATGGACGTATGTCTTTATTCAACCTCAATTACTATGTTACTATGTTACGCCAACTTCCTTTTCCCCCTCCTCCTCTTTCATTTTAAGAGTTGGTAATGTCACAGTAATTCTCATCATAGAATTATTTAATTGGACATTTGGGTCACATGATGGGGGGAAGAGTCTAAGATGTAATTTCCTGATTGGTGTTTTAAATGTGGTGTATTGCACTGAATGTTCACACTTGATAAAGGACCATGCTTCCGAAACATGTTGTTGAGATAATAAATATTGATGATCACAAAACGGAACTCGAACCCAGGTTCAGGACAAACTTTATGAGTTCAGACAAGCTCGAACTATGTGAACTAGTTTGGTTTTTTCGAACTCGTGGCAGTTTTTTCAATAATTATTGTAAATTCGATAATTTACGAATTTACAGGGCGTTCACTCTCCCTAGAATGTATCGTTTGGTAAACCTCAAATGTAATGTTCGTTTTCGCTAACCCTCGAATGTATGGTTAATTTTCGCTAACCATAGAATATATTGTTCGCTAACTTTTGAATGTAGACTTCGACTTTCGGTAACCTTCGAATGTATCGTTCGATTTCAATAATCCTCTAATTTATTGTCCTATTTTCTGTAACCCTCGAAAGTATTATTCGTTAACCCTCGAATTAGCCATAACTTTCTAATGTAGCTTGCGCAAACCTGACAATTGCCAATCGTTAAAAAAAAACAGTGTTTAAACAGGTTTTGGTGATAGTGACATGTTCCCCAGACCATTTCCCAGGTGCCACAGCCATTGTAAGTTTATCTGTAAAACATCCAAACTTTTCAAACTATCACTCCTCATTGACTTTAATGAGTTTGTTTTCGAACTTTCAAACTTTTTCCGAATTTCGAAAGATCGAAAATGGACCGAATTTTATGAAGTTCGGTTATCTCTAATAATAAAGCATGAAGAAGATATCCTTGTGAGTCTTTGATGTCTGGTACCGCCCATTACTTTTTTCTTCTACTTGGTTTGTTTGTATGGGACAGAACACAGCAGGCTCCAGCAGCAATAGAAGGCAAAGTGACGCTGACCTATTATTGATCATGGGAATACAAGAACAAAAAATCAAAATACAAAATCTGTAGCCTGTAGTTAAAAATACCGCTGACCTGATGCATTTCGCTCCTACAAATCGATAATGATTTATTTTACATGCTTGTAGTATTTTTTCAAACATTGTAAAGAACCGCTAACGATGTAAATACTTTCCTTAATATGATTGGATACAGACCAGTCAAATTTAGGTCTGCTTGTACAGGACCTGGAATGTATCTATATATACAGTATTCAGCAATGTAATGTTTTGTGAGGGTTTTTTTCCTGCTTACTGTTACCCAGATTTTACAGTTAGTTTTCAAAATATAGATTTATAGATGAGTGTATTTTAAAAATCTGGTGTCATTTTATATCTTTATGAATTCAATGCCCAAAATGTAATGATAGTTCCAAAAAGTTTACAATACAGTCATTGCACAAAAACAACAAAAAAATACACATTATACAGGGACTGCACAGCCCTGCCTAGTATAGTTCAAAGTGCAAATAAAAGTATTTTTACTAGTGTGAGTAGAAATCTCTTTAAAAGTAATGAAGTATTTCTCAGGGTTTTCCAAGTGCACAACCAGTATCCTTTTCCAGGGGCTGCAGTTGAGAAAATGGCATAAAACATTAAGTTAATTAGTTCCACATCATACAAACCTTCTTCCGTATTCATTCAATTTCTCAAGTTCATCCTTCCCCTAGCCATCATTTGTCATTATATTGTGTTACAGAAAGCACTGCATTGAGTCATCCACAGAAACAGATTACTTAAACACATACCCACATCTAATTGATGTGGGTATGTGGTCCCAATGCAGAACCCTGTGTTACAAATAATGCATCATAAAAATGTACTCTATGTAATGCTTCACTAGATCCCTTTTCTTGCATTGAGAAAACATTTGTATATATGACTTCCTCACAGCTAAAGTGGGGATTGTTATGACTTTTTTATTCAGTTTACATTTTGTTAATACTCTCCTGAGAATACAGTACATATTCACTATGGCTCCCAAAGTTTGTACACAGACATTCACAATCAAGGTAATAGAGCTTTTTGTAATTTTCTCTAAATGTAGCTCTATGGTCACATGTATTCCATTTCTAATGATTTAAAGACATGGCAATTCCCAATGGAGATGAATTGGAAGATAAGTAGTAGCAACAAAAATTTTTAATATTTGTAAGATTATCTTTGTAGATATACTGTATATATATATACTATTGATTCAATGCTGAAACCTAAAGGGCATGTTTGACACACAGACACACAGTCTAAGTTATAGCTGCAGGTCACCTCAACCTTAGTTAGGTCTGCTTACCAATTGCTACAATGTTAATAAAGTCATCTTTATCTCCTTATTTCTGCTATTGTCTATGACTTCTTCCTGGTCCTTTCAGATAACAGCCAATGAATGGTGGCAGCCCCCCAAGCCATCTTCTTTGGGAACCTAGAAGCTTGTAAGTGAGCTAGTACAGCTTAAAGGGCATCTATAGTGAAAAAAACACATTGCCCCTTTGCAAAGTTAAATTCATGTACTCTGTGCTGCCTTAATCCTATATATGTCAGTGACTTTGTTTAACCATGGTGTCAGATCTGTGTGCAGCACTCCCACCTTCCCCCTCCCCTCTGTTACCTCCTCCAAGTCTCAACTCGGGCTAACCGACAAGCTTATCATGTGCAGTAGGAGTTAAAAGTTCAACATCCTGAAAAACACACCCATGCACAATGGCCAATAGAAAGCAAATAGAAGAAGGAGATCAGTACAGTTTACAATCTCTCATGTTGTGACCCATCATCAATCAGTGAAAGCTATTAAGAAGGGGGGTCAAGTGCAGCCTTATTTCTACCATCAAAGCTACCTAAGCTAATGCTCTTATCTCTATGTTTATTACAGAGCAGGGAGGGGGGATCACGTCACAGGGATTTGATTGACAGTCCAAGTAGGAGTAAAGGAATCCAATCACGTATTCTTCTAACTGGTGTATCTCAGGACAGAGAGGGAATCTGAAAAAAGTGATGACACTCTGGGGGTTGTGAGGAATTATAGAACTCATGGAAAGAAAGAAAAACAAGTTTATTTTCCCACTATAGATGCCCTTTAAAGAGGAAGCGGCAACCTATGAGGCAATCACCGGCGATCAGCTGAATATCAGACTTCAAGGACATTGCAGCTAAAGGTATATATATCTGTCCTGCAAGTTGTGGGGCTTGCATCTAAAGGTAAGTTGGACTTTTTTTTATCAGAGAAACTATTGCTTTAATATGCCCGGTCCCTAAGACTTAAAAGAAAATAACTAAAAAAAGTTATTCTGCATCAGTAAACAAACTAACCAGAGAGATTTCTTTAAGAACAATAAAAGGCATGAATGTACATACTTACTCGTACAATAGCAGCAGTGATTGTATATTACACCTTCCCTTATTCTAGCAAATAGCAGCAAATAATTAAATAATTTAATTACAATAAGAAATGTCATGTTGCGAATTGCCAATATAAGTTTGTTGTTTTACAAATCTGTAATAGCTACAATCCATCTCACAGTTTGTTATTTGAAGCAAAAGGAAATGAATCGCCATTAGTTCTAAAGCGTCCACACATAACAGAATAATGCAATTTCAATATTTCCCCTTTTCTACATATATTCTACTCTGTACAGGTAATTACAGAGTAAACAGAAACTAAATCATCATGGTAAAATTGTATTAAATGTTTTATAAGCCTTGAGAATAAGTTTCTATCCTGTGTCATTATGTTGGAAAAAACATGCAGAGCCTGTGGATTAAAGAGAGTTTTTGTGCATATGAGGTAGCAAAAAAATGTACATGCTTATGTATAACTTTCCTGGTCTTGTATTTCCTAACTAAATACATATACCAATCTAAATTTAAATGGGTTACATAAACGTCACAAGATACTTTGTTTAAATCAGCAGTTTCAGACCTGTCAGAGGAAACTGTGTTTTAGGGTGAACTTTAAAGTAGATGTGCTAAAAAGATAAATGATCTTGAAATGATTGTATGGTTTGTAATAAGAATCCTACCTGTAAAATCATCAGCATTATAGATACAGGACTTTTTTTAGGGGTCCTGCAGCTCAAACCGGGACCCCCCTCCCCAGCCCTTGCGGCACTGACATGTGCCTTTGTTGGGGGTCCTGCAGCTCGAAAACAGAACCTCCATTGACAACACCGGGCAATGTCACTGCGGCTGCCAGTGACACCTCAGCGTTGCCAGATTTGCTGGTGTCTTTTTTCTTGTGCTATCCCTGTGATGACTTCTGAGCTCCACAGGGTTTGCACCTCTTTATATAGGTTTGCTGAAGGAACAAATCCAATTGTGATTGGTTAATATATTTTAATGCTTGCAATCATATGATTAAGCAATCATATTGGAATAATAAAATTCAAATATGATTGGTTAATGTGTGATCATATGATTGCAAGCATTGAAATATTAATCAATCACAATTGGATCTGGTCCCCTAGTAAATACAGAGAACACCCATAGCATATCGCTGGATGGAAGAAAGAAGACACGCCCACAAGGACTCTTCTAAGAGCCAAGGGGGTCCTGTTTTCGAGTAACAGGACCCCTAACAAAGGCCCTTGTCAGTGCCGCAAGGGCTCCTTCTAAGTGCCAAGGAGGGAGATCCCGATTCGAGCTGCAGGACCCTTTAAGCCTCAAAGGGCACTTGTCAGTGCCACAAGGGCCCTTTCAAGGGCACTTATAAGTGCCAGGGAGGGGGGTCCCACTTTGAGCTGCGGCTTCTGGTCTGGCCCCCTGCTTGCAGTTTCATGCAAGCAAAGGGCCGTGTCAGATCGCTGGGGGAAAGAGGCAGTGTAAGTATAGATTGGCTAGGTTTTTCTGCAAATAACTATGGCAGTTGGGGGTGGGAGAGGAAGCCCTACACTACAGAAACATTTGTAAAAAGGGGTGGACATGCCCTTTAACTGAAATAGGTTTGTGTGACCCTAGATTAGTATGGCAAATTCAACCCTCAAATGAAAAATCGTACATAGGTAAATCCTACCTTAATACTGCAATAGATATAAAGCCCCTTCGTGTATGTCATGTATGTAACAAATAACATTATCCTTTGAAATACATGCAAATATAATATAAATGGAATGTAATAAGTGATACAATTGATTACACCACCATTTTTGACACTAGGGGCCATATTTATAAAGGCATGGCATCGCAAAACGACAATATCTTAAATATACATTAACAGCAGTAACAAGTAGAGTTAAAGTCATGCATACTGATACAATACCAGTGCCAGTTTAACTTCATAATTACAATGGCTGTGCAGGTATTGTGAAAGACAAAATTACTGGTCAGCAATTTTAATAGGTGGAAAATGAACTACAGGATAAGAGGAGCTTTTTTTTTTATAGGTACTTCCATATTGAGATGGTGACATTTGTATAGAAAATATGTGCATAGAAAGAGTGAATAATGTGGTCAGGGGGCATGTCCAATAGGTTAACATGCACACAAAGCTCTTTGAAGACTACATGGGCTATGAGTTGTATTGGCAACAACATGGAAGCCTTCTTAGTTATAGAATCTACTTCTTACATGTACTAAATGCAACTTACTAAAGAAGTATATTATGATGGTGTTCTGGGGAGAAATCTTTCACAGTAAGGGTAAAAAAATGTAGGCTTTTTTCTCCTTTAAGTTTGCCAATTCACTTCACTTCTCCAAGTTAATTATGCTAGCGAATTCACCAATCTTTCCCAGTCAATTCAACCATATGCCTACAGTCTTGTGATTTTATATGGTCAGGGAAATACTCTCTGGCATGAAATTATTTTATCACACTGTAAGGGGCTTATTAGCCACTCTTTAATTATAAAGGTCAGTTTTCTACATGTGTATTGACTGTAGTTGGTTTTTGGATGATTCAGTTGATACATCACTCTTAAAAATGTAATTGTATGAGAGCTGCTGACTAGAAAATAATTCAGCCAATTAGCGATATGTAAGTTATAATATACCATATATGAGAATATAAAAAACGACTTAATTGCAAGTGAAATAAAATGATGCTCCTCTTCAGAAAACTCCTCTTCAGAAAACTGACAAAATAAAATGCTTCAAGCTATTATTCATCATTTTTACAATGGTAAAATCTATAATGCCCTATTATGTATTGGGCACATTTAATTCACTGTGCTAAAACTGTCCATACAAAGTGTGGGGACAGGGGCGGATTTACACCCCAGTAGCCTGTAGGCACAAAAGGCCTGTTGCCCTTATCCCCACCCCTAGCACAGACCACATCCCATAACCCTAGGCTCACGCCTACCATCATGCCTAATTATGCCTGTGTGGGGATTTTAAATCAATTCACAGTAGAGGATGATTAAAATCTAGGAGCTGGAAATCAAAGCTAAAAAAAGATTTAATGCAGTTCTTCATTCAATAATGTCTGATTGCAGCTTACACCACAAAGTGAGACAGAGAAAACTAGTATGGCAAAGAAGAGAATAACTCAAATAATATTTTATAACCTCATCTCATTGACACGTTGCATTGTTAGATTTCTTCAGGCAAGAGTCCCAGCTCATTATAGGTGGGAGATGATAAAAATTATATACACACCTGCATGTTGCTAAGTAAAATATATTTTGCATAGTTTTTTTTTTTTTGGTTTCTGTCTAAATAATAAAAAACTGTCCTGTATAATTTGTAGAAATAGATGTAGTACTTTGCTAAGGATTCTTAAAATAGTATCTTAAAGTATGGTAGAATAAAAACAAACAAGGCAGGAGAGGAGGATTTTTTTGTCCCTTCCCTTAAAGTATCAACCCTGCCAGGTCAAAATTCTTTACTGATCCCCAAAAAAGGATGCACAGGGTTTTGTGCTAAATGTCCACCAGTCAACTTGCCAGTCCAGTAGCCAACAATCCATATATAGAAGACTAAACCATACATTTACAGTACGTAACACAAAAGTATCTTGTCATATTTCTTTATGTTATTTGTTATTTTATTATAGTAACAAAGGATGGTACTAACTGGATTTGCAAGTTGAATTGTTTCTTATTGGAACCAAACATAACAACCGAATGGAAAAGTGAAATATTTCCATTCCCAATTGTTCATGCAACCATAAACTGCAATAATTACAGGGGAAATGAAGGAAGTATGTGGGAGTTTAGAGACGAAGGACAGAGAAAACGGGGAATCACTTACTAGTATTGTTCTCACATATAAATAAAAATCAGTTGTTAGATAGCTTTTATTATTTATTGTTTTCCTCTTTAATTTATTCATGCTTTATACCCTTATAAAATATATTGTGGGTATAGTGTAATTTATTAGGTTTTTTTTACATTTCTCTTTTCTTTAGAGCCTGGTAGCATAAACCTGCTAGTTTGACTTCAAAGGTTTAAGATGAAACAGTCGTTTTATCATATTTTAAAAATAAAGGCAGACATTCATGGAAATGAACATAATTGCATCACTTTTCATTGACATCATTTGGAAGCGAATGTATAGTATGGCATTTTGCAAACGATGTAATGCTCCGGTATCCTAAACCAACTTGTAGACATTGCCAGTTATGGGAAACATGTATGTAAATACTGAGGAAGTACAAATAACAGCTTTTCATGGTACTGGATCTTTAATACTGTAATTCCAGTTCAGCTATTTTCATCAAAGAACCAAATATATTTCTGCGCTCACTGTTATTCTTGCTGATAGAATGTAGAGTTTAACAGATGTCAAAATTTGGTGTATGGAATTTGACTAAAGTAAAACAGTGCATGCCTGTATAACTATTGTCAACATTAAAAAAATAGGCGAAAGAAGTAAAATTTGTGTTTCATTTCATTTGTTTTGTTGTAACAAAAAAAAATTTTCCCCTTGATTATGAAGATGAATTGTCCTGTCACTATGGTAACACCAATGGCTAGAGAAATTCTATTATGTCTTTATGCTTTTTTTCATTATAACTTGGATTGTCCTTGAACATTTTCTCTGTACACCACACAACAGCATTACTGCTTTATAATAAAATGCAACTTAAATTCTAAAGTATTTTGTGTTCAGATGCTGTCAAAACTGAATTTTTTTGTGCAACATTGAGCAGATAACAGTACAGGCAGATTGAATGTGAAAGATCGGAAAATGTGGCGCCTGATTACAAGGCACAGAGTCACAGAAGTTATTCTTCTAATACCACTCAACTGATTTCTTCATGTTAGGCCTGTTCATGTTAGTAAAGCCCTATTTTAATGTAGGATTTACATCAATTTTATCTAGTCTACTAGAATTTATTCACAAAAGTTATTCTGACTAGTCAGACAGATGTATACTGATTCTCCTTATTCGCGTGAGACCCATAATAGCAACAAGTTCATTCTGACTGCAACATAGATAATAGGATGCTTTGTTAATTTACTAATGTGTCTATATATAAATATGTAGCATGTCCTGTACTTTCATTGGTAACTTAGAAAGTTACATCATTTTTGAGATGGCTGATCGGTTCCTAGAAATAACCATTAATATCTTGTCACACTAGCTGATATTTATTTTTTACCTTTTACAAATAATAGTCTGATCTGGACCACTGTTATGCACTACAATTCTCAATTGCTGTGAAGTTGATTTCACATCTTTTTCCCCTGCAATTCACAGGAATCCAACCTCTGTATCTCATTATACATATAATGTAAGCTTCTGCAAGGTCAAAGCTTATAGTTAGGTAACAAGGGTAGCATACAAATATTAAATATAGAGAACATGCATAGCACAGTGGTGTAGCTATCACCTGCCTTGGTAAGTACAGATATCACACAGAAGATTAGTAAAAATCTGTCAATCTGACTTTTGGGGTCTGTAATACTGTATACCGCATTGTAATTCAATTTAATGCTTTGGGTAACTTCGGGTAAACATATGACATGAAAGACTTTGGCTGTAACTTGTTCTACCCAGGATTGGGTGGCAAAAGGATAGACCTTTACCCGTATAATTACTATACACTCTGCTTTTTGGATCAACATAAAGAGACAACTGTCAGTATGCCAAGGAATATCCTATGTGTAGCATGTAAAGATTAAATCATCCCAATTTTGTTATCGGGCTACCCATAATTCCAGCTGATTGATATTATCAGCTGTGACTGGCCTCTGTGTATGGTCAACTTAAGGCTGATTTATGCCCCAAATGTTTCATGTAAAGAATAAGTTGAAGGCAACAAATTGCTCCATTCTCACTTTATCACTAGATCTTGCAGTCATTTTCATGTGTATTTTCACTTGTGTACATTTCTGCAGGGCACATTAAGTAGCATTGTGTAATATTAACACTAATCCCTGGATATGGATTCTAGCTCACATGGCAACTCTTTTTGCTTCTTCTCACTTTCTTGACTTTTTAGATCATTTAGCAGTGGCATAACTAACGGGCATATGGGGCCCATGTAGGTAGATGTCCGTATGTGAGTAATAACCTGTTTTTCTGAAGAAAAAAAACTGTATTTCTGGAAAAAAGTGAAGTGATTTTTCTGACCAGGAGGGTTTGCACATGGCTGATCGTGCAGGCACGATGATCTCACTTTGATTGATGTCTGGCTTACACAGGGGTGAGGGCAAGGCTGCCATATTTTTATGCCAGCAAGCAGGGTTAGGGGTGTGGCTGTAACCAGAGGTGGGGTTATGGGGGTAACTGGGCAGGAAATGGGCATTCAGGTGGTGGGGCAACCAGGGCCAGTGTTTAGACAGGATCTCGACACCTACTGCGGAAAATTATACTCTTCATTTATGCCCTCTAGGCTTTGCGTGCACAGCTGAAAGATCCACCTTAGTTTGTGCTGCAGGAGGGACTCTCTAAATCCCCCAATCTCAAACCCAAAGAAATCTGTTCAATCACACTGAACGTGCACATTTCGCCACATAGTATTGTAACATAGTAACATAGTATTGGAAGTTATATAAAGACATACGTCCATCTAGTACAACCTTTATACCCTACCCATAATGTCTGTATAACAGTTACATAGTAACATAGTATTGGAGGATGTATAAAGACATACGTCCATCTTGTCCAACATTACTCTTACGTGGTTCGCTATTAATTATTGCCCTAATGTGTTCTTGTATCCTTATCAACATACTTCTCAAAATTTTTCCTACATATTTCTTCTTACACCTACAGGAGATTACATAAATTATATTTTTAGACTGGCATGTTATCAATTGTTTTACATAAAACGTTTGCCCTTTTTTGTTTTTAAATTCTTTTGATTGGGCATTATGTATGCACAGGTTGCATCTTCCACATTTTCTATTCCCTTGTGCCCTTGGAATACCCAACCAGTTTTGTAGTGTGTTCTCCTTCTACCCCAGACACCTTTCAAAGTGACTCCTACACAAAATATCCTTCAGGGAAGGGGCCCGTCCCATTCAGAATTAAACTTTGTAATTATCCTAATTTGGTTGTCCCTAATAGGTTCATTATCATTGTCCTTTTCTGCGGGAGCTTAGGAGCATTAATGCGTGGCTAAGAGAGTGGTGTAAGGAAGAAGGGTTTGGGTTTATTGAGAACTGGGCAGGCTTTGCTGTCGGCTACAGGCTCTTTAGTAGGGATGGGTTGCACCTCACTGATGGTGGTGCAGCTGTTTTAGGGGAGAAGATGGCTAGAGGGTTGGAGGAGATTTTAAACTAGGTTTGGGGGGGAGGGTATTAGCAGTCTCACTGGGATAGATTGTCCAGGAGGAAAGCAGGGGGTAGATAGGCCAGTGGTGGGGTGGAAAGGGGGGTGGGGCTAGCATAGGGGATAGGGAGGAATGTGTATCAAAGTGTACGAATAAATTACAGGATCATAATCTAAAATGTATGTTTGCAAATGCGAGAAGCCTGGCTGACAAAATGGGTGAATTGGAAATGATGGCATTGAATGAAAAGTATGATGTAATAGGTATAGCAGAAACGTGGTTGAACAGTTCTCAAGACTGGGCTGTAAATATAGAAAGATATGCCTTGTTTAGGCAGGACAGAAAAAAAAGGAAAGGGGGAGGAGTATGTGTATATGTTAAAAAAGAATTGAAGCCAAATTTAAAAGAAGAGATAGCTGGTGATATGGATGATAAAGTGGAGGCAATATGGGTGGAATTAGGCAACAGGAAAGGGGGTAATGTCATTGTTGGTGTCTGCTATAAGCCGCCAAATGCTAGCAGAGAGGAGGTGAGTCAACTTCATATGCAGTTGGCAAGGGCTGCAAGTTTGGGGAGTGTGCTCATTATGGGGGACTTCAATTACCCTGACATTGATTGGTGTGGTGGAACTGCCATCACAGAAAAAGGCGATGAGTTCCTGAATTTGCTGCAGGATAATTTTCTCTCACAGGTGGTTGAGGTTCCTACTAGAAAAGGAGCTCTGTTGGATCTGGTAATATCTAACATTGTGGAGCGCATTATAGATATAAAGGTAACTGGAGGCTTAGGGAATAGTGACCATGAAATAGTGGCATTTGGACTTTGTTATCGAAAGGAAAAGTGCACTGGGTTAACAAAGACATTTAATTTCAGGAAAGCAAATTTTCCCAGGTTAAAAGCAGCTCTTCAGAATGTCAACTGGGATAATGTATTATCAGGTAAAGGTACTGAACAGAATTGGACTGTGTTCAAGGGGATTTTAAGCCAGTTCACATCTAAATTTATACCCTTGGGAAATAAATGTAAAAAAAATAAATCCGCGCCCATGTGGCTGAATTCTGATGTAAAGAGGCAAATGGTAAGGAAGAAAAAGGCATTTAAAACCTTTAAGGCCGAGGGAACGGAAAGGGCCTTTAGGGAGTATAAAAACTGTAACAAGGAGTGTAAGAAAGCAATCAAACTAGCTAAAATTAATAATGAAGTTAGGATAGCTGAAGAAAGCCTCACTAAGCCTAAACATTTTTTTAAGTATATTAATAGTAAGAAGATGAGGACTGAGAATGTGGCACCATTAATTAATGGGGATAAGTTAGTTACGGAGGATGGCGATAAAGCAAATGTCTTGAATAATTTTTTTTCCTCTGTATACACTATAGAAGATCCAAGTACAGATATCATAGAGTATAGTAGCAATAAAGGTATACAAGATTCAAGTTCACTTTGGTTAACCGAGGATATGGTACAGAAAGAACTAAATAAGGTTAATATTAGTAAATCTCCTGGACCGGATAAAATACATCCTCGGGTACTTAAGGAGCTAAGTTCAGTTTTATCTAGGCCATTGTTTCTTATTTTTGCTGATTCCCTCATGTCCGGTGGTGTGCCTCTGGATTGGAAAAAGGCTGATGTTATTCCAATATTCAAAAAGGGTAGTCGTTCACAGCCGGGTAATTACAGGCCTGTAAGTTTAACTTCAGTGGTGGGGAAGATCCTGGAAAGTTTAATAAGGGAACATGTTCTAGAGTATGTTTCAAGGACTGACATTATAAGTAGTAACCAGCATGGATTTAGGAGGAATAGATCTTGTCAAACTAACTTGCTTGGCTTTTATGAGGAAGTAAGTAGAAATTTAGACTCTGGTATAGCAGTAGATGTAGTTTACTTGGATTTTGCAAAAGCTTTTGATACAGTCCCCCATAGGCGACTAATGAATAAGCTAAGGTCTGTTGGTCTGGGGAGTCACATTTGTACATGGATAGAAAATTGGTTAAAGAATAGGATGCAGAGAGTAGTTGTTAATGGGGCTTCATCATTATGGACTAAAGTGCTAAGTGGGGTGCCACAGGGTTCTGTGTTGGGGCCGCTTCTATTTAATCTATTTATTAATGATTTGGAAGTGGGTATTGTCAGCAAGGTTTCTGTGTTTGCCGACGACACAAAACTTTGTCGACCATTAAAAACTTCAGAGGATGTGCAATCGTTGCAAGGGGATCTAGATAGATTATCACATTGGGCTGCTAAGTGGCAGATGAAATTCAATGTTGATAAATGTAAGGTGATGCATTTTGGACTTAAAAATACTTGTGCTACTTATACTATAAATGGCTCTGTGTTAAGTGAATCCCTGTTGGAAAGGGATCTTGGAGTTTTGGTGGATAACAAACTTAAAGGTAGCAAGCAGTGCCAGGCGGCAACAGCCAGAGCCAGCATGGTATTGTCTTGTATAAAGCGAGGTATGGATTCAAGGGAGGAAAATGTAATTCTCCCTCTTTACAAAGCATTGGTAAGGCCTCATTTGGAATATGCAGTGCAATTTTGGAATCCTGTGTACAAAAAGGACATCTTTGAAATGGAAAGGGTTCAGAGAAGGGCAACTAAATTAATAAGGGGATTGGGGGAGCTTGAATATGAAGAGAGACTGGAAAAGTTACAATTATGTACGCTGGAGAAAAGACGCTTGCGTGGGGATATGATTACTGTGTATAAATACATTAACGGGCCATACAATAAACTATCTGGGGCATTGTTCACCAATAGAACATGTCAAAGGACACGAGGACATCCCTTAAGACTTGAAGAAAAAAGGTTTAGGCTTCAAGCTCGGAAAGGGTTTTTCACTGTGAGAATGGTAAGGCTATGGAACTGTCTTCCAGTGGTTGTTGTAATGGCAGGTTCATTGGTCAGTTTCAAAAAAAAGCTTATTTAATCAGGAGGTCCACAAAACTCAATGTTACTGGTGCTATAATTTAGTGTTAAGTGATTATAGTTGTTTTTGCTCAGTTCATTTACCAAATCAATCAACTCCACATATCTTAACCAGATGAGTATAATCTCTTTTCTTTTTCCGATTGCACAGATTTCTTGGACAGTCGTCCTCTCCCATTTACCTAAGTGTAGGCAGGCATATGTCGGAACAAGTCCTGCCTATCATGGTCCCTTGTTGTTACTGATAAAATTTACTGTCAAAAACAAAAAAATTGTTGTACAAAATTCATTCCAACAGTTTACAAACAAAGTTAGAGTGCTGTCTGTAACCAATACCTTTTGTATCTAAGAAGTATCTTATTGCCTCCAAACCTATCGAGTGTGGTATATAGGGATAAAGACCTTCAACATCCATCATTACGAAGAACGTACCTGCTGGCCTTCTATCCTCCTTAGGACATCCCCTGTATCCTTCACATAGGATAGTAGTGTTTATAAGAATGGACTTAGGATGTAGTCTGTGAACTTGCTGGCTCCTTCCGTGGGTCACCCAATCCCCAAAATGATGGGGGGCCTCCCTGGAGGTTCATCATTATTCTTATGTATCTTTGGAATGTGGTAGAATGTGGGTAGTTTTGCTTGTGTATTAAATAGAAAGTTATATTCCTGAGTATTGATCAAATTCTCAACCAAAGCCTCATCAACTATTTTTTTAATCCTCAGTTGAATACTTCCATAGGATTATCTTTTATATTTAAGTATTGAGTTTCATTTTTCAGTTGTTTTAATGCTTTTATTCAATACTTATGTTTGGGAAATACCACAATGATGTAACAAAGGAAAGCAATGTAAAATAATGTATATGAAGGAGAGTTGAGAGACCCCACAAAAAGTATCCAAAAGTTAATCAAGTCAGGCCCCCAGGTATATAATTATAATGATAATGGATAAACTGGGTTCCTCCCTTTTTAAAAAGGGTGGATAAAGGGAGGAAAAGAAGGTTATTAAGAGTTAATGTATTTAGATATTAATCAGTCTTTTAAATGTAATGTTTAATTTTATATTTTAGTCTTACTGTTTAGGTGTTTTACAGTAATTTGGTATCCGCGAGTGTGTCATAGTCACATGGGGAAGAGGCTTCCTATTGGTATAAGAGGGATGTTCCGAAGGTTGTAGACATGCCATGATGAAGTCACGTGTCACGCGACAAAACGTATGCTGGCGTTCTTTCAGATGGACATGGCGGCACGGAACGATGTATGGCTTAATGGGGTCACCTTTAATGGGAGGTGTATGCATGTGAAGGTTCTCATTCATCCAGGTCATGGTATATCTGTTGTATTCAATTAGATCAACTGGACTTGAAGACGTTTCGCTAGTCATCCGACTGGCTTTCTCAATTCAGAATGACTTGTACAAGATTCTGTGGCAATTATGTACCCTGGAAAATCCCAATTAGCATATCACAGCCAGGTGTTATGTCTATTCTGCCTGCATAGTCAAGCCCCTCCATTACCTTTATTATTTTAGTTAGCCTACAATAGTGGGCGTAGATTAACGATAACTAGTGGTAATTAATGTAGATTTCCGATATTGTTGTTTTGCGATACCACGCCTTTATAAATATGGCCCCTAGTGTCAACGTAGGCTAAATTGCCAAAAAATTATAATGCAATCAATTGTGCCCCCTTTTATATACCATTTATATAATATATGCATGTATTTTAAAGGGTGATGTTATCTGCTTGTGAAGGTTCTCATTCATCCAGGTCATGGTATATCTGTTGTATTCGATTAGATCAACTGGACTTGAAGTTTAGTTCTTGAAGACGTTTCGTTAGTCATCCGACTGGCTTTCTCAATTCAGAATGACTTGTACAAGAATCTGTGGCAATTATGTACCCTGGAAAATCCCAATTAGCATATCACAGCCAGGTGTTAGGGCGTGATTGGATAGTGGCTAAGAGGTGTTATAGGAACGCCCAGAGTAAGGTGTCAAAACAGCATTGTACATGGCAGACAGTTGGTGTCGAACCTCCCCACTTCTATTTAAGCTTGGTTTCTTTATTTTCACATAAATGGCCTCTCTTGAACAATAAATGACCTCTCTTGAACAATCTTCAAAGGTATGTCCTTTATCTGAGTCCTGACCCGAGGAATTGGCTCTTCTGTGCTAGGCCATACGTTGATGCAGTTGCTGTTTGTATGTGGGGGAGACCAAACAGCAACTGCGTCAACATATGGCCCAGCACAGAAGAGCCAATTCCTCGGGTCAGGACTCAGCCATGTACCTGCATCTTAAAGATAAAGGACATACCTTTGAAGATTGTAATGTTAACATATTGGCAAAGTAACGTGACTGGTTCAAGAGAGGTGTTAAGGAGGCCATTTATGTGAAAATAAAGAAACCAAGCCTAAATAGAGGTGGGGGGGTTCGACACCAACTGTCTGCCATGTACAATGCTGTTTTGACACCTTACTCTGGGCGTTCCTATAACACCTCTTAACCACTATGCAATCACGCCCTTAACACCTGGCTGTGATATGCTAATTGGGATTTTCCAGGGTACATAATTGCCACAGATTCTTGTACAAGTCATTCTGAATTGAGAAAGTCAGTCGGATGACTAGCGAAACGTCTTCAAGAACTAAACTTCAAGTCCAGTTGATCTAATTGAATACAACAGATATGGTAATGTTATCTGTTACATACATGACTGAGAGCTGTATATCTATTGCAGCATTAGGGTAGGATTTACTTTTTTTTGGGGGGGGGTTGAACTTACCCTTTAAGAACAGATACTAATGTAGTGTCACACAAACCCATTTCAGTTAAGTTAAATTAGAAGCATTAACAATAATAAAGCTCCTATATTATTAAGCTGGGTACATGAAACATCTGCAAGATTCTGTCTGTCATTTTCTAAAGATCCCTCTGCACAGTCTCAAGCATTCTTTCTATGTAAAGTATAGGGAGAACACTCGTGACTGCACATTTTTCTTTGCCACTGCCGACTCCCTATACTTTATTAAAGGGAGGAAACAGTGGGTTATGTTTAATGGAAATACTTCAACTGTACGTACTACGCACATTGGTGTCCCTCAGGGGTGCGTACTCAGCCCATTTGTATTCTCTATATTTACCTCTGACTGTATTGCTAAGTCAAGTAGAAATCATATGTTGAAGTTTGCGGATGACACCAACTTACTTGGGTTAATTGAAAATAATGATGAGACAGAGTACTGAGCAGAGATCGCATCCCTAATAAATTGGTGCAATATAAATAATCTGCACATTAATGTTATTAAAACCAAAGAAATGATCTTTGACTTTTGTAAGTCGCTTAAAATTGCATCATACCAGCCACTGGATATTAATAGTGTGGAGGTGGAGAGGGTGGATGGAATTACATTTCTGGATACACATCTTAGTTCTGATCTATCTTGGGGGGGATATTAAAGGGACAGTTCAGTGGAAATAATCAATATTTGTTAAATTGTTAGTTTGTGCAATGCCTTCTTAGTTATTCTACATATTCTCTCCCATTTTTGAAAAATCAGTTGATTTCATACCCTTTGCTGTTCCATGCTGTTGACATTAGTGAGCTGACATTTCAGGTTCTAACGGTCCTTCTTCTTCCCAGGATGCACCACTTCCTTGGAATGTTCCTAACAGTAATTTCTACTGATTGGCTGTTGGATGGGTCAAAGATGCTCAGATCTCTACTGATCAAATGAATCAACCCAGGCGAATCAACCCAGGTGCTGGGTCAAGGGCAAGACCATAACCGTCTCTATTAGGGGTCCTACAAACAGGAAGTCAGTATTTCGGTTGCAGTTATTTATACACAGACAAAATGCTGAACTGGCAGATTAAGGTCACTGGGATGAAAAAATACTGCTCTTTTTTCTGAAAAGTATATGTATTTACACTGAACTTCCCCTTTAAGGAAGGTACCATCAGCCAGTATTAAAAAATGATGTATATTTATATATAATAAATTATATATATATTTATAATGACACCTTGCTACTCAAACCCATTTTGTTCAGTCTTCTAGTATCAGTAGCTACCAAAATTCACACATGTATAAAACACAGTTTTTCCTCAATGCCACATACTGAATTTACATATTTTCTTATCAACAGATATAATTGAATAAGGTGATTTGTGTGAAATAATTTCTCAAGCGTGTAGAGTGTTAACAAATTTGAGTAAGTGTGAAAGGTTTAGGTATCTAGTTCTTTTAATATCTCACTAAATACACTAAACTAACATCTTACTACATCTACTGAACTATTTATGACTGTATTGTTTTGTTTTATCCAATGTGCTGACGTAGCAACATTCTCTGCCTCCATATGTTTCCAGATTTTGCTCTTACAAATACTTCTTTTAGAAATGATTCAGCTTTTATTTTACAGGAAAATATTTTTTCCCAAAACCCTCCTACACTATTATCCAAGGAGTATGAATTTGGCAGATTCTATTTTGTGAGTAATCTGAAAATCTGAATCAATATGTGTGAACATACAAGATTTTATATATATAAAATATATATATAATAAACCATATGACCTGATTGCACTCCACACTTGAGAATCACATGCCCGGGTGATTTTCCACAAAGAACAGCAAAAGCAGCAAAGACTTGAAAGCACTCAGCGGGTCTCACTTGATAAATCAGCAAACTTTATTGGATAAAATGTCTACGTGTTTCAGCCCTTCATGAGCCGTCGTCAGGACACTCAGTCCTTTCAAGCTTTCAAGTCTTTGTTGCTTTTGCTAGTTTGATATATAAATAAATTACGACTCCTCAGCACTCCAATATGCAATATAACTCCTTTATTACATACCCGCTGTGCTTAAAATAGCGACGTTTCGAGGGGGCAATCCCTCTTCCTCAGGCACACAGCAACAGGTAGACATATACACAGATGTCAATACAATTCACATATATATAGTTTAATCACAGCAAATACATTATCACCTTCTAAGTCCCTCACCTCACCTCACTAACACCTGCAACATGAATAATTACACAACCCTAAAACTGCCCTGGATCATCACAAATATACATGTACATCATAATCCCTGTTCAAGCCCTTAGGGTACATAGTACCTAGTTGCTTGACCCACCAAACTTCCCTCTGTTTGAGACGAAGTACCCTGTCCCCTCCACGTTTAAGTGGTGGCCCAGATTCCAACACTGCAAACCTGAGGTCTTTTTCAATTCACAAAAATGAGCAGGTACAGGTAGTTTTAGTTAGTATCCTTCAAAAAGGGAAAGTCGATTGGGAATGTACTCACTGGTGCAAGGATTAGAAAGTCTAATCCCTTAACAGCTACTTTTTTGGGGACTAGAAAGAACGGGATGTTTCCCTTTCTTGTGCCCAATGTAATAATGTGAATAAAATTGATGGGGTTGACTCTGCCTTGACAGGACGGAGGCTCTCCATTAGAGGGTACCATACGTGCAACAGTAGGTTTGTGGTATATGTGTTGTCATGTCCCTGCAACTTATTATATGTGGGGGAGACAACTCAACCAATTAAGGGGAGAATTTCCCAGCATAAATCGGATATTAGATTGGAAAATGTAAAACTACCTGTACCTGCTCATTTTTGTGAATTGAAACACTCAGAAAAAGACCTCAGGTTTGCAGTGTTGGAATCTGTGCCACCACTTAAATGTGGGGGGGACAGGGTACTTTGTCTCAAACAGAGGGAAGTTTGGTGGGTCAAGCAACTAGGGACTATGTACCCTAAGGGCTTGAACAAGGATTATGATGTACATGTATACTTGTGATGATCCAGGGCAGTTTTAGGGTTGTATAATTATTCATGTTGCAGGTGTTAGTGAGGTGAGGGGAGGGACTTAGAAGGTGATGATGTATTTCATGTGATTACCCTATATATATGTGAATTGCATTGACATCTGTGTACATGTCTACCTGTTGCTGTGTGCCTGAGGAAGAGGGATTGCCCCCTCTAAACGTCGCTATTTTAATCACAGCGGGTATGTAATAAAGGAGTTATATTGCATATTGGAGTGCTGTGGAGTCGTAATTTTTCTATGATATTGTGCGGTGTGGCCCAGCACGTTTTTTCCACGAGCACCCGAATACCAAGTGTACCTGAGTATGGGTTGTGTGGTTATAACCTATTGGAATTTTAAATATATATATATATATATATATATATATATATATATATATATATATATATATATAGGAGGGGCATTTAGAGTGGGACAGGGTAGACCTGACAGTGGGGAAACGCCGATTAGGGCTTCTAGAAATGGCGAACATATTATCTTAGCTAGAAAGGGTAAATAACATACCTCAAAAAGTACAGCACTGCAGCTTGCAGATTAAAAATCTATAAGGAATCAGCAGTTGAGGAACACAGTCTCCACAACACCTATAATCATCACACTATAAAGTGGGGTATATAGTGGGCAGGTGTGAAATCTCTATAATGCTCGCACACATAACATGAGTATCGTATATTACATAGTAAACACGGAAATTATGTAACACTCTTGATCGTTCTTGTACAATGCTTATAGTATAGATAACGTTTTGGGTTTTTTTAATTTGTTAACAGTGGCACATGCACATGAACCTTACAGAATAATTTGATGTTACTAACATGGCACTTCCTTTTAGTGTACATATGGAGAGGGTGGCTAAACCTTCCATTTTGACTTTTGTATTGTAACATAGGGGTGTTGGGTTAATAAGTATCATTTTTTTAATTTGTATAATTTGTTTTCTAAGGACAATATAACTCACTATTATTACTATACTTGCTATAGTTTTGTTTTTATGTTTGTTTTAACAAAATAGTAAAAAAGTACACACTTACATATACACCTTTCCTATATGTAATACTGTTATATACCCCCCCTGATTGGTAGCTCTAAAACTCAATGCAATGTTTGTAAAAAATAGAAAAATCACAGCACTCCTCCCAATGTCAATGGTCCGTAGCAATGCCCAAGGGCATATTGTTTGAATTGTCCCCAAAATAATAACCACTTTGTATAAAAGGCAGCACTCAGGATACTTCAATGTGTCGAATATTTTTATTTCATATCATATCATCAGAGCGACATTTCGGAAGAATCATGCTTCCTTCATTAGGCTCACAAAAAAAATGTTATCAAGAGCTTACTGAAAACACTTACAAGGGAGATTCAATAAAAGGTCTTATCGTTTAAAATGGTGCTAATTTTGCCCAAACCAATCAGATCTTATTTAACATTTAAAAGCTAACATCTGATTGGTTGGGGCAAAATTTGTACCATTTTAAACGATAAGTACTTTTATTGAATAACCCTGATGGTATTTAACTATTCAATAAAAGGTCTTATCGTTTAAAATGGTGCTAATTTTGCCCAAACCAATCAGATCTTATTTAACATTTGTAAGCTAACATCTGATTGTTTGGAGCAAAACTTGCAACATTTTAAACGATAAGTACTTTTATTGAATAACCCTGATGGTATTAAACTATTTAACCAGGAAATGACATAGATCATATCAGGATGTGACATCATCACTATTCATTATATTCTATACATCATCACAGTCGGTTATCTTCTATACATGTAACCATACTGTAGAAAAGCTCATAACCATTTAATACAATATTCCTAATACATTTACTATTACAGCCCTGGTGTCTAAGCAGTAAAAGGGAATGTACTGTATCTAGTACGTGTATGTTGTAATCCCGATTCAGGCCAAAAGGCATTAATGAATTAAGCTCCTTTACCCACCACACCTCTCTTCGTTTAAGTCTAAGCTCCCTATCACCTACCCTAGAAAAAGGCCTAACCATCTCCAGTACCATATAGTGCAGATCACTGTCCCCATGACCTGCTTCACCTAAAGGTATGGATACTGGCAGTTTCATGTCTTTTAACCTAATACTCGATCAATGGGATATGCGGGCTTTGACCGCCTGTGTCGTCTCACCCACATATAGCAGAATACACGGGCACCACAGCACATACACCACATATTTTGTTGATTTACGACCGATATCGTAGATTTATGGCCGCGATTGTATATTTACGATTACAAAAGAGCGTTTTTTTGTAAAAAAGTATCTTTCAATATATAGGTGTTCTGGGGGAAAAAGCTTTCACGTTCTAAAAAAGGATTATTGAAAAATAAGTTTATTACTCCATTAACCTCTTTCTTTGCTATTTACTGTATTACTGTAGGTTTTAATGAGTTATTTTCTTTTGATAGGGCACACAATATCTAGATTAGGGATGGCCGGTTAGTGGATCCGAACCCGGATCCGCCGCGGATTTATCCCGTTCGCGAACGGCGGATTTTTCCGGATTTTCCACCTTCCGAACTTCCGATTCGCGAATTTTTCGAATTTTCGAAAATACAAGGATTTATCTTATTTCCATAAATACATATTTTCTAAAATTTTTGAAATTACGAGGATTACACGTATTTTCGAAAATACATATTTTCGAAAATACTAGTTTTCTCGTATTTTCGAAAATTTTCGAAAATACGAAAAATCTCGTAATTTCGAGGGTATAGCAAATAAGTCAGTTACAGAGAGGAAAATGAATAAGAATATACTGCAGACAAAGATATTGAGATTTATATGATGCATAGGAGGTAGCAACAATAACCTTTTAGCCTCTAAAATATTCCACTTTTTCAAAAACCTCTGTAGTAATTTCTGTAGAAACAGCTTAAGGATACATTTTTTTTTTAAAGACCCATCTCTCCACTCATATAACCAGAATTATATAGTTAGTTTAAACATTAAATTATTGCAGTCATGTAAAGACCATTTAATGAGAAGAGTAAAAGGTTAATAAGGTGCCAGTTTTTATTTGAGAGACTGTATTGCACTTGCTAAATTTTATTTGTGTGCATTCACTAGGACAATGTCCCTCACCTCCCTCTCCTGGAGCTACACCAATAGGAAGACACACTTCTTCAACAGCGTGTCTTCCTATTGGTTAGCCCACATGCCGAAAGGAGGAAGCAGGGAACAGCATCCTAGTGACTCAAACTTTGAATCCAGGTGTGAGGACCAATTGGTTTAGGTTCTCACCCTGTATTCCTTTAAAGGGCGAAACATGGGGGGGGGGGGGTAAGGGCTTAGTAGAGTATAAATTTTCAATA
Source organism: Hymenochirus boettgeri (assembly GCA_019447015.1). NCBI lineage: Eukaryota > Metazoa > Chordata > Amphibia > Anura > Pipidae > Hymenochirus > Hymenochirus boettgeri. The sequence continues at coordinate 157,613,193 of CM033473.1, read as the reverse complement.
TTTCTAGAAATTTCGAATTCACAAAGTCGAAAATTTTCAAACTTTCCAGAAATATTGAAAATACTTAATACAGAATGCCAAAACAGGAAGTTTCCAGTACTGGGCTGTGTTTTTAAAGATTGGGGCATTGATAGGTTTTCTCCAGACCATTTCCTAGGTACCTGAGCCATTTACAATAAGTTACCATTGCTATTTATACCGTAATTTTCGGCAGAACATTCAGATTTTTTAACACCCATTGACATCAATGGGTTCACTTGTGGATTTTCAAAATTCTGGATTTTTTTGAAAAAGAAAATGCGAATCTGCAAGCAGAACAGATTACAGTGAGTTCAGCCATCTCTAACATGTATCCAGAAAAAACATATTTTTCATAAATAGATTTTTAGATAGATAAGCTTTGGCTCATTATTGAATTGTCCTCTTCTGATTTCCTAGGTGAATGCACTGCTTACTAATGTAAGCAGGGCATTCAGTAATCCCTTTTTACACACACACCCCATAACATTGAACTGTATACCTTGTGCCCACACTTTCGCGGCCAGCAATTTACATGCTCAATAAGATTATTTCCTTTCTATCCGCTTCTTTCTTTCTTCGTTTTTTCTGTCTTTTTCTCTCAAGCTGGTTCCCTGTCACTTCAATTCTGGTAAGAACTCTGCTGTTCAACTGCTATCTCAGATTTTAAACTCCTGACTTATTACTATAAATCAGCACAGTCTCAGAGGATATCAGAAAGGGAAATCAATCCAGAAAATGAAGCTGATGTTGGTTTCTTATTTTAAAAAGTTAAGGTGGCCATACATATGTGCGATATTACTTGCCCGACTGAGCGCTCCCGCAACGTTCATCGAACGGAACCACCTCTCCCGATCTTATATTCGACCAACATGCGATCGCAAAATCCCATTCATTTTGCGAACACATGTCAGTCGAATATAAGATTGGGAGAGGCGGTTCCTGCAGGATTGAAGGAACGTCGAGTGAGCGCTCGGTCGGGTAAGTAATATCACACATATGTATGGCCACCTTTAGTTTAGCTGTGTCTTTAGAAAGAGGTGCAGCTGAAAATAAAGGGGAGGCAGTACTTAATTACTTGCAAGGGTGGGGCATGCTACTAGGCCAAGGGAACAGAACAGTACATGTACATTATGGCTTTAGATACACAACTGGACACAAAGGGGTTATTTAATAAAAGGTGCAAAATGTTGCCCATGTTCTTAAAAAAAAACTTTTTTTCTAGTAAAAGTTCCAGTAGTTAGGGGGACAAGGCACCCATGCTGGTCATTCTAAAGCTGGAAATTGAATTTTCTTTCTTAATATGGTAAATGCTTGAGAGAGATGATCTATATCATTCTCCAGCTCATTTTTTTTAATACAGGGCCATTCTTAAATAATAACATTTGTAAAATATTGATCCTTAAAGCTATTCAAGAATCAGTATAAAAGGGTTATCTACTAATAGGGTTAGTACTAATACTAAATACTTAATAATGCTATTAATACTTAAAGGGTTAAGTATTAAAAGGTCTAATGCTTAAAAAAATTTTGCTATTCAGTTTTATTGAAGAATGCAGGAGCCGGGAGAGAAGGTAAGGTACTCTATCCTCTGCCGCGTAGTCTGACAGGTCCCGACAGACTCTGTACTCTATGCGCATGCGCAAGTGCGATGCGCATGTGCATAGAACACAGTGTCCATCGGGACCTATCAGACTGCGTGGCGGAGGAGTTAGCGATCAGGTAAGTACCTTACCTTCTCCCCCAGCCACTGCAGGTTTTATTGAAGAAAGGGAGGTAAGACACCGCTCCATTACATCCCGTTCTTCAATAAAACTAAATAGCAAAAAAATTGCAGTGGAGATACCCTTGAAAGCCTAACTATTTAAACATAAATGGTGAGGAACTCACACAAATATGTGAAATAGTGTGTGCACAACGTTTCGGGGGTTTCCCCCTTCCTCGGGTGTATAATAAAACACACCTTGTTTTAAATAAAGGGGCCACTCCATTAAAGGGGTGAAGTTCCAACAATCTGTGTGATGATTGGACAAAAGTGCTTAGTGCTTAATATAAATATTTTAACAGTATTTTAGCTTATTTAACAATTCCAAATATTTATTTAAAGTGCCCTTTTGGTTGATACTTTCAGAGTTGGATAGAAATAGAATTGTGGATCTTGCAGGAAAAAACAACAGATATGGACCAGCACTAACTCCAATGGTCAATATAAAGAACTACAAAATTTAAAATGGAAAGAAATCGGCTAATCCCTTCATAGATCCACATTACTGGAAAGCGGAAAGAATTCCAAGAGGCCTAAGGATCCTAAAAAACCTGTCCTTTATGGATGACACAGAATATGTGGAAAAGTGGTACAAAGTATTAATCAGATGCAGTTTTGATCTTATGTTGCTTACTATAGAACACTTACAACCAGCAATAAAAACATCAAGTACAACAGCAAACAGGAAATGCACTACAGCAAAAGATTTCAATTCATTTAAAATATAACTATAATCAAAACTTGAGGAGTTCAAAAATGAGTTATTCAAATTAAAGAATTCAAAAGAGATAACTTGGATTACGACTTTAAAGCAGTTTACAAGTGGTCTCCAGGGCAGTACCCAGGGATGCACCCGAGGAAGGGGGAAACCCCAAAATGTTGTGCACATACTATGTCATAATATAGTATAAACACATACATGTGTGCGTTCCTCCCCACTTATTTTTGATCAATAGAGGATTCCTGTTCTGTGGTTAACAGTTCGGAGAAAACATCACCACAAGAGATTCTTGACCATCGAAAACCACAATTCCACACTGAAACTCCAAAATTTCCTTTCTGAAACCTGTTTTTGAAGGTGAACATTTTGGCAGTTGCACATTGGTAGTTTAGTCCAATGCAATGTCAATGTAACTGGTAGTTTCATCCCGAAAACAGGCTTAGGTCAAGACCTTCTTGCTTTCTTAGCATAAAATAGCTGTGATTGATCATTTCTAGACATGTGGCTACAAAATTGGTATTATGTCATTGATGGAATTCCAGTCTTATAACTTCAAAGTTTTGCAAGAGGTTCCACCTTTGAATCAGATTAATGAGGAAACAATTAAACATCTCTACTCACCTGAACAACTTTCTGTTCTTCCTTCTTTGCTATTCTATTCTGTACATCTCTCTTCCCTTGTTTTCATTCATTCTTTCATCCTTTATATTTTTTTTAACTTCTTTTTCATTTGATTCCCAATTCAGAATTTTCTAGCAGTACTCTCTTCTAGATTTTATAATATTCAAAGTGGAAAAGATGTTTGTGAACCTTACAGAGGTTTGTAATCCATTTCAGTTTGGAAATAGTGAAGTACCAAGCAAAGCTTGTTTGTTTTTTGGACGGTTGGGGGTTAAGATGGACTACACAAGAATTACCTGCATTAGTGGACTTAAGAAACAGACTCACACTGCCCACATGTCACACACTTCACAGACAGTTACAACTAAAAGAACAAAGACATCATGGCACTTTCAAATCGGACCAGAAAGTAACTTTATTAATTGGGATCTAATAGTCAATATAAAGTGGTCCTTGAGCGAGTATAAAGTGTTAAAGTGCAAACAAGGTGACATACCGCAAACAAATGTGCAAAAATTTAGCTCGCTTAATAAAAAGTTGTTGTGCTCAGACAGAGCAACAGAATGAATCCCGACTTTAACAACACAGATAAAGAGCCAGTACGTCACATGCTTCAGAGACACTGACACCCGTCAGTCACTCAAGTGCTGCGATATTCAGTTGCAATCAACATGTTTTCGCCACAGCAAATTCCATGTAGCATGTAGAGATGTACTTTGGGTTCTAATAGAACCCAGTTTCGAATCGAATCCGGCGGTTTCGAAGTCCCGACGAAACTTTCGGAACTCCCGGATTTTTCGAAAAGCGAATTTTCCGAGTTTTCGATTTTTATCGCCATTTTCGGTAACCCTCGAAAGCATGGATCGATTTCGGTAACCCTCGAAAACTTGTATCGTAGGTGGGGATCGTTTTCGGTAACCCTTGAAAACTTGTATCGTAGGTGGGGATCGATTTCAGTAACCCTCGAAAACTTGTATCGTAGGTGGGGATCGATTTCGGTAACCCTCGATAATTGTATGAATCCTGGTAACCCTCGAAATCGTAAGTCCATCAACCCTCGAAAAGTAGCGATCGATTTCGGTAACCCTCGAATGTTTGTGCCGATTTCGCCAACCCTCGAATGTACAAGCTGATTTCGATAACCTTCTTATTTGTGATATCGGTAACCCTCGAAAGTAGTGTTCGATTTCGGTAACCCTCAAAAATAGCCTGCGAAAGCTCGAAAACAGCCCGATCATGAGGAAAGATAGATTTTAAATGGGTTTTACCATATATACTCGAGTATAAGCCGACCCGAGTATAAGCCGAGGTACCTATTTTTACCTGAAAAATTAGGAAAACATAATTGACTTGAGTATAAGTCGAGGGTAGAAATTATAACCACTAATGCCTTCTGTATTGTTTTTGGTTGCTGGAAGTTGTAATTTCTAAACATCTGTAGTGGCAAGTTAAAAAAGAAAAATCCCCTTACCCAACTGCTTTATTTTAAAGGCACTCCTGATGTTTTGGAAACTACAACTCTCAGCATGCTTTGCTGGGAGTTGTAGTTTCTAAACATCTGTATTGGCAAGTTAAAAAAAATAATAATATGCCCAACTCTTTCCTAACTCTGCAACCCCCAAAGAAGAAGGCTTTATCTTACTGGTCTCACAGGAACGGACAGCCCCTTCCCTGCTCCTCCATTGCAGCTAAACAAGGAATTGGCTGACTTCAGCTTCTTGTATTGCTGTATTATGGTAGACTGGTATTCCTTCTCGTACAGTCCTTCTCAGAGGTAAAGGACTGCACAACACGCTCCCGACTGCCATGACTGATACAGTCACTTGGGCTTACCGGTAAGTGCCATTGGATTTTAAATTCTGCGCGGGCACACCGCTGTGTGAGTTACACTCGCGGCGTAGGAATTTACATTCGGTGCATGCACGGCACTGTGGGAGTTACGCTCGCGCCGGAGGATTTCACATTTGGCGCAGGCACACAGCTGGCGAGTTACGCTCGCGCATCTCCTTATGAAGTGCCGGCAGCTCCATTGCCATTCAATTTTACGTTGTTTTCCTGATGTGACCCGAGTATAAGCCGAGGCAAGCATTTTAGGCTGATTTTTAAACCTAAAAAACTCGGCTTATACTCGAGTATATACGGTACTTATATTTATTAGTTCCCCAGACCATTCCCCAGGTCCCTGTGTTATTTACAGTAACCTACTATTACTATTTCACCCTTCAAATTGATAGAAACTTTCGAATTTTTTTCTCCCATAGACTTCTATGGGTCCGTTTTCGGATTTTCGGATTTTTTCGAAAATTCGAAAATCCGAAAACGGGACGAAACTCATCAGTTTCGAACATCTCTAGTAGCATGTTCACGAGTAGGTTCACCACAACATTTGTATATTTAGGCTCCAAGTGGAAAAACTGATAATGTTGTATATAAAGTTTTGCTATAAACATATGTGCTATACGTCCCTCAAGCAATGTCACCTCTTCAACTCATAACTATAAAATACATGACGTACATTACCAACTGGGCACTTCTTTTTCCGCTCTTCCATCTAAGTCACACACACACCTGCACATAAAAAATACTATACCCACATGTGTACACGGGCAACACCAAGAACAACTGCTAATCTATTATAAAAATGTACTTTTCTTTTAATTTAGTAGAATGTTTTTCATCAGTAAACCCTATACTTCTTAGATGTTCTTCTTTTTTTTTTAAATAACTGTTTATTACAAGCAATTTTACAATTTCAAAGTTGCTTTCGTGTTAGCTGCAGTTATAAACAACTGAATAAGTATGCGTGTTTTTGTCTGGCTCTTGCGATATATTGCTATGGTGACTGATACAATTATGTTTGCTGAAGTGATTTTCTCAGACGTGATATTCATGTAAGATTACCTCTGGAAAAGAAAACTTCTGTGTAAAGACAATGTTGGATGGGCTTATTTGTTACAGATGCTTTTAGCCAGGAGGATGACTAGCGAAACATTTTCAAGAACTAAACTTAAAGTCCAGTTGATCTAACTGAATACAACAGATATACCATGACCTAGTCCCATTTCCAAAACTTTTTGGGAATAGTGCTGCACAGCTGATGTAGAAAAGATTACGTTTTTGTGCTAACATTTAGCACGATACTTAAAGGGTATGTCCACCCAAAAAACAAACTTTTAATATGTAACTTATATACTAGCACCAACCTGAAACGCCATGTTTGTTTTTTTAAAAAACCCTTTGTTTCCCCGATATTTAGTGCGATACACAGCAAGCCTGCACTTCCGTTTGAACATTTCTCTCCTGCGACGTTCAGTGACCCTGCGCTGGTGCGTAAAAAAAACTAAATACCATTCCTTCCTCTCGCGCGTAGTATGCAACGTGCAAGCCAATCAGAAACCGGCAATCTCGAAGCAGCTGGATCAACAGAGCACAGAGCCACGGAAAATAGGTAAGTGAAGCTATTTCTGTGAAAAACATATATTTTTTCTTTTTCAGGTATTATTGCCACCTATATATTCACTGCACAAATTATTTACCTGGGATCCACATGAGTGCAAATAAATTGTAATCCATCCATTGAAACATGTTCTAGTTTTATTGTGTTTGTATGTGTGTGTATGTGTGTGTGACATTTACACATACAATCACACTCACACACTCATACACACACACATACAGTTTTCCTATTTTTCTTCCCAGAAAACCATAGATCCAAACAGTTAAAGAACGATAAGCAGTTTTTCTTAGGGCTCTATTGAAAATATTTTTAAAAAAAATTGTAACTTTACAAAAAAAATACAATACATCTGTTACACTACATTTATTATAAATATTATTGAGTCAAATTTACCTCATTAATTCCCTTTCTCTTGGTAATTGTTGGAGTTTCAAATTTGTATTCATGTACATCCATTCGACCTCTTCTCGAATACAGTGACTAATAAAAAACTCATGTTGAGCAATGCATTCCATGTTTTCCGAAATATTGTCAGCTATCATCTCCACCTCTTTACAACACAGACTTTCAATTTCAGTGGTCATAGAAGAGCATAATGTGCAAATACATCATTCCACATGTCCTGAATAGAGATGTCCGAACTTCGCAAAATCCGGTCCGCTCGAGGATCCGAGAATTTTCCAAAAAATTCGAAAATTCGAAAATCCGCAAGCGGACCCTTTAACAAAAAAAAACTCAATACAAAAAATCCTCGTAATTTCGAAAATTTTGGAAAATACGTATTTCTGAAAATACGAGGAATCCTCGAATGTAAAATTTAATAAATTTATTATTGAATTTATCTCATAGATAAAAATATTTCTATATGTAACCTATATAACATATAAAGATATAAATAAATTAAAATTAAGAATAAGATTAATAATATGTGTTTAATAGATTATAATAATAATAAATGTAGTTTTATAAATAAAAATGTTTTCATCATTCAATATAAAATAAATACAAATGTTATATATATATATATATATATATATATATATATATATAATAAAATTAAAAATTGAGACTCACACTAACACACACACACACACTCACTCTCACTCACACACAATCACACATTCATACACATTCACACATACACTGACACACATTCACTCATACACACACTCACACACATTCACACAATCACATATATTCATACATACACTCATACACACTTACACACACATTCATACATACAAACATTCACACATACAATCATCACTCACGTGTGTGAGTGTGAAAAAATAATATTTTCTCTTTTCAGGTATATTCCCAACCGTATTTCCATTGAACAAATTACTTATCTGGGATCCTAATGATTGCAAATAAATTTATTATTAAATAAATGTGTGTGTGTGGGTGTATGGTGCGAGTGTGTGATGAGTGTATGTGTGAAGTGTGTATTGTGTTGTTATGAGTGTGTGAGTGTGATTGTAGTGTAAATGTTGTGAGTGTGTGTATGAGTGTATGTGTGAATGTGTGTATGTGTGAATGTGTGTATGTGTGTGTGAGTGTGTGTGTGTGGTGTGTGTGTTGTGTGTGAGTGTGTATGAGTGTAAGTGTGAATGTGTGTGAGGGTGATTGATGTTAAATGTGTGGAGTGTGTGTATGAGTGTATGTGTGATGTGTGTGTGTATGTGTGTGTATGAGTGAATGTGTGTGTTGGTGAGTGTATGTGGGAATGTGTGAAAAAAAATATATTTTCTCTTTTTCAGGTATTATTCCCAACGTATCTCCATTGCACAAAATACTTATCTGGGATCCTAATGATTGCAAATAAATTCTAATCCATTGAAACATTTTCTAGTTTTATTGTGTGTGTGTGTGTGATTGTATGTGTGTGAGTGTGTGTGAATGTGTGAATGTGTGTGTGTATGTGTGTGTGTGTGTGTGTATGAGTGATGTGTGAATGTGTGTAAGTGTGATTGTATGTGTAAATGTGTGTGTGTGGGGGGGGGATGTGTGTGAGTGTGAAAAAAAATATTTTTCTCTTTTTCAGGTATTATTCCCAACTGTATTTCCATTGCACAAATTACTTATCTGGGATCCTAATGATTGCAAATAAATTCTAATCCATTGAAACATTTTCTAGTTTGATTGCGTATGTTTGTGTGTGTGTGTGTGTGGTTGTATGTGTGTGTGTGTGTGTGTGTGTGTGTGTGAATGTGTGTGTGTGTGAATGTGTGTGTGTGTGTGTGTGTGTGGTGGTGTGTGTGGTGGGGTGTGTGGTGTGTGGGTGTGGGTGTGGGTGTGTATAATTCTGTATATGATATTTTTGTGTGTGTGTGCAAAGTGTGAGTCTCAATTTTAATTTTATAAACAATATTAATAATAGATTGTATTTATTTTAATTGAATAAAGAAAAAAGTTTTATAATAAAACTACATATATTATTTATAATCTATTAAACACAAATTATTAATCTACTAATTAATCTATTATATCTTATATTTAATTAGGTTACATATAGAGATATTTATCTGAGATAAATTAAACAATAAATTGATTACATTTTATATAATAATTAATTTTTAATGTAATTAATATTTAAGTTACTAAATTATTTTTTTAATTAGTTATATTAATTATTAGATAATTTATGTATGTAAATGAATTATAATATTAATATTTTTAAATATATAATAATATTAAGCATATAATTTATTTTAAACAAAATATTGTTTTTAGTAATAAATATCTAAAATTATATATTATATAATATATATTTGATTAATTATGCATCTTAGACAGTGCGTGCATTATAATTTACTACACTATAAATATTATATTAATGTTTATAAAAATAAAAGAATGTATTCTTTAATATTTTATATTTATTTATATATCAAAAAAAAATATACCGTATAAACCAAGTTTTTAGGCTGAAAAATCAGCCTGAAAACTCAGACTCGGTTTTATACTCGAGTCACAGCTTACCTTACCATTCCGGCAGCCGCACGATCTTCTCTGCACTGGCGCGCCGGCCTGACGTCACAGCCCGGCGCCAAGCCCGGCGCCGGGCAGTGACGTCAGCCGGCGCGCCAGTGCAGAGAAGATCGTGCGGCTGCCGGAATGCAGAGGAGACTTCAATGCTTCTTCAATGCTGGCCCAAGGATGCTTCTTCAATGCTGGCCAGATGCTTTTCAATGTGGCCCAAGGATTCTTCAATGCTGGCCCTTGCTTGGATGGAGAAGAGCCCACAGGGAGAAGAGCCCACAGGTACTGAACTGGGTGGGAGGGGGAGGGTGAGGGGTGGCATTCAAGATGTTTGGGAACTACAACTCCCAGCATGCTTTATTAGCTGGGAGTTGTAGTTTCCAAACCTCTTGAATGCCAAGTGAGGGTTGCATTCAAGATGTTTGGAAACTACAACTCCCAGCAATAAAGCATTGGGAGTTGTAGTTACCAAACATCTTGAATGCCACCCTCACTTGGCATTCAAGATGTTGGAAACTAAAAAACTCCCAGCATGCTTTATTAGCTGGGAGTTGTAGTTTCCAAACATCTTGAATGCCAAGTTTCTACCCTTGGTTTATACTCGAGTCAACAACTTTATAGGATTTAGAAATGGGTACCTCGGTTTATACTCGGGTCGGTTTATACCGAGTATATACGGAACAAATTAAAAAAAAAAGTACATAATAAAATAGTTATATAATATAATTATAGTTTAATTTTATTGTATGCATTTTAATAAATTAATTATTTAAAATAATATTTCATATTTCAGTTTTATGATGTCTGAAATCGTGATCTCTATCATCCTTCAAGAAGTATGATCCTGCACATAAGACAACACTGAGAGTGAATTTTTAAAACTTTATTATTAATTTATATACACAAAACTTCAAAAATAGCTACAATTTTTTTTTTATTTCAGTATCAAGAATTGGTTTTTCATATTGTCAAGTAGACCTGCTGTGACAAATGTACGTGAACCGTTTGCTGTTCAGTACACCGAAGAAGTAACATCCAGTCAGTACCGAGAAGAGGATTCAGCTTCAGTGAAAATACCGCATCGAGTCACGCGTTCAGGACTAGGGATGGCCGGTTCGCGGATCCGAACCCGGATCCGCCGCGGACTTATCCCGTTCGCGAACGGCGGATTTTTCCGGATTTTCCGCCTTCCGAACTTCCGAAAAATGTTAAAAAGTTACGAGGTTTCTCGTATTTTTGGAAATACGAGAAATCTCGTAATTTCGAATTTTCGAAATTACGAGGATTTCTTGTATTTTCGAAAATACATATTTTCGCAAATTTTCAAAATTACGAGGATTCCTCGTATTTTCGAAATACGTATTTTCCAAAATTTTCGAAATTACGAGGATTTTGTATTTGAGTTTTTTTTATTTTAAAGGGTCCGCTTGGGATTTTCGAATTTTCGAATTTTTTGGAAAATTCTCGGATCCTCGAGCGGACCGGATTTTGCGAAGTGGACATCTCTATTCAGGACATGATGTGAATGATGTATTTGCACATTATGCTCTTCTATGACCTGACTGAAATGAAAGTCTGTGTTGTAAAGAGGTGGAGATGATAGCTGACCATATTTCGGAAAACATGGAATGCATTGCTCAACATGAGTTTTTTATTAGTCACTGTATTCGAGAAGAGGTCGAATGGATGTACATGAATACAAATTTGAAACTCCAACAATTACCAAGAGAAAGGGAATTAATGAGGAAAATTGACTCAATAATATTTATTAAATAAATGTAGTGTAACAGATGTGTATGTATTTTTTGTAAAGTTACAATTTTTTTTAAAAATATTTTCATAGAGCCCTAAGAAAAACTGCATATCGTTCTTTAACTGTTGGATCTATGGTTTTCTTGGGAAGAAAAAATAGGAAACCAATTCCTTCCTGTGCGGTCCATGCAATTCGAAGAGCATTTCCTGAGCTAGGGGCCGCGATACGGGATTTATCAGTGAAAGAGACTATTATGCAGAGGATATGATTTATGAACTTGATTAAAAAAAAATATAATTATATATTGTTACAATAGTTGACAATACTTGCTACTTTCTTGAATAGTTAAAGAAACTTAAGTTTATTTAGTTATATCAATATTATTGTTGTTAATAAAATTTATTTTGAAATAAATTCTTTTTTCTTAATTTTTTTTATATTTATTTCCAACATAATGAGTGTCATGACATCTTAAAACATTAAAGGTTATGTCCACCCACCCCCAAAATATATTTTTAATCCCATCAATTCCCTACGAAACTCTCTTTGTCTGTATTTTAGCACCTTGCTATGAAACACTTCCAAAGTTCCTGTATGACAAAATTTGGTTACATGGCAGATATCCTTCAGTAAACGACATCCATAATTATTTATAAAGAATGTGATGTGCTGGTTGTCTGGAATAACCCAGCTAATGTTGGCTTCCTCTTCCAATGGACCATGGCCACACTTTGGGTAGTGTTTTAGGGACGCAAATTGTGTGTTATTTTCAACATGATACATCAGAGATTTCCAACGACCAATTATTGTTCTGATTTTGTACAACTCTGAGCACACCACCAAAGATGATTCGTAATGTGGTGCTAGCCATGATTTTAAATCTGTACAACCCCTTCTCTTACTTGCAGCTAGAATTTTCTCTTGAACCCATTTAGCAAGATGCCACACACATCAAACTGGTGCTCTATTTCTGGGTATTGAGTCCTTAAAATTTTCTTAATACATTTTAATTATAAGATAGAGTAATAGCAACTGTTGATCAGTTGTTATTACATGTACGGCAATATCCTTCTGTTGTAGGTTGTTTAGACAATTGATAAAAGCTTCTTTCTCCAACGCTACTGAAGACATTCTCTGGTCTTAGTTGCTAAATGTTATACTCCACAATCTTGTCATTGTATTGGTCTTAAAGGAATAGACACAGTATTTTGCTGAAAAACCCAGACTCAAATTGTCCATCTCCTGCTAAACAAACTGCACGATCTTTAAGTCTTCATCTATTTTTTTTTCTATTGTCCAGTTACGAGATAGCGCGGAATAAAAAATTTTTTTGTATTTTAAAGAATGAAGTTTTCCAATTGATTGTAATCTCATCAAATCAAACATTTCTTTTGATTTCTTAAATGAAGAACCACTCAATAAAATGGAAGATGCCAATATTAAATTACAACTGGTAATGAATTTATAATGGGCGACTATCCATTAAATAATTCGTGGTATCGATCCCCGAAGAACAAACATGAACCATAACTTCCTTCCAAATTTTTTTCAATAGTTATAATGGGGGTTCATGCAAACGTCAACTCCTTGATATTGACAACGAATTCCACGAAACAGAGTATCCAAATTTTCTTCAAAAACAATGAATTTTTTGTTTTTTACAGTGACTTCCTAGTAGTGAAAGTTAATTCCTCACTCGAATCCTCTGAACTTATAATCTGTTCAATGGGGTCTTGTATTAATGTTATTTCTTCTGATTCAAATGTTAGATCTTGAATGTCAGAAGGAACATCACTGACTAAGAAATAGTAACATCGGCTACATTCGAACTGGAAGCCATATTTTCTTCTTCTTGAAAAGTTTCTGCTAAAGTGTTATGCCAAATTCTTTTCTGTGTTGTGTTGATATGAGTGGACCATATTCGTGGTCATGTCTCACTTATCCATAAAGGATACAGTCTGGATAGATTGGCTGATTTTATGAGCTTTTTCTTTTTGTGTTAATTAACTTTTGTAGATATTTTTTCAGTATTGGTTGATACATCACTGGTCCAGTACTTAGATTCAGTTTGAGTACCAACAGTAACTAAATGTCCAACTATGCGCACAATTGTGAGAGTGGAAGTGGAAGGTTTCTCGTCATCTACTCTTTTCTTTTAGTTGGAGGGACGGACATTGATTTGAGGAAATCTTCTACTTGAAAAGTAGGAAAAGGAAATATTGTTGGTGTTGCATTTGGTTTAATAGTCTTCTTGTCCCTTTCATGTAATATTGATTTTTGTAAAATGTTTAGAGCACATTCTATGAACATTTCCTTAGCACCTTTTAAAATCTTTATTTTGACCAGTTTGGCGTAACCAATTTATTATACGATTTTATCATTCGGAAAAGGATGTAGAGTAATGTCAGGGTATAGATGTTTTTCACCACCTTTATGTGGACATCCATTCATGAAACAGTTCACCATTTTCTTCTGTAAACGATAATTTTAAAATATAATTAGTTATAATTTTTTAAAGAAGAAATCAGAGGAAACCAGGGAAAGAGCATGACAGTGACTGAAGGAGAACTGAAGAGGAGAGGAGACAGCACAACATAGCCCACAGCAAGACAGGGAGTACTGTCACATGGTTTACGGACAGAAAACAGGAAGTGCAGGGGATCTTCTGATGCTGCTACCAAATCTATCAAAATATGTCAAAAAGTACTTTGAAAGTACATTTTAAAAATACTCAGGAAAACAATCTGTCAATTTATATAAAGTTATTTTTGGAGCACAGTTAGCTTAGCCTTGAAAAAAATATTTTAATAAATATTATGTATATAGTAACATTTTTATATATATATAATAAAGACCAAAATGTGGACAATTTCCCCAAATTTAAATTCCTTTCATGTTGAATACCCCGGTGCAACAAGTGAGAGATGTATAGAAATATTTGAAAAAATTCAGTGCACTCGGGATTTATTATCAAACAAATGCAATTAATTGTACATTGTGAAGACTGGCAACGTTCTGCCTGGTATGTGAGGCCTTTGTCAAGCCAAATAATCAAATCCCATGAGGTCTATGGATTTTTAAAAAATATTTGTATAATACAAATAAATACAGCACTGGGGTCCCAGTGCTGGAAAATAGCGTTTCTGTAACGGTTAAGATGACAGCCGTTACTGATGTGCTCAAACGTGTAGGTGCTTTAGACCGACTGTTTGGATAATTAATTCTTTCATATATAAGATATAAAAAAAAAAAAAAAAAAAAATAACAAAAAAAACATAAAAAAAAAATATATATATGATAATTAATTAGTAACGATTTAAAGATAATATATATAATCACATATTTAATTATTATCATATTAATATTTTTTAAATTCTTATAATATTAATACAGGTCAACCACAATAAATAACTCTATATTATTAATTAAATATTAAAAAGTTATAACACATTTAAACATTGAAATTTATTATCTAATAATATATATTTTTATATATAAATTTCATAAATTCAAAATAAATATTTCCTCTAAAAATGTTTGGTATAAATATTTTTCAGATTAATATAATTTTAAAACATTAAAAATATATATAGTCTAAGTGTGCAAAGGGTGCACATTACTTAACATTAAAATATTGGATTATTAAATTAATATATCATTTTGTTAAAAAAAAAAAAATATATATATATAAAATACATAAGTGGGATATTTTATAATGGGAGCTGCAGTGGTAAAAATCCTTATAAAAATCACTAGCTATGTCACTAAGTGACTCATTTCTTATATTTCTTATATCCCACTACTCCGCCCATTACAGTGTTCATGTGGACAATGACTCAGCATTTTTTGCCGTGTTTAACTTCACTTACAGAACCTGCTGGAGCTGCTTCCTGTTACTTCATAACCAATGTCTCCTCCCCTCCACAAAGATTTGTTTAACCACATAGATGCTGGGATGTGTCCTTTCTACTGGGTTTAAGTTACAAAAGGTAGCTTGGGGGATTTAAGGTGGAAATAGGGACAAGGCTAGAATTTAAAAAGTGAATGGGGTGAATGAATCAGATACTTATGATTATAAGAAATAATGCGCCCTTCACATTATAATATAAGGACATTACGCCACCCTCAGAGTTCCCTGTCCGTATAAAAGCATCGGCCTATGGCCTTGTGCTTCTATATGGTCAGGAAACTCCTCGGTGGCGTAATACCTATATTACAATGTAAGGGGCGCATTATCCCTTATATTATTTTTTTTATAACATTGATGAGAAGAAAAGACTTTACACTATAATTACACAAAGAAAGATTCACAGAAAAAACTAAACAATTGTAAATGAGATGAAAAGAGAAACATTTACTTTGAGGTTTGAAAAGGAATTTACAAAAGAAAGATATAGGATTATGTGCAGACAGGTCAAAACAAAAGACCTATGTATCCAAGTAGACAGACTAGACTTTGTGTGTTTTTTGTTATTTACAAACAATAACAAATGTTACAAATTTTTAAAAATAAAATATAAGAAAAAATATTATTATATACATATTATTAGAAATAAACATAAAAATTAAAAAAATTAAAAAAAAAATAGTTTTGGGGGTGGAATGCCCTTTAACGCCTTTTCTATGGAAGTGTAAACCGCACATCTTACCTGACCAGGATCCTGCAGTGCAGGAAGTCTCGTCAAGGGATTTATAGAATCAAGGGATCGTGGTCAGGTAAGTTGCATGGTTTATTATATCGTCCCGAAGGAGTCAAAATATAAAGACAGATATGTGAAAGAGATGAAAGTTGAGTAGGCCTCTATGTTTTCTCCAGTTCTCATATACAGTATTACCTGGTGGGCCTTTTTTATTTTAGGTCAAGTTTCAAATGTTTCATAAAAATGCAAAACTTTGCAGGCTATTAATAATCAAAAGTGTCTCATAGTGTTTCATGTCCCAACACCATTTTTTCATGTACTCCTATACAGGGAACATAGTAACATAGCCCTGATTAATTGTTCTGTATAGTCTTGGATATAAAATAATACCTTTTATTGGCTAACTAAAATGATTGAAAATGCAAGCTTTCTTCCTCAGGCATAATACAATATGTTGTCTATGAACCGTTACAATCAATATAAAAACTGTTGCGGGTGTTTGAGTCAAAATAAATATATTCCCTAATAATTATATAATCCACCCCACTATCATGGCAGAATAACGTTTAAGCCTCGTAGTGGGGCAGGGAAGGGTTAACAGTTGGGGACCTGTATGGTCATAAATAGTTTGGGACTGCTTCTAGAACATTAAAGCCACATTCCACCTCTTGAAGCCAAGTTAAGTAACCAAAGAATTTCAAAACCTTTAACCTTTCCCCAAACCAGGCAAGGGCTTGGTTTATGTCAGTGAAGATGGTCTAGAGTAAGGGTGCCCAACCCATTTGACCTCAAGGACCTCTTGTGCTTCCCTGACCACCTTTGAGGGCCCACAATAGATAAAATAATAGTGGTGTGTATCACTTTAAGATTTTTTTGTATGTGCATTTTACTTTATTTTTTATCATTCCCAAAGATAATCATCAGTCATCTTAGGGAATGATAACATACTGAGGTGATCAGAACTCAGTAGCAAAGAGACACACTGACTGTATATCAGGTACTGAACTGAGATCTGAATGGAGATTGCAGTGCATTATGGGGAGCAGCAGAGGGGAACACTAAGGGAAGTCCCCAGTGAAGGAGGTCTCCTTACAGCGGAAATCCAATTGCTTCGTGGGACTGGCTTCCATTATGTAGTCACGGCTTAGGGCTGCTAGCTCCCAATCCCCCTATAGGATTTGGGCCAATCCGATGGGGGATAGAGGGAGCTAGGGGGACACTCGAATGCTGCCCCTGATTGCCCCTAGCTCCTTAAAGGAGCAGTATGCACTAAAGTGCCCCAGACAAATTGTGATTGAGATGTTTGTTGGGCACCACTGGTATAGAGGTTAGACAAGTCCACAATTAGGTCACAGTTGGGCCAATAATAAATTAACAAGAAGAATATTTGACATGGGAATTTGATATCATTACCAAAAACATTTTTATAAATGGGGGATAACCTTGTCAAACCAATACCACACATGTTGGTCAACTTATAACCCTGTAGGAGATATTCATTTCTCTGAAAATATGGCAGTCATGATTAGAGATGGCTGAAACTCAGACGTTTTGTTTCATTTCGGATTTACAGAAATGGGGAAAAACCTAAAGATCTGAAAATCTGAAAACGGAACTTACTTTTGAGGGTTTGGAATGTATTTTCAGTTTTTGTAATGAAACTGGGCCAGGCAGTGTCATGTACGAATAAGATTTAAAAAAAAAATAAAAAAACAGAACTTCCCTTAAAAACAAAACAAAACTACCTTACTGATACCCGACACTGCTCCGTGTAGGAAGTAAATGGGAGGTTGTTAGTTTAGTTGGTAGGATCTGTGAACGGTCCGTCCCCTAAAAACGGGAAACTTTACTATCTGCAACATGGGCAGGGAGAGGAACGTTCTCCTGCTGAACATTGTTCAGCTTTTACTGAGACAAGTAGCAAAGCTGATTTGCACCACAGCATTACAGAATTAGTATGGGAGGTCAGTAAAGTTTAACTATTCTGACATGCTAAAATGTATGTGTGTGTGTGTGTGTGTGGGGGGGGGTGGGTTACAGTCAGCCCTCCAGTTCATTAACAGTGTTATCTCTTAGTTCATTCGCAGTGTTAGCTTTTCAGTTATTAGCCAGACCTCCAGTTCATAGTCAGCCCTCCAATTCATTAGCCAGCCCTAGGCATTAGCCAGTGTTAGCCCTCCAGTTAATTAGCCAGCCCTCCAGTTCATTAGCCAGTATTAGCCTCCAGTTAATTAGCCAGCCCTGCAATTCATTCGCCAGTCCTCCAGTTCATTAGCCAGCCCTCCAGTTCATTAGCCAGTCCTCCAGTTCATTAGCCAGCCCTCCAGTTCATTAGCCACTTCCAGTTCATTAGTAGCCCTCCAATTCATTAGTCAGCCCTCCAGTTCATTAGCCAGTGTTTAGCAGCCCTCCACTTTATTAGTCTGTTATTGAATAGGAATAGGTGGTCTAAAAACAACGACAAAGCCAAAGATCCCAGTCCTCCCGGTATGAAGTGTCAGTAATAACTGGTGCAGTGTCAACAGTCCTATGCTGTGTTCTGTTCAGAGAGAGAGGTTTAGATTTAAACTGGTTTATTGAGGTTTCTTGACAAGAGATAGGGGAATAGAGGATGGGAACCACAATAGGAAAAGGTTTAAGGTGAGAGGAGGCAGTGTGAGTGGGGGGGGGGTCTGTATAAAACATGGTTCTGTGATGAGCGGAGGGTACAGACAGGGACATATGGGGACATGAGAAGAAAGATATAAGATGGAGCAGCAGAGTGAATACATATTTATATTTTAAACTTTAGTTGGATGAACATTGTTACTCTTGTTAGAGATCTGGATCCAACACGAAACTGCTCAGTTCTGAAATCCAAACTCTTCATCGGAACTGAAAATACGATCGTTTGGATTTGTAACTTCAGGCTGTATTTTCGAGGGTTACCGAATTACGTTATTTTGAGTAACCCTTGAAAATAACCTTGTACGTTCGAAAACCTTGAAAACGTTTGGAAAATACTTTTAGTTTGTGATTGTATTTTCACGGGTTATCGAGTGTACAAGGTTATTTTAGAGGGTTACTGAAAATAACCTCATACATTTAGCAATTTACTGTAAATTCAAAAACAAAACGAAACGGACATTCTTTACTCTCCATCTACACCTAAACATTTGTGTTTTTGTGTGTCTCTTTAGTTTATTTAGGGTTATCATCCTCTTGTTTAAAACTGAACATATAAAATTAGGTGATGCAGGCCAAGTTCTAGTTCATTAAATGCATGTTGTTTGGCTAAACATCATAAATGTATAGTCAGCACCCTTGCCTGTCTTCTTCAGTTGTTTAAAAAATAAATTAATTAGGGTCAATTTATAAAGCATGGTATCAATTTTTAAAACAATTTTAAATCTACAATAACGTTTACGCCCACCGTCATAATTTACCAATGCCGGCCGTATTGCTAATGTGCGATATCGCACATTTATAAATATAGCCCTAGATATTAAGACCTAACACAGGGAGCAAGTTTGTGCGGCAAATGGATGGGGCTATAAGCCGGAGAATGCTAAATTTGGGCTTTTAAAGGATAACTGTGGTCTCCATAAAAAGAGCCATACCCACCTTTAAAATCCCTTCAGGATCATGATTCTAGCTGCAGTCTATCCAAAGTAACAAACTAAAAGCTACAGACTTCATAGGCTTGTTTGAAATGAGAGTGCTGGTTTTATATAGAGGACACTAGTATAGACACCACAGTTACCCTTTAATGAAAGCTGCAAAAATGTTACATATAGTGAAAGATAAAATGAACCAATATCTGTTGGTGTAACTTTAACTCCTTTATTGCACTGGCTGTGCAGGTATCATTAAAGACCCACCTAGAGGTTCAAGGAATTAAATTGGGTTTGTGCATAATTGTGCTGAACTAATGCAGTTATCAGATATTATAAACCTACCCCTAAGTTTTGTATTTACAATATATTTTAACATAAATATACAGTGGCGTAATAGCAACCACAGGGGCCCCCAGCAAAACTATGAGGGGCCCCTATCTGTGTTTCATCAACAGTTGCTTTCTGGGAGGATGCTATATCTGTCATAGGAAAAATAAGAAGATGGGGCCCCTTGACTCCGGCACCCCCAATCCCTCCCCACCCCTACAATTGTTCCCCCTGCTCCCCTCTAGTTACTGTAAATATAATTATTGCAATTATTTGTGAGTTCTGGAGAGCAAAGCACATTTTGCTTGTGATGATAGCCCTATTGATATTGGCTTAGGCGTATGGATTTTAAATACCAAAGATTAACTTCCGGGAGCTTGATTATTGGAATGCTGGTGAGGTAGGTAAAGAACATGTGCCACTTGCACTAATGATTTGCTAGTTATCAGAGAATATACTGGATTTCTTTTAACAAATAATGTACTTCATGCTGACAAGTGTATGAGAAAACCAGGAATGGGTTTAGATTCTTTTGTATTGTCTTGTTGATTTATAACATATTGTAAGCTTAGCTATACACCCTTGAAGCAGCTCATTTCCATTTAAAGTGCAGATATTTCCAATTTTCACTAGGTTGTAGCTACAGTAGACTTTGATTTGCTTGCCCGGGATAGAACTGTGGAAAGCATATTTTGTTTAAACTTTTTTTTTATGCATCTCTATATTGAAGAGAAATGAAACATGGGGAAATGGGGCCACGTTAAGCTTCTTAGGGCAAGCTTACATAAAAAGTCCAATGAAATAAATTGTATTTACATGTATTGAATTTGATTTCCCCCTACAGTCACAACAGAATAGATTTTCCTAATCCCTGAAAGTTTTTTTGGCTTTAATAAATTACGAAAAGATTTTATTCTTGGATTGGTATAAAATATTTATGTACATTTTGGGGGGGTCACTGTTTATTTAAAGGGACATATGATTTAAAAAGTAATGCAAAAATGTAACCTTCATCAAGCTGATCATAAAATTTAAAAATGCAATTGGTGGCGACAGATCTTTCTGTATGAAGAAATTTCTGAGCTCACAATGAGATATATCAGTTGGAAAATGACTAATTATTTGATATACTATGTAGCTATTTCTTTAGAAAGTCATCCAACCAATAAACATCAGTACTTATTTGCTGATCTGATTTAAATCAGCTTAAACACCTGTGCTGTTCAATAAAAAAGAATCATATGTTAGACATAATGCATGTATTCACTTTGGGTAGGCAGTATTTTCACATTACTCTGAATACTATCTATATAAATGTAGTGTAATTATCACTGAATACAGCATGTCAACTAAATCCACCATTTAGATATTGCAGCAATCTTGCCAATACAATGCAATGTACATCATAGACTATGAGATTTTGATAATGCCTCTCCTTAGAGCCATGTGTGTTTTAACAAACTTTACTCAGAACTAGTTTTAACTTTGAAACTCCAAATTATTATTTGGGAAATGAAGCTAAAATATACATGAATGTGTTCTATAATTTAGAACTAAAATAATTCTTACCTCTGAAATAGGTACCGGTAATATTGTGGAAAAATCCTGTTTGGCTGCAGGTTGGCTTTTCCTGTGTTTTGTTGTCCTCTTAGAGAGTGTTTTGTGGACAATTTTGCATAGTTTCACATTTCAGTTCTTTAATCCCACCCTCTTACCCCTGACAGCAGTGGCGTAGCTAGAAATCACAGGGCCTCACAGCAAGATTTTAGATGGGCCCCTCAACATACAAAAAAAAAATAGTTGATGCTGTCCACCCTCTTTTTCTCCTCCTTGCTCTCCCCATTGTATCTGTATGTTGTCCCTCCCAATTTGATTGTAAGCTCTTCGGGGCAGGGATCTCATCCTAATATGTCGAGGCATGCTGCACTTATATCAATTTATACATAATTTAATATATGCTTTCTTAACCGATGTATGAAATTGTATTAATTTTTATTTATCTGTATAATGGCTTGCACTTATCCCCTTGTTTGTATACCTTATTTTATAATGTACAGCGCTGCGTACCCATGCAGCACTTCATAAATAAATAAGGAATAAATACAATTATACATACATACCCTTCTTAGAACATTTTTGTGTCAAATAGTTCAGCCCCACAAACCCCATTTTTTGTTTTATGTTTACCTTCAAAGATGCTCCAGGCCAGATATTCTACTTATAAAACCCCAATCCCTCGCTGGCGTGGACACGCCCCTCTTGATATTGTTGCAAGCTGGTTGATTACAAGCATGACAGTAGCAGAGGAGTATCGTTTCTGTAATGAGCGTCTGCCATGTGAAGAGAGGAGTCTTTAAAGAAAGGTTTAGAGAGGAGATATACCTATAAACATTTGAAGACCTAAGAAGATTTTATACATATCAAAGAAGAGGCAAAATTCTGGGAGCCTAGATACACAGTTTTAATTTTTTGACTGTGTTAATGGTGTGCAAGATATGTTGGTATATATGGGCTCCAGAACCCCGGCCAGGTGGCGCAAGAGAGGATATAATTAAGACTTACAGAATAAAATAAGATTAACTATAAAAAAGACACTGCTGCCTCAAGCGCATGCCACCCTTATAATATCTGTGCACAATTTACCCAATAAAAATACCCAGGGTAAGAACCTAAAAAGTTCTGCAGTGTAGAATGTTGCCTTCAGTATATGTGTATATATATATATATATATATATATATATAGTGTATATAACAATAATGGCAGGAGTCTCACACTCACACGCTTAGGAGTACATCCTTAGAGTGCATCTGGTAGAAAATTTATACAGTTTAACAGAGCACTCGTGTGTCTTGTATCAACTATTTTATTACTTCAACATCAACGCGTTTCTGCTACACCTGTAGCCGTCCTCAGGATGTGACATCACAAAGGTAAGTGCAAATTTATAGTACAAACAAATACCCTTCCCTATATGTGCTAAACTTCTTGCCTTCAGCTGGGCAGACGTGCCACTCATATACATATAAAAACTTATTAACTTATTAATAAGAATAAAATATTTACCTATTAAATATAAAAGGGAGGGTAACCAGTGAAAAAAGGAATAAAGGGTAATAGTAAGCTTAATAAAAAAAAATTAAAACATTCTCCACGTGACACATAACCGTACCAATGCCAGAGGGCATGTAAAGGCTCCATAAATAAATCCAGCAAAGGTGTACAAGCAGGTCATGTACTCCTACACTGAACTCTAACCGCCACCCCACTCAATGCCGTCCTGCAGGCCCAATAGGAAGGTGTCTAGGCCAATATATCATTCGGTGTATACCATCCGGCCCATCAGTTACCTGTTCTCACCTCCAATTGTCTGTGCTAATACTAATTCCACCCAAGGGTGATGAATTGGAGATTCATGTGTAACCATTCCCTTGTTTTTCAATGGCTGCTGGGTCCCTAGCACCTTGCCATTCAACAGAGGAACAATCTCGACCACATAATATCCCCTCAGTAAAGAAGCCTTGCCTCCAAGTACGTTTTCATCAGCCTCATAAGGTCAGACAGCCGAGACATGCAGAGTTGTTCCCCACAGCATGGATCACCCGCTGCTTCAGGGAGCACTTGGCACACAGGACATCCCTTTGACGCCTTTCCAATTCAAAGCCACTGAGGTGGAATCCCAGATTCCTTCCTCCTGGTCGCACTTCCGTTCTCCGTTCCGCCCAAAATAGGTAGGAGTGACCCACCAACCACAATGCCTCTTGCTTTTGACCTGCAATAAAAATTCAGTCAATAGTTAATTCAGGATGATATAGCGTGATACACAATTAGACTTCCAATGCCCTAAATGCTTAATTTCCTGTTCGAGAAACCAAGGCCATAAGCC
Source organism: Hymenochirus boettgeri (assembly GCA_019447015.1). NCBI lineage: Eukaryota > Metazoa > Chordata > Amphibia > Anura > Pipidae > Hymenochirus > Hymenochirus boettgeri. Next base: position 157,589,429 of record CM033473.1, on the reverse strand, counting down.
TCTGTTGCTGCACCTATCCTAAAAGAGAGGTCCAATCTGGCATAATGATTGAACGTAAGACTGATTAAAATTTGTACCGAGTAAGGGGGGCCCCACCTGGGTCAGCTATGAAAGAGAGCAAGAAAGGCACCACTAGAACACATATTCCTGAATCGCTGATACCAGACAAAAGTCTACCTTGAGGGAGAAGAATTGTAAACCAACCCCAGAGCAAAAAACATTGCCTTGGAACTCTGATCCTTACCATAATCTGTTTTCGCTATATACTGTCCTCTACTAGAAGGCCCCCCCAACATTTAATACTGGGAGAAACCAACTACACACCACGCATGGCAATGACTTATGATTGAAACAAGAAATCCTTGGTTATGTCCTGCCAACCCAAGAGGTGGAAGAAAAAGGAAACTCCTGTAAATGCCTTTGAGCCACTAAACCTGAGCACTGTAAATGTCTCAGACTTCTAGAGTGACTTGCTTAGGAATGGTATTTACCTTTGAAGTCTCTGCCCCTGCCATGCCACCCATTCCTTCCATGCCTTACATGATTAAGCCAATTTGAGGGAGCCACCAATGCTTGCCCATGGCCATCGTTGTTGTCCACTATTTCCATAAGAAAACTGGGCATGCTGTCCCATCCTTCTCTGCTTCCGGTGCCAACTTCAAAAGTGTTCCCACTGAAAACGGAAGAAGAGAGTCAGCAACGATTGTCGACGTCTGTCACATGCCTAGCACAAGAACCAGATATTGAGTTGTAAGCAATGAGAACTAAATGCCTCATCAAGCAAGGACGGAGGGGAAGAACAAGATTGTTTAATCACAAAAAAACAACACTTGCATTGTCTGTCCAAAGCCAATGGATTTGTTAGCCATCCTATTCCCTCATAACTCCACCGCTATCACGATCGTTAAAAATTCTAACAAGATTAAGTTATTACAATGGCGGAGGCTATCCAGCTGTCAGGCCAACTCCCAGCAGCTCCTTGTTAGATTGCTCGACACTCTGCACTAGCAACCTCCCATATAGGTCCTATGAAGGACACCCACACTTTTAGACTTCCTTGAGCTCCCGGTTGTCTGGATGTGATGATGCGGAGCCTTTGCTCCGCAAGTAGTTAATGATAGCTACCTGAGAACACCCTTCCCATGGGTAAAATTCTGCAGGCAAAAATCAGGGAACAGAACAAAAATTGCAATTGCCTGAGAGAACCTTATTAGCTTGTAGGCAGGCTCTAACCCCTATTAGCAACTCGCTAGCTTGCTTGGGAAGTCTACATTCCATCCTAACTGAATTGATCTCAATGCCCAGAAAGAAAAGGTGGTCATTGGGCCTACTATTTTTGATGAAAGAGGAACCCCAAATTAGCCATTAAAACCTGAATGACGTAATAAAAAATTGACAGTGGTCTGACTCCCTTGGACCTATGAAGAGAAAGTCATCAAGTAATGAAGGACCAATCTGAAGCTCGTCTAGAATTAACCACCCATTCTAGGAATGAACTGATTTTTCAAAACAGAGCAGAGAGATGGAGGAGCAGCCCATTTGAAGGCACATGTCATAATAAAAGAATCCGTATAGACTGCAGCCCAGTAGATAAAAACAGTCCTTATGCACCGGTAAAAAGCAAAAGGCAGACTCGATGTCTGAGTGTTGCCATCAGCGCACCCGGGCTGCCTCCCAAGATAACGTTGGCAGCCCTATCAAAGGTCACATAGTTACCGATTACCTCTTCTGGACTGATGCCGTCGTTAACTGACCCGCACCTGTGGATGGGACAAGTAGTGGATTACCCTAAATGTTCCCAGTTCCTTCTTTGGGACTAGGCCCAAAGGGGAAACCCGAATATAGGGAAAAGAGGGTAAACAAAGGACCAGTTAGTGACCCAGCTGGACTGTCCTGCAGTTTTTTTCTAGCTAGATCAGTGTGCTTCCGCAAGGACTTCAAGTTAGTGGAAAAAACAGGGAAGGGGAAAATTTAAACTGACCCTCATTGAATAACCAACAGGGGCTGGCCTTTTTGCCATTGAAGTGGACCCAAAGCCTCGGAAATAGGGGTCCCCCCACTTCCAGTAACCATACCAGAGCCCTTTGGGACCTCATAATCCTAAGCCAGAATCCAGTTGGCTTTGTTGTTCCAGCCGCAATTCCTTCCTGTGCGGTCCATGCAATTCGAAGAGCATTTCCTGATGCTAGGGGCCGCTATACGGGATTTATCAGTGAAAGAGACTATTATGCAGAGGATATGATTTATGAACTTGATTAAAAAAATATAATTATTATTATTTGTTACAATAGTTGACAATACTTGCTACTTTTCTTGAATAGTTAAAGAAACTTAAGTTTATTTAGTTATATCAATATTATTGTTGTTAATAAAATTTATTTTGAAATAAATTCTTTTTTCTTAATTTTTTTTATATTTATTTCCAACATAATGAGTGTCATGACATTCTAAAACATTAAAGGTTATGTCCACCCACCCCCAAAATATATTTTTAATCCCATCAATTCCATACGAAACTCTCTTTTGTCTGTATTTTAGCACCTTGCTATGAAACACTTCCAAAGTTCCTGTATGACAAAATTTGGTTACATGGCAGATATCCTTCAGTAACCGACTATCCATAATTATTTTATAAAGAATGTGATGTGCTGGTTGTCTGGAATCAACCCAGCTAATGTTGGCTTCCTCTTCCAATGGACCATGGCCACACTTTGGGTAGTGTTTTAGGGACGCAAATTCGTGTTTATTTGCAACATGATACATCAGAGATTTCCAACGACCAATTATTTGTTCTTGATTTTGATTACAACTCTGAGCACACCACCAAAGATGATTCGTAATTGGTGCTAGCCATGATTTTAAATCTGTACAACCCCTTCTCTTACTTGCAGCTAGAATTTTCTCTGATACCCATTTAGCAAGATGCCACACATCAAACTGGTGCTCTATTTCTGGGTATTGAGTCCTTAAAAATTTTCTTAATACATTTTTAATTTATTAAGATAAGTAATAGCAACTGTTGATCAGTTGTTATTACATGTACGTCAATATCCTTCTGTTGTAGGTTGTTTAGACAATTGATAAAAGCTTCTTTCTCCAACGCTACTGAAGACATTCCTGGTCTTAGTTGCTAAATGTTATACTCCACAATCTTGTCATTGTATTGGTCTTAAAAGGAATAGACACAGTATTTTGCTGAAAAACCCAGACTATCAAATTGTCCATCTCCTGCTAAAACAACTGCACGATCTTTTAAGTCTTCATCTATTTTTTTTTCTATTGTCCAGTTACGATGAATAGCCGGGAATAAAAAAATTTTTTTGTATTTTAAAGAATGAAGTTTTTCCAATTGATTGTAATCTCATCAAATCAAACATTTCTTTTGATTTCTTAAATGAAGAACCACTCAATAAAATGGAAGATGCCAATATTAAATTACCAACTGGTAATGAATTTATAATGGGCTGACTATTCCATCTAAATAATTCGTGGTCATCGATACACCGAAGAACAACATGAACCATACTTCCTTCCATATTTTTTTCAATAGTTATAATGGGTTTCATGCAAACGTCAACTCCTTGATATTGACAACGAATTCCACGAAACAGAGTATCCAAATTTTCTTCAAAAACAATGAATTTTTTTTTGCATTACAGGTGACTTCCTAGTAGTGAAAGTTAATTCCTCAGAATCCTCTGAACTTATAATCTGTTCAATGGGGTCTAGTATTAATGTTATTTCTTCTGATTCAAATGTTAGATCTTGAATGTCAGAAGGAACATCACTGACTGAAGAAATAGTAACATCGGCTACATTCGAACTGGAAGCCTGTAATATTTCTTCTTCTTGAAAAGTTTCTGCTAAAGTAGTTATGCCAAATTCTTTTCTTGGTGTTGATATGAGTGGACCATATTCGTGGTCATGTCTCACTTGATCCATAAAGGATACAGTCTGGATAGATTGGCTGATTTTATGAGCTTTTTCTTTTTGTGTTAATTTAACTTTTGTAGATATTTTTTCAGTATTGGTTGATACATCACTGGTCCAGTACTTAGATTCAGTTTGAGTACCAACAGTAACTAAATGTCCAACTATGCGCACAATTGTAGAGGAAGTGGAAGGTTCTTCGTCATCTACTCTTTTTCTTTTAGTTGGAGGGACATTGATTTGAGGAATATCTTCTACTTGAAAAGTAGGAAAAGGAAATATTGTTGGTGTTGCATTTGGTTTTAATAGTCTTCTTGTCCCTTTCATGTAATATTGATTTTCTGTAAAATGTTTAGAGCACATTCTATGAACATTTCCTTTAGCACCTTTTAAAATCTTTATTTTGACCAGTTTGGCGTAACCAATTTATTATACGATTTTTATCATTCGGAAAAGGATGTAGAGTAATGTCAGGGTATAGATGTTTTTCACCACCTTTATGTGGACATCCATTCATGAAACAGTTCACCATTTTCTTCTGTAAACGATAATTTTAAAATATAATTAGTTATAATTTTTTATAAGAAGAAATCAGAGGAAACCAGGGAAAGAGCAATTGACAGTGACTGAAGGAGAACTGAAGAGGAGAGGAGACAGCACAACATAGCCCACAGCAAGACAGGGAGTACTGTCACATGGTTTACGGACAGAAAACAGGAAGTGCAGGGGATCTTCTGATGCTGCTACCAAATCTATCAAAAATATGTCAAAAAGTACTTTGAAAGTACATTTTAAAAATACTCAGGAAAACAATTCCTGTCAATTTATATAAAGTTATTTTTGGAGCACAGTTAGCTTAGCCTTGAAAAAAATATATTAAATATAATATTTATGATATATAGTAACATTTTTTATATATATATATAAAGACCAAAATGTGGACAATTTCCCCAAATTTAAATTCCTTTCATGTTGAATACCCCGGTGCAACAAGTAGAGAGATGTATAGAAATATTTGAAAAAATTCAGTGCACTCATGGGATTTATTATCAAACAAATGCAATTAATTGTACATTGTGAAGACTGGCAACGTTTCTGCCTGGTATGTGAGGCCTTTGTCAAGCCAAATAATCAAATCCCATGAGTGCTATGGATTTTTAAAAAATATTTGTATATATACAAATATACAGCACTGGGGTTCTCCAGTGCTGGAAAATAGCGTTTCTGTAACGGTTAAGATGACAGCCTGTTACTGATGTGCTCAAACGTGTAGGTGCTTTAGACCGACTGTTTGGATAATTAATTCTTTCATTATATATAGATATAAAAAATTTAATTAAATTAATATTTATAATATGTTAATTATAATTTTATAAATCAAAAATATATACATTTAATATATTTTAATATAATTATTTATTATATAATGATAATAATTATGTAACTGATTAAATAAATATATATAATCATATTTAATTTATTATCATAATTAATATTTTTTACATTCTTATAATATTAATACAGGTCAACCACAATAACTAACTCATATATTATTAATTAAATATTAAAAAGTTATAACACAATTTAAACATTGAAATTTATTATCTAATAATATATATTTTTATATATAAATTATCATAATTCAAAATAAATATTTTCCTCTAAAAATGTTTTGGTATAAATATTTTTCAGAATTATATATTAATTTTAAAACATTAAAAATATATATAGTCCTATAGTGTGCAAAGGGTGCACATTACTTAACATTAAAATATTGGATTATTAAATTAATATATCATTTTGTTTAAAAAAAAAAAAAATATATATATATATATAATACATAAGTGGGATATTTTATAATGGGAGCTGCAGTGGTAAAAATCCTTATAAAAATCACTCAGCTATGTCACTAAGTGACTCATTTCTTATATTTCTTATATCCCACTACTCCGCCCATTACAGTGTTCATGTCTGGACAATGACTCAGCATTTTTTGCCGTGTTTAACTTCACTTACAGAACCTGCTGGAGCTGCTTCCTGTTACTTCATAACCAATGTCTCTCTCCCCCTCCACAAAGATTTGTTTAACCACATAGATGCTGGGATGTTCCTTTCTACTGGGTTTAAGTTACAAAAGGTAGCTTGGGGGATTTAAGGTGGAAATAGGGACAAGGCTAGAATTTAAAATGTGAATGGGGTGAATGAATCAGATACTTATGTATTATAAGAAATAATGCGCCCCTTCACATTATAATATAAGGACATTACGCCACCTCAGAGTTCCCTGTCCTGTATAAAAGCACTCGGCCTATGGCCTTGTGCTTCTATATGGTCAGGAAACTCCTCGGTGGCGTAATATCCTTATATTACACTGTAAGGGGCGCATTATCCCTTATATTATTTTTTTATAACATTGATGAGAAGAAAAGACTTTACACTAATAATTACACAAAGAAAGATTCACAGAAAAAACTAAACAATTGTAAATGAGATGAAAAGATAACATTTACTTTGAGGTTTGAAAAGGAATTTACAAAAGAAAAGATAATAGGATTATGTGCAGACAGGTCAAAACAAAAGCACTATTGTATCCAAGTAGACATGACTAGACTTTGTGTATTTTTTGTTATTTACAACAATAACAAATGTTACAAATTTTTAAAAAATAAAATATAAGAAAAATATTATTATAATACATATTTATTAGAAATAAACATAAAAAATTAAAAAAATTAAAATAAAAATAGTTTTGGGGGTGGACATGCCCTTTAACGCCTTTTCTATGGAAGTGTAAACCGCACATCTTACCTGACCAGGATCCTGCAGTGCAGGAAGTCTCGTCAAGGGATTTATAGAATCAAGGGATCGTGGTCAGGTAAGTTGCATGGTTTATTATATCGTCCCGAAGGAGTCAAAATATAAAGACAGATATGTGAAAGAGATGAAAGTTGAGTAGGCCTCTATGTTTTCTCCAGTTCTCATATACAGTATTACCTGGTGGGCCTTTTTTATTTTAGGTCAAGTTTCAAATGTTTCATAAAAATGCAAAACTTTGCAGGCTAATTAATTAATCAAAAGTGTCTCATAGTGTTTCATGTCCCAACACCATTTTTTCATGTACTCCTATACAGGGAACATAGTAACATAGCCCTGATAATATGTTCTGTATTAGTCTTGGATATAAAATAATACCTTTTATTGGCTAACTAAAATGATTGAAAATGCAAGCTTTCTTCCTCAGGCATAATACAATATGTTGTCTATGTAACCTGTATACATCAATATAAAAAAACTGTTGCGGTGTTTGAGTCAAAATAAATATATTCCCCTAATAATTATATAATCCACCCCACTATCATGGCAGAATAACGTTTAAGCCTCGTAGTGGGGCAGGGAAGGGTTAACAGTTGGGGACCTGTATGGTCATAAATAGTTTGGGACTGCTCTTCTAGAACATTAAAGCCACATTCCACCTCTTGAAGCCAAGTTAATGTACCCAAAGAATTTCAAAACCTTTAACCTTTCCCCAAACCAGAGCATGGGCTTGGTTTATGTCAGTGAAGATGGTCTAGAGTAAGGGTGCCCAACCCATTTGACCTCAAGGACCTCTTGTGCTTCCTCTGACCACCTTTGAGGGCCGCACAATAGATAAAATAATAGGGTGTGTATCACTTTAAGATTTTTTTGTATGTGCATTTTACTTTATTTTTTTATCATTCCCAAAGATAATCATCAGATCATCTTAGGGAATGATAACATACTGAGGTGATCAGAACTCAGTAGCAAAGAGACACACTGACTGTATATCAGGTACTGAACTGAGATCTGAATGGAGATTGCAGTGCATTATGGGGAGCAGCAGAGGGGAACACTAAGGGAAGTCCCCAGTGAAGGAGGTCTCCCTTACAGCGGAAATCCACTTGTCTTCGTGGGACTGGCTTCCATTATGTAGTCACGGCTTCTAGGGCTGCTAGCTCCCAATCCCCCTATAGGATTTGGGCCAATCCGATGGGGGATAGAGGGAGCTAGGGGGACACTCGAATGCTGCCCCTGATTGCCCCTAGCTGCCTTAAAGGAGCAGTATGCACTAAAGTGCCCCAGACAAATTGTGATTGAGATGTTTGTTGGGCACCACTGGTATAGAGGTTAGACAGAGTCCACAATTAGGTCACAGTTGGGCCAATAATAAATTAACAAGAAGAATATTTGCACATGGGAATTTGATATCCATATACCAAAAACATTTTTATAAATGGGGGGATAACCTTGTCAAACCAATACCACACATGTTGGTCAACTTATAACCCTGTAGGAGATATTCATTTCTCTGAAAATATGCCAGTCATGATTAGAGATGGCTGAAACTCAGACGTTTTGTTTCATTTTCGGATTTACAGAACTGGGGAAAAACCTAAAGATCTGAAAATCTGAAAACGGAACTTACTTTTGAGGGTTTGGAATGTATTTTCAGTTTTTGTAATGAAAACTGGGCCAGGCAGTGTCATGTACGAATAAGATTTAAAAAAATAAAATAAAAAAACAGAACTTCCCTTAAAAACAAAACAAAACTACCTTTACTGATACCCGACACTGCTCCGTGTAGGAAGTAAATGGGAGGGTTGTTAGTTTAGTTGGTAGGATCTGTGAACGGCTCCGTCCCCTCAAAAACGGGAAACTTTACTATCTGCAACATGGGCAAGGGAGAGGAACGTTCTCCTGCTGAACATTGTTCAGCTTTTACTGAGACAAGTAGCAAAGCTGATTTTGCACCACAGCATTACAGAATTATGTATGGGAGGTCAGTAAAGTTTAACTATTCTGACATGCTAAAAATGTATGTGTGTGTGTGTGTGTGGGGGGGGGGTGGTTACAGTCAGCCCTCCAGTTCATTAACAAGTGTTAGCTCTCTAGTTCATTCGCCAGTGTTAGCTTTTCAGTTTATTAGCCAGACCTCCAGTTCATTAGTCAGCCCTCCAATTCATTAGCCAGCCCTCCAGTGCATTAGCCAGTGTTAGCCCTCCAGTTAATTAGCCAGCCCTCCAGTTCATTAGCCAGTATTAGCCCTCCAGTTAATTAGCCAGCCCTGCAATTCATTCGCCAGTCCTCCAGTTCATTAGCCAGCCCTCCAGTTCATTAGCCAGTCCTCCAGTTCATTAGCCAGCCCTCCAGTTCATTAGCCAGCCTTCCAGTTCATTAGTCAGCCCTCCAATTCATTAGTCAGCCCTCCAGTTCATTAGCCAGTGTTTAGTCAGCCCTCCACTTTATTAGTCTGTTATTGAATAGGAATAGTGGTCTTAAAAACAGACGCACAAAGCCAAAAGATCCCAGTCCTCCCGTAGTGGAAGTGCTCAAGTAATAACTGGTGCAGTGTCAACAGTCCTATGCTGTGTTCTGTTCAGAGAGAGAGGTTAGATTTAAACTGGTTTATTGAGGTTTCTTGACAAAGAGATAGGGGAATAGAGGATGGGAACCACAATAGGAAAAGGTTTAAGGTGAGAGGAGGCAGTGTGAGTGGGGGGGGGTCTGTATAAAACATGGTTCTGTGATGAGCGGAGGGTACAGACAGGGACATATGGGGACATGAGAAGAAATATAAGATGGAGCAGCAGAGTGAATACATATTTATATTTAAACTTTAGTTGGATGAACATTGTTACTCTTGTTAGAGATCTGGATCCAACACAGAACTGCTCAGTTCTGAAATCCAAACTCTTCATCGGAACTGAAAATACGATCGTTTGGATTTTGTAACTTCAGGCTGTATTTTCGAGGGTTACCGAATATACGTTATTTTGAGTAACCCTTGAAAATAACCTTGTACGTTCGATAACCTTTGAAAATACGTTTGGAAAATACTTTTAAGTTTGTGATTGTATTTTCACGGGTTATCGAGTGTACAAGGTTATTTTAGAGGGTTACTGAAAATAACCTCATACATTTAGCAATTTACTGTAAATTCAAAAACAAAACGAAACGGACATTTCTACTCTCCATCTACACCTAAACATTTGTGTTTTTTGTGTGTCTCTTTTAGTTTTATTTAGGGTTATCATCTCCTTGCTTTAAAACTGAACACTTATAAAATTAGGCTGATGCAAGGCCAAGTTCTAGTTCATTAAATGCATGTTGTTTGGCTAAACATAAATTGTATAGTCAGCACCCTTGCCTGTCTTCATGTTGTTTAAAAAATAAATTAATTAGGGGTCATATTTATAAAAGCATGGTATCAATTTTTAAAACAATTTTAAATCTACAATAACGTTTACGCCCACCGTCATAATTTACCAATGCCGCGCCGTATTGCTAATGTGCGATATCGCACATTTATAAATATAGCCCTAGATATTAAGACCTAACACAGGGAGCAAAGTTTGTGCGGCAAATGGATGGGGCTATAAGCCGGAGAATGCATTAAATTTGGGGCTTTTAAAGGATAACTGTGGTCTCCATAAAAAGAGCCCATACCCACCTTTAAAATCCCTTCAGGATCATGATTCTAGCTGCAGTCTATCCAAAGTAACAAACTAAAAGCTACAGACTTCATAGGCTTGTTTGAAATGAGAGTGCTGTTTTATATAGAGGACACTAGTATAGACACCACAGTTACCCTTTAATGAAAGCTGCAAAAATGTTACATATAGTGAAAGATAAAATGAACCAATATCTGTTGGTGTAACTTTAACTCCTTTATTGCACTGGCTGTGCAGGTATCATTAAAGACCCACCTAGCAGGTTCAAGGAATTAAATTTGGGTTTGTGCATAATTTTGCTGAACTAAATGCCAGTTATCAGATATTATAAACCTACCCCTAAGTTTTGTATTTTACAATATATTTTAACATAAATATACAGTGGCGTAACTAGCAACCACAGGGGCCCCCAGCAAAACTATGATGGGGCCCCTATCTGTGTTTCATCAACAGTTGCTTTCTGGGAGGATGCTATATCTGTCATAGGAAAAATAAGAAGATGGGGCCCCCTTGACTCCGGCCACCCCCCAACTCCCTCCCCACCCCTACAATTGTTCCCCCTGCTCCCCTCTAGTTACTGTAAATATAATTTATTGCAATTATTTGTGAGTTCTGGAGAGCAAAGCACATTTTGCTTGTGATGCATAGCCCTATTGATATTGGCTTAGGCGTATTGGATTTTAAATACCAAAGATTAACTTCCTGGGAGCTTTGATTATTGGAATGCTGGTGAGGTTAGGTAAAGAACATGTGCCACTTGCACTAATGATTTGCTAGTTATCAGAGAATATACTGGATTTCTTTTAACAAATAATGTACTTCATGCTGACAAGTGTATGAGAAAACCAGGAATGGGTTTAGATTCTTTTGTATTGTCTCTGATTTTGATATAACATATTGTAAGCTTAGCTATACACCCTTGAAGCAGCTCATTTCCATTTAAAGTGCAGATATTTCCAATTTTCACTAGGTTGTAGCTACAGTAGACTTTGATTTGCTTGCCCTGGGATAGAACTGTGGAAAGCATATTTTGTTTAAACTTTTTTTTTATGCATCATCTATATTGAAGAGAAATGAAACATGGGGAAATGGGGCCACGTTAAGCTTCTTAGGGCAAGCTTACATAAAAAGTCCAATGAAATAAATTGTATTTTACATGTATTGAATTTGATTTCCCCCTACAGTCACAACAGAATAGATTTTCCTAATCCCTGAAAGTTTTTCTTTGGCTTTAAATAAATTACAGAAAAGATTTTATTCTTGGATTGGTATAAAATATTTATGTAACATTTTTGGGGGGGTCACTGTTTATTTAAAGGGACATATGATTTTAAATAAAGTAATGCAAAAATGTAACCTTCATCAAGCTGATCATAAAATTTAAAAATGCAATTGGCTGGCTGACAGATCATTTCTGTATGAAGAAATTTCTGAGCTCACAATGAGATATATCAGTTGGAAAATGACTAATTATTTTGATATACTATGTAAGCTATTTCTTTTAGAAAGTCATCCAACCAATGAAACATCCAGTACTTATTTGCTGATCTGATTTAAATTCAGCTTAAACACCTGTGCTGTTCAATAAAAAAGAATCATATGTTAGACATAATGCATGTATTCACTTTGGGTAGGCAGTATTTTCACATTACTCTGAATACTATCTAATATAAATGTAGTGTAATTATCACTGAATACAGCATGTCAACTAAATCCACATTTTAGATATTGCAGCAATCTTGCCAATACAATGCAATGTACATCATAGACCTATGAGATTTTTGATAATGCCTCTCCTTAGAGCCATTGTGTTTTAACAAACTTTACTCAGAACTAGTTTTAACTTTGAAACTCCAAATTATTATTTGGGAAATGAAAGCTAAAATATACATGAAATGTGTTCTATAATTTAGAACTAAAATAATTCTTACCTCTGAAATAGGTACCGGTAATATTGTGGAAAAATCCTGTTTGGCTGCAGGTTTGGCTTTTCCTGTGTTTTGTTGTCCTCCTTAGAGAGTGTTTTGTGGACAATTTTGCATAGTTTCACATTCAGTTCTTTAATCCCCACCCTCTTACCCCTGACAGCAGTGGCGTAGCTAGAAATCACAGGGCCTCACAGCAAGATTTTAGATGGGCCCCTCAACATACAAAAAAAAATAGTTTGATGCTGTCCACCCTCCTTTTTCTCCTCCTTGCTCTCCCCCACTTGTATCTGTATGTTGTCCCTCCCAATTTGATTGTAAGCTCTTCGGGGCAGGGATCTCATTCCTAATATGTCGAGGCATGCTGCACTTATATCAATTTATACATAATTTATATATATGCTTTCTTAACCGATGTATGAAATTGTATTTAATTTTTATTTATCTGTATAATGGCTTGCACTTATCCCCTTGTTTGTATACTCTGTATTTTATAATGTACAGCGCTGCGTACCCATGCAGCACTTCATAAATAAAATAAGTAAATAAATACAATTATACATACATACCCTTCTTAGAACATTTTTGTGTCAAATAGTTCAGCCCCACAAACCCCATTTTTTGTTTTATGTTTACCTTTCAAAGATGCTCCCAGGCTCAGATATTCTACTTATAAAACCCCCAATCCCTCGCTGGCGTGGACACGCCTCCTCTGATATTGTTGCAAGCTGGTTGATTACAAGCATGCACAGTAGCAGAGGAGTATCGTTCTGTAATGAGCGTCTGCCATGTGAAGAGAGGAGTCTTTAATAAGACAGGTTTTAGAGGTAAGATATACCTATAAACATTTGAAGACCTAAGAAAGATTTTATACATATCAAAGAAGAGGCAAAATTCTGTGAGCCTAGATACACAGTTTTAAATTTTGACTGTGTTAATGGTGTGCAAGATATGTTGGTTATATATGGGCTCCAGAACCCCGGCCAGGTGGCGCAAGAGAGGATATAATTAAGACTTACAGAAATAAAATAAGATTAACTATAAAAAAAGACACTGCTGCTCAAGGCATGCCACCCTTATAATATCTGTGCACAATTTACCCAATAAAAATACCCAGGGTAAGAACCCTAAAAAGTTCTGCATGTAGAATTGTGCCTTCAGTATATGTGTATATATATATATATATATATATATATATATAGTGTATATATAACATAATGGCAGGAGTCTCACACTCACACGCTTAGGAGTACAACTCCTTAGAGTGCATCTGGTAGGAAAATTTATACAGTTTAACAGAGCACTCGTGTGTCTTGTATCAACTAATTTTTATTACTTCAACATCAACGCGTTTCTGCTAACACCTGTAGCCGTCCTCAGGATGTGACATCACAAAAGGTAAGTGCAAATTTATAGTACAAACAAATACCCTTCCCTATATGTGCTAAACTTCTGCCTTCAGCTGGGCAGATCGTGCCACTCATATACATTATAAAAACTTATTTAACTTATTAATAAGAATAAAATATTTACCTTATTAAATATAAAAGGTGAGGTTAACCAGTGAAAAAAGGAAATAAAGGGTAATAGTAAGCTTAATAAAAAAAAATTTAAAACATTCTCCTACGTGACACATAACCGTACCAATGCCAGAGGGCATGTAAAGGCTCCATAAATAAATCCAGCAAAGGTGTACAAGCAGTTCATGTACTCCTACACTGAACTCTAACCGCCACCCCACTCAATGCCGTCCTGCAGGCCCAATAGGAAGGTGTCTAGGCCAATATCATTCAGGTGTATACCATCCGGCCTCATCAGTTACCTGTTCTCACCTTCCAATTGTCTGTGCCTTAATACTATTCCACCCAAGGAGTGCATGAATCTGGAGATTCATGTGTTAACCATTCTCCTTGTTCTTTCAATGGCTGCTGGGTCCCTAGCACCTTGCCATTCAACAGAGGAACAATCTCTGACCACACTAATATCCCCTCAGTAAAGAAGCCTTGCCTCCAAGATCAGTTTTCATCAGCCTCATAAGGTCAGACAGCCGAGACATGCAGAGATTGTTCCCCACAGCATGGATCACCAGCTGCTTCAGGGAGCACTTGCCACCAGGACATCCCTTTGACGCCTTTCCAATTCAAAGCCACTGAGGTGAATCCCAGATTCCTTCCTCCTGGTCGCACTTCCGTTCTCCGTTCCGCCCAAAATAGGTAGGAGTGACCCACCAACCACACTGCCTCTTGCTTTTGACCTGCAATAAAAATTCAGTCAATAGTTAATTCAGGATGAATATAGCGTGATACACAATTAGACTTCCAATGCCCTAAATGCTTAATTTCCTGTTCTGAGAAACCAAGGCCATAAGCCTCTGTTGCTGCACCTATCCTAAAAGAGAGGTCCAATCTGGCATAATGATGAACGTAAGACTGATTAAAATTTGTACCGAGTAAGGGGGGCCCCACCTGGGTCAGCTATGAAAGAGAGCAAAGAGGCACCACTAGACACATATTCCTGAATCGCTGATACCAGACAAAAGTCTACCTTGAGGGGAAGAATTGTAAACCACACCCCAGAGCAAAAAACATCTGCCTTGGAACTCTGATCCTTACCATAATTCTGTTTTCGCTATATATACGTCCTCTACTAGAAGGCCCCCCCCAACATTTTAATACTGGGAGAAACCAACTCACACACACGCATGGCAATGACTTATGATTGAACCAAGAAATCCTTGGTTATGTCCTGCCAACCCAAGAGGTGGAAGAAAAAGGAAACTCCCTGTAAATGCCTTTGAGCCACTAAACCTGAGCACTGTAAATGTCTCAGACTTCTAGAGTGACTTGCTTAGGAATGGTATTTACCTTCTGAAAGTCTCTGCCCCCTGCCATAGCCACCCATTCCTTCCATGCCTTACCATGATTAAGCCAATTTGAGGGAGCCACCAATGCTTGCACCATGGCCATCAGTTGTTGTCCACTATTTCCCATAAGAAAGCTGGGCATGCTGTCCCATCCTTCTCTGCTTCCGGTGCCAACCTTCAAAAGTGTTCCCACTGAAAACGAGAAAGAGAGTCAGCAACTGAATTGTCGACGTCTGTCACATGCCTAGCACAGAACCAGATATTGAGTTGTAAGCAATGGAGAACTAAATGCCTCATCAAGGCAAGGACTGGAGGGGAAGAACAAGATTGTTTAATCACAAAAAACAACACTTGCATTGTCTGTCCAAAGCCAATGGATTTGTTAGCCATCCTATTCCCTCATAACTCCACCGCTATCACGATCGTTAAAAATTCTAACAAGATTAAGTTATTACAATGGCCGGAGGCTATCCAGCTGTCAGGCCAACTCCCAGCAGCTCCTTGTTAGATTGCTCGACACTCTGCACTAGCAACCTCCCATTATAGGTCCCTATGAAGGACACCCACACTTTTAGATCTTCCTTGAGCTCCCTGGTTGTCTGGATGTGATGATGCGGAGCCTTTGCTCCGCAAGTAGTTAATGATAGCTACCTGCAGAACACCCTTCCCATGGGTAAAATTCTGCAGGCAAAATTCAGGGAACAGAACAAAAATTGCAATTGCCTGAGAGTAACCTTATTAGCTTGTAGGCAGGCTCTAACCCCTATTAGCAACTCTGCTAGCTTGTCTTTGGGAAGTCTACATTCCATCCTAACTGAATTGATCTCAATGCCCAGAAAGAAAAGAGTGGTCATTGGGCCTACTATTTTTCCTGATGAAAGAGGAACCCCAAACTTAGCCATTAAAAACCTGAATGACCGTAATAAAAATTGACAGTGGTCTGACTCCCTTGGACCTATGAAGAGAAAGTCATCAAGGTAATGAAGGACCAATCTGAAGCTCGTCTAGAATCTAACCACCCATTCTAGGAATGAACTGAATTTTTCAAAAACAGAGCAGGAGATGGAGCAGCCCATTTGAAGGCACATGTCATAATAAAAGAATCCGTATAGACTGCAGCCCAGTAGATAAAAACAGTCCTTATGCACCGGTAAAAAGCAAAAGGCAGACTCGATGTCTGATGTTGCCATCAGCGCACCCGGGCTTGCCTCCCAAGATAACGTTGCAGCCCTATCAAAGGTCACATAGGTTACCGATACCTCTTCTGGACTGATGCCGTCGTTAACTGACCCGCACCTGTGGATGGGACAAGTAGTGGATTACCCTAAATGTTCCCAGTTCCTTCTTTGGGACTAGGCCCAAAGGGGAAACCCGAATATTAGGGAAAAGAGGGTAAACAAATGGACCAGCTATGTGACCCAGCTGGACCTCGTCCTGCAGTTTCTTTCTAGCTAGATCAGGTGCTTCCCGCAAGGACTTCAAGTTAGTGGAAAAAACAGGGGAAGGGGAAAATTTAAACTGACCCTCATTGAATAACCAACAGGGGCTGGCCTTTTTTGCCATTGAAGTGGACCCAAAGCCTCTGGAAATAGGGGTCCCCCCACTTCCAGTAACCATACCTAAGGCCCTTTGGGACCTCATAATCCTAAGCCATGAATCAGTGGCTTTTGTGTTCCAGCCCGCCTCTGGGTTAACTGATAACATACGACTAAACTCCTCATTATAGTGCCACCAAGCCGTTCCCCCATACACCCTATATGCCCCTAAAATTAAATTGAGGTATACAAACAAGTCTGAGCATTTGGTGGAAATTTTTGCCCTATTACCCCTGCTAATACACAGATAGCCTGGACCCAATATCCAAAGGTTTTGGCCACCCTAGGTTTCTTTTCCTTACCAGACTCAGACCTTATAAACTTCTTGTCCACCATCACCATTTCGGAATTGACTAGTGACCAGATCTCAATGTAGTCATTCCTCCAAATCATTTCTTTCATCTCCTCTGTGAGGTGTACTCCCAGCGGACTCACCCCACAGAAGTATGTCTCCTTTAGGGCATCCACCCTGTTACTTGCCGACACAGGCTGGAGCTCTCCTGCTCCCCCTGGGGTAGAGCATTTTAATGTTTTTATAACCTGCACCAGGGCCCCCTTCCCCCCCCCATCACCCCAGTTGCTCCCCATGCATCAGCAAATGAAAACTCACTGCTGGCCACTGCCTAGTCATCTAAGAAAAGTCTGCTCCCCCTCATGGATGACCTTTCTTTACGCCTGGAGCCCGAATGGGAATGCGCTGGTAGATGTACTACGCGTAGAAGACGATTCCTTCCTATACCTTCTGGACCTATGTTGCCTCCTATGTCTTGCCGTACGTGATCTTGACTGGTTTCATGATCTCATATGTCCAGCTTGCTGCCTATGTCTCTTATGGCTATGGCGATCTGACTGGCTGGACTCCGAATCAGATGAGGAATATCTGCGTCTCCTATGGCCTTTTCTGCCCTCTCTACTAGGTTCTTCCTGAGACTTCCTGCCACAGCAACCTCTCTCCTTCCCCCTGTCCTCCCGGGTACTATGTCTTGATGAGAACGATCTAGCCACTGACCTACTTTCCATATCCTTTCCCCTTTCACCTGCAATGTCATCCTGGGAATCTCTGGCTTCACTAGTTGCGGAACCTGCTGCTGCTGTTGGATGCTTCAGCTTCACTCCACCCCCTATACTGACTGGGCCCAGGGCTCTGTCCTGATTCCCGCCCATGTATTGCATAGTCTATGGTAAATCAAAAACACCATATTTTAGGTTACTAAAACAGAATTTGTTAATTCATTAATATTTCCATTAAATCAAAGGAAATGTTTTGATAGTTTGCATTTCCCATTTGAAAAGCAGAGCAAAACATATATAATATAATAAAAAATATAATCTACATTCATAGCTTTTAGTCTATACAGTATATTGCAAAATCATGGAACCTATACATTTTGTTATCACACTCCCTTACATTGCATAATGTTATTGAATGTCTGTTTTGCATAACGCTCATCTTAGAAAAATGTGTATGAGTGAGGTCCGTCATATAGCTAGAAAAGTATGTTTGGGTGCTTTCATTATTAATAGTTTTTAAATGACCTTGGAGTATAAAAAGACAGCCATATTTCTATAACTAGAATATTTTTAGATTACTGCATTCTAAACTAAGGCTGTAGACTCTGAATCATGTTGTATTCCTGGAGATTACTCTGCCAATATCAAAATAAATCCTACAAATTTGTACATATTTATAATGGTAGATGTCAAAGGGCTAAATAATTCTCCTTTGTTGTTTCTGTCTGCATAATAGTCCATAAAAATGTTTAAATGTAATCCTCAGTTTGCATAATTTCTCAGCATTTTTGCATATTAAATTTTACAAAATGTTACGTACTGTATTCATGTGTCAATATCCCTGTAAAGTGTGTAGAATAATGGATCCTCCGATACAGTATTTCCCATACATAGTTAATTTTAGGCTAAAAAAAAGACTAGTCTAAAAGTACAACTCTTTCTTGAAAAACCCAATCTCCTCAACCTAACACAGAAGCACAGTTTACTCCATTTAATTGGTGCATGCCTCTAAGTACACCAAACTAATCCACGGCATTTTCTGATTCAGCTATACTTTTTGCAGGACATTGAACGGGGGTAAGTTTTTCCCACTCCTTTAACATTTAATTCAAATTCCCCCTGGCATTTCATGGAGATTTAGTATAGTATTTGAGGTTTAATAAAGACATACATACTGTAAAACTAGTCCATTTTACTCAACAATGCTCACATTTCCTGATTAATTAAAGGGCAACTGTGGTCTCAAAACAAGTTAGGGTTAAATGAAAGCCTGCAGTATATCCTTTACACTGAGCCAACAATCACATCTCTGGCTGGAGCCTGTGAGAAATTACATTGGGGGGAATGTTCAAACTTCCTGCTTCCAGTAGGTTGAGGGACATCACCTGACCTCTGCCGGCCCTTTCCCCCGTGGGAGAAGCATGCTCAGTTAAGACTTATTGCTGTGGAAATCAGAAAGTACCTGAGGAAAAAATTGACAGTTGAGAAGGGGAGCCTATTAATGCAGACAGACTGGTCACATGACTACAAGCTGGTCACATGGCTAAAAACAGGAAGAGTTCATCCAGGAAGTTACATTGCTGAACCTTTCCAGCAATAACTTCTCATAAATTTTATCTAGAGATGTGATTTAGGTTTTATTTTGAAGGTGTGATGGAAGGCTTTTTATATAATTATTACTAGTTTGGAAGAATTTGAGACCACAGTTACCCTTTAACATGTTTTTAATTGCCCATTTCAAAATCTTTTTTTGGCCTTTCTGTTTCTGAGGTTCTTCTGAGGTTTTAGACATCATGTCTACTGCTACTGTGACCATTACTGTAATTCTACCTTTGCCTCATCTGTCCAAAGCACAATGCTACGTGGGCCCTGGTCTTTGCTTAGATGCCAGTGAGCCAATATTAAGGCTTGTACACTTAGCAAATCAACACATATAAATGCTAACTAGCATGAAAGTGGAGCTTATGTGCATCTTTGAAGATGTTGTTTAAAATAAAGAAATGTATTAATGTTAGGCATTTAAGAGGAAATTAACCAGAAAGTACTGAGAAAGACAGAAAGCAAAGGGACTGCAAATACTGTAGAACAGCATATTAAAAGTGTTTGTCTGTATGCTAGGGCCCATCAGGAAATATAAAACCAGGGGCCCATCAGAAAACACTAGGGGCTCACTCAACATTTTAGTTAAAGGAACACTAAATCCATAAAAATAACTATGTGCCATCCGTTTCTATTATTCACAGGGAGGTGAGAACGCTTATTCTCACCTCCCTGTGAATAATAGGATGCTCGGGGGACCTGAAACTTACCTTACCACCGCTCCACTGCAAGCCGCTCCTTCACTGAACAGCTGTTCTCTCCCGATCGCGTGCCCTATCTTTTGTATTGGCGCGCATGCGCCTAAGATAGGGCGCGCGGTTGGAACAGAGCGTCTTTCAGTGAAGGAGCGGCTTGCAGTGGAGCGGCGGTAAGGTAAGTTCCAGGTCCCCCGAGAGTCCTATTATTCACAGGAAGGTGAGAATAAGCATTCTTACCTCCCTGTGAATAATAGAAACGGATGGCACATAGTTATTTTTATGGATGACGGGAGTTTACAGTCCCTTTAAGGAATAATTTTCACATTTCCTAACTTTTATGTGAGTTGATTGGACTTTTATTAATGTTCCTTTGCCTCCATATCTAAGTTTTTTTTTCCTCTTTTCATGGGTAAAATGCGTGTGGACCCAGTGGGCATTAACCCTGTAAGAGCCAGTCCAGCCCTGCATATTAACATTTACATGCAGATTAACTATCCTTTCAAATCAAACACAATTTCTATGTCTCATATGCAGAAAACCAGCAAAAGATAAATGCACTAGTGATTGTATATATACAGTATATATACAGTATTGACAAACGGAACTTCTGTAGTTAAAAATACTAGTAAAGGGGGTTACGTCCGTGCACTGGTGTGATAGGGAATGTCTACTTGAGTGGGGTGGCTGCACTCCAAGTTGTCCACTGAATTGTGTATAAAATGATGAAGCAGAAAGGATTAAAAAAAAAAACGTGCAGGAACTGCCTCACAAGCCATTACCAAGTGGATTATACCTTACCATAAGACCACCACGATTTAAAGGGGCCGCACCATAGCAGAAAGGTGCAACTTCAGCAACTGCTAATCGACTGTTTCTGCAAGGTTTTTTAGTGCTTTTTATTGTTTTTAATTGCTATAAATAAAGTTTGTTGACAACCTTATTCCTGTGTGCATAAGAAAGAATAAAGCCTGTATAACCCATACTGGTGGATAGACACAAGTGAGTTGTTGTTTTTTCTTGAGTGTTTTAAGAATTTTAATAAATGAAAGTGTAATTTTAAACTAATTTTTTACAGAGATCTTGACTTATTTATTTTTTTATTTTTTGTTTTTAACCATTCCCCTACCCAAACCCCCAAGCGCAAGCAAGACACTTTTAAAGATTGTATACAGTTAACTATATATTGTTTCCTTGATATAGAACATGTTTTTAAAGGGAGCTGCATAGATCCTAAATTAGCATTTCCTTACAGGTTTCATTTGTCACATGTAGTGTTGTTTAATTAGATGGTGGTAGATTTGTGCTAATTAGAATGTACTACAGATAGTTGGCCTTTTGCCATTAGAATGGTTTGCCAACGTTCTACTACTTGATATCAATCTGCTGCCAAATTAGCACTCCCACCTTATGTACTGCTTTGCCTATGTCACACTTTCCTTCCCAGAAAATCAGCTGTATGCTATAAAAGGGAAAGATGTCATTTTTGTTATCACAAATGACTTTCAATTAAACTCTTGTATTTTAAATACATTTATTCTGGCTCTGAACTTATAATCTGATTATTACAATGCAGAACAGTGCAGGTACTGTAGTTATCATGAATAGATCTATAATGAATGCAAGTTTGTTTATGGTTATCTGTGGCTTCATTCCATGGGCATATTGGCCGAACATTTGCACATAGTGCATTTTGCCAAATACAGTACGGGCAGACCACATAAAGTGAAAGTAACTAGATGGCATAAATGGCTGTAATCAAACATGCAAAGGCTTAAATGAAAATATTAATTGTGCACATTTTTTGTAAAAATGTATGCTGAGCTTTTACATATGATGGAACAAAAGTCTTGAACTATAGACTTTTATTTTAGTTACCCTCTCATGGATTTTATAATACTAAACAACATATAGATTAATTAAAGGACAACTAAAGCCACAGAACAACACTGAACCAGAAGGAAGAACACATTGATATAAAGCCAGTAATCTGTGTCTTACCTCTCATTTTGATATGGACACTGGAAAAATTTACCTAAATAACATATGGTTTGTGATTTACTTCACTGCATTCTAGTATCACACAGTTTGGTCAACAACCATTTTGTTCTGCACATGCTCAGTTTCGATGGCAGAAACCTGTTACAGTTGATGACACCCATTAATAAACTTTAGCCAATCCTTTTGCAGGACAGATAAAGCAAGAAAGCATGTGACTGAGGTCTGGAGGTGTGGCCTGACACTGCACATACACACAGATACTTCCTCCAGTTTTTAACAGGCTTCCA
Organism: Hymenochirus boettgeri; assembly: GCA_019447015.1. Taxonomy (NCBI): domain Eukaryota; kingdom Metazoa; phylum Chordata; class Amphibia; order Anura; family Pipidae; genus Hymenochirus; species Hymenochirus boettgeri. Next base: position 157,567,053 of record CM033473.1, on the reverse strand, counting down.
TTTACTTTTTACAATTTACTGAAGTGGGATTTTATAGCTTATTGGTGTTTTTAGGAGGGTTGTTTTCAGATTCTGGAGTGTAAAAAATTGGGTTTAGTTCTCCTTTAAATAAAAACAAAATTAAACTAAAAATACAGGAAGCAGAATTCATTTTGTGCATTATATTGAAGGTTGATTTGTACTTAAATGGATTGATTATCCCTTTAAGTACAAATTGGATAAAACAGGTCTCAAAAGAAAGCTCGCTAGACTCTGAAGAAGATTGTGCATTGAACTGCTAAAGGTTGGGCAGTTTCTAAAGTGGATGGTTAAAAATGAAGTGAGCACAAGAGAACTCCAGCTGAAATCCAGGGGAAGCATAGGAAGCCTCTGGACATCTTGCCTCAAATTAACATAGTCACCAATATGAATTAATGAAGTAAATACACTGCTTTTCATATTGACGACTATGTCCATGTGTACCTCTCATTTTTTTGTATGTTTTTAACCTATTTTGGCATTTTTGTTGCACGTTGTATGCCCCATTATTTTGTACTAGGCTCAATTTTTATTAGATTTGTGTAACAATTTGGGTAATATTGAGAGTGGCTGTCTCTTATTAACATGTTTCAAGGTATGAGTGATTGAGCTGGTTAGAGATGATCAAATCCGACGAGTTCTTTTCCGATATCGGATTTAAAAAAAAAAAAAAAAAAACCTGAAAATGGACCCCTAGAAGACCATGGGATATAAAATACATCTAACAGATCCAATTAAATTAATGAATAAGTAGCAATAGAAAGTTAGTCCTAATGGCTCAGGGACCTGGGAAATGGTAGTTTTGGGGGGAAGTGTAGGTAAGTAAAACATTTTTTGAATGTGGTGGACTCACCCTTCAAAGAAATCAAGAACATATTACGATAAATGAGTATTTTGACTGATTTTCCATTTTTATATTAGTTACTTTTAGTTGCAGAGCAGAAGCTGGTTCATCTACAGCATTATGTGAAAGTAATGTGTTAAATACTAGTGTGAGTTCCTGCATTTTGCCCCATTGTCAGGGAGATGCAAATGCAAAACCCATGCTAATCTATGTTCTATAGGGTTAGCAAAGGTTTTAGACTCATTAAGGCTATGGCCTCACTAGAACGCACTAAATTGCGCACGGAATCGCGATCGTTATCTTGTGCATGTTTCGTTGTGCATGTGTGCGTTTTGCTCATGCAATTTTGCCATTTTCCGTTATGGCAACGCATGCGTTAATGCACCAAAAATGGTGAACGCATGCGTTACCAAAAGGCAAACACGCGCAATGGCATGTGCATAAGAAATCGCGGGGATTTTTGCATTCCCGCGATTTCCATTATAACCAAATCATATGTGCTATCGCGAACGCAAAACGCAGGCGCAAACGCACAAAAACGCATTAGTGGGGCCTAGCCCTACGGGTTTTCAATTGTGGATTTTAAATCCCCACAAAAGTTTATTTACTGTTTGTGATGTATTAAAGACCACAGAGTGGCTAATACATTGCAAGAACAGTTGCAGGTAGATTACGATTGCATCTCCCCCACCGTGCTGTCCTTACATATACCATTTTAATATATTTTATAAGGATAGTGCTAAAAGTCTGCTTTGGGAAATGTGAAGGCGTTTTAAATATTAACTGTGACAGGTTCATTAGAGTCTGGGTGTCTGGGAAGTTTTCCCAGACAATCAACTGTATTTAAAGGTATTAAAGAAACGTCTGTCAAGGATTTACCATTTAGATTTTGAATAAACTCTTCATTAAGGGAAAAATTTCATTTCACCCGCTAGAACTGGAAAAAAAACAATTTGGTGGACTGCTCTGAATATGTCCCTGCATGCCATTCGTGTGAAAGTACTGTAGGTTTACTGAGGCATTTTGGATGCTCAGCTGCCCTACGTTCCAGGGCTTGTACTATTCTGTAAGGCTGTTAGACTTCATCTGCATCTTTTTCCAGGTCATAGTAGTCCCTGACATTCAGGGTTAAGAAAGAGCAATGGTAAGAAGAGTGGAGCTCAACTGCACTTAGCCACCATCTCCTTTATATTTAATTGGGAGTCTATGTTTTTTTTTCCAGCAAGGCACTAATATTTTGACAAATTCTTGTTGTAAAGAGATAGACATTTGTAAAATGTGTTGTGTACAGGGTGTGAAAATTTCTGCAACATTATATAGGTTTGTTGTTTTAGTTCATCACTTTACATTTTAATATTACAAGGAACATACCTTTTGTTTATTGCACTTATTTGAACACAATACACTGCATATTACTGTATCTTATGAATACTTTGCAATGCTACTACTAAAATAATAAGTGTTGCAATTATTCCTTGCAACTCAGTAACATCATGTTAATGTACAACACAAACTTAGTGACCATCTGAGAAGTCACAGCCTCCCAATCTCCTGCAACTAATATCCCTTTTAATGGCATCATAGATGTGAAACCTGTGGCCCTCTGGGTATTTTAAAAGTTAAGCTAGGGAATGCTGGGAATTGGTTTGCAAACATCTGGAGGGCCACATGTTAGAAATCCATGTTTTAAGCCCATGACTCAAAACCACAAGGCATCAGTGCTGATCAATGCTACCCAGTTTAATGTTTACAAAACTTCTTGTTAAAATCTTTTAATCTTATGCCAAACAATTGGGTTTCTTCTAGAAAGGAATTTATCTAATGAATCTGATATAACCTTATTTATTTGTTTGACTTTCTTGTGCAGAAACAGACCTCAAATTCAACCTTATATGTCCTTTGCAAACCAGCTGATAGATTAAATGAAATACATATCCTGACATCTTTTAAATTCTGACCAACTGCACACAAGGCTAAAATCAAAACAATTTCTTCCCAATATTATGCTAAGGATGTTTTTATATACAGTAATTAAACTGATAAATCTCCTTAGATTTGCCTGTATGACAATATGACTAAATAGAACTTCCACCTACATATTGAAATCCTTGTAATTTACACCTACTCATTTGTAATAGATATGGTGCATCTGCCCATAATTATGTAGCTAGTTTTATCATGGATTATATTTCCAAACTCATTTATCTAGGAAATTCAAGAAGAGATTTTTTTTAAAGGGTATGTCCACCCCCGCCCCCCCAAAAAAATTTAATATGTGACAGGAAATGGGCACAAACCTCGACCTTGCAAGGTTTATATATCTATATATTATGTATTACCAGTGAAAGCTCTCCCCAAATGTACTTACCAGTGTAAGCTCTCCCAAAATGTACTTACCAGTGTAAGCTCTCCCAAAATGTACTTACCAGTGAAAGCTCTCCCCAAATGTACTTACCAGTGAAAGCTCTCCCCAAATGTACTTACCAGTGAAAGCTCTCCCCAAATGTACTTACCAGTGAAAGCTCTCCCCAAATGTACTTACCAGTGAAAACTCTCCCCAAATGTACGTACCAGTGAAAACTCTCCCCAAATGTACTTACCAGCTCTTGTTTCCACGCTGCTGTGCTTCCGTGCACAGAAGCAAGCATGAAAGACAAGCAGAAGGAAGTGAGGGAACGAAGGCTGGTAATTACATTTGGAGAGAGCTTTCAGATAAATAAACCTCACGAAGTCAAGGTTTGTGCCCATTTCCTGACATACATTAAAAAAAATTGGGGGGGGTGGACATAGCTTTTTAAAAACACAATTTAGTAGTGTTTAAACAGCCTTCTTTCCTATTTTCCTCTCTTACAACTGAGCATTATTTTTTTTACAAATGGTTATATTGCTGTGTATTTTATTAATATGAGATTGCAGAAGACAGTCACATTTACGTAATTTGCTTGTGGATAGTTTTGATTTGCAGCCTCGCATCCTATGCATGCTTCGTCTCTACAGGGACAGTCCTTCTAACCCTCTCATATTCGTGTATTCTTGTCATTACCTTTCTTTACTGTTCATCGACTGCAGAATGTGTTGACAATTTCTAAACAAATGCATATATATTATAATGCATTTCAATGGAGAAAATGCAGTAAAATAGGGATGAGCACAAAGCAGAAGCTGGTCTTCAGCAATCTGTTTATTTTCTATACAGAGATGGAATGGGGAAGAAGAAGGAGGGAGGGAATGTTAAAATGTAAAGTAAAGGAAGGTACTCCCATTGTGTAGCAGGTGTGCTGGGACCCTGCTGGTTTTCATTGCTTGGAATAGAAATAATAAATGGAAAGTATGATTTAACAGGGGCTCAAGTGCAATCAATATTGCACTAGCTTGTTTTTTAAATGTTGTCATAGAAATTAAAATCCAAATTAAACAGGATGGGGAGGTTCCTCTCTACACTTTTAAACACTAGCAGTGAAGCAAATACCTCATGACAAATTTTAAGCATGATCAAACAAACTTCCTCATCCTAAATGTTCCAATTCTACTGATTCTAGCGTTAACATTCATTAGCTGAGCTGGAGGGGGAAAGAGATAGAGGCTTCAGTGCCAAAGATGGTCTGCCATTGATATAATGACATTAAAGTAAAGCAGTAAGTTAATTAACCCTGTCCCATGTGGATCAGGTCCATTTTCTAACCAAACACAGGATATGCTCTGGTTTAACCCTGTCTTAAATTAGAAGTTGGTAAGAATATAAAAGGATATTAAAAAATACACTGCAAGGGGTATTTAGTGGCACTAAAAACATCATGCCCTGGGAAAGGCTAAGTTGGACCCAAAGGCAATAACAGAGACATATACATCACCCATTCACTTGGGTGTGAAGAGGCGGCGAGCTTTGATTTTTAGAAAAGGATCCTTGGAAAAAGAAGTACATGCATTAGACTTCCCATTTAGGAGAGTTTCCATTAATAAACTGGGGTGTTACGTGATGGGGAGAACAGATACATACAGATACATGAAGAACTATTGCTCCCATTATAATTCAAATCACTTATGTTTCAAATAAACAGGGTATTTTACATCCCCTCTTATGGGATCCTAGACTCTTTCCTTACAGGCACACTATAGGTACTAACCTATCTAGGCAATAGTACACGAAACCCATCACTAGAAAGACAAAAGGCAATTGCTGATGATGGTGAGCGTGACATTCTATGATGAGTTCATTGAATCAGCTTGTACAATGCAATAGCTTTAAAACGATGTCTAGGAAAATACACAGCTTTGGAATTATATCCCAATTTTGCTTGTAGTAATGTAATCTTTTATAATGGCTCGCCGGTGTATTGTGATAGAAGCAATTTGTTAAATCATCTCTTGGTGAAAATGAAGCCTGTTGTTTATATTCCCAAGTTCATAACCAACCAGTTCTGTCCAATCCATAACAGTTTAGCTCCATAACTTTCCTTTCTATTTGTCATGGAAACAGATTTAAGTTCCATTGGTTGCATGAAATGTGTCACTCCTGCGTCATTGCTGTCTGTGTGTCTTATCCCTAAACTTAAACAATAAAGCTACTCGGGGAATGCAACTGGTAATAAACAAGCAAGGCACCAAGCAGCCAAGATCTGTTCACACTTTTCCTGTAGCCGCAGTGATAAATAATACTAAGAATAACAATAAAACGAAGAACCAACTTTATTTCTCAGAGAACATTTTTTCTCCTGAGGGAATGAGTGAAATCTTCTTTAAAAATACTACCCACAACCGATTGTTTGTTTATAGGATTGTATATACGTCAGGTATCCCTTAGAATAACACATTAAAATGGAAGCCCAAAAAAGGAACACATTATTTAGTGATTTAATGTACCTACTGATAATAATAATGAAATATTAGGATATTAAAAGTCTGCATGATCATATTGAAGGATGAGTTCTTTCACATGATGTAGCTGCATCTCTAACCAAAAGGATCTTACAATTCCCTTTTTATACATTAAGTATAACTAGTATTTTGTGGGGAAACTTGGAGCACCAGGAGAAAAAACTCTTCCTTCAACATTAGCAGCAAACATAGGTTTATTGAAGGGCACGAAATTCAGGTGTAGAAAGTGCTGCTAATTCACGTTGTCTTTACTGAGATTTTGTTTAAAGGAGAACTAAACTTATTTTTTTTTAACCCTAACGAGAGATGGCCGAAACTCACCAGTTTCATTCCGTTTTCAGATTCCTGGATCTCAGGAAAATCCCGAAAATCCAAAAATACAAAAACGGAACAAATTATCAATTATTATCGAATGTTCGAGGCTATTTTCGATAATTTTTTAAAATAGCCTAAAACATTCGATAACCCTCGAAAATACGTTTGGAGACGACTTTCAAGTTTCCGATCGTATTTTCAAGGCTTAGCAAACATTTTCTATAATCCTCGAATGTTCGATAATTATAGAAAATAGGCTCTGAAGTCCAGAAATACGGACGATCTGTCCGGATCATTTGGATTTCAGAACCGAGGGGTTCAGAGTCGGACCCAGATCCCATCTCTAATCCCAATGTGAAAGCTTTTCTCCCCAGAACACCTATACATTGTAAAATTCTTATCTAGTAAGTTTCAGTTAATACATGTAAAATATTTTGTTACAAACAAGACTTCCATGTTGTTGCCAGTACAATTCATAGCCCATCTTTGCTTCAAAGAGACACGCCCCCTAACGCACCACGAAATGCCATGTTTTTAGGAATATACATCCCAAGTCACAAGCTCAAATCCCCTGGTTTACTTATGAAACTATACAAACAACAGTCTACTGCCTGAGTTTATTGCTTTTTTTGTTTATATCTTTCTAGAAACATAATGAAAAAAAACCAATAGGGTTATTCAATAAAAGTTCTTATCGTTTAAAATGGTGCTAATTTTGCCCCAACCAATCAGATCTTATTTAACGTTTGAAAGCTAACATCTGATTGGTTGGGGCAAAATTAGCACCATTTTAAGCGATAAGAACTTTTATTGAATCTCCCTGCAAGTTTTTACATATGTACAAACTTTATATATAGCTGCTCTGTTTTTATTTACCAACAGGGCCGGATTATAGACAAGACACCCAAGGCAAGTGCCTGGGGCCCGGATATCAGGGGGGCCGTCGGGAACCGTCCAGGGGCCCCAGTATGTATATCACAAATTTTCATCATTTACCTTTAAATGACTTCGGAGTCCGGCAGGGGGCCCGGCCCAGGATTTCAATCAGGAGAGAGTAGTCAAAAATAATTTCGGGTTACTGCTTAGGTGTCTGTACACTTTGCTGCTGTGCCTTGCATGCGTGCGTGGTCATGTGACGTGGGTGCGTAAGTTTCTCCTGCTGCTGGGCTTCATCCTGTGTTGAGGCGAGCACAGTCAGCGCATGAACCGGAAAGAATCGGCGGATAATAATGTTCCTACCCCAATCTGCTTCTTGACAGCCACAGCTTGAGTCCTCCTGACACAGCAGGTACCCAGGTATAATCTTTAATTGTTAAGAAAAGTTGTGTGCTGATTGGGGGAGAAGGGTTGTTATGCTGCAGTCAGTGCATAAAAAAATGTCTGTGTGGTTCCAGGTGGAGGGGATGTGCTGCAGGGGAGTGTACTGGTGGTGCCAGGGGGGAGATGTGCTGGTGGTACCAGAGGTGATCATCCCCTCTGGCACCCAGGTATAATCTTTAATTGTTAAAAAAAAGTTGTGTGCTGATTGGGGGAGGAGGGTTGTTATGCTGAAGTCAGTGCATAAAAAAAATGTCTGTGTGGTTTCAGGGGGAGGGAGGATGTGTTGCAGGGGAGTGTGCTGGTGGTGCCAGAGAGGATGTGTTGGTGTTTCCAGGGGGGTATGTGCTTGTGGTGCCAGGGGTATGTGCTGGTGCCAGGGGGTATGTGGTGGTGGGGCCAGGGGGATTAGCTGGTGGTGCCAGAGGGGATTTGTTGGTGGTGCCAGGGGGGTATGTGCTGGTGGTGCCAGGAGGGTATGTGCTGGTGGTGCCAGAGGGGTGTGTTGGTGGTGCCAGGGGGTATGTGCTGGTGGTGCCAGGGGGATGTACTGGTGGTGGTGCCAGGGGGGTATGTGCTGGTGGTGGTGCCAGAGGGGATGTGCTGGTGGTCCCAGGGGTGTGTGTGCTGGTGGTGCCAAGGGAATGTGCTGGTGACGCCAGCAAAAACATACTTTTATTGCTAAGCGGTGGGGTGATGTGCCAAATAAGTTGTGTAATGGAACATTGGGGGGAACAAAAATCTGACTTGTGCCTTGGGCCCCATTTTGTCTTAATCCGGCTCTGTTTACCAATCAGTGTGAATTGCTGACAGTCTTCCTGGAGCAACAGCCCAATAGCCACGCCTTAGGGACTGAGGTTAAATAGCAAACTCATCCCTATTTTGCATGTATACTTACTCAGAACTCATTAATACTGCACCTACATTAGATTAGAAATAGTAATGCAATAAAAGCTGTGCATATGTCAAATTAATTTAATAGCATATTACATTTTCTGCAGAAACATAATCTCCAACATTCCCTGTTCAAATGCATTTACAGGGAATGTTAGTGGATATTCTGAAATCTGCTTCTTTATGTGACTCCTATTTGTAACCAATTCACTATGTGCATCAAACTTTTAAATTGAATGTTCTCTATTGTTATTTGGTCAGACAATCCATTTAAATACTTGCTTAGGTCTAGGCCACACTGCAGTATGCCCAAGCAGAGAGGAAACATAAACGTGTGTGTTTCTGGCACAGGTTGCCATGCACTGCGATTGTGCAACCCGAGCGCATGGGATTGCACAAAAAATGTGGATGTCATGCGCTCTGATTAAAGGATTGCAGTGAAACTAGTGTGGCCAGTCTAACTGGCCAACACTAGTTTGTACTTTTTAACACGCATGTTAAAATGCGCTGGTGTGGCCTCACCCTTAATAAACATTTAGGGAAGGAATTAATATGTCCCTACAAACTTTTTTTCATTGTCCTGGTTGACAGTTAAACTACACCTCTCACCATCCTTTACTGGACAATTACTTATGGGATAGGCCACACTAATACACTTTTAAGCATGATCCGATCACAATTTCGATCCAATCGCGCATTTAAAAGTGGACACTAGTGTGACAAATTGATGTGGTCACACTAATGTGTTGCCATGTGTTGCGCAATCGCAACATTGCAAATTTTGCAACATTGTGCGATCGCAGCACACGCACAGCAATGTGCGTTTGCTTGCCCATATCTGGCCCGCTATCGCGCTTTACAGTGTAGCCTCATCCTTAATATTACCAAAATCCCATCTTTCAGGGAAGCAATAAATAGGTTATGAGAACACTATATCTGGTAAGGAATGCTGAAAGTGTAGTTCTGTCATTAACTAGCGTCATTTTAACCATGCATTGTTGTGGCGTTATTGCTGCCCTGAATAATAACGTTTTGCCACTTTATTAATGGATGATGGGATGTGTAATTCAACCACCAACTAGGACAATTTTAAAATAGCTACGTAAGTGATATAAAAAAAGGCACATCTTAGGGCAGCATTGATTATTAAACAGCACATGAGCAAAATGAGTTGATACAATTAGTTGATACTGAACTACTTATTCCAGCATCCTTTACAAGATTATTATTATTTAAGATATAATTAAAAATGTATTTTTCAGTAATCGTATTTGTTGCGGGTCCCACCATCCTTTACCACCTGATTTAATTTATTTTGTTAGGCATACCCTCCAACATTCCCCTTTAAATAGGTACACTATTGAGAAATGCATTGCACAGAGCTATGCTAAGATCAAGTTCTCATTATAATCCTCCCCCACTATGTTTTCTATAAGTGTATTAAAGGAGAATGTTGGAGGGTATGCATTTAAGGTTGACGTTTTAATTAACATTCAATGTGAGAGATTTTACATTAAAATCTAGACACCTTTGAAACTGAACAAATGAGCAAACACCAGTGATTTGATAGGGAAAAAAATCTACTGTATTCATATATTTCCCTTTAAAAGTTGTAGTCTATGCAGCTCCCTTTCAGGTGTTTTAAATTAATCAATTATAATTAATCACTTGCATTGAATCCAATGCAGTCTGCAACATACATTAGAAAAGTTGCAAATGTTTGTAAAAGAATGAAAATGTTGCCCACTGTTAAACTACAAAAACTTCAGATGGATATATTGTAACTATGAAACTACCAATGCATCTATAGGTCAGTAAATTCTGTGCAATATGTAAGGGTGCAGTATCTCTAGCCTTCAAACCTAAAGGTGGTTCTTCCTCTGAAGTTCTTCTTTAACTAAAATAATAACGAGGTGATTATTTGGTTAATTCTATTTAATGAGTGAATCAAAAATGTTTCAATTTTGGTTCTTTTCTTAAAAATTGCAGCTAATATTCTAAAAACATATAATTAACCTGAAACGTTAATTTAATCTCCTTATAAATAGTGGTACAGTAACTTTTACTGTTTTTTATAACAAGATCAAATTAATGTTAAGCAGAATTCAGTCTGGCCCTTCACAAATGGCAAAATAAATAGTCCACCCCTAAAATAGACTTAGTCAGTTCTGAATAGAGAAGTTTTCAATAGGTTACAAGGACCAGTGAAATGAGGGATAGAGAGACTTGAGTAAATATAGATTTTAGTTCAGCAGAACACCTAGAACCATGATATCTTCAACATCTAGCCAGCAACACTGGAAGAACTGTGGCCTAGCACAGCCAACTGTGAGATATCACTTTCCAGCCTTGTGGGGGGTACTTTCCAAGCAGTGTAGGCTGACCCAATTAGATGAAAAGTACAGGCTCCTTGTAAAAGCTTGATCTTCAATTTTTAGACTGTGTTGCTGTATGGAAGGAATAGGCACCGCATTAAATATGGAATTCTGTAGCAATTGCGCACACGACTGATTAAAGCAGAACTGGGGCAATCATGTCAGATTATCCAGATCTGTGAAGTAAATAAATTACAGGTGCAATACAGGAAGGAAAAGCAAATTAGACTCTATGGGTATGACAATTATTTTTAAGCTGACAGGTTCTCGTGCTGAGTTGTAAATGCAATAAGGTACAAATTCTAATTATTTTTTAAGAAGAAATGTCCTTCCATTAGAAAATCACAAAATAAAGAAAAACGCAACTTATTTTCTATACTTTAAATTCTACTAATCAATTAAAAAACTGAAAATAAATTAATAAATTAATGGGGGATTTAATATTGCTAAGCCGCGAATCTAACCTTTCCACGATACCAAGATGCAACACTGGACGTAAACACGATTACAGACAGTACTGCATTGCAGGATCACAAAAAGATTTGCAGCTTAGCACTAAGTTAATATCCCAATACAATTCTGTGTTAAGTTTTGTATTACGAGGTAGCGCAAAACTTAACAAACCTACAGGGTTATTCAATAAAAGTTCTTATTTAAAATGGTGCTAATTGTGCCCCAACCAATCAGATCTTATTTAACATTTGAAAGCTAACATTTTTAACGATAAGAACTTTTATTACATCTCCCTGCTGGTATTGTATCAGGTGCACATTTGGAAATAGTGCAGTGCCCTGAAATAAGTGTAAAACCCATGTTAACCCAATATTGCATTGTGTTAATGTGGGTTTTATGCTTATTTTATGGATAGGTTTAGGTAATTTGCCTTGTCATCTACAGTAGACCTGAACTACTATATTTAACAACACATTTAAAACTCTAAAAATCATGGGAGAGATGCAATATATGATGTAGTGCTTGCAATGTTGTAATTAAGAAAAATGTTAAAGAAGGGGCTCTCCATTTCAGGGATTTTTATGCCACAATTTAATTTGTGTTAAATTTTGCACCAAATAGTAGCACAAAACTTTACTGCATTGGGAGAATCACACTTTTCCCAAAAAGATACAGCATTACAGGTCCCATGATGGCTTCCATAAATGCAATTATACCATTTTCAAGAGTAATGTACACACATAGAGGACGCCCAAATTCAGCAAGGTTTGGAGCCTATGGCATAATCCACCTACCACAGTTACTTAAAGGGACACTATACTGAAAAAATGACTTTGCCTCATCTTAATCTATAATACAGCACACATTATGTTTAGGAGCAGTATCCCCACTCCCACTTCCATCCAACCTGAATTTTTCCCACAAACCAACTGTCAAGCCTGCACACAGCATTCCAACTGTCAAAACTCTGTCACCATTCCAGCTACAGTAAAACTATTCACAGAAGAATAGTTTTTGAGAGCAAGGAACTTGATTGACAGCTGGAATATAATACGTTTTTGATTGGATATCTAAAGAAATAGTGGGCAGATCAACAAAAAAATGATACAGTGGTGGTTGGGAAGAATTATAGTTTCTAGTTATGGTCAATTTAAAATAACCTATTTTTCGGTATAGATGCCCTTTAAAGGATTAGTACACTGTAAAAACAAGTTAAGTGTGATTGGAAGCAGCAGCTTTACCTAATCATCCCCCCCCCTTTGTTTTGTTTTTTTCTAGCTCCCTCCTGAGCCTACCTGTGCTTTTTGGGACTTCAGGAGTAGAACACTCACGGAGGGGGGGAGCTAAGCAAACAAGAATGCAGATCCAAGATGTCAGCAAGTTGATATCAGCACAGATAGGCTCAGGAGGGAGATGGAAAAAAAAGGGGGTAGGGGGAATGATTAGTTAAAGATGCTGCTTCCAATTACCGTATATACTCGAGTATAAACCGAGTTTTTCAGGCTGAAAAATCAGCCTGAAAACATGGACTCGGTTTATACTCGAGCCACTCACCTTTGAAGATCAGCGTCCTCTCCATTCCGGCAGCAGCGTCCTCTCAATTCTGGCAGCCGCACGTTCAGTCCATGTACTGGCGCGGCTGACGTCACTAATTGGCGCCGGGCTTTTAGGACTGATCGTGCGGCTGCCGGAATGGAGAGGACGCTGCTGCCGGAGAGGAACTGGAGAGGAACTTACCAGCACACAGTCCTAGGAAGCCCTTGGATGGAGGAGAGCCCACAGATCCTGGATGAAGAGAGCCCACAGGTACAAACTTAACTGAGTTTGAGGGTGAGGGTGGCATTCAAGATGTTTGGAAACTACAACTCCCAGCATGCTTTATTAGCTGGGAGTTGTAGTTTCCAAACATCTTGAATGCCAAGTTCTACCCTCGGTTTATACTCGAGTCAACAACTTTTATTAGATTTTTAGGTGAAATTGGGTACCTCGGTTTATACTCGGGTCGGTTTATACTCGAGTATATACGGTCCACTTAACTTGTTTTTGCAGTATACTTTAAACATTAACCACTGTTCTATAAGCCCAAACCTGTCATTATTAATAAAATACTGTAGCGTCAAGTAACTGAAGATGTTTGCTGTTTGACTGGCATAAATAAAAATAATTTTAAAAAAATGAATAAAATAAAAATGCTATCACTTTAAAGAGTAAGCAATTGTCTTCTGATGCGTGTAAAACCTTCTTTCATTTGGACCAAGCCTTATATTAGACTTAATTAGGAACTATTAGATGTATTTTTTAAGGGAAAACGTAAAATACATATAGAATAAAATTGCGTTAAAGTACACCAACCAATGTAATATCAGTTAGTGTGACTTTTACTCCTTGCTTGCAAAGTGGGTTACACGGAAGTCTCCCATGCAGACAGCAGCCTATAGGTACGTACACACATGCAATTGCAGCGACGCACAATGTGTACGAACGGCCATTTTGGCCGATAATCCACCCGTGTACGGGCACTTATCGGCCAAAATGACCGTTCATTTGGGGATCGTTGCCTGATCTGCCAGGCGGATCTCTGAATGAGCGTCCGTTTTGCCCAATAAGGTGCCCATACACGGGCCGATTATAGGCTGAAACGGCAATTTTCATAAACGCTGTGCATCAGCTCATCGCACATGTGTACGAGCCTTTAGACTGCCATCAAAGTCATAATGGTCCAAATGCCAATGCACAGAGAACCACTATCTGACTATAAAACTGCGAGTGCCATTACACCAGGGAGAAAATAGTGGCTTTCCTTGAATCACCCTGATAGTATATATATTATTCTAGAGCACATGGGTACCAACATAAAAAGACAACTACAAGATAAATTAAAAGGATTACATTTTTTTCTTACAGATATTTCTAATTTCCAGTATAATAATATTCTACCAAGGGCTACCATACATTTTACAATCTATCATTTGTTGATAGGTTGGTTCAAGTAAGTAAGAAATTAAACACTTAGGGGAAGATACAATATAGCCCGTCTAAAACCCATTTCCGTCTGAAGACGTTTTTTCGGGTTAACGTTGGTTTTAGACGGCTTTTAGAGCACAGCGGCATTTCCGAATGTTTTTGGAAATAGCACTGTGCTAACAATCCAAAACCTGTAGAGTTAAGTTTTGCGCTATGGCTTTTAAGAGCGTTAAAGTCCCACTGCTTATCTTAGCCCGATCCCGCAATGCAATAACTGACAGTGACACTGCCCGCAAAATTGAATCTCCCTGTATACTTGTCACAGCTGATTGCAAAGGGATATCCGCTTCAGACTATGTATATGTTTTGGTGAGCAGAAGGCTACAGAGTTTACATACATTTCAGTTTTCACTAGAACACCTGATTGTGGGGATATTGCACTGCAAAGGACATACCAGGTACCCACACAGACAAAAGAAGAGTCAATTAATCCCAAAGAAAGAAGTCACCAATGCTAGAAACAAGGGTTGAGAGCCTGATGTTGCCAATTCCAAAGCCAGAGAGTGAGACAGAAGTTTCATTGAGGAGAGCCAGCACAAAGAAAACTGCTTTATTCCAGTTTTACATCTGCCAGGCTTCCTCCTGGCTCCAGCAGTAAATATAATACAGGAAAGCTCAGGACACTAACCTGGCAGATGAAAGCCAGAAGTGCACAAAGCAGTTTTCTTCATGCTGGAATTCCTCAACGAAATGATATTGGGAGGAAGGAATAATCAATTCTACCTCCCTACCCCAGGTACTTTTCATTATTAAAAAGTAAATTTCACAGTGCAGTTGTCCTTTAATATAATCACAGGATTCTAGACCAAGTTTGTGTTTTTTAAATTGTATCTGATTTATAACTTCCTACAACAGTCTTTTCTCTAGACTCATTACCATTAGAGATGGCCGAACTTACTGAAGTTTGGTTTGTTTATGAACTTACAAACTTCAGTAAAAGTCTAGTTTGGAGTTCGGAAAGTTTGAGTTTGTCTGAACTACAAAAGGTCGGATCAAACTCAGGTTCAAGTTCATCTCTAATTACCATGTGGTCTTTCTTTCTTCACACTTCACCCAACTAATAAGTGAAAAAACACTACACCAACTTTAACCAAAAGGGAACATTGAGTGTATTTATCAAATGCCTGTTGGTGCACTTTGAGGCAAATTTCCAACATATTCCTAACCCAGGGGAAATCTCTGTACCTTGTATTTGCTTACCTTTTCAAGACATGTCTTTATTTAATCATACAATAATATGGTGATGGAGATCCCTATAAAGCAGAGCTGCATACAATGGCAAAAAAACTAAGATGTTAATATTCATAAAGGAAATAAAATAGGAAATACTGGGCAAAGAAAAGGAAACCCATTTGAATAATTTGGATAGAGGAGTAAATATTGAAGAGAAAAATATGTAAAATAAAGAGGGTATAAAGAAAGGCATCAAGGCCATGGAACATTCCTTAATAAATTTCACTTCTTCTGTAAATAAAGTAAATTGCTTTATCATTGTGTATAAATACATAAACAGTCTATACAATAAACAACAATGGTGGCATTGTTCACGAAAAACACAGAAAACACACAGCCATGCTTTTAAGCATGGACCACCATGAAATTCTTCCTCCTGACCAATCCGTTCGGCACTCCCCACTGGTCGGCCAGGAAGAAGGACTGTCGGCCGCGGCAATAGTGGCCCATAGAAGACTGCACAATCGTCTGTGGTTTTTGGACTTGTCCGATTCGGACAAACGAATGGTCAGTCGCAGCCGAAAGCCCATGTGATTATTTCAGTGATTATATTGGTCAATCGGGCTGAAATATTGCTGTGTGTGCTTTAGACTGGAAAAAATATAATTCTGTGGGGTTTTGCCTTCTTCTGGATGAACTGTTTCTCCACCCACAAAAAATAGGGTACCCTACACTACAGAAAAGGCTTTTATAGGTAGGGCACCAGGCAAAAAGAATAAAACAATAGTGGTTCCATGGAATTTGTTGAATTTTGGGGGGATTTTTGATTTTTTACATTTTAGATTTTCTAAAAATTCAAAATCTCTCAGATTTGTTTTTTTTTGGAAACTTCTGATACTGTGAATTATTATAAAAGTATGACCACGGCTGTAAAGTCTACTCGAATACCGCAATGGTATTGTATGGGTGTTCGTACAATCACGCAATCATAATTGTACAATGGCAGTCAGTAAAGGTGCATTATCGCTATTTAGAGATACCACGCCTTTATAAATATGGCCCACTGTGTCAAACCAGCTATCATACTACAATTACAGGACTAGTCAAATATATTAATATATATTGTATATCTACAGTATATTAAATATTATATTACTGTATATAAATATTATATTACACAATATATATTGTGTAAGGTGTGCTTTTTACTAGAATAATCTGAAGCTAGAGTTTGGTTTGTATTTGTCTAATCTCGATGCTGAAATCTTCATATTTCTAAGTCCATTTAAAAAAATAAAATCTTCTTTACATTTAGTATGTGAGAAATAATTCCGTCAAATAGAGATAAGGACAGCACATACAAACCAAAGAACTCCAGCTGACATCAATTCTCAATGTCTCTCTGTAAAGCACTAAGAAAGCAAGGAAAGCAATATATATACAGAATACAGCTAACATGGAAAATGGCGATAAGAGAAAAATATGTAACAATGCGTAATGAAGCAGGTAGCAACTAAAAGGGCTGGTTGGATAGATACATGAATTAGACATGTTGTTTATGCTTTCACTGATGAAACCTGTTCAGAAAACTGTCAGGTGATCAATAAAGATAGTTGCTCCCCATCCAAGGTAAAAATAATTAATGTATCAATAGCAGTTCGAGTTAAGCAAAAAGGCTGTGTTAGTTATCTGAATAGGAAGAACATAATCAAATCTTGTGTGAAATCAATCAACCCTTCCTTGCTTTATCAATAGCTACAGAATTATCTTTCTACTATTGCTCTTTCGTATGCTTTAGAACCACTATGTTAATTCAGCAATGGCAAGGCTATTATTTGAATTTAAAGGGCAAGTCCAGCCCTAAAATGAGTGTGAGAGTGCTGGGTCTGAGATGTGGGAACAAGATCTCACACTTTTTAAAAGTTAAAAGATATCAGACCTCCACCACATCCAGTCAGTGCAGATCAGCCCTCCAGTCCACCAGCCCAGTTTCTTAGGCCTTCAATGCACCTGCCAGTACTAGTCAGCCCTCCAGTTCAACATCTACTGTTTGTCAGCTCTCCAGCTCATCAGCTGCTGTTAGTCAGCCCTCCTGTTCACCATCTTTCTGCTTCCCATCTTTCTCTACTTCAGTCCATACTTAACTCTGCATTATCTTGCTCTCTAAGAATCAGGTAATAAAATCTCCTCTGGCTCCTATCTACCTGGCTCCCTATTAAAGAACATTATCTACAAAATCCTTCTCTTAACATTTATATCCCTTCGCTCTGCTGCTCCATTTCTATATTTCTTCTCGTGTCTCCATATATCCCTGCCCGTACCCTCCGCCCATCACAGAACCATCTCTTATACAGACCCCTCACTCACACTGCCTCCTCTCGCCTTAAACCTTTTTCTCTTGAGGCTCCCATACTCTGGGATTCTATTCCCCTATCTCTTTTTCAAGAAAACTCAATAAACAAGTTTAAATCTAACTTCTCATCCTATCTGAGCACAACACAGCATAGGACGGTTGACACTGCAAAGTTATTACTTTAGCACTTCCACCTTTCCTATGTATCTGTATGTTACCTACTTAAGACCCACTTAAGTAGATAGTAGGCTCTGCCGGGCAGGGACCTCTTTCCTCATGTTACATGTTTCAAGCACTTGTATATTTCATGATTCACATATTTATATGTTTATGTAATTATTTTTTGTCCCCATTGTATGACTTTTTGTATTCTATATTGAACATTGCTGCGTCCCCTAGTGACGCTATATAAATAAACATACATACATATACATACATTTACTGTAAGTCAGCCCAGTTTACTATCTACTGTTAGGCAGCCTTCCAGTTCCTTAGCTAATGTTAGGTAGCCTTCCAGTTCACAATTTACTGTTAGTCCGCCCTCCAGTCCAGCAGCCAGTGTGATTGCAAACTAATTGAAATTAAATGCCTTCAATTCTGAGTCACAACGAATGCAGTTAATTTTAATCTGTTTGTAATTAGTGACAGTTTGTGACTCTCAGTCTGCTGAATGTTTTAAATATAATTAATAGGCCTATAAATCTATTGTGCTGCCCTCAAGGGTGGTCAGTGGCTGCACATGACTCCCTTAAAGGGCATCTATAGTGGGAAAATTAACTTTTTTTTCTTTATTTCCATGTGTTCTATAATTCCCCCCCAACCCCCAGAGTGTCATCACTTTGTTCAGATTCCCTCTCTGTCCTGAGATACACCAGTTAGAAGAATACGTGATTGCATTCCTCTACTCCTACGTGTATTGTCAATCAAATCTGTGACGTGATCCTCTTCCCTGCTCAAGTCCCTCCCTCCTCCATGCTCTGTAATAAACATAGAGATAAGAGCATTGGCAGGGGGAGAGAGGTAGCTTTGATGGCAGATATAAGGCTGCACTTGACCCCCCTTCTTAATAGCTTTCACTGATTAATGATGGGCCACAAAGAGAGAGCAGCAGTTCACGGAAAGATCCATGTCTCCAGGACAGCTTGCTTTCTATTGGCCACTGTGCATGCACAGAGAGACCTGACACCATGGTTAAACAAAGTCACTGACAGAGATAGGATAAAGGCAGCACAGAGTACATGAATTTAACTTTGCAATGGGCCAATGTGTTTTTTTCACTATAGATGCCCTTTAAGGTGAGATCGATCGAGCACCCCTGGCTTAAATTGTTGATATTGCTTACTTTAACTATCATTTGCTATTTTTTACTTTAATGGCTCCAGGACCATTATTTAGAAAATAAAATCCCTAGAAACAATGCTATTTCCAGGTGTACTACAAGAATTATTTTGTCAATATCTTCTATGAACAAACTTTATTTATGTAATATTTTGGTTTTACTATCACACTATAATGCTAGAATGTGAAGTGTACTGTGACTACTTAAACTTTATCGCGGGGCCCACCTACAATGTACAAGTATACAGTAGGCAAGCATATGGGCGATCAGCAAGGCGAAACAAACACAGGCCAAGCATCCATACATTTATGATATTTGGCCAAAACTGCAGTTCCTCCTACAGTTGTGCGTCATGAGATGCCCCCCTTGATTGCACGTCTGTATGAACGTTTAGTCTTCCACTAAATCAAATACGTGGATTATGGTACTTGTGTATCAATAGAATGAAACATTGAAATACCCCTGTGATTCTGAACTTGGAAAAAGCAATGTTTGAGTCAGTTCTGGCAGCAAGATATAGGAAAGGTCTGGGGTTGAGAATAGCTAGGTAATGTTTCTGCTATAAACTTTTAATTTCATGAAATATGGTGGTTTTATTAATTAGAGACACGTGCATTTTTCTATTTCACATGAGAGAAAAAGACAGTTATAGAGCATGAAGACTATTGACATTCTTTAATTCTTTCATTTCTACTAGTATTGTTTATTTTTTTTATCCTTTAATGTTTTTTTACTAATTATATTGTAGATGAATAGTGAACTTTTTCCTATAGCCATAGAACATTGACTGGACAAGTTCTGCATGATTAACTGTAAACATTGAATATTTGACTGTTGAGATACTGTGTACTTTGTCCCACTTTTTGTTATATTACATATAGCTGCCATTAAAAGGCGATTAATATTAACAATTTAAATATTACTGATAGCCCAGTAGATGTTACACCGGTCACAACACAATAAGCAGAAACATAATATGTTTGTATTAGTTTGTTGTCCCAAGACGGATTTAATGGCAAAACAACCCCAAAATAATGGCTATTGTTTTTTTAATAATAAAGTAACCAGGGAGGTAGAAAGGCATACAATTCCTACATAGGTGGTCTCCATCAGATGTGGAGAGCTGTCAAGGATCCACTCATGCTGTGGCTAACAGATCAGGAGTACTCTTTCCTGCCTTCCTGGGAAATGTACTGTAATAAAAAAGTTACCTTTTAACAATTGTCTCATCACCTACTTTATTATTGTATAATTTAGTATTTGAAGTTAAATATGTACTTAGCTCAAACAAGCACATGACCTAAATCTGGGTGGAGTTTTCTATATATTATGTGTTAAATTGAAGGTTTGACCAAGCCTTCTGGGAACTTGCACTCCACCCAGAGTTAGGTCATGTGCTTGTTTGAGCAAAGTACTTTAAACTAGAAAGTCAGCTTCAAGCATCCAGGCCACACAGGAGAAGCTGTCAGCTCCTGCATCCAAAAAGTACCAGTAGGTTAGGGCCCAGTTTAAGGGCCCACGTAACCTTGACGTGGTAGCTGGGCGTAAAGTAATTTGGCCAACTTATTGAACTAATTGCTTTTATTTATCCAGGGTTTAGCAGACTGATTATAGTACCACCCTTATGGAGATGTAGCCAATATGCAATTAGAATTGTTTGTGCACTAGAATTCTATTTTTTGTATGTATTGTATTTTTGGTCTCTAGTTGCACTTTAATATGGATGTACAACAGCCCAATTTTCTATAAATAGAAGTAGCCCCAACACAGAACCCTGAGGCACTTCTCACTCCTCACTTTAAGCCACACAGATGAAGGGTGTTATTTATCAAGGAGCAATATTGCTCAATTGTAATATTGCTCATTTATTGCAGTAGCAAAACCCTAATGACACCAATCTGGGTATTTTACCACTGCAATCGTTAAATAATACAGCGGTTATACAATACCTATAATAAATGTTATTTTACCATAGCTACATCTTCATTTGTTATTTGTATAAATAAAACACACGTGAATCTGAAGAGGGGGGAAAAATCCCATTTCCACATACCTTTAAACTTGCTTGGCCATTAAAACATCTAAGGATAGGAATGAAGAAAACTTACTTACCCTTTACAGGCACCACACTATAATCCTTAAATAGTTAATTAATCAGATAGATGGTAGAGTGGGGGAAAATCCCTTCTTTGCTAAGCACTAATTATAAGTTAAATTGATGTTCTATATGCATGACATCTACCAACAGGCACTAATAGCTGCATGAATTTAATTTTACTGGCACACTGTTCCTGTCTAGCGTCTCTCACATTTTATGACATTTCCTTACTGTTTCTCATCTAGATTACTGAGAACTGATAGGGCACTCTGTGGCCTCATTATATCCTGACACCTGAAAGAACATCTATTGGGACAGAAAAAAAAATGATTATAACGTACATTTACACCTAATGAAAATTAAAATTATAGTGGATGACAGTATTTTTTTGTAAAAATAAAAGGTAAATCCCAAGCAAACTGTTTTATACTATACAAAACTGGGGGGGGGAATGGTTTCTAAGGTTTTTTCGCCACATGCAAATCAGAAATGATATGTTATGTATCATGTTTTAATGGGGTCTTAATGCACAGTTAAACACAACCACAGTTTGCATAATTGGATATTGTTAAAGGACAACTAAAGCCTTAGAACAAAACTCTTTCATTAGGAAGAGCACCCTATTATAAAAGCAACAATCTGTGTCTCACCTTTCATTTTAATGTGTTTGTTGGGAAATTTACCTTTCTAACATGGGGTTTGTGTTTTATTTCCTCACATCCCAGTATCAAACATGCTCAGAAGTCTCTAGCCAATCCTTTTACAGGGCAAATTAGGCAAGGAAGCATGTGACTGAGGTCAGGGGTGGGGCCATTCACTGTACATACACACAGTTATTTCATCCAATTCTTCAAGGGGTTACATTTACATTATTGCTATAAACTGTATTTGGCTTTTGCAGTTTATTGGGTTTTTAGAAGGGATGTAAAAATTTGGTTTTAATTCTCCTTTAAGAAAATAATATCTCTTTATATCAGATTTTAATACGTTGAACATTGGTAATGTCTATTGGTCTCCAAATAAAAGCTTACATTCCTTCCTTTAAAATGAGCCCTGAATCACATCTTTGGCTGCAGCCTGTGAATAGTAATATTGCGGATAATGTTGGTTTCCGGAATGGTTCTTCAAATTGCTAACTTGACTTCAGCTGCCAGGGGGATTGAGGGGCCTTTCTACGGTTGCGAGCTGTACTTCCTGGCTATAATAGTCCTTCCTGCTACAATCATTTTTTTTGCACACAATCTAATCTTTGTACAATATTGGGGTATCACAATATTGTAGAATCCCAATGTTTGCATGTATGACCATCATTAGAATACATATAATGTGACTAGCTGGTTACAAGTACTGTATGCTGTTTTGATGAGCATGTGAAGGGAACACTAAATGTCAACTTTATGGTAACTTTACCATAGCACAAAGTGAAGAGCAGAAGTTATGATTGTATATATCGGTGCCCCTTATAATTATGTCTCCACTAGAAGTGATGTCATAATAGTTTAACAGTTTGATTACAGTCAGAAAATCACAAATATTGGCATTTCCCAACCAGCATAAGAAGACAGCTATAACCTGCAACCTGCTAACACAATGAGATCACAATATGGTGCCTTACAGGTAACTAAAACAATCTATCAATGCATCCAATTAGAAAATGTTACCTTCAGTACTGTATATCAAGCTTACAAAAACCTTCTCTGTTTTATAGAAATGCCACTACATTTCACTTCCACTGAAAGTCACTGAATCAAGATATTTTAATCTGTCAGTAACACAAATGACAAAAAAAAATGAGTCAGATAATATGTTTGCCAATGGATTTCCAACAAATACATTTAAGAAGAGGATAGCTACAGTAAGCTTGTAAGCTTGCATAATTTGGAAAGTTAATGTCAAATAATACATTCATTTCCAGCATTTGAAAACTTAGATCTTCTGAAAGTATCTTTAAAAGAACCAGAGCATAAATCATTTAAGGTGAGTAGAGTGCTGCCAGAAAACTAACAAGATGTTTTAGTTTAACAGACATTTGATTAAATGTCTGAAGAAAACAAAACCACTCAGGTAAAATGTAAAACCCATGTGTTGGGGGGACAAATATCCCAATTGTCATGGTCAGTATAAACCAGCAAGAAACTCTACTAATGAACAAGAAAGTCAACTGGGGCGTAGCTACCAGGGGTGCAGGAGTTTCGACCGCACTAGGGCCCTTGGCCATTTTGTGCTAAGGTTCCAAAACTACCAGTCTGTGATCCAACTGTTATACCAGTGGTCTGGGTACAAAGTATTTTTACCATTGTCTGTGTGCCAAGTATTTAAACAGTGTCTGGCTGTGTGTGGTGCCAGTTTCCCAACCAGTTTACCAGTGTCTGCATGCCAAGCATTTAACCAGTCTTTGTGCCAACTATTTTACCAGTGGTTATATACAAAGCATTTTACCACTATCTGTGTGCCAAGCATTTTACTAGCGTCTGTTGGTTGGTTATTTTAGAAAGTTTAGAAATACTGTTTGAATCTGATTGAATAGTTTTGCTAGATGTATGGGTAAAGTGTGTTTGTCTGTTTTAAAATAAGTGCCTTTAAAAAAAATGGTAATGAATGATGAATTTGGATGTTTTCTTCTGGAATTATTGTTTGGTTTGCGGTGCCGATTTGTGTTTGCGGCGGTGTTGTGGGGCCTATGCCCAAATTTTGCATCAGGGCCCATAAGTCTCTTAGCTACTCCATTGTCACCCAATTACATCCTATCAGGGTCCCAATCCTTCCAGGGTACAGGAGACTAACAGGGCCATGCACCAAGAGCTGCTATCGCTCACCTGCCCAATCATGTTTGCAATGTTATAAAGCGATAGCAGTGTCTCATTGCATCGCCCTAACCTATGCAGGGACTTTTTACACCAGCCTTTAGCTGATATTAAAAACACTTTATAACATTGCTTGTGGTGGCTGTGCTGGTGTTTTTAGTGATACCTGCACAGCCGACCACAGAAAACACGCTAAGTGAAATAACATTGCTTAGCATGACCAATTACAGTTAGCGCCTGCTGGTGCATCCCCCTGTTAGTCCTTAGTGGAGTATTTCATTAAAGGAAGTCAATAACATTTTAAATGTAATCCACAAGAATATTCAAGTCAGGTAAAAGGAAAAGAAAGGTTTGAATTAATACAATCAGTGAAACTCCCTTGCCTTCATAACCAGGCACTGCCAGGGGTGGCATTACACTAAGCAATTTATTTATTCTAAGACTTACATACACCTGAGAGTGTGCAAGCATGATTAATAATAATAATTATATTTAGGAAATACGTGTAATGCAATAGGGTATCTTATATGGACCATTCTAAGAAATAACGGTGATATAAAACGAAACAGCAATTGACCTTCAGAATCTGTAGAGAAAGCAGGGGATAATATATAAATGTGTATAAAGGAAGTTCTTTACATTTCGTGTTTTTTTATTGTGGTGGGTGACAGATAAAGCATTTAGCTAGTGACCCCTCTCCCTACTTCCCCCTAATGTTAACCTGTCTATATCATTTTGAAATGAGGATAGGAAAAAATGGGCTTTAGCTGTAAAACCAAAGGTTTAACTTTTCCTCTACGCATTGGCATCATACACCAATTTATCAGTTTCTTATCTAATGAAAAAAGATAAGAACAGACATTGCTGGGACATAGGCAACAATTTAGCATAAAAGGAGAAGAAAAGCTGAAATATAAATGACATTACATGAATTCTCTACTACAGGGTGACCTGCCCATGGCCTCTCAGAGGTGAGAGATTTGCTAGTTGCAATTCCATTCTGTCTCATTTCTATTTTAGCTTCCATTTAATAAATAATGCAAACTCTATATAATATTACTTGTTTTGGGGGATTTGTATTTGAATATTTTTCCAATACCTATTGGTTGATAGGGACCTTTTTTTTGTTATCTGCTTAAAAACATGATTTGGTTTATTTTGTTTTGTGAGAAGAATAAAACGTATTCTGTTCGGAAAAATGGATCATCGGCTACTGATCTGATTTTTTTCTACATGTTCGTGATGTGAACAAAAATCTGGATTATTGTGTTTGACTCGAATCCTCACAGTGAAAATCAGCAATACAAACAGACAAAAAGCACAGAAGGACAGTACTGCTTTGGCTAAGTGAATGCAGAAGCCTGCATGAGGTGAAGGCAATGTCAGCCATTAGTCTGAAGTAATAACTGCAGCAGCCTGGGGGATCTAGTGCAGATGGGTGAGTGGAAAATGAGCCACAACATAATAATCTGGGCCTTTTGTAGACAAAATAAAAAAAAATGTTTTTTTGTAATTGTTATTATTAGGAACTGTGCATGTGGCTTGATTCTCTTTTCCATATGCAGTCTTATTAGCCCTTCCTAGTAATTGTAATCCAGTTTCACACTTAGCAGCTGCCAAGATTTTCTTCCTTCTATCTGTTTTACTGCGTATTTCCATCAGTAATCTAATTAATTTTGTTTTCATTCACAACCAATAGGGAAAAATGTTTCAAAATTGTTTTCATTCTCCCAAACTCCCAAAACTGGCATAAACTCTGTTTCCATGGTTTCCATGAACATTAAAAAAATATTTTGGGCACATTTTTTTTCTCTGTTGGATCATAACCTATTCTTTTGTATGTTATACTTTTCATTCTCGGATTTGATGATGGATAGAAAAGGTCATTTTTATGTATCTGTTTAATATGAATATGCAAAAGAAATAGAGCTTTTGTAAATGTGGAAATTTATAGAAATATTTAAAACAAAATGGTGCAGCTTCTTTAGTTATTGTTTTCTATTTTTTCCTGGGGCCAGTTTTAGTTCTCAGTTATCTGGCATACACACTATTTTCCAGAGATTTTTCTACCACGAGGTTGTGACATCACCTGAAGGCGATGTCATTTTTACAGAACTTGCTTAATTCCGGTATATTTGAAATTTTGTCTGGAATCTTTTCTGGCTTATTTTTTTTAAACTGGATGAAAGTGGTTAGAAGTTTATTATTTATTCTGAAGAATGTTGTAAATCATTAATTATAGGGAAAAGAGTCACAAGTCACATTATACAATTCTAGGTAAAATGGGAACAACAAGGAGGGGGTAATGGAACCAGCGTTAGAAATACCAGTGGTCTGGAATTGGGCTTTGCACACACATTAGATAATTGTCAGATGAAGGGTGCTTCAGCCCACAGTTAAACATATATGGTAGCCCTCATTGTTGTTAATCTGTTATTAGTGGAGATGGACTTAGAACTGAACCTTAACCTGAGTTTGATCCGAACTTTTCTAGTTCAGATAAACTCAAACTATTCAAACTTTCCAAACTACGAACTAACCCTCAATTTCAGCCATAACCTTCAAATGCGGCGTTTCAGTGATATCCCTCGAATGTTCTGTTTCATCGATAACCCTCAAATGTATCAAATGTATTGTTCAAATTCAATTACCCTCAAATGCATTGTTCGCTTTTCGGTAACCCTCGAATGTAATGTTCATTTTTCGAAAATCCTCGTAGATAGTGTTCGAATACGGTAACCCTCGAATGTAAAGTTAGTTTATCGGAAACCCTCAAATGTATCGTTCCAATTTGGTAACCCTCAAATATATTGTTCGATTTTCGATAACCCTCGAATGCATCGTTCGGTAACCCTCGGAATTGGCCATAACACTCGAATGTAGCATGCAGAAACCTGAAAATTGTCTGATTGTGGGGGAAAGAATTGTACAAAGCATTTTGGTGATGAGGACATGTTCCCCAGACCATTTCCCAGGTGCCACAACCATTTACAGTAAGTTACCATTGCTATTTTATTTGTAATTAATCCAATCTTTTTTTAAACTATTTTCTCCGAGTGACTTTAATGGGTTCATTTCTGAAATTCCGAACTTTTGCTGAAGTTCGAAATGAAGTTTACCATCTCTAGTTTCTCTAGAAATTTGAAAATTATCGAAATTGCATACTAAAAAATTTGAATTAAATTTTTGAAAATGAACATAAACTTAAATCACCAACAAAAGCAGTGCCAACTCCCTGGGTATAAAAGGCGGCGTTCTGGGTGCCATTTTATCAGTGTGGGCCATAAATGGCCATTCTGCGGCCTTAAATGGTCATCAATTTCACGACCATGCTTGTAGAATTGCAATTGCATCGCTATAATTATGATCATGATTGTACATTTGTTGGAAAGTTTAGTAGGAGAGCTGACAGTGTTGGAAATGATGAAATATTTAATGCGGAACTTCGCATACTTTGAACTTAAAGAAAATTAGTATTTTAATAAGTTTCAGGTATTTCTACTTGTTCCCCAGACCATTGCCCAGGTCCCTGAGTCATTTACAATAACTTACTATTGCTATTTATACCTTAAAGGAATAGTTTACTCCCAAAATGACCTTTTCCTTTAATGTATTGATTGAAGCCTGGGGGGTTAAGAAGCTATGCCTTACCTCCCATTCTTCAATCAATAACTCAGGAGCCAGGGCTGAAGGTAAGAATATTTACCTTTCATGTGTTCCACCGCTGCAGAACTCCAAATCTCTGATGGCTTTCTGTTTCTGGCTCCTGAGTTATTGATTGAAGAACGGGAGGTAAGGCATAGCTTTGGGAGTGAACTATTCCTTGAAGGTAAAAATAGCAATAGTAAGTTATTGTAAATGACCCAGGGACCTGGGGAATGGTCTGGGGAACAAGTAGAAATAACCGAAACTTATTAAAATATGAATTTTCTTCAAGTTTAAAGTATTTTCGAAGTTCCGCATTAAATATTTAATAATTTCCAACATTCTATTCAATAGGCATAGCTCCTGGGAGATATGGTTCATTTCAAACCATGCAATTGGGTGAAAATTTCCATGCCCGGTACATTTTTCATCAAATGGGACAAAATATCAGACCATGTGTACTCAGTCTTTGTCCTCCTCTAAAACCTTGGTTGCTTATACCCTTTTGGGTAGCAAAAAGTATGTCTCCAACTGGTGTTCATATGGAAGGTCATTTGGAAGCAAAAAGGGTCAAGTAGGCTAATCAAAATCAGTCTGCGTGTCTGACTGAATTTTATAATAATCTGATCATGAATTTACAGTATATCAAATACAGTACACACTGTAATATGTTAGTATCTAGTAACTACTGTATTGTAATATATAACCTTCATTCCTAAAACAAGGATATAAGTTATACATAATTTTCCTGAAAATTACTAATAAGCAAACATCAGCAACCACTGAAATTATTAAAAGCATGTTTTGTGCCATGTAATAATGTTTAAACATATTATTCTATGTAATAATCTCTCTCGTTTAGAAGCAATTAGACTTTGTTTAGTCAGGAGATTTTTGAAACCCTTTTGTTCTAATAATGTATTAATAATAATAGTGCTGGATCTTGCAGTGGAATCAAAAAACAAATAGTTTGATTGAATAGATGTTCTATAATGGCTCCAATGTACTCTTTTGAAGTTGAATGCTGATTCCCTCCATTTCGCATAGATGGTGCATTGCTATTTCTAGCTTTTCTGCTCAGAAACTGTTTGAAGGTTAATGTATTGTTGGATAAAGCAAAACAGATAATAGCGTCCTTGGAAAGGAATTGTGAAATCCATAGCAGAGAACAGCTTTATGCCATTTTCCAAGAATTTCTGCATGTTTCAGTAATTTTAGTTTCTGGAAATAAACTCTCTCTATAGATATATTTCATACTCCAAACTAAAATTGATCAAATAAAGATATATATCCATAGTAATATCTTAATCCAAAATAATGTTACTTTAAGGTACTAATTTAAGGCATAGTCTCATTTTGTTTTCTGTAATTGCTTTGGTATTAGTTAATCCTATTACTTTTACATGTTAGGCTTTTGTAACTATTGTCTGGGAAAGCTCTAATTTTGCAACAGTAGTGGAACTGCAGAGTCCTGGCCCCCCCTGCAAGTTTCATGGCCAGGTCTCGGACACACACCCCTCCTCTTCCCATTTAACTCATATATTAACATATATCAACGCATATATTAGTAAAGGAGTGTGCAATCATCTGTTTAAAACACCAGGACCGGACCAGTAGTATTTTAAAACAACTGATTGTGTGCACCTTTACTGTTTAAAAATATAGCGGTACCTAGATGTAGACATGAAGATTACTTTTTTTTTGTATGGAAAAAAGAAATGTGTGGGAGAACAGAGATTGTAGACTGGTAAATTTGTTTTGTGTCTGAGAGGAAGGATCTGCTACAACATGATCTGTGACGAATAGAGGCAGGTCTTTGTGCTATAATATGATTGGCTGTCAGCTTCTAGAGGGCAAGGCTGCAGCTTCCTTTTTTGATCTGCTGTAAACTAGAGGGCATGTGAAGTGTGCTGTATACACATAGACTCCCAGCCACCCCACAGAAATGAATTAAAAGAGCCGACCTAATATCCACAGGTTATTGTCATACAGATGCCACAGGGAGAAGTGAGACACAGCTTAATGTATATTTGTAAATGTGCACTTTCTATTGGAAATATTTTTTGGAAAAGGTGCTTCGTTTTAACTTTCTCCATTTTCATGTGTATATATGGTATAATTAAAATATGCTCCAAAATGTTTGCCACAAATAACATTTCTGCTGAGATTCAAAAAAGCAATTGTATCTGTGTATCGGGAGTGCTCTACTACAGATGACCGGTGCTCCAACACCCTCAAAGTATTCGTCTCCTTGTCGGCTTTGTTGTACATCCCAAGCTGGTTCAGAAGTTAGGTAACCGGACTCCAATATATTAAAAAGATTTCAACACTTCATTAGAAAAAGTAAAATCACATAGTGGCCATAGCCACAGATCGACACACCAACAATATCAGAAATGGACGCACAACAAGCTCCTCCCTACGTGTTTCGTGGATCTCAACCACTTCCTCAGGGGCTCAAGAGGTGTTCCTGTCATCCATCTTATAAAGCACAAACATTAACCCCTTATGGTATCAAATAAATAAAAAAAACCATAAAAGCATAATTCCTAATGCACACTTGGATCTTAGCATCAAACACATTAAGATACATATTATACCGTGGATTGCAGGATGTCATAATAAGGCTTATAGGTAAAGCAGGTAAGTATAAAGCAGAAAAAATGAAAAAGAAAAAGAAACAGGGGATGTTGGTAGACAAAAAAGGTAAGATAAAGTGGAAAAAGGAAAACAAGTAAAAAAAATAATTATCTAGTTTGACAATATTAATGAATTCACATATATACACAAAGAAATTTCTCGTCATAATTACTGATCCATAGTATATAAAAGTATAAGATAAGTAACTGCTGAGATTCATTTAACCTTAAACTTTTACTACAAGTACATAATTACAAACACTTGACCAGGATTTATCAAAGGGTGTGCATTAAGAGAGACAGATTTCAATGCTGTCAATGTAGTGTAACATTACTCTACACTGATTATAACCAGAAATGTATCACAATATACACTGTATGCATAAAATATGGGTAATTACAATATTAAGCCTTACATTAAAAACACAGATATGCCACAAAATAAATACAGTATGCTTTACCAAGTATGCTGGGGCCTAAAAAAGTTTAAAAAAACATTTCACTAGACTATAACATTTAAAAAGTAGTTTTTTTTGTTTGTTAACGTTTTAAGGATATTTTGCAAAAATATTCACTGTGTATGTTAACTGTGTTCCCTTTGGTTGGATAAGTGTCTCATCCTGGTCATTGGGTGCCTCCTGGCCCAAATATGCAAGATTAGGAAACATGCAGGGAGATTCAATAAAAGTTCTTATCGTTTAAAATGGTGCTAATTTTACCCCAATCAATCAGATCTTATCTAACATTTGAAAACTAACATCTGATTGGTTGGGGCAAAATCAGCAACATTTTAAACGATAAGAACTTTTATTTAATCTCCCTGATAGTACCAGGTTGTGTGAAGAAGCATCAGAAGTATACACAGAAATATGTGTTTGAATGAGCCAATGAAATGCAGATTATGTATATCAGAAAGGAGCAGTCTGTGGAAAGGAAGCAGAAGCAGTGGAGATTAATGCATGGTACAAAACATAATAGCACCCAGTAGTAGGGATGGGATCCTTTCCAATTCAGAACCGGTTCTGGCAAGGAACACTCAATTCCAAAGTTCCATCGGAACTAATCCAAACTTTCGGATCTCTAAACGTTAGATAAATCTCAAAACTACAGAGTTACTTTAGAAGGTTACAAAATCTATTTTTGAGGGTTTACCAAAGCTACTTTAGAGGGTTATCAAAGCTACTTTCAAGTGTTATATACTTTCTAGGGTTTACTGAATATACGAGGCTACTTTCGAGGGTTACCGATAATAGCCTCGAATATCTGCTAAAACTCAAAAATACCTTGCTTGCATGAAATTCGATTTTGGTGGTATGAACGTGTTCCTGAGCCATCTACTGGAAGTTACTGTGCTTTTTATAGCCTTCTTTTACTTAGAACTTTCATATTTTTCCCCCCATTGACTTCTATGGGTCTGCTTTCAGATTTTAGAATTTTTCCGGAATTCCAAAAATCTAAAAACAGAATAAAACTTAAACAACCCTACCCAGGAGTAAAGGGGCCATAGCAAATATTAAGAACTAATAAGAAGCACTTGGTGAGAAGACTGCACTGCTAGTGTCAATTAGTAGCACAAGATGTTTTTCACATGATCTTTGTGTGGGCAAGAGATATTTTTTACAATTTGTTTATGC
Organism: Hymenochirus boettgeri; assembly: GCA_019447015.1. Classification (NCBI taxonomy): domain Eukaryota; kingdom Metazoa; phylum Chordata; class Amphibia; order Anura; family Pipidae; genus Hymenochirus; species Hymenochirus boettgeri. The sequence goes on along the minus strand of CM033473.1, from coordinate 157,535,253 downwards.
CATACATTAGGACATTTTGTTTTATTTTTATTTTGAATGATAACTGCATACAAATCATAGTGTACACAGCTTTAAAGTTGGCCATGGGATTTTTTGTTATTAAAGGAATAGCTCACACAAAAAGTGAACTATTCCTTCCAAGTAGTGATTGAAGACCGGGAGGTAAATGACCTATTCCTTACCTTCCATTCTTCAATCACTCGACCAGGATCAAAGGTGAGTATATTTACCTCACGAACAATCCACCACACCCCAGTTGAAAATTGCCCACAGCTTCCGGGTTTAGTTTACTACAGCGCGCATTCAAATTCTGACTAATTCCTGGTTTAATTTCACTATGGCGCACATGCGCGATAATGCGTGCTATAGAGAACTAAACCCAGAATTTTCAACTGCACAAGGTAAATATACTCACCTTCGTTCCTGGCTCCTGGTCGAGTGATTGAAGAACGGAAGGTAAGGAATAGGTCCTTTACCTCCTGGTCTTTTAGTGTGAACTATTCCTTTAAGGAAAAAGTAAGGAAACATACAAATAAATATTTTTAAATACTTTTAAATCTCTACCTTCCCCATATCTCTCTTAATGGAGTCAGGGAGAAGGGAGAAGGAGAGATGCTTGTCATCCTGGACAATCCACATACGTTGTTCCAGACTAGCAATGTGTGTTATACTGTAAGTAAATCTCTTATCTACAAGTGCTTCTTGGCCTTTGTTTATCAGGGATTTATTTATCTTCACATTAGCTTCCTTTTGTGTTATTCCAAGATTAAGTATTCATTACTAAGAGAAAAATCACTTTGTCTGATGACCAGGTGTTCTACTGATTGGCGGTCGATAACCATGTGCTGTGCTGAATCGTTCCCCATTTTGCGATAAGCCATTGTCCTAAAGATGGTTTTTAATGCACAAAAACACAACCGTATTTGTAAACCCATTGAGGCGTTATTGTGTGCATTCCTCCCTGGCTAATGCTACTTATTACATTTTTTTTAATAGTGCTGAAAACTCCACCAAGCCAGGTTGTATGTAGCCATGCATTAAGCCTTTTACTTACAGATCCCTTATCACAGATTGCTGATGGCTACAACCCCACAGTTCCTTTTCCCGGCACATATTTATCTCCAGACATTAGGAGATTAAATTTAAAGCACAGTACTGAGCCACAGGGAACTGCATATCCTAATTACAATATACTGTATGTGTTACCGAAATGTTCCATGGTCTTAATTTCTAGCAGCATTCCTCTTTACAAGACTGATTATAGTGTGATATTAAATAGATAAGTTATGGATGAAAGAAAAGTATGCTGAATATTGCAATTCTTTGGATACTTTCAGTGCAATCAGGTACTGCTTCTCCACACAAAAAATCCATTATTAGGTCACATGAGTTCTGGGTTGGTAAATCATCTGACCTAATAGAGACACACTTAATAAATGTAACTAGAAAGGGAAAGTTTAAGTATAAACTTTGAATTTGGCTTGAAGGGCTGCATTTTGGAATGGAATATGTGTGTTTGCTGCAGATTTTAAAACTCAATAATGGGAATGATGAGTTTGTAGTGAACGCTTGTTTGGGACAAAAAAATTTTTTGTGTGTACCCAGCCCAAAGTGGTGCTAATTTTGATCCAATCAATCAAATTAGTTGGTTAGGGAAAAATTAGCACCATTTTCAATGATAAGAACTTTTATTGTTTCTCTGTATCTTTTTGATGATTGGTCAAAATTAGTTTTTTTGACTTTAAGTATGGCTGCCACAGTAATGGATAAGTAGATCAGTAGGTGTGTGTACCTGTGTCGGGTTAGGGGTTAAAAAAACAAACTTTTTTGATGATTGGTCAATTTTTTACTTTAGTTACCCTTTAGGTATGGCTGCCACAGTAATGGATAAGTAGATCAGCAGGTGTGTGTACCTGTGTCCAGGTTGGGGGTTAAAAAAACAAACTATTTTTATCATTGGTCAAAATTAATTTTTTTGACTTTTAGTTACCCTTTAGGTATGGCTGCAACAGTAATGGAGGGGTAGGTCAGTAGGTGTATGTAACTGTGCCACATGGGGGTTAAAAAAACAAACCTTTTTTATTATTAATCAAAATTAATTTTTTTGACTTTAGTTACCCTTTAAGTATGGCTGCCACAGTAATGGATAAGTAAATCAGTAGGTGTGTGTACTTGGGTCTGGTTGAGGGGGTGTGTCTTTTTTGTGTTTACAACCATAAAGCTATATTTTATTGAGGATAAACCTAAATTAGTTTTTTTGACTTTAGTTACCCTTTAAGTATGGCTACCACCATAATGAATTAGTAGATTAGTAGGTGTGTGTACCTGGGTCTGGTTGAGGAGGTATGTCTTTTTTGTGTTTACAACCATAAAACTATCTTTTATTGAGGATAAATCTAAACTATCTTTAAATATGGCTGCCACCATAATGGATAAGTAGATCAGTAGGTGTGTGTACCTGGGTCTGGTTGAGGGGGTATGTCTTATATGTGTTTACAACCATAAAACTATCTTTTATTGAGGATAAATCTAAATTAGTTTTTTTGACTTTAGTTACCCTTTAAATATGGCTGCCACCGTAATGGATAAGTAGATCAGTAGGTGTGTGTACCTGGGTCTGGTTGAGGGGGTATGTCTTTTTTGTGTTTATAACCATAAAACTATCATAGTAACATAGTAATTAAGGTTGAATAAAGACATTCGTCCATCAAGTCCAACCTATTGATCCTATTGAGAATAAATCTAAATTAGTTTTTTTGACTTTAGTTACCCTTTAAATATGGCTTCCATGGGAATAGAAAGGTAGGTCAGTAGGTGGGTGTACCTGGGTCTGTGTGGGGGGTTGGGGGTATCACCATTTGTATTTATGACCATGAAAAAAACTGTTTTGAAATATCCACATTTGAGGATTATTACCATTATAGTCTATGGGAAAAAATGTCCGGAAATTTGCTGATAACGCCGTAACGCTTCCGCGGATTCCTTAGCTAGAAGATAACACACTTGTCCTATATGCCCCACACGTCTGTACAGAATTTCATGTCTCAAAAACTGTGGGAGGAGATACGGTCCAAAAAAAAGGAAGAATAAAAAGAAGAAGAAGAAATAGAAAGAACAGTAATTTGGCTTTTTCAAGCCAAATTAATTAGCAGCGTTGCACTAATTGCATCGAAACATCATTAATTCTAACTCAGCCATGCTACATGTGTTTTTTATAGGTGTTCATTGATCTGGCAACCCTGCATCTGTCTGTTTTTCTCAACAAAGAGTAGATGTCATATCAAAAACTCAACATGTAAAAGTCTGCCCGAAGTTCTTTGAAATGAATGTGTACTGACAGTGACAGAAACACTGATGTGACTAAATACTACATATTTGTGTGACTAAAATACCATTATTAGAGATGGCCGAACTTTCGAAAGTTCGGTCCGTTTTCAAACTTTCGAAAAATTCTAAAGTTCGAAAGTTTGAAAACGGACCCATTAAAGTCAATGGGAGTCAAATAGTTTGAAACGTTCGAATGAAATACAATTAAAATATCAATGGTAACTTAATGTAAATGGCTGTGGGACCTGGAAAATGGTCTGGGGAACATATTCGAATATCCAGGACTTTCAAAAACTCGATTTTACTCTCACGCGCACTACTTTCGAGCTCTCGCGTTCAAACATTCGATAATTATCCCATGAAAGATTTGCAGATTCGATAATGCGATATTTACTCGCGTATAGGTATAATACACATTTTACTTGCGGATTTGATATTTACTCGCAAATAGGTATAATAGACATTTTACTCGCGTATAGGTATAATAGACATTTTACTCGCGGATTCGATGCTCGCATATAGGTATAATAGACATTTTACTTGCGGATTCGATATTTACTCGCAAATAGGTATAATAGACATTTTACACGCGGATTCGATATTTACTTGCGTATAGGTATAATAGACATTTTACTTGCGGATTCGATATTTACTCGCAAATAGGTATAATAGACATTTTACTCGCGTATAGGTATAATAGACATTTTACTCGTGGATTCGATGCTCGCGTATAGGTATAATAGATATTTTACACGCAGATTCGATATTTACTTGCGTATAGGTATAATAGACATTTTACTTGCGGATTCGAGAATTCGATACTTACTCGCGTATTGGTATAATAGACATTTAACTTGCATATTCACTTGCCTCGAACGTTTGAACATTCAATAATTATCGAAAGTCCGGAAAATATTGAAAATCCGGGCCAGGGATAGTTCGAGAAGTCCAAATCCGTTCGAACGCGAATAGTTCGGCTCGAACTCTGGTTCGAGTTCAAGTTCTAGTCCATCTCTACATGTGATGAACAATATAGACATTCGGTTTTGCTTTATGTTAAATTTGCCTCAAATCTAAATTTGAATTTTACACATATATATTTTGCTCCTTTTGGCCCCCCTCACCTTAAGCTAAATAGCTGCCTGGTATACTTATATACTTAAGAAGAAAAACTAGTGCTATCGTTTCCATCAGCGGTTCCATATAACTTTCTGAGATTCCAAAAATTTTGAGTCAAGCTGAATTGAAAATTGAAAGTAGAATTTATACATATTTGATCTTCATTTTCAAGTTTTCGATTTGGATATTCTACGTTTTAAATGGTATTATAAAATTTTTAATTTTTCTAAATTTCCACATTTTTGATACTTCAAAATGAAACCAAGTTTGTTTTGAAACCCAGACTCCTCTCTAATATAAATTATACACATAAAACTATAGTTTTAAAATGTATAATGCGGTGTGCTAGTTTAGTTCTCTGTAGTTCTGTGTTATGTGTGTATTTCACTTCTAAATAGCTGTAAGGTGCACATCTAATTCTAGATTGCAAACACCCCAATAAATCCTGCAGAGCACATTTTCCTAACCTGTGTAGTATTTATGAATTTATGGGGGAGTTGAATAGACTATTAAAGTAAATTGGCCAGCTCATTTCTTCTACGCTGTGACCTTCAGGGCACACATTGCTGAAACATTTACTAGATCTAGTTAGTCTATATTGTAGGTATTTGATACTAAAGTGATGATCTGGAACCTTTTACTGTTGGCAAAGTTAAATTATTTTTCACCAGAATTAACTGTTGATTTATTTCCCAGAAAACCTGCAAGGAACATCAGTGTCAATAAGCTATTTTTTTTATTTTTAAATTAAGGCAGCTACATAAAGCATTATACTTGCCTTGTCCACTATGACAGCTAACTTCCAAAATTCGGATATAAATCTGTCATCTTGTAATATCCTCCTGGATGACTTACTTCGGCCTCAAACTAAATCTAACAATAACTGAAATAATTTTACCCCTAAATCAGAGAACATTCTAGAGCTTTCATTTTTTTGGGCTGCCAGATCATCTGATCTGTACAGTAGAGGTTCGAACACACGCTCAATTTCCGAGCGTGCAACGACCCCCGGTGGCCGAACAGGGAGATCAATGATGGAACCCTGACCGAACGCATACACAGGGACGATTTTCGAACGAAGCGGGTCGTCGGGGGTCGTTGTTCGCTTGTAAATTGAGCGTGTGTACAAACCTTTAGAGGGACATGTAAGTAATAGATTAAGTAACTAAGAAGGCTTTCATGTTGTTGCCAGTAAAGCCCACAGCCCTTGTAGTCATGATTTAGCCCAATGACTAAAGAATAACACCTGTTATTAAAGAAGTTAGCAATGATTATAGCAGAGCTCTGCACAAATGTTAAAAGTAAACTTCAGTGCCAGAATGGATTTTCTCTAACTTTCCACCACATAAAGCTCCATTTCTGAAAGATGCGGCAGACAACACTCCTACCTCCCAATCATTTCTCTAAACAAAGCAGTGAGCTGTCAAAATGTTGCTTGTAGAACAGCTAACAGTTCTCCACTCCTCTTCATCCCACCAAATGAATGTGGGGGGAAGAAGTGCTCTATAAACAGCAATACTAAAGAAAACCAAAATCAACATTTAAAGAATACCTCTTTAACATGCACCTATATATGAACAGTAATATGCAGAGCTGTGACCCTGTTTTGGTAGATACATTAAGGGTAGTGACATTTGTTTATTGTCTATATTGGTTTATTGGTTTTTGTTCACACCATCGAAATTTGGAATTTAGTTTTGCTAACCAAATGATATCCATCACCTCATCCCACATCTTGGATTACCTTGAAAGTGTGCCTGGAACTGATTATTCCTTCCCGTGGGGGGGGAGGGGGGTGATGGTAGTAGGGCCCACTATTGCATCACTATTGCATCTTTCTGTTCTAGCCCCTCTATTCTGGCAGGTACAGGCAGTCTGGCTAATATGGCCCACAGGGTTGGAGGGAAATCCCCGAGTGGGCCCACAAACCACTCACCCACCCAAGAAAATAGAGGAAACTGCTTAAATCAAAGCATTGGTAAGGCCTCATTTGGAATATGCAGTGCAATTTTGGAATCCTGTGTACAAAAATGACATCTTTGAAATGGAAAGGGTTTAGAGAAGGGCAACTAAATTAATAAGGGGATTGGGGGAGCTTGAATATGAAGAGAGACTGGAAAAGTTACAATTATGATTGCTGGAGAAAAGGCGCTTGCGTGGGGATATGATTACTGTGTATAAATACATTAACGGGCCATACAATAAACTATCTGGGGCATTGTTCACCAATAGAACATGTCAGAGGACACGTGGACATCCCTTAAGTCTTGAAAAAAAGGTTTAGGCTTCAAGCTCGGAAAGGATTTTTTACTGTGAGAACGGTAAAGCTATGGAACTGTCTTCCAGTGGACGTTGTAATGGCAGGTTCATTGGTCAGTTTCAAAAAAAAGCTGGATGAGTTTCTGCAAACAAGGAATGTTACAAGTTACTGGTATTGATACATAAAGTAGAGTTGATCCAGGGAAATTTCCGATTGCCACTTGGAGTCAGGAAGGAATTTTTTTCCCCCTTCATAAATTTGGTGGGGTTTTTTTGCCTTCCTCTGGATCAACAGTTAGGCAGGAAATGAGGATATTGCTAGATGGGTTGGACTGGATGGACGTATGTCTTTATTCAACCTCAAATACTATACTATACTATACTAAAGGGTAACTATGGTCTCCAATTCTTCCAAACTAGTAAGAATTATATAAAAAGCCTTCCATCACACCTTCAAAATAAAACCGAAATCACATCTCTAGATAAAATTTGTGAGACGTTATTGGAAAGGTTCAGCAATATTACTTCCTGCTTGAAGTCTTCCAGTTTTCAGCCATGTGACCAGCTTGAAGTCATGTGACCAGCCTGTTAATAGGATCTCCTTCTCAACTGTCAATTTTTCCCCCTAGGTACTACATTATGCCTTTACTCAGCATGCTCCTCCCCCGGGGCAGAGAGGCTAGCAGAGGTAAGGTGATGTCACTCAACCTACTGGAAGTTTCAACATTCACCTCAATATCATTTCTCACAGGGTGAAGCCAGAGATGTGATTGTCGGCTCATTATAAACAAAATACTGCAGGCTTTCATTTACCCCTAACTTGTTTGGAGACCACAGTTGCCCTTTAAATGTAAATATAAAGGCAAAGGGACAGTAATAAATGAACATTTAACTAAGAAGGAAGGAAGTTTTGATATATAAAATATGCATGCTTTGTAAATAGCTATAAACTAATCTGGTGGGACGGGATCTTTCTAATTTGCTGCAAGTAAAATGGCACAGAACAGAGAAAGGCAGCAGGATTTAGCAGAACTGTAGGTGCAACCTGTTATGGGAGGATACATTATCTGTCTGTGAGAGAGTCTGTGTGACAACGTGTCTATCTTTGTGAGACTGTGTCTATTATTATGCAGCAAGACTGAGTAGGCAGTAATGCAGTTAAAATGCAATCAGTTTGTAATCAGTTCACCCCTGTGAACTACATTTAGTAAGAGCATCCTACAATCAACCGGTGATCTGGAGATCCTAGCACACCTGCAATGGGAGAATGCACTTTTTGCAGTCTATGTCCTCCCATTGGTTGGCCCATCTGGACTCTGACTACAACCTCTTCACTCAGGGTCGGACTGGAATGTTGGGGCCCACCAGGAAATCAGAGAACGGGGCCCACCAGGAAGAGTTTAGGGGCCCACCTAACATTTCATATATCTATTATCATCCATTTACATATCTATCTTACTTTGTTAATAGTATACATGTTCCCTACTGTAGTAATTGGGTTAGTACAAAGAACATACCTTAGGTGCATTGCCTTGAGGAAAGGAGTGAATAATGGGCAAGTAATTTAGTATAGAAACTGATCTTTCTAAATGGAATTAAGAAAATTTTACTATACTTCTTTACTCAACTGATTTTACTTAATCAATTTCTATTGGCCTGTGCACATATACAGTAGTATCTTGTGAAGGTCTTGCTAATAATGAATATAATCTGCTCAGGAACAAGAGACGTTTGTGCTTTAGTTCTGTTTATCCTGATTTACCAGGCTGTGCAGTTTGCTCTTCAAGAGCCATCAGTAAAAAAAGAAAGAAGAGGTAAAAAGTCAGAACCTTCAGATGAGCTGAATATTATGACTGGTGTGTAGGTTTAAGATGAGTAAGCTCCAACTTGAAACTATTTATGGCCTAAAAACAAACAACATTGGAATTGCAAAGCACCTACTTGGGTAAAATTGCTATCACACTCTAGTGCTTTTAGCTTAAAGGATAACTATACTCTAAAAATTAACTGTTTTAAAATGTAAAGTACCTGGGGCAGGGAGGTTGGATTGATTAATTCTACCTCACAATATCATTTGAGGAGCTGCAGCACCAACAGTTTTCATCTGCCAGGTTAGTCCTGGAGTATTCCTGTATAGGGCTGAAGCCAGAACTGGCAGATTCAGGTTTCTTTGGGCTGGTGCTCCTCACAGAAACACTATTGGGGTAGGAATTACCGTACCAATCCTATATGCCTGTCTCAAGTACTTTTCAGTTTAACTGTTTTATAAATAAACCTTATACACACGATAGTTTTCCTTTAAAGCAGTAAATATTTTATTGTGTATTTAAACATAGATATATTGTGTTTCATGATTGTTTTACATTTTGCATTTTAGTTTTGATTTTTTAATTATTATAATAATTGAAAAGAACATTTGGCATATCATAGTTTATGTTTCCAATATATAATGATTACAATATCATTCTAATCATTACAAAGCCATCAAAGATGATTCTCTTTATTGATGCAGTAAATTGATTTTTTTTTTTTATTGTTCCTTCAGTTAACATGATTAGATTTTCTGAAAATGTTTATTGCTAGACATTCTTTATGCTACTTGATCAAAGCAGAAATTTAATTTTCATTAGAAATTTAAGAATATGCTTCTCTTTGTAATATAATTGGTTATAACTTCTACAAAATGAGTCTGGCTTTCTCAGCATAAATATCTACACCAGTATGATAGACTTACAGGGAGATGTAATAAAAGTTCTTATCGTTAAAAATGGTGCTAATTTTGCCCCAACCAATCAGATGTTAGCTTTCAAATGTTAAATAAGATCCGATTGGTTGGGGCAAAATTAGCACCATTTTAAGCAATAAGAACTTTTATTGAATAACCCTGCATATCTATCTCCAAAGCTATTGCTCTAAACTAAACCGGTCGGCCTTGAAAGCTAAATTTGTAAATCAGAGATTGCTTGAAATATCAGGTACAGTTCATAGTCATCATTGGAGCTTTAATTATGTGGACTAATCTTATACAGCATATGGTTTTATTTTGGGGGCACTCTGTATAGAAAATATTTAGTGGCTAATGGCTATTAAAACTTTGCTGTTGATATAAACCTATGAAATGATGCGGCAGATAAAATTCAGTATCGATAAATGTAAAGTAGTGCATGGTGGGGTTAATAGGCTGTGATGTCATTTTGGAATCTTGGACAATAAGAACATCATTGAGCACAGCTCAGAAAAGGGCAACTAATTTAATTGGTATAAGGTAACTTGACTTGATAAATTACGGTTCTTACTTAGTGTTTTACTCTAGAAATACATTTATTCAATTAACTCTGGGGAACTGTTCATATCTTCAGATGCAGAAATAAAACTAGAACTGTATTGGCTGAACAGGTATTGCAAAAGACCTACGCATAGTAGACTCAAGTGATAATATTGACTTAACAGCTTTTTTTCTGCAAATTTTTAACATTCCCATAACTTCCTCTGCTGAACGAGAGCCCCTTCTGCTCTTCAATGCCCATAAGAAGCAGAAGAGGCCATGAGGGAATAAAGGTAGGTACATTTCTGGGCCAATTGTAAAGTTATAAAGATATACGTAATTTGGAGTGGAGATAACCTTTAAAGTCACAGAGGAGTTGAATCCTATTTGTGTTTACTTACAGCCACATATCTGTCTGTAAGGGCACTAGATGAAGATAATACTACACAGAAAATCCATTTACAATAATTAGGGAATAATTACTGTAAATGCAGGTACAGTAATATAAATACATCAAAAACCAAAGAAAAACTTACCTGAACAATATATGTTCACTCAAAATTACTGTGTATACAATTCCTTAAAAACAAATTGGGAACATGCCCCAAATAACATTTCTTATATAAATACAGGGTTATTCAATAAAAGTTCTTATCGTTAAATATGGTGCCAAGTTTCCACAAACCAATCAGATGTTAGCTTTCAAATGTCAAATCATTTCTGATTGGTTGGGGCAAAATTAGCACCATTTTTAACCATAAGAACTTTTATTGAACCTCCCTGATCCCGTTAAAAAACAAAAGGTGGAACCCTGCAGAAAATAAAATTTAAGATGAAAATAAGAAAATAAATTTAGGAGCCTGAACACAAATGTATAAAGGAGAACTCAAATTATTTTTTTTAAATCCTAATGAGAAAACTTTTCTCCCCAAAATACCTATATATTGTAAGATTCTTCTCGAGTTAGTTGCATTTACATACATGTGAGAAATAGATTCTGTAACTAAAAATGCTTCCAAGTTGCCAGTACAACTCACAGCCCATGTAATCTTCAAAGAAACTTGTGAGCATGTGCACTTACTGGCCATGTCCCCTGACCACAGTATATACTATCTCTATTTAATATACAGTTGTCTCTGATAAGACTTTAAAAGCTGATTGTTACCCTTTATTTGCACTTTATTTACCAGCCAGCTTGAATTGCATACAGACTTCCTGGGGTAATACAAAATATTCAGTTGATTATACTGACATTTTTTTTTATTCTGTTCCTAGCAATATTCTGTCCCAAAAGGGACTTACCCACAGTGTAATTTTAACGCTGGCTATTAGGCAGCATTAAAATCATGCGCTAAAAGTAGTGCAAACGTAAACTTGTTAGCACGATTTTAACTCTATATAATTGCCCAGCGTCTAATGTCATCCCTTAGTAAATCCAAGTGGAGCTGTATGAATGAAGGCTTACAGGTCTGCAGGAAAACCACTTGAGCAAATGCCTCATATGCACTCTGATCAAGTCATCTTCTTAGTGCGTTAACGAGGAATGCATTGACATTTTTATAAATACAAAAAAGGATTGTACTATTTAATGAGTATTTTTCTCAAATGGATTCTTTTCTTTGGGCTATTATTATCATCTTGTGTAACTGGATTAGCTATTGATTCTATTGATTTAGTACACCATGACATGCGTTTGTAAGCCATAAAGAAAGTTAAATACAAGTTGCAAAAAACTGCATTTGTTGTCTTGAACTGCTTATTTGGCTTAATAAAAACCAGAACTACCACAACCCCTTTCCCCTACATCCTAATCAGTAACATTAGGGAGCCACCAATGAACTGTTCTAGGTTATGCTCTAAGTTCATACATACACAGCCAGATAATGTGTAAGACTTTCACACTTGTACTACAAACCACCACTTTCTTATTTAAGTGCTTCATTGCTTTTGTATTGCTGTATATATATATATATATATATAAAAAAAATTAACCATTAATTAATCATCTGTTAGGGTTAATATTACTATAACATTGCATGTATAGGGAAGCCTTGTTTTGGGCAAAGATTACAACTAGATATAAATGGCCATAAATGGATCATACAGAGCATGGGTGAATCACAAGCATTCTCTTAAAGGGCAACTAAAAATGTCAAATCCTTCTTAAATAAAGGGATAGAATTTACGGTAACAAATTAACTATTTTTTACATTTCAGTAAATATCCTGCTACAACTTGACTATGTATAAGTAAAAATACACACCCAGAGCAGCATTGCTACATGGCTGAACTGCTCACTGTTCTTGTGTTTTTATGCATTAATGCACTAAACATTTAAATTGTTCACTTATCACTGTTAGAAAATGGGGAGCACTGGACTATAATTTCCTGGTAGATTATTTACCAATAGCCCTGCTTCCATAGTGAGGGACACCCATGTTGTATTAGTTACTGCAGGTCAGACTGGTATAGAATTTGTTGTTTTTTTGAGATAATCCAGTATTAATAAACCTGATTAGCTTGTTAAGCTTTATTACCCCCCATTGCTTTGTGCATTATACAAAGACATCATAACATTGTAAACACATAATTCAACAACTAGACCTAAATACTCATCATCATTATAATAACTGTTTACCAATTACTAATGTAACAATGTGGTCCTCACATTTGCTGTACATTCAGAGGAAAGAATATATATACAAAGACAAAGAAAGAAAATCAATAATAGTACAAACTCATGTTAGGCTTTAGGTAATGATGATACTGTATAGCTGACAGCTGAACAAGCGAATCCATGACCTAATAGATCCCAAAGGCATATCAACATGTTAGATACTTATTGTTCAAAATAGAACACACAGTTATGATAAGATCCAGTAAAATAAATGTCATATTCCCTTGCTCTGTTTGTTCAGTAATTCAATTAAGAAATTAAACATTTTTTTCATCAGATATTATAAGCTAATAATTTGTTTATTGTTTTCTGACATCACTGGAAACTTTCCATGCAAAATCAGTGAACAGTATTCTAATGATCTGATTGAATTATGTATGTGCAGCTTTTTGGTATTTTTTTTCCCCTGGGGGAAAATGTGCTGTGTATGTTTACATTAATACAGTTTGAACAAGTTGGACCCAAATTATGAATGTGTTATGCAAGGTTTGTTTCAACAAAAGCTCTGCGACTCCAGGGTGTTGTTTATATAAATGATCAAAGATGTCTTCAGATATCAGACAAGATTAAGTAGTCTTTTTGTATCTGTTCTAACATCTGCAGAAGTTTTTTGATGTTGTGCAATAGCAACTCGACTACAAAGAAATAGTTTTACATGCCACTAGGGGTGATCTGTTATTCGTACTGGGATGCAGTAATAAGTAATACGTTTACTATAGTAGTAAAGATGAATTAACATAAATAAATTTAGCCAACACAAGATATGTTTTATAAACATTTAAACAAATAAAAACTCCTGTTGGTGCACAGAACACATTATGCTGTTAAATATAGAAAAGGTAATAGAAAAAGTTATGGTTTTATACTGATTTATCTGATTAATCTGATTTTTTTAAAAAAAAAACTACAAAAAAATTGAATTATAATATCTATATTTCATTTCTGACCCTATTAATGTCTGTTTCAAAGGAGCTACCGTATATAGAGCTGACGTTTCAATTTTAGGTTTCTTACCAATTCAACATTTTAATAGTCAGTAACTTATCTGTATAGTTTATCTCATTTGTCTGAAGTTCAAATCTGGGGTATGCTTATCAGAATACTAAATAGTGGGGGGAAATCTATTTTACCATTAGTACATTTTAATCAATGGTTTATTGTATGTAATCATTTTATTATAATCCATACAAAAAAAATACTTTTACATTACTATTAGTGCAGTTGAGTTTATTTAGGATTGCTGGAAGGTAGCAGGTCTTTGCCCCACTCTCTGAAATGTAATTTGGTTCCTGGTTTGCAGTGTGGGCTGTGGTCACCAAATGTAAGCAATTATTAAATACCACGAATTGTTAGATATCATGATTACATTTTACATTATCTGGTTTAATTTGTCATTACTGCAGATCTTTGGCCTCTCTCTGCCCAATCAAAGAGGAGGTAGAATACTTCTATAAGGAGCTGGGTGACATTGAAAATGCGTGTACTATTTAGGAAGCAATCTAGGGTGCTTCATTTATTTTGTCTATAGTATATGTTTTCATTTTTTTATCCCCTTTAGTTGTCCAGCTATGGTGGAGATTTTAACCTTAAGGTATGTACACACATTAGGTGCAAGTTTTTATGTCAGTAAGTTGGCCTTTAAATGTGGACCATAATTATGTTTACATTTTTCAACATTCATATACTTATATGCAAAATAATGTATGGTTTACTAGTCAAGTAAGCACAGGATTGCAGACATGTCTTAAAGTCACGCTAGCCAATTCACATTGGTTAGCATTACTTTAACACCTTGCTTGTTGCGGCTATGCAGCTGGACTTAGCTTACTATTTAATATCAATGTATGGGGAAATAACTGAAGTTGTGTACCCAGAGCCCCACAGCCACTAAAGAATCCCACTATGGAGATCCTACCAGGGCCCCATCTACCATGAGGCAGAGTGAGACATTAGTCTCAGGCAGCACCCCTGCACTGAAGAAGAAAGGCGGCAGACAGGCAGTGGTGGGAAAAAAAATCCTTGACAGGTACAGCAGCCTGTCAAGGAGGGGCTGGTGTGGCATAGTGGCAGTGTGCATATTACAGAGAGAGCAGGCTGAGCAGCTGCAGCAAAGTGGCAAATCTTCTCTGCATCTTTTGCCTTTCCCTTTGCCTACAGCTGGGACAGTGACACTGTGACAGACTGTGTTTTTTGTGTGAGAAAAAAGTGCCTTTTCTGTGTGTCAGTGAGACAGTGTGTTTTGAAAGCCTTTGGGGTGGGGTGCTGGGCCTCGCTGGGTGCCTTTTTTTCCATCTCAGAGTATTGCTGTGAGAGGGAGATTTATGTGTCAAAGTGTTTAAAGGTCCTATAATAATATTTTATGTATCTAAGGGATGTAAGAGCCAACATGACTGCTAATTGACTGTCTGCGGAACTGTTTAAATACCTATGTGTTCAAAATCGTAAATATTTAGCCATGCCCACCCACAAAGCCACACCTACTTTAAAGCGGCACTGCCCGGAAATAATCAAGGGCAGCATTCAAATCTTATCCAGAGTGGCTGCGGTTCTAGGTAAAGTGTTTCTATGCACACCTAGTAAGATGCCAGAAACAGACAGTTCACAAGTTTGAATCCCCAGGCTTACCTTTATTTTTTGTTTCCATTATATTTCTAGTAACAGATGATTATTTTTTTTTGCTGAAATGTTAATATTCTGTTTCTTACATCCATGCTATCTATGAAATACACTGCAAAAATTACTTTTCTTTTTGTATGAAAAGTCTTGTCAAACTAACTTGCTTGGCTTTTATGAGGAAGTTAGTAGGATTTTAGACTCTGGCATAGCAGTAGATGTAGTATACAGTCCCCCATAGGCGACTAATGGGGAGGCACATTGGTTAATGAATAGGACGCAGAGAGTAGTTGTAAATGGGGCTTCATCATTATGGACTAAAGTGCTAAGTGGGGTGCCACAGGGTTCTGTGTTGGAGCTGCTTCTATTTAATCTATTTATTAATGATTTGGAAGTGGGTATTCTCAGCAAGGTTTCTGTGTTTGCTGACGACACAAAACTTTGTCGACCATTAAAAACTTCAGAGGATGTGCAATCGTTGCAGAGGGATCTAGATAGATTGTCACATTGGGCTGCTAAGTGGCAGATGAGATTCAATGTTGATAAATGTAAGGTGATGCATTTTGGACTTAAAAATCCTTGTGCTGCTTATACTATAAATGGCTCTGTGTTAAGTGAATCCCTGTTGGAAAGGGATCTTGGAGTTTTGGTGGATAACAAACTTAAAGGTAGCAAGCAGTGCCGGGCGGCAATAGCCAGAGCCAGCAGGGTATTGTCTTGTATAAAGAGAGGTATGGATTCAAGGGAGGAAAATATAATTCTCCCTCTTTACAAAGCATTGGAAAGGCCTCATTTGGAATATGCAGTGCAATTTTGGAATCCTGTGTACAAAAAGGACATCTTTGAAATGGAAAGGGTTCAGAGAAGGGCAACTAAATTAATAAGGGGATTAGGGGAGCTTGAATATGAAGAGAGACTGGAAAGGTTACAATTATGTACGCTGGAGAAAAGACGCTTGCGTGGGGATAGGATTACTGTGTATAAATACATTAACAGGCCATACAATAAACTATCTGGGGCATTGTTCACCAATAGAAAATGTCAGAGGACACAAGGACATCCCTTAAGACTTGAAGAAAAAAGGTTTAGGCTTGAAGTTCGGAAAGGGTTTTTCACTGTGAGAACAGTAAATGGAACTGTCTTCCAGTGGACATTGTTATGGCAGGTTCATTGGTCAGTTTAAATAAAAAGCTGGATGAGTTTCTACAAACAACATGTTGCAAGTTACTGTTATTGATACATAAAGTAGAGTTGATCCAGGGAAATTTCCGATTGCCACTTGGAGTCAGGAAGGAATTTTTTTCCCCTTCATAAATTTGGTGGGGATTTTTTGCATTCCTCTGGATCAACAATTAGGCAGGAAATGAGGATATTGCTAGATGGGTTGGACTGGATGGACGTATGTCTTTATTCAACCTCAAATACTATACTATACTAAAAGTAACGGATTATATCATTGTTAGGACAGGAGCATTGAATGTGTTTCAAAACAAAAAACTGAAATCCCTGGTCTGTGTCAGGGAGAGGGAGGATCTCTGTGCCGTAATGTGATTGGCTGTCAGCTTCTAGGAAGCAAGGCTGCAACTTCCTTGTTTTGATCTGTTGAGCAGTACAGAGCATGTTTCTGTACGCAGATACTTAGCTGGGGGGTTACCCAGCTAAGGTGTATTGTGGGAGCTGACCCCTAGTACTCACAGGTTATTTTCATAAATCACCCAATGGCCACAGCAAAGGGAGAGGTGAGACACAGCTTGTTGCATGTTTGTGGTATGTTTGTGAATGTGCTCTGTTTATTGGAGAGCAGCAGTGATATATATTCTTATAAAAAATCACTCAACTATGTAGTCAAGTGATTTTTACAAGGATATATTCCACTGTTGCTCTCATTGAAAAGCAGGCCACTTATATATTATACCAATATATCAATACACTAACAAAAAATAAATACATACTCTTTACCAAAAACAATCAAGGCTACCAGTACTGTAGGTAGAATGGAATGGATACAAATTGCTATTTTGATGATGTAGTTCCAAGTGATCGATGTTACTATACTTCTTGAGGAAAGATTTTTTTTGATTTATAAGAGTTCCTAGTGTCAGGGTCCATGCATAATGTACACTAGTCTCATATAGAGATATCCGAACTTTGCAAAATCCGGTCTGCTCGAGGATCCGCGAATTTTCGAAAAAATTTGAAAATTCGATAATCCGCGAGCGGACCCATTAAAATTTAAAAACCTCGAAAATACGAGAAATCCTCGTAATTTCGAAAATTTTCAAAAATACTTATTTCCGAAAATACGAGGAATCCTCGTAATTTCGAAAATATGTATTTTTGAAAATACCAGAAATCCTCGTAATTTCGAAAATTTAGAAAATACGAGAAATCCGCGGTTCGGAAGTTCGGAAGGCGGAAAATCCGGAAAAATCCGCCATTCGCGAACGGGATAAGTCCGCAGCGGATCCGGGTTCGGATCCGCGAACCGGCCATCCCTAGTCTCATACAAAATCTCTCATAAACATATGAACACAATTCTTATAAAAAAAAGTTGGGTGCCCCACCTGCGACACAGCACAATGGTTCTCATTGTAATTGTAACTTTTTAAGACATTTTAGACAAATATGCTGTGATCCAAATATGCTGTGATCCAAATATGCTGTAATCCAAATATGCTGTGATCCAAATATGCTGTGATCCAAATATGCTGTGATCCAAATATGCTGTAATCCAAATATGCTGTAATTCAATCGTTACGGAAAACATGCCGTAACAATTTTGTTGTGATGTCCCCACCCTTTAAGGTTTGTTGTACATGTTCAATCCCACTGCATTTTAGAAGTTTCATGGCGGAGTTTTGATAGTGAAGAAAATGTTCAGCAATCGCAGAGATGGACTTTCCCTTTTCTAGATGTTTAGAGGCCAATTGAATATTGGAGAGATGTTCCAGGAGTCGCTCCTTCAGTCTCCTTGAAGTTTGCCCCACCCACAATTGTGGGCAGCTGCACATAAGAACATAAATAATGTCTATGATCTACTCTGTGAAAGAAAAAAAGATGTCTTTAAAAATTATTTTTAATAACAACGATGTGTTAGTACCACTCTTTGGCCAAAATATGTAAGTTTCATGCGACGTCAATGCCCCTTATTTAATGTGAGTCCTACTCTGCCTATTAGCTTTAAAAATCAAGTCCCCCAGCAAACAATGTACCTGAGTAATAAGACCTCACTGCATTTAACATAAACTGAAAAGCTCTGGACACGACTTATAAAGAAGCTGTGAATAGAGATGGCCGAACTTTCGAAAGTTCGGTCCGTTTTCGAACTTTCGAACTATATGGAAAGTTCGAAAGTTCGAAAACGGACCCATTAAAGTCAATGAGAGTCAAATTGTTCGAAAATTAGATGTTCGCGCTTAGATACCATGGACATTTTACTCGTGGATTCGATGCTCGCGTATAGGTTTTAATGGACACTTTACTCGTGGATTCGATGCTCGTGTTCGTGCCTAGATACCATGGACATTTTACTCGCGGATTTGATGCTCGCGTATAAGTTTTAACGGACACTTTACTCACGGATTCGATGTTCGCGTTCGCACCTAGATACCATGGACATTTTACTTGCGGATTCGATGCTTGCATATAGGTTTTAATGGACCCTTTACTCGCGGATTCGATGCTCACGTATAGGTATAATAGGCATTTTACTCGCACATTCGAGCGGTCGAACATTCGATATTTATCGAAAGTCCGAAAAAATCGAAAATCCGGGTCCGGGATAGTTTGAGAAGTTCGAATTCATTTGAATTCGAATAGTTTGGCTCGAACTCGGGTTCAAGTTCGAGTTCTAGTCCATCTCTAGCTGTGAAGGACTAATTTAGTAAAGGTAATTTGTCCTAGTGTTTTCCCGGACTTTTATATCCTAATCATGGTAACCTCCCCACATATGTTTTGTCTGAACAACAGATGTTTGACATTCATTTTATCATACAGTAGATAAAGTTACTTTGCATATATTCTAGGCACAGGCTTAAGTAGACTAGCCAAACATTAAAACAGGGAGCTTTCCTTTAAAGTGCATGACCACCCCAAGCAGTAAAATCTATACTTTATTTCCCCAACCTCCTAAACCCAGAGATTGCTATATCTACTTTCTTCCTCACAGTCCCAGAATCTTTATTTACTTACCTCTCTCCTCCAGCACCTATCTTCCCAGTCCTCACCTCCTCCGTAAGCTAAATTAGTTTTTAAAGAGCTCACACAGTTTTATAGGAACCTCCTAAACACAGAGATTGCTATATCTACTTTCTTCCTCACAGTCCCTGAATCTCCATTTACTTTCAGCTCTCTCCTCCAGCACCTATCTTCCCAGTCATTACCTCCTCCGTAAGCTAAATTAGTTTTTAGAGAGCTCGCGCTGCTTTATAGGAGGTGTGGTTTTTGAAGCAGCCATTGATAATTTTTGATTGTACAATAGAAATGTGCATGCATATCTATTTCAGCCTAGCAGAAGTATCCTGAAAGCAACTGTTTACATAATATCATTATATTGTATAATTTCACCTCAATATTAGGCCTCATACATTTATATATTGTACCTCTATCTTAGTTTATAGGTCATGCAATATTGTAGATCAACCTGGTGAGCTGTAGCAAACATGTTCCTTAATAAGGATATATAAGTATATACCGTATATTATTGATTAATGTTTGTGGCATTTAGTAAATTACATGGATTCAATCTTCCTATATTTGTTTTACCAGCTTTTCTAAAACATAATGAAGATCATAAGGTAAATGTTATTGTAAGCACAGTACTGTACAAAGCCTTTCAGCATTTCCAACAACCCCTTTATCCTTATTTTCTTATGTAAACTTTACACCTAGTCTACAGATTATGACATTTTTTTTAATTGGGCTAATAGGATACTGTAAGTCACGCTTTGTCTTGTTATTATGCTTGTTTTGGAAATACTAGTGCCATTTTCACCCAACGAAAAAGAGTGTTTTGTTCTTGTATAAATCTTCTAAACCTAAAACTCAAAATTAATTAAAATCAGTTAAATTACCTACTTTTGTTATTTTTTCAGTACCAAGGGTGAGAGACTTAAATCTCACTTCAGGACCTGCCTTCAATCACCAGCAATCTTTCTTGAAAGTTTTGAATTCTAGTCTGCTATGCCCTGTCCCCGGCTTGCGTCCAGGGCCAGACTAATAGGAAGGCACTCTCTGCAAGAAGAACCTCTTACCATTGGCCAGGTCTTGGACTAGACAAACATAAGATCATAACTTCAATGGAAGATTGCTGGTGATTGAAAGTAAACCCAAGGATGAGGAACTAGGAGTCCTCAAAATTCTTATACTGGATGTAGTGATTTTTTCAATGAGTCTAAAAAGTCAGGAAAACTAGTATTGGTGTTTTGGATGGCATTCACAAAATCTGATACATACGTACCAATCCTTGAGTTAAAAACATGCTGGGCTGGTTCACTGATCTCAGAATCTTGAGATAAATACAAAGATAACATTGGAATTTGATATATAAGGAAGGGAACATCCAAATACTCAGCATAACAAAGATCTGAATATGAAACATCCATAGCTATAATTGTTACATAGAATCCAATTCCAGTATATCTGAAAAGCCATCATACAGTTAAAAAATTAATAGGCAAGAGCAAATCTAAGGCCATTAAACATGAAAAATGCACAGTATTAAATGATATGAAAATGGAAAAAGTATTTTGTGTTTATTTCTAAACCATTATATGTATGGTGGGGCTGCACAGATCTTGTTTTCCATACAATAACAAGAATGACACCTTTGTGCACCTGTGCTGAATGTTGAATTACAGAGTGTGTATTACAAGGCATAAACAGAAAAATTAAATCCATAGGGGGGAAGTGGATATTATTAAATGATGTATGACTTGTTTTTTATTAAAAGTAAACAATAGCACTGTACATGTTTTTAGTAAACTGGAGTATTGTTCCATGTTTAATATGTTTTATTAGCTATGTTATGTTATCTATAAGGGTTATTGCCTTTTTTGTGTTCTTATATGTTCTTGCCAAGGGCCAAAGCTACACAAAGATCTTTGTGCTGGTGGATTTCATTGTGTGCATGTTGCTGGTAGATGAAAAGCTTTTTTCTAAGAAGCACATCTAATAAAGTCTTACTTACACCCCCAGATATTTAGCCGGGCTCAAACAGGCAGAATACACATGGCTGGTAAATAAAGGTTTAATAAATTTGATTACATTTTGGGTTAAAGTCATGAGTAACCTGACCTCTCAATAATTAGCACAAACTAAAGGATGGCTAACTGTAAATTAAACACAGCACAAATAAAGGGTGCAATTTTGGCTGCCAGACACAACAGAACATCTAGTTCAATCTGTTTTAAACTGACAAACGAGGCCAGATAAAAGGTTAAAAGAAAATACCTTTTTTATAATGGCCACATTGTTATTCAAATGTATTGTTAAAAAAAAGGAAAAACTATTTGGTATTTGGTACTTTATTTATACAATGAATTTATTCAGTTGATGATTGTTTACTTTTTCCTATGCTTGTTCTTGAACAAATGTTTGTAATCAACCAAACACAGTTTGTATTTTAGAATTATTGTAGCAGGTTAAAGAAATGTAAAAGGTTTATTTGAAAAACAGAAAAACTGCACTTGTAGAAGACAGGTCAAAGTATTACGTACAACCCATTATTCCAGGTTACATTGAGCGCTCTAACTAACATGAAATATACATTCCGTGAAATAGACCAGACAATCCATTTTTCTTTACCAAATTAAAGATATTTATCAGTTGTCTACAGCTGAACGAGTTCTTCCTTTTTCTCAGGAATCTACGCACTGACCATTCTATTAATGTGCATCACTATGGTCTATTCAATAGCACAGTATAAATTATGCAGTACAAAAGTCTGAACTTCTTGAAGCAACAAATAGAATATTTAACTCTGTAATAAATTCTATTCAGGAATATTATTTGCTACCATATATTGATATCATTTTCTTGCTGCTATCCACCCAAAAAGCTAATTTGTGTCACATACCCAATTTGTACAACATGATTGCAGTGGTCCATAAATTATATACAAGATTTGTGTTTTTTCATAGACCGCCAGTTCCTCTCTACTGCAACACCAACAACAAACTAAAAAAGAAGCAAACCCTCAATGAAAAATAATCATAATATTTAGGTAGTAAGAATACTCTCAAAAGAAGGTGTCCCAAAATACAAGTCATAACACTTTAGAACTATGAAAGATTCTTGCACAGCTTCAGAAGAGGTGTGGTCATCAGAATGAGATGCCAGCAAAGTTAATTTAACAATATTGGGGTTTGGTGGGGTGAGGAATGCAAGTATAAATTTTACTGCTAGTGGTGCACATGCTGTTTAATAGTCCTGACCCATATCTTCCATTTACTTTTAATGGAATATCTTATTTTCTCAACAGCCATAATCAGTATCAGAATAAAATGTTTTTATTGTTCAGTTTTATTTATTTTTTTTCAATAACATCTACAATAGAAATTTGCATGCATATGTATTTCAGCCTCACAGAAGCATCCTGAAAGCAACTGTTTGCATAATATCATTATATTGTATCATTTCACCACAATATTTGGTCTCTGACCATTTATATATTGTAAGTCTGTCTTAGGTTATAGGTCGGAGTTTGTACTGTATGTGCATGCGTATACATTACATACTCCGTCAGGACCTGTCAGAAGAACAGTGGAGGAGAGCGAGACCAGGTAAGTTCCTTTCCCTCATTCCTGGCTCTAGCAGGTTTTATTGAAAAATGTGAGGTAAGACATAGCTCCTTTACCTCCCATTCTTTAATTAAACTGAAAACCCCAAACTCCATTTCCCCAGTGGAACTCTTTAGCACATCAAATTATACAAGTTAAACCAGAACATTTCCTAATACCAAAGCATGGTATGCTACTAGTATTTCGGTAAAACATTTGTGTGAAAAAGGCTTATACACTTTGGAGCTTATTAATTACATTATTACCCTGACCTATCCCGAAATATTAGTTTATATTTGGACCTGGTGTACTACTACTATCTAGTAGCAGCAGTGGGGAAAAAACAAAAAGAGCTGCCGGTTTGCAAATAAGACAGTCACACCATACACCAAGGTATGCCCATACATATAGGGGGTATATTTATAAAGGAGCTATTTTGCGATACCATGCTCTTACTGCATTTTTAAAATACTGATTACAGTTTTGCTCATGTCAGTATTTTAATACAACAATGTATCTTAACATGTTGTAAGATCCACATACCATATTTTCTTAAATTGTGCTATGGTAACACTAACAAACTGTATTATTTGGCCACACAATTATATTACAGCCCCATCATAAGATATATTTAAGGCCATTACGAACCAACAGTATCGGTAAATACCAATACCACGGATTTATAAATAGGCCCCAAAAAGTGAAAATCTGGAGATTTGGACACAGGAACTATATAACTGGTTTATTGGAACAATGTAAACAACATGTTTCAGGTAAAACGCCCTTTCTCAACACTTTCGTGTTATGTACATTCTCCAGTTTATGACTTTTTGTGTAATTAGTCCCTTTTTTTTTTAAATCCCCTCCATGTGGAGGTGTTTTTTTATTAGAACAATGAAACAATAAGGACAGTGTACACATCAGTTTTCGTTCAGTATTAAGTCTCAGAAACATAATTTCTTACATTTCTTAGTTGTTGTTTTAGTGAGAAATCCAGTCCACTTTCCAATAAAGCTACTAGTTAATAATTGTATCTATGGTACTATTACAAACTAGTCACTGCTTCATTTAGAAGTTCTGGCAAGCTCCCTTCCCCAAAATACAGCTACTAGTTAATAATTGTATCTACGGTACTATTACAAACTAGTCACTGCTTCATTTATAAGTTCCGGCAAGCTCCCTTCCCCAAAATACAGTTACTAGTTAGAAACTGGCAAGTTGGGAATCTAATTTTTAATTTTCTGTAAGTTCCCGAGATTTTCAAAACCAGCATTTCCGAAACTAAACCAGGTTAATTTTGAAACTGGGACTCATCTCTAGTAAAGAGAACAAGGCATAGGGTTCCATAGGTAAGATGCAAAAGGTGAGAGACATGTTTACAATTAGAGATGTAATGTGGGTTCGATTAGAACCCAATTTTCGAATCGAATCTGAGGGTTTCGAAGTCCCGACGAAACTTTCGGAACTCCCGAATTTCACTGAACTCGAATTTTTTTTAAATTTCGTTTTTTATCGAAAGTAGATAATAATCGAAAATTGAAAGTAGTTAATTATCGAAAATCAAAAGTAGATGATTTTCGAAAACCGAAAGTAGACCAATTTTCAAAAATTGAAAAGTAGATGATTTTCGAAAATCAAAAGTAGATGATTTTCAAAAATTGAAAATCGAAAGTAGATGATTTTCAAAAATCGAAAGTAGACGATTATTGAAAATTGAAACTCGAACTTTCAAAATTTCGAAAATAAAACAAAACTCAACAGTTTCAAACATCTCTATTTACAATAAGAAAAGCCCATCCAGGAATATTTGTGCAATATTAGTAGTTAGTGCAGTGGAAAAGGATTTAAAGGTTAGTAGAAGGGTTTTAAAGGAAAATTAACTTAGATTAATTACCATATCTTTCAACAAAAAAGAGTGGGCAAGGTCTAAATTTAGTTTAAAGGAAAAGTTCAGTGGAAAATATCATTATTTTTTTTTAAATTCTTAGTTTGCATTGTGCACACCTAGTTATTCTACATATTCTCTTCCATTTTGCAAAATCAGTTGAATTTATACCCCTTGCTGTTCCCTGCTG
This sequence comes from Hymenochirus boettgeri, assembly GCA_019447015.1. NCBI lineage: Eukaryota > Metazoa > Chordata > Amphibia > Anura > Pipidae > Hymenochirus > Hymenochirus boettgeri. The sequence goes on along the minus strand of CM033473.1, from coordinate 157,510,140 downwards.
TTAACCTTAGTGAGCCTTAACCTTAGTAGAATTTATTTATACACAGGCAAAATGCTGAAGGGCAAGTTAAGGTTATTGGGATGAAAAAAGACTTTTTTTTTAAAAGCATAGCTATTTGGGGGCAGGGCTTGGACGTGCACTGGAGCAGTTGCATGAAGTGAGAGCTCCTCACAAAGGACAGCCAAAAACAGCCTAAACTGAGCAAGTACACTCATTTTCTACCCCAAAATGGGAAAAAGTGGACCACTGAAATTGGTTGCCTCCCAACCTAACACCCCTTCAGCAGACTTCCAACAATATTTTAAAAATGCTCCATGGCCTTGATCTGCACAACAGGCCTGCGACCAACATACCAGCATTGGTGCACAAATCACAGGCCCGCCTCTATCATTGGATACAGATGACGATTCAGACACCGAAGAACATTGGTCTTTGACAAATTTGTAACCCGGGTCAAGCAGGTCTGAAATCTCAGGACTCCGCCAAGACCTACAAGAAATAGCGGGTCATGTAGCAGACCTAGAAACAAGGAACAAATCCCATGACTCCACATTGACCGTTGTCCAACCACAATCACATACCATACAGACCATACTGCGACCTTGAGAATAGGAACCACTGAAATAACATAAGAATTAGAGGCCTACCCGAAACCATTGAACTAAAAGACTTACCCAACACACTATGTAAATTATTTAACACTATTGTTGGCAGACCGGAGGACACACCAATTCAGATGGACAGAGCCCACAGAGCACTTAAACCAAGGAGTAATGATGATACCTCCCTGATAGATGTTGTTTGTTGTATCCATGACTTTCTTACAAAAGAGATAATACTCACCAAGGCTCATGAATGTACTGAATTGTACTTTTAGGAAAGTTGTATTTCCTTATTTCCAAACCTCTTAAGATGCACCCTTTAACAAAGAAGTGCACTAAAACCACCCCTGATTGCACTAAAAGATGCTGAAATCCCATACAAATGATTCTTTCCTTTTGCCCTCCATGCAAAAAAAATGGCATCTCCAATTTGCTGAGAGACCCGGAGGGCTTACCAAACTTTCTCGCCAAAATGAGCCTCCCCCACATCGACCTGCCAGATTGGGATGTACCAATTTTAACCCCTCCATTTAAGTCACAAGAACCTTGGTGTACTGTTCTGCCTGACCGTCAACAGTCAAAACAACAAAAACCCAAATTTTTTAATACACCACCGTGATGAAATAAAAGGCTTACCTTATGAAATAATCATACAAGAAAAGGCCCAATGTGCAAAGAACCCATAACCCAATTTTTAACCATTATATTGCTCTGTTTATAACTTTTACTGTTTTATTCAGATGCTTCAAATGGCTGAAAGCAGCTGTCCCACCCACCTTATTTTTTTGTATTTTGTGATATTATACTACCGTGAATGCCTATAAAATACATTACTGTATATACTATATTGTTACATATTCCCCCTCTTACCCTCAGTCTATCCTCTCCATTTCCTCGTCCCTCCCCTTACCCCCTTCCCATTCTGGCTAGCACATGATTTTATGCTTCTGTTTCTGATATCAGCTAATTGTTTATAAATTCAATGGGGAGCACGATGCTACGGATTTGCAGCCTAAACAGAGGTTTTAATCAATCTTAATCAACCAAATTCTACATACAATGCATACAGAGAACATAGATATTATTCTATTACAGGAGACACATTTTAGAATAGACTCTGCCCCATCCATAAAACACAAACATTGCCATCAATGTTTTTTAGTCACAACCCCTGAAACCAAAAAGGCTTGCAATTGCTATACACAAAAAACTACCCTTTCAACTTCTAGATTCCACACATGACAATCAAGGCCTATATTTTCCTTAAACTGGCCATCCAAGGATACATATTCACAATCGCTAACATATATCTACCCAATTACCATCAAGCAACTACTTGCCAAACATACCTAAACAAAATACAGGCATTCCAAAAAGGCTGAGTCATAATAGGAGGCGATTTTAACTTTACCCTTAACACCTAAATAGATACTACCTAACAATTAAATAAAATAAAACAACTGATACACACCATGCAACTGGTAGATGTATGGCAAATAATACACCAGTCCGATAAGGACTTTTCCTTTTACTCCCCTGTACATAACTCCTACAGTAGAATAGATGTGTTCCTCATACCACACCACATCTTATCCTGGAATCCTAAATGCCAATATGGCCCATCCACTTGGTCAGATAATGCCCCTTTGACCTTAACCCTCTCACTCCCCTTACAGAATTACAAGACATGGTCTTGAAAACTAAATGATTATATGCTTAACAATAAAGATTGCATAGACCTAATCAAATCAACAATTGCAGAAGTTAAACTAACCCATGCATCAGATGACACATCCCCCATTATGAAATGGGAAGCCCTAAAATGTGTAATTCGTAGCATTCTCATCCAAGAGGGAACAAATATCAAAAAAGCTTGCATTATGCATACTCGATCCCTAGAAAATAAGATACACAACCTTGAAACCTTATATAGACAATCATTCGACCCATCCACATACACATGTTCCCTCTAATTGGAAATTGTATGTGTGCGCAGATATAAATTTTCTGTGCGCATACAAAATTAATTTGTGTGCACTACATACAGTACACCTTAGAGGGAACACAGGTCAGATGACATAGCTGATACTTTTTAAACTTTCTACTCCAAACTGTATTCCTTCACCCCTCATACACAAGCTAAGATAGAAAATATACAAACCTATATACAAAATATAGCTTTACCTACTCTCTCTGAAATCCAAACTACCCACTCTCTCTGAACCCCAAACATCCGACCTGGATTCTCCCTTTACAGCTAATAAACTTCTCATAGCCAATAAAGCCTTTTTAGACAGGAAAGAGCCAAGGCCCAGAGGGCTTCCCCACCAAATTCTATAAAATGTTCTCTCAAGAATATCTGTTGTATTCAATTAGATCAACTGGACTTGAAATGTAGTTCTTGAAGACGTTTCGCTAGTCATCCGACTGGCTTTCTCAATTCAGAATGGGTATATGCTAATTGGGATTTTCCAGGGTACATAATTGCCACAGTTTCTTGTACAAGTCATTCTGAATTGAGAAAGCCAGTCGGATGACTAGCGAAACGTCTTCAAGAACTAAACTTCAAGTCCAGTTGATCTAATTGAATACAACAGATATACCATGACCTGGATGAATGAGAACCTTCACAAGCATGTTCTCTCAAGAACTCTCACCTATTATTTTAACAGCATAACAGCAACCTAATCTCGCCACATAATCCATTCCCCACACAAGCACTAACTACAATCATTCCCAAACCAGGAAAAGCCCCAACCTTGTGCAGCAGTTACCGCCCAATTTCATTGATAAATATAGATGTCAATATATACGCGGCACTGATAGCCACAAGACTAAAAGGATTGATACCATACTGGATTCACCCTGAACAAGGTGGGTTTGTTCCCGGCAGAGAAGCATGGGACAACACTATCAAAACTATTTCCCTGATCAACAAGGAGGAATAGGTCCTAACACAACAAATAAAATCATGGCCCTATATCACCACAATAGAACTAGAATTAAAATTAATGGCTCCCTCCCTTCCCCTTGCCTAATTCTGAATGGGACCAGGCAGCAGGGCTGTTTCTAGCCATTTTGGTGCCCTAGGCGCCCTCCCACCTACGTGCACCCTTAACAAAGATAAAATTATTCCATTCCCTATGCTAATAGAATAGAATTTCACAATTATCTACAACTATCACACTTTGTTTAAACACTCTACAAGGAACCATCATGGAGATCCACCTATACAACCTTTAAGAAACTTTGCCTTCTGTCCTCATCCCCTACTCATGCATTTTCTTTCTTTCTTAGAGACTAAATTACTTTCTTGAGAGACTAAAAATGGGTCTACCATCTTTCACCACTAAATGGGAAGAGGAACTGAATATGAACTTTTCTATAGAACAATGGGAAACCAGCTTTATCCTATCCCACAAATTTTCGATGCAAAGGTAAAGAAAAAAACTATTAATACTATCCAGATGGTAACGCTATCCAACAATTTTCCACATAATATTTCCCAAGTATCTGACAAATGCTGGAGATGTGATCAAGATAGAGAAACTATGTCCCACATCTTGCTCACTTGTCCAATTTTACAAACTTACTCTTACATAACTGCCATAAAAGTCCCTTTAAATGCACAATTGTCCTGCTTTCAATGTTACCTGGCCCACTGGAACAACAAAAAAAAGCCTTCTATGATACTTCCTAACAGCAGGAAGAATGGTTCTCCCTAGATTCTGGAAAACAACGATCTGCCCTAACAACCTAACCTGAACTAAACCACAGCATAGGAATGAAAGTTCTTACCTCTTCCCTATACGATAGGACTGATCAATTCTCAGAGACATGGGCTCCATGGATCCATTTTAAAGGAACTGAAAACTACAAATCACTGTTAATTTCTTAACTCTATAATTAAAACAAACCCACCTCGAACCAACTACAAATCTAAAATCTCACCGATTATGGAATGCCCCCAAAGCCAATCAAGACTATCTCCTGAAATCTACCACCGGATACCATATGTTACCATAACTTTGTCCCACAATACGATCATAACTAGAATGTTAATAACTAACATAATTTTCTACATTTATGTACTTTCTCTTCTTTCTATATTATGTGATATACTGTAAAAGAAAATGCTGTAACTAGCCAGAAACAATCCTTCACCAATCACACTCTCCATCCCTCTTACACAATTCTTTCCTTCTCACCCCCCACAGTTCTATTTTGCTTTTGTTGTATTTTTTCAAAAATGCTAAATGCTACATAAGACAACAAATCTTTTTTCAAAATTTTCAATAAAAATAAAGTTTACAAAAAAAGCATAGTTATTTGCACTGAACTTTAAGGCAGAGGTGTGCCATCCCAGAAGAAATTTCAACAAGATTGCACAATTTGTGATTAAACGAAAAGCCAAATGACCTGATGTGAGAGTAAAGGAGAACAAAGAACAGAGCATTGTGACTCCCCCCCCCCAGGCTATAAAGTAATATTACAACAGGGGGCAAACAATGATATGTTAAAGAAAAATGGTGAAAACTGAGGAGCAACTTGATTTTGCCCAATTGAGGCAGATGGCAGAACAGGAAAATAGGAAAAGAGAAATTGCCTTTGAAGGTCATTAGTGACATGCCATAGATCTGTCCAATGTCCAAGTCGAAATCCTGCTTGCGTGGGGGGGGGGGTATGGGGTGATAGGGGTGCAAAAAAATGTGAAAGAAAATTTCCCTGAGGTTTGTAAATTAACAGTCTAGATTCTTTTTAAAAGGAATTGTTTGCTTTCTATTTAAAATAATTCTATTTGTATATCATTTTCTTTTCACTAATGAACATTCATGTTAATTCATAATAAGCATACTTCTGCATGTCGGATCTAGTCAGCAGTTTCAAATGGAAAGGTCATTCCTATAAATTGCTGTTAGAACCCAGTGGATTTCCTGTTTGACTGCTTAGAGCTTTTTTATTTTTTAAAGATGCTTTCCGTTCAAATTTACTTAATCAGTTACAAAGGACAAACAGATAATGCCATACACAAACTGTTGACCCGGGGAAAAAAAGGAGCAAGTAAATCAGTTAAACAATTAGTGCAACAATCCATGTAAACATGACATAAACAGATGTGGTTACATCTGTATCGTTTAACGGTTTTAGGAAATTGCTATTCTTGCATCTTACAAAAAATTTGAACCAAATAATCTATAGTTACCAGGTTACAAAGAAACAAATGCAGCAGCTCTAAGAAAAACTATCCACAGAACTGCTCTAATATAAATTGAATTTTATTTTTTATAAGGCCTATAACACATTCAATTATATAATCTATTTGAAAAATAAAAGGCATGCAAAAAAGTATTTTATTTATGTCACATTCTTTCCTACATGATTTCATTAATTTATGTAATCAATCTACATAGCTTTACATTTAGACTACGTTCTATAAGTATCCATTTGCAGAAAATTCCACTACTATTTTATTGCAGTGCAGGATGTTCCTTTCAGTTTGCATGAAGAAACTAATCTTCCCATAATGTGTGATAGTATTAATTTATTGGACCATTGGGGAAATAGTTTAGTCATTTTACAGTGAGCATATACTCTGGCATCAGCAGTCAAAGCAACATTGAATGTTTTGTAAACCATTGTTTGCTACTGACTATCTTAAAGATATAAAGTGGCAATGTAAATTTTTCTGTGCTATTTTTGACAGCGATACATTTTCTCTATTTATAAACAGGTGAAAATTTGGCATGCAAAAGCTATAGTGGTACTCAAAAAAAGGGCAAAAAGTGATGAAAAGGTAAAAAGGGATTTCTAGGGGGTCTTTTCTTAGCTGGAAATGTTTTTTAAAAAATCATTCTTTTACTAACAGCTTAATTTCTTATTAGCATAACTTCCAGAAATTGTCCTGGTGTTTATTAAAAGATGTATTTATTTATTTATTTATTTTTAGAAAGGCAAAAACATTTGTTAGACTCATTACTAGAGATGTAATGTGGGTTTGAATCGAAGCTAAGGGCTTCGAAATCCCGACGAAACCGGATTTTTTATTTTATTGAAATATCGAAAATGAAAATAGATGACTATCGAAAACAAAAATCGAAACGAAAGTGATCATCGATTTCGGTAACCCCCGAAAGTAATTATCAATTTAGGTAACCCTCAAAAGCAAGAAACGATTTCAGTAACCCTCGAATTTATAATATCGGTAACCCTCGAACGTAGCGTTCAAGAACTAAACTTACGCCCAGTTGATCTAACTTAATACAACAAATATTAAAAACACATACTTTTTTATTTTTGCATTAAAGGCATGTTTAGTGAGAAATTGTTCAAATTCAAAAAAGATGTGGATGAAAAACATTGGTCTTTTTTGGGTATGGTTGCTGGCCATATTTTTGTGTGCACTCTTGCATGTGGCATGCAATTTTATTTAGGGCATGTGAGAAATTGTTATTTAGTGGGTTTTTACTCGTCATGTGGGTTTGGGCAAGATTTCCAAGTTTTAATTGTGTAAATGTCTTAAGAAAATATCCTAAAAGTAAAAATTTCTGCAAACAATTGCATCCAGAATTTTGCATTTCCTTGGCACTAAAAGTTGCTATGCCTCTTTAATTTTTTTGATTGTATTGATATCTAACAGCAGAAGTTGAACTGCAAAAGCTTTTATTTTCACATGTTTCAGTCACATGTGACCTTTCTCAAGTTTGAAGGTATTTTCGAGATTGAGGGTTTGAATAAGCAAAATACAGAGTTGGCTGATTTTTTTCCCTGTAATTATCCTCTTGCATTAATCCCATTTGAGGTTAGTTGCTGGCCTTGTCCCTGTCCACTATGCATGTCATTTTATTCAGGAAAGGTGAAGCTTTCATTTTTGTGAAATGTTCAAATTCTCCATTTTTTTACATATTTAATCCAGTCCAGTCAATTTCCAGGTAAAGTAACACAATTCTGCCTGCCACAGAATGCACACAAAGTAAGAAATCCTGCTAACACTGAAAGAGTAAAACACTCTAATTCCTTATTTTCTGCTATTGTGGATTCTTATGGGATTTATTTATTTTATGCATTTTAAGATACAATCACTACTATAATACAGCTTTTGTTTTATTAAGACTTTGTTTTTGTTTTTTTAATTAAGGTGAGTTGAGGAAAGGATGTTCAGAAGTGTGTTTACAACACTGTAAGTAAATACAAGCAAGAAAATATATTCCTTCTTCCGTTAACCAACCAGTTGAGGATTGTCTAATAGGATGAATATTTATCATGGACTTCATTAGGCACAAAGCAATAATATTCACACACACAAGCCTCCTCTATGTAGCTTTACTTTCTCCAAGGGAATACACCCTCTGTGCTCTGTGTGCTACCAGCATGTTTACAGTGTATTTTGTACTCTTTTTTACTGCAATATATATTCCAATGTGAAATTATTTTTTTCTTTTCTTCTTATTTTAATGCAATCACTGCTATACAGATGAATATAAAAATGAATAAATAATTTAGCACCCAAGGCAGAAATTTGACTGCAATGCATTACATACAGTACACAAATTGAATGCAAAGTACATGAATAGCTATATACTGTGTATAAAACAACCAGGTAAACATTAGCAACAATAACGCTTATTCTGTAGATTACATTTGCATATATAAATGTTGTAACTAATTGATATGTATTTTTATATAATGCCATTCAAACATACAGTGTTAACATAAGGGGAGGCTTTATTCATTTCTAAATTTGACAGGATAGACTGACTATAGGGAATAGCCTTCAGTACAGCCATTTGTAAAGACTCCCAAATTACGATGATCTAAATGGTTTGCCAACAAGTAATTATTTTCTTACAGAAATGGCAGGGTTTTGCAACCATTAAAACATGTATGATTAACTGGTAACAAAGTTTCAGATGTACTTCAGCACACTGTTGTTGGATAATTAGCCTCTCAGCCCCCTACTTCCAGGGCTACACAATCCAAGCAAGGTACACACAGGTGATAGATACATATAGATATATATACCTGAGGAAGGGACCTTGAGTCTCAAAACATTGTATGTCTTGTTTTTTGCACAAATAAACAAATTCATCACCTGAAGTAGTGTGCTCCTCTACTTTATACCTTGCTATGATTAACTGGTGAACATTTCTGCACCCAATTAAGATTATCATACCAACATTTTTGTTTCAAATCTACCAGCCTATGTTTTAACAAAAAAAAGTAGCTAAATAGAGATGTTCGAAATTGTTGAGTTTTGTTCCGTTTTCGAATTTTCCGGAAAATTCGAAGATTTGAAAACAGACCCATAGAAGTCTAAGTTTCTGTCCATTTTGGGGGACAAATAGTAATAGTAGGTTACTGTAAATGACACAGAGACCTGGGGAATGGTCTGGGGAACCCGTAAATATAACCAAAACTTATTTCAAAACTATCTTTCCTCACGATTGGGCTGTTTTCGAGCTTCCGCATTCTATTTTCGATCATTACTTTAGAGGATTCAATTTTTGATAATCGACTTCTTTCGATTTTCAATAATCATCTACTTTTGATTTTTGATAATCATTTACTTTTGAATTTCGATAATCGTCTACTTTCAATTTTCGATAATCGTCTACTTTTGATTTTCAATAAAAATCAAAAATTATTTTCAATAAAAATGAGTATGTATCACACATTCATTTCCAAAACTGCACAGCCAATGTATCTGTCTACATGTGGCTGAAATTCATAGTGTCAAGAATCTTGTGATTACCGTATATACTCGAGTATAAGTCGATCCAAGTGTAAGTCGAGGTACCTATTTTTACCTGAAAAATTTGTAAAAACTGATTGACTCGAGTATAAGTCGAGGGTAGAAATTATCACCACTACTGCCTTCTGATTCTGTGTTGTTTTTAGGCTTTAGTTGCCCTTTAAATGGACAGCAGAATTCCCATACAGGAATCCCATACAGTAATAGTCAAATCCAGTACCAGTAACGTCCAATTCCATGGCACTCCAGATGTTTGGAAACTACAATCCTATTACTGTCAGTGACTCTGTTTAACCATGGTGTCAGATCTGTGTGCAGCACTCCCCCCTTCCCCCTCCCCTCTGTTACCTCCTCCATGTCTCAACTCAACTCCGGCTAACCGACAAGCTTATCATGTGCAGTAGGAGTTAAAAGTTCAACATCCCAATGTGAAAAACACACCCAATAGAAAGCAAGCTGTCCTGGAGACAAGGAAGAAGAAGGAGAACAGTACCATTTACGATCTCTCACTTTGTGACCCATCATCAATCAGTGAAAGCTATTAAGAAGGGGGGTCAAGTGCAGCCTTATATCTACCATCAAAGCTACCTTTCTCCCCCTGCTAATGTTCTTATCTCTATATTTATTACAGAGCAGGGAGGGGGGATCACGTCACAGGGTTTTGATTGACAGTCCAAGTAGGAGTAGAGGAATGCAATCACGTATTCTTCTAACTGGTGTATCTCAGGACAGAGAGGGAATCTGAAAAAAGTGAAGACACTCTGGGGGTTGTGGGAAATTATAGAACACATGGAAAGAAAGAAAAAAAAGTTCATTTTCCCACTATAGATGCCCTTTAAATGAAATCTGTTCTTATAAAATTGACTCTAACAAAATGACTGATCAATCTAAAGTACATAGATAGTGTAAAGAAAGTGTAGATAGTGTAAAGAAAAACATACATACATACATACATGTTCGGGGATCCTTCGGAGTGTCCTTCACATCCTCGCTTTTCAGTGGCGTTCATGATTCCCGGTTCGACGATCCTCGCCTTCTTATACAATGCGGAAGCGCATTCCGTGCTTAAAGTAACAGTTCGCTTTTCCATTCAAATCTTGCCATTATCCAATCCACTCTCTTCTTCCTGGTTGTCTTCATAGTGGTCCCTTTAGCCTTTTTAAACCCCTTATCCCATTGGTCCTTGCCCGTTATAGCGGTTAGTTTATCTATCTTGCTGGTGGTGTGCTTTTCGCTGTATATTCTGTTATTGACCCTTGCCTGTTTTTTGACCTTGATTCCTATCTGCCTGCCCTGACCTCTGCTCATTCCTGACTATGCTTCTTGCTCAACCCTCTGTACCGTGCCTGGCGGCCTGATACCTGTTTTTGACCTCTTGCTCTGTTTTTGACTCTGCTCTTGATGATTTTTTGGATGGCTCCTCCTCTTTTTCTTTGTCTGTTTCCTCAAGATCTACACGCAGAAATAAAAGGATGGACAAGTCTTCTCTAGAAATGAAAAACCTTCAACAGAGATGGGGAGGCAAAATGACACAATAAACAAATATAATTCAAGGGTCAGGGATGGCACATCAGAGGATGAGAGGAAGAATTTGGAGCATTGTAAAAGATCATTGAACAAGGCATTTCTTTTAGAAAAGGAGTGTTTGAGAAGGACATAAACAGAACATCAAAAAAGGGATACAGACCGAGAGAAAGTAATGTATTAAATTTTTCTGATACAGTATTAACGGATGATGAAAGGCCAATTCTGATGAAGGGCTTATAGTTTGGCCAAAAGAGACTTTCAATTATTAGAAACCTTTTTATTTAATTAGTTTTATTAAGTGACATATCTTCATACAGTAGTAGGTGTATTTTTACATTAATATTTTATTGAATGAGGGATTAAGTGATAATCCACAAGGTACATTTATCGTTATTCAGCATGTTACAATATGTTTGACATATGTTTTATATATGAACTCATTAACAAAACCAATTTAAAGATTAACCTGTTCCAAACATGTTACAAAAGCAAACAAAAAGAAACTTGTATGTGTTGTCCTTTGTCTTTGTTTTTGCCATTTAGTGTCAGGAAGGAATATCCCCCCCTATTTTAGCTGTTTTTATTCCCTCTGGATCAACTGTTAGGTAGGGTTAAAGGGTATGTCCACCCTCTTTTTCAATTTTTAACATACTGTAGGGCAGGTCCCCCCACCCCCAACCGCTATATTTTTATACCAAAATCCGTTTCCCTTCTTTACTTACAGCACCTTGTTCCTTCGCTGTACTGGTCCGGCTCCCCTGCCCGCCGGAACTGTAAGCAGGGGGCCGGACCGGCAGCCATGGCTGTGATTGGCTGAGAGGCAGCCAATCACAGCCACGGCTGCCATCAGTGAGAACGGCGCTGGTACGAGGTGCTGTAAGTAACGAAGGGAAGCATTGTTTGGTACAAGAATAAAGTGGTTGGGGGTGGGGGGACATGCCCTGCAGTATGTTAAAAGCATTTTATGCTGGATAGAAATAAGCAAGAGAGGCATCGGGAGGGCGGGAGGGAGGGGGGGAAAGGGTCTCCACTGTGCAAGTCTCTATCCCTCCCGGAGGCAACACAGAGGCAGAGACCTTTAGGACAGGAAGACAGCTCCTACCCTACAGTTTCCTGGACTTTATTCATGGACTACAGAAGAACCACAAGGAGCAGGAATGTAAGGTAAGGTTTTTATTGAATTGTACAGAGGGGCCAGTAGTAGGGAAATTTTTAGTTTGGGGGGTGGACATGCAGGGGACGCTGCAATGTGTGAATTGTCTCTCTTCCCAGCCACTTTAGGTAGGTATTTCTGCCACTTTTCTATAAGTTTTTTTGTGTATTAACTTTGGTATAGATTAATCTGAAATATAATTGAGACATCAGTCCCTGAGCACCCTGCGTATGCAGTATACTCATCATTGGGTGTGAAGATATCTCCACAGCTCCATCAATAAATTCAGAGCTTAATCAATGTCTAAGATGTAAATATTTGTAGAAGTATGTAGAGGGAAAATCAAATTTATTTTGCAGTTCACTAAAGGTATGTATGATGTTATTTTGGATAAAATCTTCAATCCTCTCTGCCAGTCCATGACCACAGTCAAGTGTTTTAATTGGGGGAACATATCATTATCCCATAAATAAACTATATCAGGGACATCTCTATATTCCATTAGTGTGCCAGCCTCTGCCCATATTTTGGTTGCTTGTCTATGTAGGCATCACATGGCCTTCTGGGTGGCATAGGTAAGTAATATAGTCCACTGTTAAGTATTGTGCCAACTTTAGTTCCACTATTGGAGGTTCAGAGTCTGTCCGTACCCATATCTCATTGTAGCGGAGTTGTCCATCTAGGTAATAAAGCCTAAGATTAGATAGAGCCAACCCTGCCTGATCTTTAGGGCATTCCAAGGCAGATAGCTTCACTCTCAGTCTGCCAGCTGTCCAGAGAAATTATACAAATAGGCTTTTTAATCATTTAAAAAAGAATTTAGGTATATATACTATTGAGTATGATAATACAGCTTAGGAAGCAGATTGATCTTACCCATAATATAGAATTGTGTTTCCATCAGTCTGTCTTGGCTTGTACCAAATCAATTAACTGTTTATATTGAGTTCGCAAAATCTAATCTTTTGTTATAATTATGCCTAGGTATTCAAAGTGCAGGACTATTTGTAGATGGCATGGTAATGAGAGGGATATTTTGGGGGATTTCATCTAAACAGCATGAACAAGATTTATCCTGATTCATATATAATCCTGCATATGGGTTAAATCTATTTATACATGGTAGTGTAGTGGTGTAGTGGTGTTTCTAGGCATTCCAGGCAGATCAGGGCTAGGAATTCTGTATATGGGCTTAACTGAAAACCATGTATCTCTGGTCCTGCTCTAATTTGAATTGCTAGGGCCTCTATTGCTATTGCAAACAACAGGGGGACAGAGAGCATTCCTGCTGTGTCCCTAAAGTTAGATGGTAGGTGGTTGAAATTTTTGCATTAACTGTAACATAGGCGATTGGTTTTCTATATAGGGTTTTGATCCAGTTAATAAATATTGGGCAAAAGCCGAATCTATGTAGTCAAGCCCATTAAAAAATGATACCAGGATTCTTCTTCCAGCATTGTCATGTTTGATTTGACTCTGAATGAGGACTTTCTAATATTGATAGAGGTCGGCTTTCCCAGCATGAGCCCTGTCTGATTGTAGTGTATGATATCAGTGATAACTCCTTGTAGTCTGGTTACCAACATTTATGTAAGGATTTTATAATCATTGTTTAGCATTGAAATTGGCTTGTATGAGGTACATCTTGTGGGATCTTCATCCAATTTGGGTAGTACTATAATATTAGCCCTTATAAAAGGTTTTTGGTAGGTACCCAGCTTTAGTAGCCTCCCGGTACACCCTTTAGCATGTGTTCTGAGATTTCCAATTGGTATCTCTTATATACTTCTATATATACTGGGCAGGCCATCAGTGCTGGGGTCTTTCCCATTTTGTAAACAGGCTATTGCTGTGAATATTTCTTCTTGTGTTATATTTTTGATCTAGTTTCGTTTGTTGTGTCATTAAGGGCTAGGCCACACTGCTGCGCTTTTTTTGCGTTTGCGCTTGTGTTTGCACATGCGGTTGCGCTTGCGTTTTTTCATATCATTGAAAACACGGCAACGCACCAAAAACGCGGGTTTTCGGGTGTGTTGCGATCGCATGCGTTTTTCAATAGTTAAGGAAAAAACGCATGCGCACACGCAACGAAAACGCAAATGAAATCGCATGCGATTGCGATTGCGTTGCAGTGTGGCCGTGCCCTAATATTTATAATTGTCTAATTTTTGGTGGTATTACCAGCCAGTCATTTCTAAGAGTTTCTGAGGCATTTAGACTATAAAGTTGTATGCAACACTGTCGAGTGAAGGAAACATCTGAGGAAAGCTTTAAAGCTTTCCCATATAGTGAGAATAGATGTGTCGGTATCTGAGGAGTGGTCTTCCCAGAACATTTCAATTTGCGGTTCCTTTAAGCACAGTGACAATATATAAAAGTGTGAAAACCCCTGGACTTTTTGCTGAATATAGCCATGAATAACGGCTTGTAAATTATGATATTGGGCTTTTTTGGATGTAGACATCATTGTGCAAATGGTACTGTAGTTTAAATTACTTCTTTTTCTTTAAACCTTTTTGTGTGATTTAAAGATCCTGCCCTGGACTTGAACACTGAGTAAATAAGAAGCATTTACCTCTACAGTATATCTAGTTGTAGTGAAAGACAATAGTTCCCTGTGTGCGCGAATACTGTATGACTACAGATCCTTATTGCTGTACTCTTTAAGTTTCAGTCTATTCAACAGGTTGCTCTGAAGAGGAAAAATATGACATACAATATAAAATATAATTATTAACAAAATTCCTGCAGAGAAAATTCTGTTAATTTGTCTCACCTAATGCACCAGAAAATGTAAATGCTATACAGAAATATACTTTTCCTTTAAAAAAGAAATCAGAATGGCAGTCACCCATTTATTTAAATACAAGTTTATACTAAAAGAAAGTACAGTCTGGTCCTCTATGAGACAGAATGATTTGGTAAGAGATGAACATTATGTACTGCAGTCAGCCTTGCAGAATAACATGTGTATCAGTAAATCCCAACTGTGATTCCTTTTTACCAGTTTATTGCCTAGTTTAAATTCAATCTAAAACTTGATTAGCATACCAGTTAAAAATGATCAAGAAAAAAAAAAATATAGAGAGCAAATTTATATTTTTCCAGCTTTCACCCCTGGCCTTCTCAATGGGAAAAGTCAAAATACTGATATTACAGGAAATATGTAATCAAAATCATATTTTTACCTGACTTACAGACCATAAAGTGCTGATTAAAACAGTATATCCCATATCTTTCTATTACTGCTTTAAAAAATACAGCATTGTGGAGACATTAAAATGATTCACAAAAGTAAACAGTCTGAACTCCATCTCACTTCCTTTCCCATAGCACGGAGGGATACAAAGTGGCCGATTGGAGAAATGCTGTCTCTTCCCCAGTTTTACAGACACTGAGCATGCTTAGGCCAGAACAGAGGATAGGGCAGACTCAGAGGGCTTTTTTTCTGGGAAGAAAGATAAACTTTATAATGCTGTATTTTTATAACAACAGAACAAAGAAAAGAAAACATGCGTCATTTATCAAAACTTCTGTATAAATCAGAAAAAGCAATTTAGTATAAATATTGTGTATGTATTTCCTACTGCTATTACCTACATGTCTGTAATATATGTATGTATACACAAACATAATAAGCTTATTAATGTTTCCCTAAAATCCTTTCTGTTCACTCTGAAAAACAATATTATGACAGCTTGCAGCTATCCATATGTTCTAAACAACAAGAAACAGCAGAAATTGCCTTTTAGTTATGTAGAGATAATTTTGCAGTGTATTCCATTCAAATTGCTTTTAATTATATATATATATAGTGTAAATCTAAAAAAAAAAAAAAAAAAACTGTTAAAGAAAACATGTTATTAATATTTACATGTCATTCCAAAGGTTAAATTATCATTTGTATAAATGATTTATTTTAGGACATCTATACTGTAAAAATTAATTAGAAACAAATGAAGTATTACAATTAAAATTAAAGGGCAAGTTTACTCAAAAAAAACCTTTGCTCTAAAATGTATATTACACCCCAAATACCACTTTTGTGATATTCCCAGCTCCTGAACTTCTTACCTACTGACCCAACCTCGTTGTCTAGGTGCCCCCCTCTGCTCTTGTTTCAAGCTTGCAGAAACTCATACATCTTTTTTTTAAACTGTCCAATACACAACCAACATCCACTGGAAGGTAGTTACATAGCGTTACCGTTCTCACAGTGAAAAACCCTTTCCGAACTTAAAGCCTGAACTTCTTTTCTTCAAGTCTTAAGGGATGTCCATGTGTCTTCTGACATGCTCTATTGGTGAACAATGCCTCAGATAGTTTATTGTATGACCCGTTAATGTATTTATACACAGTAATTATATCCCCACGCAAGCGCCTTTTCTCTAACGTACATAATTGTAGCTTATCCAATCTCTCTTCATATTGAACTTCTCCCAATCCCCTTATTAATTTAGTTGCCCTTCTCTAACCCTTTCAAAGATGTCCTTTTTGTACACAGGAGTCCAAAAGTGCACTGAATATTTAAAATTATGTCTTACCAATGCTTTGTTAAGAGGGAAGGGCCTGGCACTGCTTGCTATCTTTAAGTTTGTTATCCAGCCAGCACAAGGATTTTTAAGTCCAAAATGCATCACTTACATTTTTCAACATTGAATCTCATCTGCCACTTAGCACCCATGTGACAATCTATCTAGATCCACCTGCAATGATTGCACATCCTCTGAAGCGTTTAATGGTCGATAAAGTTTTGTGTCATCAGCAAACACAGAAACCTTGCTGACAATACCCACTTCCAAATCATTAATAATAGATTAAATAGAAGGGGCCCCAACACAGAACCCTGTGGCATCCCACTTAGCACTTTAGTCCATAATGAGTAATCCCCATTAACAACTACTCTCTGCATCCTATTCATTAACCAATTTTCTATCCATATACAAATGTGCCAATCCAATCCAACAGACCTTAGCTTATACATTAGTCGCCTATATAAGTAACTACAGTATCTTTAACTAGAACTATGGTGCACATAAAGGGGCATATTTATAAAAAAACGTTATTAACGCAAAAAATACTGCCGCACATCGAGGTCGCGAAAATAGAGCTATCACTGTATTTATAACGGCGAGCGCTATTGCCGGGATATATATCGCGGCTGCGATGTCCTGCGGTAATTTTAAGTCCCTTCCCGGCGATACTGCACTTAGCGCAGTAGTACAATATCGCCGTGAAGGGATTTAAAATCCCTACCCGGCGCCTCTGCTAAGGGGGCGGGGCATACGCCCACCTCACCCTCAACCCCCCACGGCGGCAGCGACCACCCACTGCCGCCACTTTCCAGCAGCCCCTTCCAACCCCTTACCTGCTCGCGGCAATCTCGCATCAGGAGGCTAGGAGGGGTTGCTGGGAAGGGTGGTCGAGGGTGAGCAGCCTCTCCCCAGCAGCCCCTCCAAGCCCCCTGCCCCGCCGTTGGCAGCATTGTTAAGTGCGCAAAGGCCCTGATGGGGAGGGGGGTCCCGGTTCGAGCTGCGGGACCCCTAAGCCCCAAAAGGCCCTTCTCAGGGCCCCTGGGGAGGGGTGCAGCCCCCTAGCCTCCTGTTCCGAGATTGCCGCGAGCGGGGAAGGGGTTGGGAGGGGCTGCTGGGAAGCGGCGGCGGGTGGTCGAGGGCGGGGTGGGTGTGCCTCCCGGGGCAGGTGCGACCACCTGCCGTGAGTTGTCTGCCCATCTCCGCCGCAGGGCGCCTAGTATCGGCTGCTTTCGCCACCTTGAAGGTGGCGAAGCAAAACAGCCGATACTAGCAATGCGAAACAGTTACCGCCACTTTATAAATAGAAGCGGCAGTAACAGGTAAGTATCGGCGTGAAGAGTTAACGCCTCGTTAACTTTTCACAGCCGTTTCCCGACATTAATAAATCGCGTTAAACGCGATTTATGCGGAAAGGTCGGGGAAAACGGCCGAGAAAAGTTAGCGATGCTTTATAAATATGCCCCAAAGTCTTAAAAGCAGTTAAAATGAAATCAACTTGGAGCAGGGAGGTAGGTTTGGAAATACAATTACAAGAGTCATGTAACCATTATCTCTAAAGATAAGCTCTGGGATCATCTGAGCTCTCACTCTACACACATGAAAGTATTAATTAGAGACTGGAGCATGAAAACTGATTTTCTAAATTTGTATCTGTTATTAGTTTTAGACTAATCAGAAATAGTTTTCCTATGTAGTCAGACTTTATTTGGAGGGGGTTGGGGGGTGTTACCTCCCTGAAATTATGATACAATGGTACCACCAACTACAGAATGTAGGTAGAACCAGTTACATTTTAATGCAGTTAATTTGGAGAACTTAGACTACATGTTCCGGACCCTCCTTCCTAATCCTAAAGTGCATTATAAAGTAATTACTTTGAAGTACACATTTCAGAGAAAAGAGATGTAGCCCTCATTATGATTACAGATGCATACATGATCCATTTATAATTTAGCTTTCTATCCCCCCTCCTAATGTTACTATGATCATTTTCTAAAACCCATGATATCTTTGTTTTGTTTTTTAATAAATCCCACTTATAAATCGGAATCCACTGAACAATTACATTTGTGGCTTTCTATAGAATGGGTAGCTTGTGGTCCCTTCTTGGACTTGTAAAGGCATGGATTTAAAAAAATAATCCCAGTTTTTATGTTGTTGCTCTCCTTATGAATGTTAATTATATAACATATTTTAGCAGCAATGAGATACCATTCATTCAAAAACATACAACAACTATGTCTCATCTCCTTTGCTGTGACTGCTAAGTCATTTATGAAATTACCCTGTGGTGTGGGTACTAATCACTGACGTAGTACCGGGGTCCCATTGGGCCCGTGCACTCTGGGGGGCCCGCAACAGGCAATTCCGATTAGTTTCAATCCAGCCTCCATCTGCATTTTGTTTCCGCCTGTGCCTCTAGCACTGTAATTAAGTGCGATGCACCCTCGCGCAGTGCCAGTGCGCAACTCGCAACAGGGAACTGTTTGCAACATCAGGTCAGGTGAACTAATTTAAGGGGAGGGTTTCTGCACGCACCACTCCTGCTGCAAGCCTGAAATGATCAGGTGAGGAGAGGTGAGGTACTAAAGGGAGGGACGGGAAATGGTTTGTTCAAGCACTACCTTGTCTTATATCTGCTTCCACAATGTGATGTCACCTAAGCTCTGTCACTTAGTGGTGGTGAGTGCCTGCTAAGTTTTCACGCACTAGTTTGTGCCAGCCCTGCTTTGTCTTATTTTGTGCCAGCTGCCAACCATTATCATTTACCACTGACAATTTGCCAACCATTTTACCAATGTATGAATGCCAACTTGCCATACAGACAATGGTAAATGGATGGCAAATTGGCAGTAGTAAATGGCACTTGATACACAGACTATGCCAACCATTTACCCCTGCCAATTTTCCAACCATTTAGCAATGTCTGTATGCCAAGTTAGCATACAGACATTGGTAAAATCGAAATGCTTGGCAAATTGTCTGGGGTAAATGGTTGGCATTGTCTGTTTATCAAGTGTCATTTTATCTCTGCCAATTTACCACCTATTTTACCAATGTCTGTGTGACAACCGTTTTGCAAGTTTCAGTTTGAAAGCTTTTTACCAGTCTATGCCAACCATTTACCAGTGCATTTTCCAACCAATTTATCAGTGTCTGTGTGCCAACCATTTTACCAGTGCTCTGTGTACTAATTATTTTTACCAATATCTGTGTGGCAGGCAGTTTACCAGTGTCTTTGTGCCAGGCAGTGTTGGTTTGTCAGTTATTTGAAACAAAAAACTTACCCAGTCACTCACTCCTTTACCTCGCTCCTTAACCTTCTGTTCTTCAATAAAACTGGCATAACTATGCCATTTTTTCACATATATGTGCAAAATTCTATATGCAATTATTCTTAGACCTTCATGTTTTTAGGGGATTTTCTGGAAAAAATTAATAAAAAAGCTAATTCAATGTTGGAAATCTTCCTAGAAAAGCCTCACTAAACATCAGTCTTCCACATGTCCTAAATGGTATGACTTATGTGTGGGTGTGCCCACAAATACAGCCACAAAGTTACCACAAAGGCATTATGTGCAATTACAGAGAATAAAATTCACCCAGCTCTGTATTTGAAATGCTTTCAGTTTTTCAAACTAAACACCAAACTAAAAACTCATAAATGCTCCCCCCAAACTATATATATACTACATAACTTTATAACTTTAGTTACGTGGTGACCGTGTAATTCTTTCATAAATACATACAGTTTTTTCAAGAAATTTGCAATTAGAAATCATCAACAAACCTTCAGTACAAATAAAAATTCGATCTTCTACATGTTCAGAATAAAACTGTACCCAACTTGCATCAGTGCACACAGAGACATGATCAGCAAAATAGCCTCCAAGTGAGAAAATACATAACTTTGTGAATATTTGCTTTTCTCAGTTTAAATACCCCCTTATCTGGAAAACAATCCCTAAAACTATATATTTTTTGGCTCTACACACCTACCACACAACAATGTCAGTCTTTCACACATATGTGCAGAATTCTATAGGCAATGTCTTTATAGATTTTCATGCTTTTAGTAGATTTTCTGGAAAAGATTCTACTGAAGCTAAAATCTTCCCCAATCCAAATGATCAATAGAAAATCCCACTAAATACCGTATATACCGAGTATAAACCGAGTTTTTCAGGCTGAAAAATCACCTGAAAACTCGGACTCGGTTTATACTCGTAGTCTACCTTACCCCTGACATTCCGGCAGCCGCACGATCTTTCTGTATACTGGCGCGCCGGCCTGACGTCACTGCCCGGCACCAAGCCCGGCCCGGCAGTGACGTCAGCCGGCGCGCCAGTACACAGAAAGATCGCGCGGCTGCCGAATGCTCAGGATACCGCACTTACCTGCCAGGAACCCTTGATGGAGGAGAGCCCACAGGGAGAAGAAACCACAGGGAGAAGAGACCACAGGTACAAACTGGGTGGGAGGGTGAGGGGGCATTCAAGATGTTTGGGAACTACAACTCCCAGCATGCTTTATTAGCTGGGAGTTGTAGTTTCCAAACATCTTGAATGCCAAGTGAGGGTGGCATTCAAGATGTTTGGAACTGCAACTCCCAGCTAATAAAGCATGCTGGAGTTGTATTTTCCAAACATCTTGTAGCATGCTTTATTAGCTGGGAGTTGTAGTTTCCAAACATCTTGAATGCCAAGTTTCTACCCTCGGTTTATACTCGAGTCAACAACTTTTATTAGATTTTTAGCTGAAATTGGGTACCTCGGTTTATACTCGGGTCGGTTTATACTCGAGTTATGTACCATCTCACATGTATGAGTATGTGTAGTTAGTACCTGTGAAGCAATATACCCATGATATGAGTAAAGTAATTCAACTCTGTATTAATGACTACTGTCAACAAGAAAAATAAAAAATAAAATTTTCATACTAAACACCCTCAAACTAAGAAATACCCCCCACACTATATATTTAAAAAAAAACTACACACCATCAGCTACTCGATGAGTAATTATTTCATACATACAATCAAAATTTGCACACAGTTCTTTTTTTAGAATTTGTACTTTTTATCAGATTTCTTGAAGAAAAGGCAAGATGGTTTAAACTTTGAAATCGTGACCAACCTTCAGTACAAAATAAAATGTCCACTAAATACAAGTCCCAAATGAAATGTACTTCTAATCGCATCAATGCACACTGAGACACAATCAGCAAGTGAGCCAATACATAGCTTTGGGGCTGTGCATACTTTATTTTCAGGATAAACACCCACATATCTGGAAAACTATTCCAAAAACTGTATATTATTGGAATCTACACATCTTTAGCTATATAACAATGGCATTCTTTCACATGTATGTGCAGAATTCTAGATAGCTTTCATGCTTTAAGTGGGTTTTCTGAAAAAATGGAGAAAAAAACATGATTCAAGAAAATTCACCCCTCAAACTCCATGTCCCTTAAAAAACTATCAGGGAGATTCAATAAAAGTTCTTATTGTTTAAAATGGTGCTAATTTTGCCCCAACCAATCAGATCTTACATATACATGAAGAATTCTGCACACGGTTCTTTTTAGATATTTGCACTTTTTTGGGGGGGGAGTGGAACAGAATGTTCAAACTTTTTTTCTAGGTATTTGCTCAGTAGCAAAGACTTAGGAAAAGGTTTCTGAGATCAAGGTGGGATTGAAACATCAAGGCGGGCACTTAAATTGTGCCCCCTGATCGCCCATGGCATGCACGGTTCAGTGAATTTAAAGGGCCAGTGTGTTGTTTAATAATTTTATCTCTGGTACTTAAAAGGTTAAAGGGCATGTAAAAAGTGGTAAATTATTTTCCAACCGGTAATCACATAGCAATAAGGATTAATTGCCACCAACCTTAAATCTACTTTTTCCCCCCTCCTTTGACCTATCTTTCACTTCTCTATAGCTTTTTTAAAGGGTGTGGGGCACACCCAGGCAGCATAGAACTGTCAATCATCCCTTTCCTTTTCATATCCTTGCTCTTTGTCCAACTACTATGTGTATAAACAGTATCCTTTCTGTGAAAGCAAAGTCCATTCCTCACTTTTATGTCACTGCATGGATACTTGATTCAGCATAAAGACCATGAAAAGGAATAAGCTTTATCCATTGCAGCTGGGTACACACCAGTTGAGTTTCTGTCCCGACCGATCACTCACAACTAGCGAGCATTCATCCAGGACAAATGTCTGTCAGCCGCGGCAACAGCAGCAGCGACTTTCATCTCATAAAAGGCAGGTACTGCTATTAAGAAAATGTTTGAGCAATATGTCTCCTGGCAACAGTTATCCAGCCTAAAGGTTCGTACACACGTGCGATCGCGGGTCCCGACCCGCAATGCATGATGTGTCCGAACGGTTGTTTCGGGGATAATCGCCCCATGTATGGGCAATTTATCAGTCAGGGATCGTTGCCTGACCGACTGGGCGAATCTCTGAACGATCTGCCGTTTCGGCTGTTAAAGGGCCCATACGCAGGCTAAATATGGCCGAAACAGACCGATATTCGGACACATCGTGCGTCGCGGGTCAGGACCCGCGATCGCACTTGTGTACAAGGCTTAGCACCCAACCTCACAGCTAGCTACTGTTTGTGCTGTCTGTGTTATTGGAGCCCAATCTATCAATGCAGCTAAAGAAATCAATTCCACAAGCCCCCCTTCCCACCTCCTGAACCACATACACACCCTCTCCTTTAAACTATTAAAGCATAAGGAAAATCTTATCATTTAATTCGAGCAATGATATCAGCAGCCAGAGCTGTTTCCCTTTCCATAGCAAGGCTGTGTCCACTGTAATTCTCGAGACAAAGTTCATCTCCACTGCATATACTCACCCATTCTAGCTGAGTCTCAACTTCTGGGAGGGGCCGAGCACAGAGAGAAGGGGATGGCACACTAACAAGGAGTGAGCTGAACAGGACAAGAAAAAAACATGAAAGGGAGTATTGAAAGCAGAAAGTGATCCTGTTACTGGCAGTATAGAAAAGGATAAAGGCAGATAATTTATTTTTACTTTATTGTCCCTTTAAAAGGGCATCTATACTGGAAAAAAAAGTTATTTTAAATTGCCCATTACTCCATTACTGGAAACAATACTTCTTCCCAACCTCCACCGTAGCATTTTTTTGTTGATGTGCACCCTATTTATTTAGATATCCAATCTAAGACATCTTACATTTCAGCAGTCAATCACGTGCCTTGCTCTCATAAACTATTCTTCTTTGAGCAGTTTTACTGTAGCTGAAATTGTGCCAGTGTTTTGACAGTTGGTATGCTGTGTGCAGGCTTGACGGTTGGTTTGTGGGAAAAAAGTCAGGTCAGATGGAAGTGTGATTGGTTAAAAGAGGGAGGGGGTATACTGTTTTTAGCAAAACATGTGCCGGATTTAAGGCAAGCAGCAACACATATGCCTCAGAGTAAGTGTTACTTGCATGTATTAATTTATAGATTAAGATGAGGTAAAGTAATTTTTTCACTATAGTGTTCCTTTAAGAAAATATATGCTTATAATATCTTGACTTAAGACATTAATTCAGAAATATTTAGGCTACAACACTCAGTTGCACTTGTTACTTTCCACTCCCTCAATTGCATTTGTTACTCGCAAGGTAGATGCAATTCATATATAAAGCAAACGGAAATAGTAATGAAGATTGTTTTGGAATAAGACCCCATTGACTGCTCTAGTCTATTAATTATAAGGTTGAGACATGGCTGATTTTTGTCGCCTTGATGCATTTGGCATCAAATAAAAACATTGATTAGCCAAGTTCATTTTTGTCATTAAATACAATCTCCTTTGATTTATATTGTTATCCTTACAAATGTTATACAGTGCTTTCTTTTTTTTCCTCTATGCAGCTGCACAATTGTCTGTTAAACAGTTAGCAGATCTGAGGAACATGTTTCCAAAATAGAGGATCCAATAATGGAGATCAGCTTGTATCTCTGGTGTTTAAACAACAACAAAAAATGCTAACATAAACTTAACCCATTATTGAAAAAAGAGTTGATTAAATTGTCCAGGCTCAGTTTGTACCATTGCTTTAATTAGATTTGCATGCTAATACTAAAATCCCTTTGCAGTTATAAAGAGCTGGCATCTAAAGCTTACTAATTTAGAATATATCCCTAGGTAATAGGCCTTGAATCCACACACTGCTGGAACACAAATTCTTTCTACCTCCAAAAATATTCAATAATAAATTCTAGAATTCATGCAGACTCATAATAATTCTCTACATTTCTCTTCACTGCCTGGACATGATCTGTACCCTAAAGTCAATGGAAATTAAAACCTTGTGTTTTTTTAAGGCTTTAACATTTTGGTAAGATAACCATTTTAAGTTTTAATTTTTTCATTTAAACAAAATGCATAAATCAGGAAAAGTTACTTAAGGTCAAGGCGGCAAATTCTCTTACTTTGAAGGCTTTTTTTTATATAGAATAATTTATATTGGATTCCACCATAAGACATTTAGGGGGAGATCTACCCAAACCGCTTTCACTCACACACAAAGGCAAATCTCCCTTCCACGATTCAATATCACTTTAGCCCACATGGGTAAATCCCAAAAGGTTGATTAGCCGGCACTACACCTTGTCTCCCATTACTTCTAATTTTACAACATAAGCTGGATTACAAAATAGAGTTTGCACATTTACAACACTGACAAGGCAACTATTACCAAAAAAGTGACAGTTTGCCATGACCGAACGTGCAGTCCATAGGGAAACACACAATCAGCTGTGGTTTTCCGATCTGTCCGATCGTACGTTCGACCAATTTGGATGAACAAACAGTTGGTCGAGTCCAAAAACAATTCTTTTGGCCCGATCGACTGATACACTGAACTATCGGTCGATCGGACTGAAATATTGCATGGTGTGTACAAGCCTTTATAGTTAAATGCTATTTGTACTCCAAGCACCTGACATTGTTGTGTCTCATTTGGAGGGGTGTCTCTAGGGTTTTCACCACCTGAGCCAAACTAGGTGCCATAAAGTGCGCCACTGCAACCAGGGTTAGGTGTGCTTGGCTTACTTAAATGGTGGTGGTTAAACATTTGGTCTTTTTAAACTTCATATCATGGCGGTATTTATACAGTTCCTCAAAAATACATTTATCCAAAAGATTTGTATGCCCGTAACCATGTCAAGGTAGATTTTTTCAGCAGGGCCCTAACTAACCTAACCAAGTTGCCCTCACGCCCAGCTCACACAGATGGGTACATTTAAGATGCCCTTATGCCTAGCTCACACAGACAGATTCATATAACATGCCCTAATGCCCAGATCAAACACACTGGTACATATAATATGCCCTAATGCCTAGATCACACAGATATGTACCAATAAGATGCCTTAATGCCCAGATCACACAGACTGGTACATATAACATTCCATAATGCCCAGATTACCAAAACTATGTTGAAAATAAAATATGCCCAGCTCCGCACACACAGATAACTACCCACTTAGCCTATGACGATCAGAGCAGGACCTGCATGAAGGCGGCAGTTAGTGCAGAAAAAAAGGGAAAATGCACCCTCAATTTTATTATCCTTCTGCTCTGCCTGCCGCTTTCCTTAAAAAAAAAAATTAGAGATCTGCCTGCCGCCTCTGATATTTAGCAGATGTGCCACCCTGAGCATTTTGCTCATATTGCCTCATTAGAGAGACACCCCTGCTCATTTGATTTTAATGCAAGAAACAAAGTGACACAGAAAGTGGCTATATGAGGGCACACCCTAAGACATTATTCAATAAAAAATATCCTTTATTCATCCTTTGTGTGGATAGCCCATAGGGAAAAAGTGAACAGGTAGAAAAAAGTTAAAAACACATCCCACTCCCATGAGGCCACATGCAATATGTATAATAATACAGAAATGTTAATCAGATATATCAATATATCTCAATACATTCATACACTGATACAGATATAACCTATATATATCAAAGGTAAAGTGCAAATCCCAAGGTAAATGGGTAGCCCCAATATAAATGACCCCCTGTGTATGATCCTTAGGTAGTGTAGGTACTACATACTGTGCCAGTGACAGATAACTAAAAAAAAGAAAGCAATGGGTCTAGAATATACTATACTGATACATAGGCCAAAGATCAGAGAGGGAGCTGGTTAAACGTGTTTTGTCCCCATTCCAGACTACTGCGGCAGTCTTCATTTGATTTTAACATTGCTTTATAATACACTTGTTTAAAGGGGAAGTTCAGTGCAAATACATATGCTTTTCAGGAAAAAAAAGCAGTCTTTTTTCATCCAAATGACCTTAATCTGTCAATTCAGCATTTTGTCTGTGTATAAATAAATGCAACCGAAATACTGACTTCCTGTTTGCAGGACCCCTAGTAGAGACTGTTATGGTCTTGCCCTTGACCCAGCACCTGGGTTGATTCAGTTGCTCAGTAGAGATCTGAGCATCTTTGACCCATCCAACAGCCAATCAGTAGAAATTACTGTTAGGAACATTCCAAGGATGTGGTGCATCCTGGGAAGAAGAAGGACCGTTAGAACCTGAAATGTCAGCTCACTAATGTCAACAGCAGGGAACAGCAATGGGTATGAAATCAACTAATTTTTCAAAATGGGAGAGAATATGTAGAATAACTAAGAAGGCATTACACAAACTAACCATTTAACAAATATTGATAATTTCCACTGAACTATCCCTTTAAGGAAAACAAGAGAGTTTAATTTTCTAATAGTGATAAGAATAGCCAGTCTTTATTATGGTAATTATTTCTAGTAATGTTTAACAAAATACTGTAAATAGTTGGGGGCATTTTGCCTACCTTCTGGGGTGTTTATGTATGTAATAGAATGTAATAAGACTTACTTTGGTATATTCTTAAAAATTAAAACAGGATACTTAAAAAAAATTATTTAATTTTGATTATAAACTTGATGACATAGAACACAATAAGTTTTTGCTGAGGTAGAAATTTTTGCTGGTACTTTAATTCGCCACAATGGGGGAAGAAAAGAAAAATGTAGCTGTGCAACACAGCTTGATACTATCAAAAACTGGTGTCCATCAATTTATATTAAATATTATTTCATTTTTAATATGTACCATGCCCACATGATCAGCAGGGAAATTTTAAAAACAAAATGAAACTGATTGTATGTACTTTCAAAATGTCCAAGGTTCTTGCTGAAGACATTGCAGTTCTATATATATCTATGCTTAGAATGTCTAAAATTTCATGCACTGCTTTCAAAGGTTTTCCTAGATATCATAATAGCTATGGTCCAGCTTAGTCAGTCACTTTTAGGAAATACATACTGCAATACAATACTTTCCGATTGCCGTTTGGAGTCAGGGAGGCATTTTGCCCCCTATTTTTAGCAGTTTTTTTTTTTTTTTTGCTTTCCTCTGGATCAAAAAGGTTTAAAAGTTGGACTAGATAAACGTATGTCTTTATTCAACCTTAATTACTATGTTACAATGTTAACACAATGTTATGCACTGAAACAATGCATACAAAGTTTAGTATCTTTTGTGACATCATACATATTACAGTATTCAGCAACTGACCATTAGTAATAAAAGAAATATTATTAGTCCACATCATCCAAATGCAACTTTTATCATTAGAGATGAATGATCATAGATATATGTCAACTAGAGATGGGAAAGCAGTCTGCAGAGGTGATGCAGTAATTGATAAAAGTGTACCAATTATATCAAAAGCTGGTAAATGACAAGAGGAACCAAAGGCCAATATATTTAAAAGTCATTTATTTAGAGCTCATCAGGGTGCTGGAGCCTGGCTGAGTTGAGAGTATTGCTTTTTTGAGTCTTCACACTGGGTTCCCATATTTCAAACCCTCTAACCAATAAAAGTACCCGGGTTGAGCAATTTAAATGCTAAGTCATCACCCCTGGTTTTATCTTGTTTCCCCTGCAGCCCAGGGTTTTAACAAAGGGAAGACATTCTCTGCTAGAAGCTTGTGTTCCCATTGGTTCTGAACGCAAACAGGAAGGTAAAACCGACAGTGGTGGGTCTCATAATTTCAAGGAGATACAAGGTTAACCCAGGGGTGAGGCATTTTTAGTCCTCATTCTGTGTTCTTTAGTGGGTTTATTTAGAGAATGTAGGGGAAAGGGCTATAATTGTCCTTTTAAAGGGCATGACCAGCAAAAAATAAACTTGCTTATAAATGTTCTCCATCCCCTCAAACCCCATGTTCGCATTATCGATCCCTGCCAAAGATGCCCCTGATGTGGCTTACCTAGCCTGGTCCCTCTCCAACAGGGCACCGCCCCCTGTTCCTGTCTCGAGCAAAAAGTATAGTAGAGGGCTTCTATGCTGACAGCTCTATTTCCTGGTCATGGTTGTCGGGTAATTGGCTGGGACCTCATGTTGCGCCTTAACTGAAGTAGAGCCACTGTCAGCCACAGAGCAGAGGAGGAGCTGCGAGAGATCGGATTAGGACAATTCAGGGACATTTTTGGCAGGGATCGATAATGCGAACATGGGGTTTGGGGGTGGAGAATATTTACAAGCAAATTATATTTTAGGCTGGACATGCCCTTTAATTTTTACTAGCATAATTTTTGATGTTAGTTGTAGTCGATGCTTAATCACA
Source organism: Hymenochirus boettgeri (assembly GCA_019447015.1). Taxonomy (NCBI): domain Eukaryota; kingdom Metazoa; phylum Chordata; class Amphibia; order Anura; family Pipidae; genus Hymenochirus; species Hymenochirus boettgeri. The sequence continues at coordinate 157,480,918 of CM033473.1, read as the reverse complement.
AAGGAAAATAGGAATGATTAAAGCATCCAAATTACATAGCAAACTTGGGGATGGCATGGCATGACACATTCAAATTGGCACAATACTTTGAAAACATTATTTCTAATCATCATTATTTTGTAATCATGTCTACAAAAGATGAGAGAACTCATAATTAAACATAATTTTAATAAACTGTAGCTTTAGTAAATGGGAAGGGAAATGTTGCAAATAATATGCAAAATAGACATAAGGAAAGTGGAAAAAAGTTAATAGGAAGATGGTTGTCGTAGCACTGGTGACCAGTGGGAAACTGTCATGCAGGGAATTATGGTTTTTACTATACCGGTGCAATTTATGGAGTTTCAACAATTTTGCAAAGCCAAAATATTCAACTCATTACGTAATTCCCCTACTAGGCTTCCTACCAATCAACACTTTAAATGTGCAAGAGTAGGGGCAATACTTCCCACCTTTACATCAGTGTTTGCTTTAAAATATTTTTCATATTAAGACCTGAAAGAACATAGTGGAATGCTCTACTGCAGTGAAAGGCAACCAGCACAGAAGAGGACAAGCTGTTAGTTCTCTTAGGGCCTGATTTACCCACATGTGCTATGTAAAAAATAGTGGTTAAAATTTTGTTAACCTTTACTGAATAGGTTAGCGTAAGTTTAACTCCAGAATTGCACTGGCTGCACTGGTTTCACAAAAGACACTTATGTAATCGCTGCAATCTATTTAATAAAGGATTTGCTCCACTTTTAACTCCAAAATTTAATACCGGCTAATGGCTGGTCTTAAAGTGGCGCTGGGGTAAAATCCCTTTTGGGATTTACCACAAGATGCAAATCCAGGATAAAATACCAAAAGCCATATTTGCCTGGAGCAATTTGCTTTTCTGGGTAAATAAGGCTCTTAGTGCTGCAAAAGAAAGACAAAACATATTTGTTACTGTACAGCGCTGCATCCCCAAGTGGCGCTTTTTAAATAAACTACACATACACACATTTTTAACATTAAAGTGTATCTCCACCCGCAGGAAAACTTTTTATATAATGTAGGGCACCATGCCCAACCCCAACCACCCTGTAAAATTGTTAAAAAAAGATTCAGGACACTACTTACAGCACCTCGCTCCTGCTGCACACTGATCTAGCTCCCTGCATGCTGGAACTAGCAAACCGGGGCCGGACTTGCAGGTGAGGCTATGATTGGTTGAGAGGCAGCCAATCACAGACACAGCTGCAGTTAATGGAGAGGTCTGCGACAGAGAAGGTCTGCAAGTAGATTTTTGGGTTTTTTTTTTACAATCTGACATTGAAGTTGGGGGGGAAGGGGTGCCCTATACTACAGAAAATTATTTTAATGCTAGGTGAATGGCAGCCAGGGAAGGATCAGGAGGATGGGAGGGAGGGGATGCGGGAAGGACTCCCCTGCACTCCACAGTGGAAATTCAACTTTTCCTATTTTTCTCAAAAAATGTCTCAATTGTAGATAGAAGAACTGGTATTCCCTTGGAAATTGGTGTGTATGGCATAAATCCTTAAAGGATAGTAGTTCTTCTGTTAGTTTAAGTAAAATATCACAGACTCTGGTCATCCCTCTTTGTTTAAACCTTTTGGTTATTGGGCCTGATCTACCTGGTGGAAAGTTTGGGTTTCCTATAAATGGAAGGTGGAGGGGCTCTCCGGTTGCACAATGATAACATTACCTCATATAGACAGAGTACATAGCATGGAGTAAAGCAAAGTTTTGCTATTTTCTTTAAACCCTGTACCATCCCAGAGTAAGGAGCCCAGACAAATGTCTGCGGCCCAATCCCGTTCAAAAGAAAGCCATGTTGCTATTGGGTGTGGGGAGGACCAGTGTGCTGCTGCTCGTAAGTAAGCTGCTTCATAGTATTTCTGGAAATTTGGAGCTGCTAATCCCCCGTGGGTTCTGTGAGCTAGTAATACTGGTCGAGGGACTCGTGGCATTTTCCATTCCATAAAAATTTTAAACATTGTGATTGGAATAAACGTAGTGTCTTGCGGGGGAATGCTATAGGGAGGGTACTGAAAAGGTATAATATTCTTGGGAGGATGCTCATTTTAAGTGTGGTTAGTCTTCCAAACCATCAGATACATTTTGCCATCTATTAAGGTCATTTTGGAGTTTGTCAAATAGAGCAGGATAGTTTGCTTTCTATAAGGAGTAAAAGGTAGGGGTGAGCTGAATGCCTAGATATTTTATAGAAGTTGTTTTCCAAGCTAGTCTATGTTCTGTCTGCAAAGTTTTAAGGGTGTCTTGGGATATATTAATTGGTAAGATTTCTGATGTATCTCGATATATTTTGTATCCAGACAAGGAACCGAACCGAGTGAGCAGGAATTGTAGGTGTGTGAGGAAAGACTGAGACAAAGTGAAGGTCAAAAGGACGTCATTCGCAAATAATGATAATTTGAATTCCCCATATTTGAGTTGGACTCTCTTGATCCCAGGGTGGAGTCTGGTGTGTGCTGCCAGGGGTTCCATGCTTCAAAACACTTCCTCATATAATAAGGGAGCCAAACCTCAATAAATACGATAAGACCAAATTAAAGAAACAAAGTGGATATAGGCTAATCTAAAAACAACACTTTATTATATCAAATTAAAATCAGTATCAAAAAAATTATATGAGTACATGTATACAAAAAATCTCCTAATGTAGTGGTTCCCACAACTTAAACATAGATCAAAAAATACCTATACATGCAATAGTGCAGTATCCCCCCAAAATAGCCCTATAGTACTTATGACTCTGTCAGTCAGTCTCAGTCCAGTCCGTGCACCGATAGCAAAGTAGCTTGGGGATTAGGGTTTTGCAGAAAGTTTTATAATAGGCATATGTATACCCACCTGGTCCTTGTGGTTTTTTAGTTGGGGTCTACTTAAGAATCGCTTTTAATTCAAGCATAGAAAATGGGGGGTTTTAGGGGAGCGGAGCCAGGCACCAATGTGACAGGACGCACCAGACCGGATCTCCTGCCTAGGCCAGATTAAATAGAAAGAAAAGAGGGTCAGCAAAGGTACCCTACCAATCCTAAACCCTCCTGCGGCCACCCGGCACAAAAAGAAAACAAAAAAACGTGAAATCACGGACTTCTATAAAGATCCTGGGCAGATCAAAGATGGCACGTGTGGAGGGACTCCATGCGCGTCCGGCACGCCAGGCCCCATAGCAGCAGAGTCGGGTGGCAGAGGTGAGAGCTGGGACTGCAGGCAAACAGGACAGACCACAGAACACGTGGCAGCACAACCAGATTATGGGGAATCAGAGACAGACTCCCGGACTGTTCAAGGCCTAAACCAGTGTGGAACATCAGATCCAGCAGCAGCCACAGCCTCCACACAAGAAGCACTGGGGGAAAAAAATAATGCAAGGTGGAATAAATAATGAACCAGTTAACTAAAAAAAAGAGAAACAACATTATCAGTTGATACCCCATATGCTCATATACAAGAACCTGCAAGCCCAAAATATATACTGTTGTTAAAAAATACCCAAAACCATCAAGATTCAGCAGTGACATTACCTGTACTAACACATTTGTTTGCCTCCTTCCAAAAGGCAATAAGTAAAGACATACACCAAGCGGTGACTGATATGAAAGAATCCATAGAAACTTTAGCCAGCAGAGTCGCACATAATGAAGCAAAAATAGATGATGTTATCTCAGCACATAACCACCTAGCAGAAGTCCATAAAACAATGGATTTTGATTTAAAATTCCTATTTAATAGACTAATGGAACTGGAAAATACAACCAGAAGAAACAACCTAAAACTCAGAGGCATCAAAGAAAATATCCACCCTGAACATATTCAGTCCCATATTGCTAAATTGTTTACTACTCTCTGTATGGACTTTACAGAAGCTAATATACTTGGCCTCTATAGACTACCCAAATCACAAAGAGCTCCCAAACAAGCACCTAGAGACATCTTAACCAAATTATCAGACTCTAAAATAAAAGACTCTCTAGTCTCTAATGGCAGAAATGAGAAAAAATCCTCAATTACCACAGGAATATAAAGGAATACAACTTTATAATGACTTATCCCCACTAATCATGATCCAAAGAAAAGAACTTCTACCAATCACGACCATATTAAGAAAACACAAAATATCCTACAGATGGGGATTTCCCACAAAAATAGAGAGACGGAAAAATACACACCATCTCCACGCCTGAAGAAGGGAGGAAAACCCTTAAATCATGGAACCTCTTAAACCAAACCAATACTCCACCCATATCGCCTAACAAGAACAATTCCTCACCCAAACTAAAACGCGAAGCCTTACAACAAATAAGTATGCTAAGACTATCTATTGGCCCTCTACTACAAATTCCACACAGAACGAATATGGCCCACTGACAAAGGACATCCCCCCTCAAGAAGGCTTGATACCATGAAAATTCGTGGCACTCCAAACAAGCCAATCAGTTCATTTAAGGTTATGTTTACTAAACATGTTATATTTGTTTTAATTGTTATGTTTGAAATTTTTTATTATATTAACAAAACAAAAGTTATGCAACATAATAACCAAAAGGTTCAAACTAATTTCTACGAAAAAAAGACCTATCTGTATATTATATACTATACTGGACAACTCTGTTTTAGTATAGTTAATGAGGGAAGAATACGGACATTTTATAGATATATAATATTACTGTTATTTAGAGTTTGTACTAATTCAGAGATGCAGCAAAAACCTATCTACTGTGATGACTATTAAATTGACAACTCTTAATGTTAAAGGTCTAAACAGCAAATATAAAAGATCTCTGTTCTGGAGGGAAGCAAACCACAATAAATCAGATATCATTTGTGCTCAAGAGACACATTTTAAAAATGATAATTGCCCAACCCTCCGGAACAGAAATTACAGTAACATATTCTGTGCTAATGGCCCCAAAAAGAAAAATGCTGTTCTAGTTGCAATAAGAAACACAATATCCTTCAAATTATACGACTGTATATGTGACAAAATTGGTAGATATTTGATATTAATATGTGAAATGAACAATGTAAAGTATACAATAGTAAATGTTTATGCTTCCCATGCTAAAACAATTGATTTCTTACTTCAACTGACCAAAAAAATTAGGAAAATAACAAGGGGATATATATTTATATGTGGAGTTTTTTAATCAAATTGCAGATTTGAAAAACGACATGACAAATAAAATGAGAAATACTATCCAACTAAACCCCTTTTTCCACACGGAAGATCTCTATGATGTATGGCGGGCATTAAACATAAAAGAAAGAGATTTTACCGTTTACTCTAAAGTATATAATTCATATTCAAGAATTGACTATGGTGTGTCAGATAAATGGCTATTACAGAAATTAATTTCAACGAAAATAGGACAAATCACTTGATCTGACCACGCACCATTACATTTTGAGATACAAGAGAATCATAATAATATACCCACTACACCCTGGAGATTAAACCCCTACTTAATAAATAATCAAAATTTAAAACCAGAAATTTACAAGACAATTAAAGATTTCTTCTCGAACAACGATATAGATGATGTAAACAAATTCACCTTATGGAATGCTCACAAGGCATACACCAGAGGTATACTGATACAAATTGCTTCGAGAGAGAAGAGAAAAAGGGAAAATAATCTTCTAGAATTGTTAAATAAACTACAAATGGTAGAAATGACTAATAAATTAAAACCTTTGTTAACACTAAAACAACAAATCGAAGAGATACAAAATAAGATTAATGATATAAACCTATACAAATACCACAAACAACTACACAGAATGAAAGCTAATTCCTATAGTCAGAATAATAAACCCACATCCCTACCAGTTAATCAACTCAAAAAAAGGGCAACCAAAACTAGAATACCTTATCTAATCAACAAACAAAATCATAAAACTACAAACCCTCAAACAATAGCAAACGAATTTAGTAATTACTACAACGATCTATATAACCTGAACCAGAACAAAGCAATCCAACAACCAACCCCAGAATTAGTACAGAAATTTTTAGATAAACTTAATCTACCAACGATATCACCCAATGAATTAGAGAAACTAAACTCACCTTTGACAAACCAAGAAACCACACTGGCAATTAAACAGCTTAAACTAAACAAAACCCCAGGACCAGATGGGTATACATCAGAATACTATAAACACTTTACAGACATTCTCAGCCAACACCTAACTAATATGTTTAACCTTGCCATTCAAAATAAAGCATTCCCTACAGAAAACCTACAGGCAATCATAATAACAATACCCAAACCCGATAGAGAACAGTCACAAAGAGAAAACTACAGACCAATCTCACTTCTCAACACAGATATTAAACTATACGCCAAATGCATAGCAAACAGATTGAACCCTTTACTACCCAATCTAATTAACCCAGACCAAACAGGTTTTACACAAGGCAGACAAGTCTCTGATAACACTAGGAAAATATTTAACTTAATACAATACATTGAAAATTTCCAGGTTTCAACAACAATTGTGACGATAGATGAAGAAAAAGCATTCGACCGAGTAAACTGGACATACCTAGAAAAAAACATTAATAAATTCGGATTCCAAGGTAATATATGCCAAGCCATTATGGCCCTATACTCAACACCAAATGTAATGTGTTTGGGGATGCTATCCAGAACATTACAGATCACAAACGGCACTAGACAGGGCTGCCCACTGTCACCACTGTTGTTTGTATTGTCCATTGAACCCTTAGCTGAACAAATCAGAACCAACACAAATATAACAGGCCTAGCAATAGGTACTAGCAACTCCAAAATACTATTATTTTCAGAGGATATTATTTTAACAATAACAAACCCAGAAAACTCATTAAGATATATTAAAACAATATTCCCAGAATTCAGCACTATCTCCCAATATAAAATAAACGAAAATAAATCATCAATAATAGGTATAAATTTAAACTCACAAATCAAAACCAAAATACAAACACTATATAATTTACATTGGGAAAAAGACAAAATAAAATATTTGGGGATTTATCTCAGCTTCCCCTCCAACAATTGCTACAAAGACAACTATGAACCTCTATTACAAGACATTACTCTCAAAATAAACTCATGTGATACCAATTGTCTCTCTACAATTGGGAAAATCTCTGCCCTCAAAATGTTAATTCTTCCTAAATTTATCTACCTCTTTAGGACTATACCAATTACTCTTCCTAACAGATTTTTCAAACTATGCGATAGACTGATTACCAATTTTATCTGGAATAACAAAAAGCACAAAATTAAAATGTCAACCCTTATTAAAACTAAAACTGCAGGAGGACTAGACACACCAAATATAAAAGACTACTACGATTCAGCAGTACTGGCCCCCATGAAACACTGGTGGCTAAATACTACGGAATGCCCTTGGATCCCGCTGGAAACAAATTTAATACCACATCACTCATTAAGAGCACTGATGGGCTCAGCATTATTCAACAAAAAAACACCCAAATTACCATACAACATAATGAATACAGCTCTTACTATATGGAAACAACCATTAACAAACATACAAATACCAAAACCAATCTAAAATTTTATTCTTATCTCAATATAGTCAAAGAAATCATCCCATTTTTCTCATGGAAAAACTGGGAAAACAGAGCAAAAGACCTAAAAATTAAAGATATATATGTTGAAAAAGAAATGCTAACGTATACCCAATTAGAAACCAAATATCAATTCCCACCTAAAATGGAATATAGATATAATCAAATAACACACTTTATTAATACCAGCTTTAAGGAGTCAACATGCAACCAACCTCTAGATAATATAACTTCAACACCCAAACTACAAAAAACAACAAGGGAATCTCAGAAATATACAAAACCTTGAATTACAAAAACATAACAACCACCACCAACTTTATTCTAAAATGGCAAAAAGATCTGAATGAAATATTTTCGATGGACCAATGGGAACAAGCCATGTCACTGCCATTCTCTCTCAGCAAATGTGCAAAGCACTGGGAAATGTGCAGAAAACTACTATATAGAACATATCTTACACCTTCACTAATAACGCATATATATGGTACAACAGACGACAGATGCTGGAGATACTGTGGCAGTAAAGGTATGCTATTTCATATAATGTGGTCATGCCCCAGTATATACAACCTATGGAAAAAAATATTTCTCTATATCTCTTAGAAAGTTAAATATCCAGTTATAGCTTCACCAGAAACTGCACTTCTGAATATAAATCTAGAAAACCACGTCTCTCCAGCTAGAACTAGAATTTTCCACACAATATTAGCTGCCAGGATTTCCATTTGTAGTAAATGGAAATCCAATACAGTTCCAACAATGAAAGAAATTAAAAACAGAATAGAAAAGAACAAAAACTATGAAGAAATGTTTAGCCTTGCTAATGGAACCCACCACAAATTTATACAAAACTGGAACCTGGAAATATAAGAGATAATTATGCAAATCTTTTTTCCTTTTTTCTCTCTTTGACTTTTTACTACAGGGATGAAGTAAATACAAATACCAAATGTTATATTGTACTACTGCATAACCATTACAGTAACCCAAGACGAACGCAATTTATTTTTGTTCTAAAACTGTTTATATTGTTACATTGATTACCAATGTTAAATCTGTATATTATACTAAATCAAAATAAAAATCAATGATTATAAAAAGAAAATGGGGAGTTTTAAGAGCCTAGCTTTTTGTAGGAATTTGGATGTGAGGTATGTATGAGTTGGATCCTCTGGGATTTCTGACTCTAAATTATACAAGGCTTCATAGTAGTTAGCAAATGCAGTTGCTATTTCTGAGGGTGAACAACATGGGTTACCTGTGTGAGATATAATTTGTGGTGTGGATTCCATTCTTTTATGGTTTAATTGTTGAACTAAGAGGGAGTTTGCCTTGTTTCCTTTATCATAGCAGTATCTGCGGAGCCATGACAGAGATACTTCTACTTTGTGAATCATTAATCAGCTGATTACGTAGATCTAGGGGTTCGTGAAATGCCTATTTTCCACAAGTTGGAGTTCTTTCTTTACTAAGTTGATGGAAGCTATGTTGTTGTGTTTTAAATGGGTGAGCGCAGAAATAATATGGCCTCACATTGAGGCTTTGTGGGCTTCCCACAGGGTGGAATATTCTGAGACTGTTCCCTCATTTTGGTGGAAGTATTCCTGAAGTTGGCTATATCGATGGTCCCTTAACTGTCTGTTGTTAAGTACTCTTTCATTCAGGCGCCAGTTGATAACATCTGTAACCTTGGGGTTTGAGTACTACATCTAGATCGATAGGGGCATGATCTGACCAGGAAACCAGGAAATTTCGCTTTTATATGGGTATTTTAAGAATGGGCTAGTTCTAAAAAAAGATCTATACGAGAATAGGACTGATGTGGATGGGAAAAGAACGTGTATGTTTTTGATGTATGTCGTATTCTATGGAGGTCATAGAGGTATAATCTTTTCAGTAATTGGCGTAACAATCTTGCTTCTAGTGTTTATTGGCCTTGTGGATGTTGCCTTGGAGGGTGTCTTTCTAGTCTGGGGGAGAGTGTTAAGTTGAAGTCCGTCCCGCCCCCTACTACTTTAAGAGGGCAGGGAAATGTAGATAGTTTGTTTAATGCTTTCTTTAGAAAAGGGAGTTGGCCTGTGTTTGGGGCATATAAGTTGAGAATGGGGTGCCGTCTAATGCATCCTGGAGCAGTAGATATCTGCCGGAGGGGTCTTGTTCTAAATAGTTATGGTTAAAAGTAAAAGATTTATGAAACATTATCGCCAATCCTGCAGTCAAAATGTGTTTCCTGGAGAAATATAACTTGGGCCTTAAGTTGTTTCATTTCTTTGAGGGTTAAATGTTTCTTTTGGGGGGAATTGAGTCACTTGACATTCAATGAGCAAACCATAACATTCTAATTAACAAATATATCTTACCAATACCACACCCAGCCGAAGCGTGGTTCTGGCTTCTTGATCCATAGGGTCCGGTACATCTTAAAAGGAAAGGATAAACATAGGAAGGTCTGATATATATGTGGAAGGCACAGTATCTGATATAACAAAACATTATTCAATACTATATCCATAAATCCCAAAGGGGGGGAGGGGTGTAATACTAGACTTTGAGTCTCAGTTGTATATACATTGGCCACGAGTGTGGGGTGAACCAGAGGGTCCCTCAGAATATGGGGGAGGGTGGGGGAGAGGAGAAGAGAGAGGAGACCTGAGCCGCTGGCCCAAAAAAGGGAAAAAAATATATTTTAAAATTCTGATCTGTTTATCTTCTTCTTTAATCAACTTTTAGAAGGGTATGGGGGCTGTATCTCAAAATGAGTTATGATTTGAAATGGGCATTTGGTTAGGCTTGTTTAGGGACTCTATCCCATGTTGTTGCTGGGCGAGACCGTGAGGGCTGAGAATGGGTCGGGCTAGGTAGAGGCCCAAGTTGATTTAAAAAGTATTGGTTGCCCTCAGTGTTGTTCATTAAAAATTGTCGGCCATTCCTTGTTGCTATCAGTCGGAAGGGGTATCCCTAGCGGTATGGATTTTCTGGCTGCGTAGTTGTGTGATTGTTGGTCGGAGATCCCTGTGTCTGGCAAGCGTTCTGGGGGAAATGTCTGCAAATCATTGAAGTACTTGTTCTTGGTATAGGATCTGTGGTAAGGCTCTGGTAGCTTGCATTACCTGTTCTTTTGCTTCATAGTAGTGGAAGCGAAGAATTAAATCTTTGGGTTAATTTGATCCCTGTGAGGGGGGGGGGGGGCTAAGGCCTCGATTCTCCAGATCTCTTTGGGTGTTTCTGGACACAGTTGATAAAAGTGATTTGTGGCATATAAGGGTAGGTCGCTCATCATACAAATTGCCCTGATGGTGGCAGGGCCTTTGATCATGCTAAGAAGCGATCTAGTGGTGTTGCCGACATCAGGGTTTCGGCCGACTGAGGGTTTTTTCCCCCGTGCTGGAGGTAAGTGGGTTAGTTGAGGAGTGCGAGTCCCCGCTTTGGTAGCTTTTTTTTGAGCTTTAGATGGGTACTAGGCCAGCGGTTCATCTGGGGCACAAAAATCATGCTGCCATCTTGGTTCAGGTCCAAGCTCCGCCCCCCGGTAAGGATTTTTTAAAACTACACAATGTGGTTAAATTTTAGTTAGGGGTGGACCTGCCTATTAATTGTTTTTTTTTTATTTGAAAGCCTAACAAACAGAAGCAGTTAAAACCAAAATACTAAACCTGAGACAGTAAATGTTAGACGTTTGACTCTAATTTTCAAATTTCATTTTCTTCTTCTAAATGAATTTTTTTGTGTAAATTTCTGAATATCATACTGTGACTGTGCAATGACTCATGTCAGAAGAAATAGAGATGGATTTTTCAGGCCTGGCATGTACAGAGCTGCTATCAAGTCATCATAAGGACAGAGAGAGAGCTTCATTAATCACAAATGTCTTAATGAAAAAAGAATCTTTCTTTCCCTCCAAAGCTTCATACTGTACCAACCACAGGAACCACTTCTTTTTTAAGTTATTCTTATTCCAATTAAATCATATTGATTACTACTGCTGTACATTTTACTAAGATACATGTCTAATAACTCACAATGAAATAAAATATTATTAGGGTATTTTATCTTCTTAGCATTGTCCAAAAATAATATTTAGTTCCTAAAGTAAAAGATACTGTATAGAAAAGCCCTGAATGCCTAATCAGCAGAACATAGTTTGATAAACCTTTTACTATTTACATTTAAGTACAATGTTATCAAATGTAAATTTATCATTTTCCCCCAATAAATTTCTTTACATCTTCCTATTCTAATCTACAGAAAAATATTTCATGTTTTTTCTATATACAAGGAAAAGAAGTCAATACGTTACATCAACAGGGTAAAAATTGTGGCCCTTCATGTTTACAAAAAGAAATAATCTCATTGATCTATTTTTAAAAAATATGTTTATCCAAAGGGACTGTCTCATTGTTTAAATGGAACACAACACGCCTGTCTGCCAAATCTATACCAAAGCTTCACTACTACTAGTACTGGGAATAGCTCTAAAAATTCAATATTGTTTGTAAACTGAGGAACCTGCTACGTCTATAAAAAATCCAATTCTGATGCAGACAACTCATTCATCAACCATGCTTGTGAAGGTTCTCATTCATCCAGGTCATGGTATATCTGTTGTATTCAATTAGATCAACTGGACTTGAAATGTAGTTCTTGAAGACGTTTCGCTAGTCATCCGACTGGCTTTTCCCCGAGGAATTGGCTCTTCTGTGCTGGGCCATACGTTGATGCAGTTGCTGTTTGGTCTCCCCCACATACAGCAACTGCATCAACGTATGGCCCAGCACAGAAGAGCCATCGGTCGGGTCTTTTCTGTCTTTGCTTCTTTCTTTCTTTCTGTCTGTCTGCCTGTCAGTCATCCAGTGGACTTGGAATTCACTATTAGGCACAAATCACTTATTATATCACAAAATAATGAAATGTTAGGAGTAATAGTGGTTCATATTGCAGTGCCCTGTTAGACTGATTGTAAATGTATACCTTAAAAAGCAAAAATGTAGCCACTAGCAAAATTGCTATAACCAAGTTCAGAGTAAATATTTTCTCACTGTTTTATCAAATAGAATAGCTTTAATGCCAACCATCCTACAGATGTCTTGTTGGACTGATAATGAGAGGGCATGGTAGAGCTCTTCAAAAATGAACACTTCTTCAAAAATGTTAGCTATCAGAGAATACTAGATTTTGATGCAGACATCACTTTGAAGAAAGAAAAAATAGAAACATATCTGCAGTTTATTAAATGTAATGCTATCGTTCATGACCTACCGCTAGGTCCAGCTTGCTCATTTGTAGCACAATAGAGTAAATCTCAATAGGTGGTCCTTCTAATTGTTCATCTCCCATGTGGATTATTGTGCGGAATGGATGGTTTCAGATGGTTTATTCAGTCTTTGCAAAGCACCTTACTGTGGATGCAGCTGGAGAATCTGTTTTTATCCTTAATGAGCATTAGCACCTATAACAAAGGGACCCTCTATTGCTGCTGAGTTCTGAAACACAAGAATAGAACCTCATATAGCCAAAAGCCATTTAAACCAGGTATTAGAAACAACAAAGCTTTTTTCTGAAGTTTTACATCACAGACTCTGCTGTCGTCTTTCAACTATAATTTACTTAGGAGTGGCAATTCCTTACAGAGAAATGATATGTTTATTAGCAATTATATAAAGAGACTGCCTTTAAATTTGGCACACAATTCAAAGCCTTTCTATACTTCAATACCACGGGCACTTGAAAATATATTTTAAAAAATCTACAGTTTCTATTAGTGAAAAATTCTGACAGTCATGAAGAATGCCTTGTCCACATGAGAAACAGAAATGACTTACTGCCAAAAAAAAGTCATATGTAAATTCTAAATAAGATTTCAGCACTGGGTGTTTTTTTTCCTGGATATTTTAATAAAAGAGAATTAGTTAATATTTTACCTGCATATGAATTCATGAAAAAAAATATTTTATTTATTAAATGTGACTTTTGAATGTTGATACTCTTCATTAGATTGTTATGGTTTATGCAGAGCTTGGGGATCACATTACTGAACATTGATATTCTTGAGTATTTTTGATTTGATTGATTTAGGGGGCCATATTTATAAAGCCACGGTATTGCTTTTTAGCGATACCGTGACTTTAACGATCAGTATCGTAAATTTATGATTGTTAAACCGATCGGAGATTAACGATTGGTTTAACGATCGTAAATTTACGATACCAACCGTAAATTTACGATACCGATTGTAAATCTACGATAACGAAAAAAATTTTAGATTTACAATCCCCATAGAAAACCATTGCGGTAGTTTACCACAGCACGGTATTCTACGATCGAACTTTCGTTAGTTAACAAACGTTCGGTCGTAAATTTACGATCATGATTGTACATTTACGACCGCAATAGTAATTTAACTAATGCTTTATAAATATGGCCCAGAGGGTCTAAATGCAGGAAAAATTCATATGTAAAAGAGACACTTTCACCACATAATTAGAACCACTAAACCCTAAAAATGTGACACTGTTGCAATCAAATCTATAATTCCCAAGGTGACACAAGTTCCCTTTTACTTTTATTAGTAATATATAGCACTAGGCATCTTTTTCTCTAAAACTAATTGAACTATTGCAATAGGTTATCTGAAACATTATTGTGACTGGGTGCTGCTGTTGCAAGTTTCTGTACTACTAGTCACTACATAAGTTGGCTTCCTCATGTTTCTAAAATGGCCATCTTCATAATAATTGTCCCATAAATCTATCTGCTGAAATCTTACCAATAATTTTTTGGCTTACGTGGTACGGAAGGTTGATAATTTGTAGGGTATATAGCATAGCATAGCATATGCTATGTGTATGACCACAGTACACTTAAATAGGCTTGATTAACACAAATGTAGCTGCGGAATGTAAAACATTAAGAAATATTTTCAGGAAGATGCAATAAATGTGTGAAACTAGTTGAGTATAAAACCCACGCTAGCCAATGTAAAATTGGGTTATCATGGGTCAATTTATGGGGTCACCCAATGCAATTCAGGCGTAAATAAGTTTTGCACTACCATTATTTGGGCTGCTAGCCTAACGCTTGCTGGCATCCCTCACCTGACTGTGATCTCACGTTGCAGTAAATCTTGCAAAGTGATTCCTGCATTGAGGGACTTCAGATAAGTAAGAAGTGCGTCTTACCAATATTGCATCTGCCTGCAATATTGGTATTCAGTCTTTTATATACAGTATATTGGAGCTATATGAACTACTTTGTTCACTGTACGTATAAACGTGAAAGCAAATACTGTAACAGGCTCCTTTACCTACTGGTGCTGCATTAACGCAGTGCTCGTTTAGGCTCTTAAAGTCACGCTAACCGATTTACGATCAGTTTACTTAATTTTAAGTCTTGCTTTGTGGTGGCTGTCTGTGCACCAGAAAAGACACTCGCTCAGTCATCGCAAACCTATTTACATGTAAGTATTTAACTCCAGCTGATAAATACTCCAGCTGCCGTTAAATACTTACTTGGGGGTGAGATTTACCCAGAGCCACGCAGCCTCTGGTAAATCCGCTACAGGAAATTTGGGTGAATATCCCCGCAAGAGTTAATGAATTAATTATCTAAAAAAAAAAAAAAAGTCATAAAAACATATACTTCCCAAAATGGAAGGACAGAGAGCTACAACAGCCTTGAAAAAAAGAACAAAGCTACGCAATGAAAAGAAGGCACTGACCCAACAAACTAAGCTGTCTGTTTGATGAAAACATCTGTCAGTGCATTTTTCTTCAACTGCTGACCAGAGACATCTTAATCTACAAAAGTGTTTTCTTTTCCGCTACCAACCAGCCTTTTAAACGTTTTTTGACAGTTTGTAAAATTTATCAGGAAACATATTTGACCCCCGTTCACTGTACCCATTGCATGTGGCAGCAAAGAACTCATCTTGAAAATATCATATACACACATGTATTAGTTTTAATTCCTGCTGGGGAAAACAGTTTTACTGCATTAACCTTCTTACACTCCAGCAGAGCAGGACAGCTGAAGGTTATACTGCAGGAACATCCTGCAGCCTCTCTTCAAATTTAACAGTTCAGTCACTGAACTAAAATAGGGAAAATTTTAACCTATTAACCGAGACCCACTTTACTTTATGCTTTATTATTTAAGAGATATTTAGTGACCAGCAAATGGGAACAAGGACATCTGGTAGTACCTTCAGTGTTGTTATCATAACATTTTTTATTATTGTAAGTCAGTAATCAAAGTGTGACTACTGAATTTAGTTACATAATTCACAAAGTACTTTAATACTAGTGAGCGAGCTTCTACTCTTTTGTGATACTCTAAGTTGATTTTATTAAAGGGCATCTATAGAGGGAAAATAAACTTTTTTTTATTTCTTTCCATGAGTTCTATAATTCCCCACAACCCCCAGAGTTTCTGTATTTTCTCAAGTTTCCCTCTCTGTCCTGACATACACAAGTTAGAAGACATGATTGCATTCCTCTACTCCTATTTGTACTGTCAATCAAATCCCTGTGACATGATCCTCTTCCCTGCTCAAGTCCCTGCCTCCTCATTGCTCTGTAATAAACATAGAGATAACAGCTTTAGCAGGGGGGAGAGGGAGCTTTGATGGCAGAGATAAGGCTGCACTTGACCCCTTCTTCATAGCTTCACTGATTGATGATGGTTTACAAAGAGAGAGATCGTATTTTATCAGGACACGGAGAGATCCATGTCTCCAGGACAGCTTGCTTTCTATTGGCCACTGTGCGTTGGTGTGTTTTTCAGGATGTTGAATTTTTAACTCCTACTGCACATGATAAGCTTGCCGGTTAGCCAGAGTTGAGACATGGAGGAGGTAACAGAGGGGAGGAAGAAGGGGGGGAGTGCTGACAGAGAGATCTGACACCATAGAAAAACAAAGTCACTGACAGAGATAGGATTAAGGCAGCCCTGAGTACATGAATTTAACTTTGCAATGGGCCAATGTGTTTTTTTCACTATAGATGCCCTTTAAGTTGTGGCAAAGGTTCTGTGGAATGCACCTCCAATTGCCAATCTCACCAAGTTCTGGGTATCTTATTTACATCATTTTTGTTTGCAATAATATTTGTTGAATTTATAAATTTTAAGACATGAAAAGAAAAAGGCATTGAGTATTAACTGAACACACTGATTAGCTGTAGCTAATCTACAGCTATAGAGGTAGCATGGAAAGTTAACAGATCCATTAAAACTAAGAGACAGCTGGAACAAAATCCGCAGCGCAAAAATGTCATAATATATGTTGATAATATACGTCAGCAGAATGTAATAAAGTAATGCACCAGACAATATGTGTAGCATTTTAACTTGTAATTCAATTTTGCCACAGTCTCTTAAATATTAGAACAGTATAATGAAGTACATGAAAAAGTCCTTCTTTAACATTATGTCCTATTTTCCCCTCCATTGAGCTACAATTTGGATTTTGAAGGCCTTCACAACATTTGTATTCCAATTATTTGAGCCATGCAGAGATCCTATACTTCTGTCCCCAAGAAAGCTTTTTCAATTTTGGGTATGTTGCCCACTGTACTATAAGTGTCCCACAATTTCTCTACACATATGTGGGAGACCAATACTGAAATTGATTACTTTAAAAGTGTCCCTTTTAAAGTAATCAATTTCCACCCCACCTGAAATTTCACACTATTTCAAAGATCCCCCCAAAACCACGATATTTACCTGGGTCTAAAGAATTTTAAAATGTGTGTACCACCAGTATGTATAAATTCTAGAGCGAATGAGCATGCATCATTTTTTAAAACTTTACAATTATTATATTCCAGGGGTGTCCAACTTGTTGCACTACAAGAGCCAAATGAGCAGCCCCATTTCACTAAACTAGATTGCATGGTTTGACTGTTTCCTAACCTGGTCCTGCATCAACTATGTCCACACCCTCCCCTTATTTGCATCATCCCAGACCACCCAAAGATACCATGATCAGGCCAGGTTTTGAGCATCCTCTCTATAGGCAGCATTGAGAGCAAGTATATTATTGTTACTTCACTCTCTTTATTCTAAAAAGAGTTAAATGTTAATACAACAGAAACTTAAAATAAAGCAAAGAAAAACTCATTAAAAACACTGCAAAATGAATATATTAAATCAAATAAGGTTCTACTACAGGTGGACAACGGTTTTGCGTGGTGCAGGTTGTGAAATGCTCTGCTTGATAATGTTCTGATGACAGAATCTCGAAATGCTTTCAAAAAAGGCTTGGACAGGAAAATGATCTAAGACTACAACTAGTAAACTGTAATAATAAGGTGCACATATTTGATTGTTATGTTTGTGTGTTATGTGGTAGGGGGGGAAGGGCATAATATTTATGGGTGTTAATGGCTGTTTGTTCCTAAAAAGGATGCATGGAAGGGTTGAACATCTTTTGTCTTTTTTTGGCCAAACATAAATATTTAAAACAGTGTGAGGGCCTTAAGATTTGTCAGGCTTTTACATCATTATACAGGCTGTGTGTGGAACCAAAAATATTTTGCCCTACATGGGCATTTTTAGCATAAAGCAGTCAAGTTTCTTCTGCAGTGAAATTGACATCAACTAACAGCCATGTCAGAAAGGGAGAGCCTTTAACTTGGCTGCCATAGCAACAGAAATTACCAGTCTTCTGTTTTATAAGCTTTATTTGCATATTTGGAAAGAAAGCCAAGCCAAATACTTTTTATATATTAATGTGCAGCTTAGAAGATATTTTATTTATACGGACATACTGTAGATATTTAGTATGCAATGTTTAAGCTAGAAAAGCAATGCACGGTAATATTCTTCTGTGATCTGATTATAGATTTACATTTTTTTTGTTGTAAACCATCCAATGTCAGCTAAAAGATATTAGTAATTAGTAGGGGTCTCCCGAACCCAGGAACTGTGTAAATCCTTGTATGTAGTTGATAATAATTCCACAATAGACAGCAATTACATCTTGAAGTTATGATGTAGTAAAAGATGTTGTAAAAGATCTTATTGTTAGAAATGGTGCTTATTTTGCCCCAACCAATCAGATCTTACTTAACATATGAAAGCTATAATCTGATTGGTTGGGGCAAAATTAGCACCATTTCTAACAATAAGAACTTTTATTGAATCTCCCTGTAAATACTTGCGATCAAAGATGTCAAGTTGAAAAAAATTAAATTATGCTGATGCCACTAGTATTTGCACACATTGGCAAATAAAGGTAAGCCCAAACATAAATTGGTCACAGATACTGTATTGTATTTTTTAGTCTAGGCATACATAGTTCGATAATTCAGTCTGATTCACCATAAATGCCATTATTTAGCTTGATCGGGCCAATTATTGGCTGTAATTTCTGATTTGACAGTTCTCTTGCAACCACTTTTTTGGCTAAATCTGTCAGTCCAATTAAAGGATAAGTGCACTGTAAAATCATGCACGTGCACGGAACTCACAGGCATTACTGTTTGAGGCTCAAGCAGGAGAAAGCAGAGGAAATCTCAGAGGGGCGAAGCTTAACATTCAGCAAACCAGTAACAAGATGTCAGCAACTTTCAAGGCACAAAGCGAGGCTCTGGAGGGGCATAGGTAAAAAAAAAAACATGGCAACAGTATTTTAAAGCTGCAGCTTCCAAATAAACATAACTTGATTTTACAGTGCACTTATCCTTTAAGGAATATCAGAAAATTACACACAATAACGCAGCCTTCATCGGTTTGGCCAACTATTTAATTTCCAATCATCAGACTAATGATCTGTTTATTGATGTGTAATCTGTCATCTGTGAAAAACAGGACATAGTTAAATTGCCTCCATATTTTAATAGTATAGTATAGTATTTGAGGTTGAATAAAGACATACGTCCATCCAGTTCAACCTACTCAGCAATACCCACATTTCCTGCCTAACTTTTGATCCAGAGAAAGGCGAAAAACCCCCACCAAATTTATGAAGGGGGAAATCCTTCCTGACTCCAAATGGCAAACGGAAATATCCCTGGATCAGCTCTACTTTATATATCAATACCAGTAACCTGCAACATTCCTTGTTTTCAGAAACTCATCCAGCTTTCTTTTGAAACTATCCAACAAACCTGCCAACACAACTTCCAATAGAAGACATTTCCATAGTTTAACAGTTGTTACAGTGAAAAACTCTTTCCGAACTTCAAGACTAAACTTCTTTTCTTCAAGACTTAAGGGATGTTTGCGTGTCCTCTGAGCCTGCATTGATTTTTGACCACAGTGTTGCAAAAATATATTCCTTCACTTGATGAATCTGACTGGGAGGAGGTGTCCCAATCCCACACCTTAGTGTCTTTATCTGCCAACCATAGATTAATCATATCCTACATCAGGTCTATCTAACCCCCATATAGATTGTCACTTATGTCCCCGACTTGCAACTCTGAGTGCCCTAAATACCAATTCTCACCAGCGGATTTCTGGCACTTGACATGGGCCTTATTAGATCTCCTGTCACAAATGCTTCATATTCCGATTACATTAGATCCTGGGTTATGCTTACTGAGAGTTGATAAGACTGAGGAATCTATGTCCATACAACTGGCCTTCCGACGGACTAGCCTATTTAATGCTAGAAGTACTATTGTACTTAACTGAATGTCTCCACAAGCCCCCAAACTTAAAGTTTGAAAATGTATGATTATGCTGGGCCTCCCATTGCTCAGACTATTTGGGCAGAGGTACTGTATGGTAGACAAATTTACCAAGATATGGACCCCCTGGAATGACCATATGGATATAGATACCTTTTATCCATACTAATGAGACATGCTTGTGAAGGTTCTCATTCATCCAGGCCATGGTATATCTGTTGTATTCAATTAGATCAACTGGACTTAAGTTTAGTTCTTGAAGACGTTTCGCTAGTCATCCGACTGGCTTTCTCAATTCAGAATGACTTGTACAAGAATCTGTGGCAATTATGTACCCTGGAAAATCCCAATTAGCATATCACAGCCAGGTGTTAAGGGTGTGATTAGATAGTGGCTAAGAGGTGTTATAGGAACGCCCAGAGTAAGGTGTCAAAGCAGCATTGTACATGGCAGACAGATGGCCTTTGTCAAAAGAAGCAGAAGGAAAGAAAAGAACACAAATACCAACATTGAAGTTGAAAAGCAAGACAGGAGAAAGAACATGGTCATCCCATATGTAGCAGGGGTCTCTGAGAAACTAAGAAGAGTTTTCAAAAAACACCGTATCCCGGTCTGCTTTAAACTGAGCAACACGCTGAGGCAGCAATTGGTACATCCGAAAGACCCAATACCAAAACACAAGAAAAGCAACATCATATATGCAGTGCAGTGCAGTGAAGAATGCTCTGATTTGTATGTGGGGGAGACCAAACAACAACTACATCAATGTATGGCCCAGCACAGAAGAGCCAATTCCTCGGGTCAGGACTCAGCCGTGTACCTGCATCTTAAGGATAAAGGACATACCTTTGAAGATTGTAATGTTAACATATTGGCAAAGGAACGTGACTGGTTCAAGAGAGGTGTTAAGGAGGCCATTTATGTGAAAATAAAGAAACCAAGCCTAAATAGAGGTGGGGGGGTTCGACACCAACTGTCTGCCATGTACAATGCTGTTTTAACACCTTACTCAGGGCGTTCCTATAACACCTCTTAGCCACTATCTAATCACACCCTTAACACCTGGCTGTGATATGCTAATTGGGATTTTCCAGGGTACATAATTGCCACAGATTCTTGTACAAGTCATTCTGAATTGAGAAAGCCAGTCGGATGACTAGCGAAACGTCTTCAAGAACTACATTTCAAGTCCAGTTGATCTAATTGAATACAACAGATACATTCATCAACCAGTATAACTTTCCATTATAACCTTTAAGAAATTCCTCCCATACCATCAAAATCAGTCCTATGTTGCCTATTTATCTGAAAAACATTATGAGGGAGCTGTAGGTGCCCCAAAGCTATGGTCAAATGTCTGCTGAAAATTCATCACATGAGGATGACCATGCATGCAAAATTAAGATTCCGAACCAAAGTTGGACTTGCTGGAAAGTCATATTCTTCACCCCTCTTGCATACTGTACTAAACTCAAAAGATCACTTACATCATCCTCCAGGAGTCTGTACACTAGATTCACTGAGTCAATTTCAATACCTAAAACAAGGACCAACTCTTTTGTCCTCTGCCAGGGGAACTCTAAACCTGTAAAAAAATCCTGATAGTTTCGAAGATGAAAATGATTGCTGTCTACAGAGCCAGTACAGAAAGCAATAAATCCCTTATATCCACTCTTGCCTTCAACTTCACCAATGAACTGAAAATGTCAAAATTTGAACACAACACACTGCATCCCATTGGCAGCCAGCAATCAATGAACAATCTACCCTCAAATGAACAACCCAAGAACTGCAATGAATCGGGAGTATTCTATATTGGGGGTATGATAACATTGTCATCAAATGAAGCATATGGGATCCTGGTTAAAGGGAAGTTCAGTATAAAATATTATGTTTATAATTCTTAGTTTATATTATGCATACCTAGTTATTCTACATATTCTCTTCCAGTTGAATTTATATCCCTTGCTATTCCCTGCTGTTGAAATTATTGGGCTGAAATTTTAGGTTCTGAAATGGTCCTTTTTAACAGAATGCACACTTAACACAACTGAATCAACCCAGGTGCTGGGCCAAGGGCAAGACCATAACGGTCTCTATTAGGGGTCCTGCAAACAAGAAGTCAGTATTTCAGAAGCATTTATTTATACACAGACAAAATACTGAAGGGCAGGTTAAGGTCATGAGGATGGAGAAATACTGCACTTTTTTCTTAAAAGTATATGTATTTGCACTGAACTTCCCCTTTAATCCCATTTTAATGGAACCCTGTGATAATATGAGTGGTGGAATAATCTGAATTTGCCAGCCTTTTAGAAACAGCTTCCAAAGGTTACACGTATAAATGGTGTAACCAAAAAGGGGACTGACACCCTACCGTGCAAAATTTCTTTCCATAGCTTCTCCCTCAACAATTCTGGTAAGTCACCTGCTTATTTTAATTTGCAAATTATGTGTACCAGAACAATACCCTACGCCAGCATCTTAAGACCACATTTAAAAATTTTGCTTTATCTATCTAAGTGGATATTCAGATAGGTTATTCTTTCTATTCTAAACTAATTGCTTTTATTTATCTACGTTTTATGGCAGGCTCTTGGAAGCAGGAACCTTATGGAGATGCAATTAGAATTGTTTGTAAACTATAATCTCTATTTTTTGTATGTATTATATTTTTGGTGCCTAGTTGCACTAAAATATGGATGTACAACAGCCCAATTTTACATATATTTTATTTATATTATGTGTTACATTGAAGGTTTGACCAAGCCTCCTGGGAACTTATACTTCACCCAAAGTATCATGTAAAGATCATGTGCTCTTCAAAGCAACCTTGACATAGTGACTGGGCTTAAAATAATTTGGCCAACTTATTGAACTAATTGTTTTTATTTATCCAAGGTTTATGGCAGGCTCTTTGAAGCAGCAACCTTATGGAGATATAGCCAATATGCAATTAGAATTGTCTAAAGCAACAGGTCAGTCCCCACCTGCACTGCAACTTGTTAAAAGCCCAGCAGACTCTTTTCTAATACCTCCTGTCGAGGCACTGGGTAACACCCCGTCGAGACCTGGTTGAAAGGACTGTTACCCAACCAAACCTCGCCTAAACCTTGCCCCTCTCATAATTCACATCCTCAGTCCAATATCCTAGAAAATACATTGGAAAGAAGGTCAGACTGTCATTCTTTGACGAAATTCCTCATAACACTGGAGCCACCAAATTTCCAAAACTCCAATCCAAGTAGTAATAAAGAGCTGAAGAAGATTTGGGATTCCTTTTCCCAATCAAGCCTTTTCCCACCTCAAGGGGTAGTAACGTAAAAATGTCCACATATTCTGGTCTATTTTTAGATGAGTGCCAAAAGGGCCTTTAAAAAATATATAAGTGGTGCTTTTTGCAGAATATAGCAGAAGCAATGGGCCATATTTATAAAGCTGTGGCATCGCTTTTTATACCGCGATTGTTAAACCAATCAGAGATTAACAATAGGTTAAACAATCGTAAATTTATTATACCGATCATAAATCTCCGATAACGAAATCGTAGATTTGCGATCCCTATAGAATAACATTGCGGTAGTTTACTACCGCCTGGTATTCTACGATCGAACTTTCGTTAATTAACTAACGTTCGGTCACAATTGTAAATTAGCTAACCCGTGGTATCGCTAAAAAGCAATACAGCGGGTTTCTAAATATGGCCCCATGTCACTTGTTGAATGTTCCCCACTTATTATTTGTATGACCAAAACTTCTCCCCTTCCAAGCAAATCAACATCCCCAACCTGCCTTACTGCTTCTGCTGCAACCTTCCCTGTCCTAAGTATTATGTCTCGACACAATTGACCGCTCACCTGGTCGCATTCCTCTTGCCGATTGCATGGGAGAACCAAATATGCCACTCTGACCTCCCAACAGAATAGTCTGCATGTCTATCTGCACCAAAACACCTCCAACTTTGTAGCTGATTGGAAGGAGCCAGCTAAGTTCCTTGTTCAAGAGGCTGTTGCAGATGTAAACTGACTGACACTCACCGCTGTTGCGGACATTATGTGCTTTAGTCCTCACTGCAGCAACTATGGACAGAAAAAGCATAAAATCATGTGCTCCAGTCCCACCCACCATTTGGTGTATCCTCATTGCCAGTCTGGGTATATTGCTGTCCCCTTCACTGCTAACTTCACTCCAACCCTCCCTTCTATCTCTCCTTGGGCCAACCAAAAAAGTGGGGAACTGATAGATGTCCATAACTGAAATTGTACTCCTTTCTGTCTCCCTTAGCTAAATCCTCCCCCAATGGACATTTAGCATAGCATTCTCTCCAGGATGCACTGCACCAACACTTTCACATCTGCTCCTCATGATCTACACACAATCAAATGTCCAACCCTGCACCTTAACCACACTGCAGCCAAGATGAAACTCATCTCTCTCCTTTTACAAAATTACCTTGCTTTCTTGCACCCTTTACCCACCTCAAAATGCCCCTCTCAGTCCACCTTTGGTCATGGGCTACCAGGGTGCATTCTGCCCTCCTGTTGCCACCTGGAGGCTTTAATACAAATTTACTTTCGAATCTTAGGGAAAAAGTCTAAGAATGGATTAAGTACAATTATTAATGCAATTATTATGTTTTGGTAACAATCCTCCATTATAAAGTGGAGACTACCTACAATGTATTGAGAAAGCTATATACTGTATATATATTTAGATTGGGGTTCAATAAGAAATTTAGTAAAACACTAGATTAGTGGATTTAGCATAGACAGTTTAACTATTATCAACTAACGTGGCAATATAAAACTAAAGTTACTTCCCCCTCGGGAAAAAATGTTTGTGAAAGTAGATTAAGCATACAGTAAGCAGAGAATTGGAAACAAAACTAGGTCCTTTTTATAGAAATCAATTAAACTTAAAGATAATCTAACCTACTGTATTTACCACAGACCACTGAAACAGCAGATGCTCAGAAGACACCAATATTGTCACCACAAGAGATTCAATATCGTAGCTCTTTGTACGATTTAGCATTTAAGTCAGACATCAAGTAAGACACATCAAGGGGTGGGGGGGAGGAAGGATACACAGCCTGAGCAAAACAAGTACTGGATTAATTTAATGAAAGTAGCACAAATGCTTATGGGCTCTACTCTTAATATAATTAGCTCAATTTTTTCTTACTTATAATAGATGGTGACGCGGGTGTACAGACCCCGAGTGTTTCACTTCCAAACTTGCACACAGTCAAAAGAACATATTTAAGCACTTATGTATGAGTTTTTGCCTCTCTTACCCATCAGCCTCAGAGGCCCGGGTGCCAAATGCCCCAAACCCATCGCAAAGAAGCCGATCTCTGGAATCAAAATTCAAAATACTGGGAATTTGCATGAACCAGGACAGAGAAGACCAACACCGTGTTGCTGTAGATAAAATTGCCTTTATTATGATTGCCTTACACATTTCGGACAAAAAGGTCCTTAATCATAGGCATAACAGATCCCTCTGTTTCTCCCCTATATACACATTCCCATAATCCCACATGACCACAGCGTACACGGCATGCATGGCGTCCCTCCATATTGAAAAGGATTCAAAAGTTCCGCTTGTTTACCATTTCCTGGCATGATTGAAATGTTCCACAAGTTAACCCTCCAGCGGCCCGACCCAAAGAGTCTCCGGCAACTCCAGCCACTCCGCAGCACAATCCGGGTAGATCTCCGTCCTCTCGGCACTATGCTAATGTCATGTAGGCTGTGGCTTACGTGAGGAAAATAAATAAGAATCAAAACAGGCATATACATGCCTGTAACCGGAACATGGCCACAGTTATAATTAGCCCAAAGTATAGGGCTAAAAATTGCTATACTGTCAGACTGAGCAATCTAAACCCACACAGTGTGCTCTGTAGACAGGCAGCAAACACAAACATAAACACAAGACAATCATGGAAAATATCCAAGTTTGTCCACATGCACAATAATGAACAGTGTCTTTAAGTATATACAAAACATCAATGTTTAAATATTGATCAAACAATAGTTACATATTAGATAAAACTATCGATTACTCCAATACTGAGTTCATACCAATAGGATATCTTGTATCTAACAGGAATATCCATTTTGTTTCCTGCTTTAACAGCTTTTTGTATCTATTTTTATTCCTTGAATCTCTCCCAATTCTCTGTATACCCTGTGCCTGCAACATATTAATATTACCATTGTTACATATACAAATATGTCTTGCTATTGGCCTATTAGGGTCCCTATTTTTTATGGCCCAAATATGCTTACGAATTCTAGATTTTAAGTTCCTAATGGTACAACCTACATATTGTAAATTACAAGTGCAGCATTTTAAGAGGTAGACCACATACGTAGACATGCAGTTTATATATATCTTGATGGAAAAAAGTCTGCCTGTGTGCATATTGGAAAATTCCTGTCCCACTTTAACAAAATTACAGGTAACACATCTCGTGTGTCCGCATTTAAACATACCTTATATCCTAACCAATTTCTAGTAGAATTTATAGGCTGGGAGAATTCACTGGGAGATAAATATTTGCCTTATGTACTGGCCCTCTTTGGTACAAACCGGTACCCTGAGTCCACAATATTTTCCAGTTTTTTGTCAGCTCTTAAAACAGGTAAGTGCTTTTTTAGTATGTTCACTACATCATAAAACCGAGAGCTAGTAGAAATAAATATGATAGGTTGCTGTTTATAGATATCCTTTCTCTCTGAGTTTTTTTCACCTCTAATTTTTCTTGTTCTCATTGTTTTGAGTAATGAGGGCCTATCCATCTTAAGGGCTTTTAAAAATGCTTCGTTAAAGTTGGCTTGGCCATATCCACGCTCCAAAAACCTATCTCTCAAAATGCATGCTTGTGTTATAAACTCCTCATCTGATGAACAATTTCTACGCATCCTAATAAATTGACTCTGGGGTATACTGCTAACACAAAGTTTAGGATGACAGGATTTTGCATGCAACATTGTTTTCTTTTCTATATACAGTTGTAAAAATCTGACACTCATGTATATATATGGATAGGTCTACATATTGGGTCACCTCCCCACACTATGTTTAAGTAAATCGTAAATTGTGGTTATTGTTGTTAAGACTCTGGATTAGTGTTAAGAATTCACTCTCTGTCCCGTCCCACTCTCATAAAAGATTGTCTATATTTCTTTTATGGTGTTTTATCTTATCTGTGTGTGGGTTAGTGGGGTGGTCATACATAAGATTACATTCTTCCTACCACCCAAGGTATAAATTGGTATAAGTGGGGGCAAATTTTGCCCCCATCGCTGCCCCCTGTGTGTGGATGTAGTATCCCTTATTTATGGCAAAGTAATTGTGGGTAAGTAAGTAACTGGCCGCTTCAAGAATAAACAATTTCCATTCTAATGGATATTTGCTGTATGTATCCAGATGATATCGGATAGCTTCCAAACCATGTGAGTGTGGTGTACAGTGTAAAGGGACATAACATCTATAGTGACCAGTTCATAGTATGGTAGCCAACTTAAGGTATCCAAAAATTCCAATATATGAGTAGTGTCTCTTATATAGGATTTAAGGCGCAACACTAATGGTTGCAACAGCACATCTATTAGTTAAGAGAGACCCTCATTTAGTGAGCCTATGCCAGCAACTATTGGCCGACCCTTAGGAGGTATATCCCCTTTATGAACCTTGGGGAGGATTGCAAGCATGCAGCAACACACACGTGTGCTACTTACATGTTTTCATTTACCTCTATAATAAAACAAATGCCTACAGTAGGGGATGCATCAATATTTCTGATAATTCACACACATATTATTGAGACCTTTGATATTATATTTTATACATATTTTTCTTTTCTATAATTTTCTGTACATAGTTGTAGAATCCAGATAGATTACCTGCATATATCTGCCTTTTGACTATCCCCCTATATTTCTATCTTTTCATTATTATTGTATATTAGGTCTTCTCTATAAAAAAACTGTTACCAAAATAATGTTTTTCTTGAAAGTCAATTATAAATATTTAGCCACACACGGGGAAATTCCCCAGATCGGAGGCAGGCAACCGGACTCTTGGAAGGTAGAGGTAAAAAATCAAAATTTATTCATATCATTAAAATCACACACTGCTGGATCCAGGAGATCCTAACCAGGAGCACACACATCTAAACTCCGCCCTACGCGTTTCGTGGAACAGCTTCCACTTCCTCAGGGGCTCCAAAATATTTAGATATGTAAAGATCTTTACTTTTATAATCCATATAGAATGTATTTAATATTTTTTTTCTTCATTTGAAAATAACAACAGCAATGCTTTGTGGCCCCAGTCTTTCCATGAATAATGATTCATTGATAACAATGATTCCCCTCTAAATCTTATTTAAATTAGTGTTCATTTGTTAACTGCAAACCTATTTCTATTAGTTGAGCCTGACGTACGGAGAATTCATGTTTTCATGGTTTTTTTCCTAAGATCTAGAAAATCAGAATGGGCCGCGTGAAAACTCAGCTGGCAGATTATCCTCTGCAATATCTAATTCTATTCAGGATGTCTTTGGCAAGTTCAGAACCCGATATACTTTCAGAGCTAAGTGAGTCCCATTAGAGGAGGACCATTATAGCAATTTTGCAAAATATAATGGATGTCATGTTATCACTAGGTAATGACATTAATCAATTACTGGAGCCAGCATAAAATCCTGCCTTTTCATAAGGACAAGAGGGGGAAAAAGCAGAAATATGTGAGAAGATAGGCTGCATTTACAGTTGCAGGCTCCTAAAGACTTTTTTTCTGCTTTAGCATAGAGATTGATGAGTGGCAATGAGCACAATAGGACAGAAAGAAGTAGTGATAATTGAAGGCCAATCTCAATCACAGATAATAGGGGATAGGACAGCAGCTGACAGAGAGGGATGTGATGTACAGTGTGGCAGAAGGAAAGAACACATTGACAAAGCCAGACAGATATATCAGTGCAATCAATATAGCTGTAAAGGTGGAGGTAGCATAAGAAGAAATATTAAAAAAGAAAAGTGCAGGAGTAGATATCACACAGTGATAATGTAAAAGAAGATTATCAATAATAATACAAAGAAAAATTGCAGATGAATGGAGCTAATTTAGTAATAATGAGTAGCTAATGCCACAACAGCACTAAATCAATAAACTGTTAATTTAGAGCAGGGTTTTAACATGTGTGACACTATAGGAGGGGGGCTACCCTGGTGCATAATTACATGGAGATGGGTTTTGATCTGTCTGATCTATGTTGGTTTGAAAAACAATAAGTAGAACCTGGTTGGAACCAGTGTTCTCTCAAATACGTAATTGGCTAAGGCTTCAAACAATGTTTGGTTTGCAAATGTAAATACATCTTTATTTAAATTTCCAAAGAAAAGGTTTTCTGGAGCCACAGCCAATTAAATTCTGAGATTCGGTGACAGTGATTAGTTGTTGCCAAATAAGTTTAGATAATAAGCAAACCAAATTATTAATGTGCAAGCTAAATTTCAGTTAAAGAATTCAGAAACGAATTGATTTCTAAAGAAATCTGATTGCATAAATTCATTCTACTGCTTTTGTTGTTTTAATTTCATCTAAGCTATTATCTCCTTGCAAAGTAATTTAGAGTCACTCTGGTACTGAACCAGAAAGGTGAGCAAGGTCGGCATGTTAAGTTAAGTATTAAATTCATTCTTACTAACCATCACTGTACTATTTTTTAATAGCTTTGTCCCATATGTCTTTAGATATTTTTAGAAACATCTTGAAGTACCCCATTATCATAAACTCTTCTGCTGTGTGCAGTTTTGCTGTAACTGGAATAGTGACAGCTAGTATGTGAATTACATGTTTTGAAAATACCTCTTCCAATGCTCACTCATAGTGATTATTGAGCATGCTGAAAGGCATGTCAGATGAAGAGTAGGGAGAAATACTTAGGCTGAGCAAAACAAGTACTGAATTTAAGGCACTTACATGTATTTATTTATAGATTAAGATGAGTCAAAGTCATTTTTACAGTACAGTGTCCCTTTAATCTGTTAGATATACTCTGTTTAGTATCCACATGATGTGACTTTTGTCATATTTCTCAAAGACTGATAGCTAAAAGTCAAAAGTGACC
This sequence comes from Hymenochirus boettgeri, assembly GCA_019447015.1. Classification (NCBI taxonomy): domain Eukaryota; kingdom Metazoa; phylum Chordata; class Amphibia; order Anura; family Pipidae; genus Hymenochirus; species Hymenochirus boettgeri. The sequence continues at coordinate 157,450,539 of CM033473.1, read as the reverse complement.
AGTAATATACATATGGAATTAAATTAAATTTCTGCATTTTCATTCCATTCTAAATAATTAACTTTGCATAATGGGGCTATTTGCATTGAGAATAAAATGGCACTTGATAATTAATGTGGAAGAAGCAGGCTTTCAAGTTCAGTAGCGAGACAAAAAACCCATTTTGCGCATTTTCACAGATAAAATGATATAAGGTCTTGCTCCTCTCAAATGTTTTTTATCCTTTCAAAAGCGTTCTCTATTGAAAATCAGGATTTGCAGATATATATTCTCTTGTCTTTTTAAGAAAGAAATTGATGAAACAAACAAGTCCTTTTTCCAACTAAGACTTAGGTTATAGCAAACGTGAGATAATTAAAGCTGAAACATAGAACATACAGTCCTACTGATTAAAAAGCTTGACTTACGAATTCAGCTCCTGGTGTAGGAGTGCGCTATTGGGAGCTCCAACCTAAAGTTGGCAAAATATTGCAATGTGCCAGCCATGGCGATTGGTGTTACCTTAATCTGCTTAAATAAAACGGGAAGAAACTGATTTTCTATCCTAGCTGGCAAATTCAGACACAGTTTCTCACTGGTGGAACTTTATAGAGCCTCAGAATTTTGGTAGTGTAAATATTTTCACCAGTTTCACTTTTATAACCATAAAAATATATATTGTATTATAATAAAATAAATATAATAAAATTTCAACAGTCAATGAAGTGTAACTTTACACAACATTGATTTTAGTGACAACTACTGCCTCTTCCACCCCCTACCACCAGCCCATAACCACCGCGATTAGCTGTTTTTAAACAGCTGATTACGTGTATGAAGGAAAAATACGAGCAATAAGCAGTTTAAAAGACCAGACCTGAACTTCCGGAACCGAACCGGAAGTTCGGGTCCAGTCTTTTAAGCAGTTGATCACATGTATCTTTCATTCATACATGCAATCAGCTGTTTAAAAACAGCTGATCGTAGGGGGGAGGGGCCTTGCCTCCAATCTTGCAGGAGGTGGGCGGGCCCCTGCAATTACATCCCTGGTTGATTTCAATACAATATACACTGTAAAGTATATAAAATCTGGGTAATTACAACTTTAAGTCCAACTTTAATAAGACAGGTGTGCCTGGAGAAAAATTTGCATTGCCTAGTGCGCCACATTCTGACAAAGTTTGAGAACCACTGTCCTAGAGGACCTTTTCCCCTGCACCTAGGCTCCTTATGTTTCCTATTGTTGTGTAAAATACAGATACTGTGCAGTATTAATCTACCATGCAGTAACACTCATGCCATAAATTGTTGATTATATCTAAATTTGCAGTAGTTAAAACACTAGTTGTGTGTTGAAAGCCATGTCTACTATTTTACATTTTCCATGATGTAGCTTTGTAAATCTGCACCTTAAAGAGGCATTGGTGATTTAAACATGAAAAGTAAAAGTGAGGGAAGCATACAGTATGTGTGTGTGTGTGTGTGTGTGTGTGTGTGTATAGATGCCCAGGTTTCAGCAAAGTATCTTAACAAATAAACAATCCTATATACTAAAAGAAGGTTGTATATATGCACAGATACTGGACCCACCTGCTCGCACTGGCCATGTGACGTCTTCTAGCAAAAGCTCACAGGTGGGCCCGGGAATCCCGCCAGGGGGGTGTGCGCACCGTGGTTGGTGTGTGCATGTGGGGTGCATGCCACAGGGAAGATTCTGTATTGAATTGGGGGTTTGCTGGTATATTAAAAATTACATTATATATAAAGAATATGTTATAAGTACAAATTACTAGAATCCTTTTAGAATGACCTGTGCAGTACACAGCTGACATCTATTTCAGTCTTGTGATTTAATTGGCATCAGATAGTAAAATGTCCATACAGGCTAAATACATCCCCCTTCAGCTCTCATGGGTTTAAAAAGGAAAAGGCGTGTTTCATTCACATTTTTAACACCAGCGTTAACAAAAACCTTAGAATGAGTGAATTGTTTGGGCAAGATGAAACCAAGTGGAGACGGCAGTGTAATGGGATGTTTGACCCTTCAGCAGTAACTACCTGAAGCAAAAAATAATCTTGCATGGGGTTTGACATTTCAATGAGAAGCTTATTAAAGGCTTTGCTGAGTCACATCATAAAGAAAACAGGGGGGGAGAAGTAAAATATACTTGTTAAATGGAATACGATATTTGTAATTATCAGACATATCCTGGAGTGAAGAGCACAATGCAAGCAAAATGCACCCACCACAGGGAGTGTATGTCGAATCTAAGGAACGTTCCTGAGCTCTGACCCTCCTTTGTATAAATCTTTTGACTTAATAACAGCATCTGGGCAGTGAAGTGTGTTGGAAATATAACAAGCTACAAATGGAGATATGCACCTGCCAGGATAAGTGAAAGGAATCGCCCTCTACTGTTCAGATGGCCTTTATTCGCATACTTAATTATCATTTCAAGGCACATTCGAATCAGAGAAAAAGATTCCTATTAGAAAAGGAGAGGGAATTGTGCATCTTTTCAGTCTGTGGAGCATGCAAATACATTTTCTAAAGGCTCGTTCACACTAGATGAGTTTTTGTAACACGATTGGATTAAAAGCAAGAACATAAATATCACATAGGGGGGTCGTAATACAGCTCACTAGGACTAGTAGGGACACACTTAATAAATGTAATTAGCAGAGCTGTACTGGTTGCAATTAAACAATAGTAATTCAAACTCAGACATGCTACATGTGTTTTTAATAGATGTCCCTACAAGTTTTACTGATTTGGCAACCGTGCCTCCAACATTCCCTTTAAAAATGTACATTTTCCACTAATATTGCTGCAGCTGATAGGGAGAGCTAGAGACCTTCACATTACAACACCAGTTGTCTACTGTGCTTGCTTCCATGCATGGAAGACAAGCAGAATGGGCTCGACTGGCATTTGCTCCTGTGATTGGCTAAGACATTGCGTCAGCCAATCACAGGAGCTGATGATGGTTGAGCCCATTCTGCTTGCCTTCCGTGCATGGAAAAGGCACAGAAGACAGGCAGAAGGCACTGAGGGAAAGAAGGCTGGTAAGTACATTTTGGTAGAGCTTTCAGATTTATAAACCTTGCAAGGTCGAGGTTTGTGCCCATTTCCTGCCACCAGGGTCGGATTTATACTTTTTTCTCCCCTAGGCCAGCTTGACTCCTATTACACGAGTGGCATGTTTTCATACAGATAGCGTTTTTTACCATTTACCAGGTGTTTTTTAAAGGTCACCTTTGCCAAAATGCTATTCATATTGTTTTTCTGCCACTAAATATCTGGATCCACTCAGAAAATGATTTAATACCAGTAAATAAGCAGCAAAGCTGCAAAAATTCAACTCAGTCCAGCTTCACTAATTACATTGAATAAGAATGTCCTTCAATCTCTGGTCTGGTAACCCTAGGCTGGGGGGGGGGGTGATCATTGGGTTTGCCAGGCTGCTCGGTGGGACTGCTACTAGTCACTGCCCCTTTACTTCTTTCTCGGTACAGTACATGGTGTGAGGGGAATCAAACCTCCAGTGTAATAGACTGACAGCAGTGCCTTCTGCATTGTGATTTGCTGTAAAGCATTTGCATTACCATAAAGCCATCTATTAGCTGACATTGAAAATCTACTGTTATTGTGTCTTTTGAGATACCTGTGCAGCTGCTGCAAACCCCCATCAATAAGTTACGCCAAACTTCTTTTATTAGTAGTAGTATTTAGTGCAGGAGCCAGCAGTGTATTTACATATAAGTACCTTAGGTTAGGCTTTTGTAGTGCAGTCTATATAGTCTTGTGACCTCATGTCTGAAGGCCAGGCAAGGTGCATTTAATGGCCAACAGTGCAAAATTAATGTCCAGAACCATCTTATTCTGCTGGTGTTTTCCAATAACAACCCCCCCATATACATGACCACCTTGAGAGGGAAGGGGGAATCAGCATCACTGATTGTTCACTCGAATATAAATAGATTATATTAAATAGTGAGCACTGCATCATTAGAACAATTAATAGGTATAATATTTATACAAAATGGATTTTTATAGACCAAATTAAATAATCTACTATATGGGATTGTATTAAAATTGCTTAAACAGGTGACAGTGTAACCATTTGGAAGATGAGTTATTATCAGTAAGATACAAGGAGGGTTGCTTGTGAAGGTTCTCATTCATCCAGGTCATGGTATATCTGTTGTATTCAATTAGATCAACTGGACTTGAAATGTAGTTCTTGAAGACGTTTCGCTAGTCATCCGACAAGTCATTCTGAATGTACAAGTCATTCTGAATTGAGAAAGCCAGTCGGATGACTAGCGAAACGTCTTCAAGAACTACATTTCAAGTCCAGTTGATCTAATTGAATACAACAGATATACAAGGAGGGTTCATTCACTGCTTTCTTGATCCCTACATTAGGAGGTGACAGTGTAACCATTTGGAAGATTAGTTACTATCTGTAAGATACAAAGTGGGTCCATTCACCGCTTTCCTAGTCCATACATTTAGATTGGATAGTGTAACCATTTGGAAGATTAGTTACTTTTGTTTCTTTTTCAATTCCTTGGAAGCTTGAGCCTTAACCAGTTCTTACATTGTATCCCTCTGCTTTTACTTGGCTGGCTGCCCAGATTCAGTAGATACATTTAATATACATATTTAAGAGATATGTTGTCTCTCTGCTATTACTGCAGTAAGCAATTCATGTTTTAGTAAAAATTGAGAGCTTGAAACAAGCCGCCCCTATAGATTCTGGTACCCTAGGCCATGACCTATGAGGACTTATTGAAAATCCGGCCAGGAAGACATAGCTCCTTTTCCCCTGTTCTTCAATTAAAGTGAAAACCAGTAAGTAAAGTTTTTCAGTGGAGATTTACTTTTCTTAGGAATCTCTCAACTAACTATTGTTTACTGAAGGGCTATTACATCATATTATATGAATATAATCAACCATCAAAAGAACAGTATGAAGAATAGTAGACTTTTCTTTTTATTCCTATAGCAATAGTGTCAATAGCAAGTCCCATTTTATACTTCATCCTTTATGGTTGTTCTATAAAAAAATGCGACAAGTGGTGAGGAACTGTTTGATACAGAATTATATTAGAACTATATTACTATATTATCAACTAATTCAAATTCCAAGTTACCAACCCTCTACCAAACACAAACATGTCAATCATCCAAACATTTTCACATGATCTATTTTAAAGCATTTTAATTGCCAAACTAAATGTTATTGGATCACTGTTAAAAAAAATTATCAAATGATCAGCAAAGATGATATTTCACGCTCTTTAGAAAATATTTCTTGGCTTTTAATTGTGTAAGACACTATCTGTCAAAATGATCCTATCATAGCCTTACCGTATAATTGTTACCACATGCTTAGTATTCTAAACATTTTACATTATAAAAGTTTTTTTAAAGGATAGCTATACCTATAAATTAATTAATAGCTATAACTATAAATTAAATTATTAAAAATGGTACCTGGGGAAGGGAGATTGATTATAACTACCTAACAATCTAATTTTTTAAGGAGTAGCACAACAAAACAACAGTTTTAATTTGCCAGGTTAGTCCTGGACTATTCCTGTATTAAAAATAGTGCTAAAGCCAGGAGGAAGACTGGTAGAATCAGTTTTCTTTGGGCTAATGCTCCTCACAGAGACAATATTGGGAGGTAGGAATTACCAGTCCTATATTTACCTGTCCCAAGTACTTTTCATTTTAACTGTATTTTTTTTAAAAAAAACACTTTATAGACAGGATAGTTATCCTTTAAATTAAAATGTACATAATGTACAAACAGAATCTGCTGTAAATGTGCAAGAAAATTTCCATCTTTATGTTTAGTTAAAAGGTCTAGTCAGTTAAAAAGCTTAATTTTAAATCCAAACAAAATATTTTATAACATTTCCCCTACATGAAATTTGAATATGAAAGGGATCCCATATCTAGGTAAAACTTGTGAGAATATTTTTGCTGTAAAGGTTTAGCAATATAACTTTCTGCCCACCTCCTTCTTTCACCAGCTTGTAGTCATGTGACCAGTCTCAGGTCTGCATGTTCAGACCCTGGGAACAAGGGAGGAGTAGAGTGTCAGGTGATGTCCCTCAAGCTACAGTAAGTTTGAACATTTGCAATGTAATTGCTTATAGGCTGCAGCCACAGATGTAATCCAGAGCTCATTTTAAAGGGAAGACTGTAGTCTTTTTTAAACCCTAGCTTGCTTGAAGAAAGCAGTTGTCCTAACAATCTGGCTTAAATTGCAAACAATAATTATACTAATCGTTAAAGTCATTAGGTCGAAACCTGAAATTGTAACATACTGTATATTGTCCTGAATACAAGGAAAAGATCAGGGGCTCCTCTCAGTTTCCTTTACCACCACCATAAGGGTGCTCTGTGAAGCACCAAAACATTGAACACTTTAATAAAGAACATTTTTTGTGAAATCCAGAGAGTGTTGAATTGTACAGTTATGGACAAGTTACCTGCGGGCACCTGGTGAAAAATATTGGAAGTGGGCACATGGTCTTCCATATGGACATTCCAATTTCTATCTTGTTAAATGTTATGCTCTCCCTAAAATATGCTGAAGTCTCTGTTATTTCATAAGATATTATATACTGATAATGTTAACACTACAAATATAAGAACTGAAGACACAATCTTTCAGGATGTCTCTTATTGAGGGACTAGTTTCATTTGCTTTATTATATCCCAGACAATCAATGTAGATTAGATTTCCCTCTCAGATTGGTAGCCTGTTAATGTCACATTGCATTACCCTTATTTAATCTTGCAGATTGCTCCACCAATTAACCTGACAGAAGCAAAGATTGACGTCAAATTAGAACATTACAACAAGCCAGAGATCAGAAGATAAATAGAAGGTTTGCCCTGCTCACTAGTCTACTAGTTTAATTCAATAGGAAGTCTTGGGATTGCCTTATGTTTCACTGAAAAACTGTTACGTGTAAGAAAAAGTTACTGTATATAGAAAAAAGGACAAATAGACTGACAGAGTAGTCTGCAAGTCTGTATGTAGAACAGGCATCCCTCTGTTACAAAATAAAAAACGCGATAGAGGTAACACACGGGCGACCGACAGTATAACTGTTAATGGAATCTTTATTACATGTGCATACACGACATGTTTTGAGCAACAAGTGCTCTTTCTCAAGAAAGTGATTTCAGATTCTGAGTAAGTGACTGATGTCTGTGTTGCAGATGATACTTTAGTTTGGTTTGTTGATTGATTGATTTTATAGAACAAATAAAAGTGAAGTTTTACACTAACTTGTAACAGTGTGATGCCCGTTCCATGTACAGGCTTGCTTTGGGTGATTACGGCTCTCTGCTGAAAGGCCATGTATGCAGAGTACCGCTGGTATACTAGGCAATGTTCACGCTCCCATTTGTATATCTCTTGAAATGTTTACATTCGCCCAGCCCAGGAGAACCCTACAGTATACTCTTATACAACATGGTCATGGAAATCATCTAATTTTAGAGCTTCTTCAGTTGTAAATGGACAATTCAAGTTTGTCTTAAATGAATGAATCAACCCCAAAATACCTCATATTGTGATACCAGTTGTAAAATAATGTGGAAATATTTTAGAATTATTTAGGGTTGAAAATACATATATATATATACACACAAGCCAGAATGTGGGCACTCTCCCTTCCAATTATTAGAATGAATTAAAAAGTACATACCCCGGTGCTACCAGTAGATAATAGATAAGAGAGAATATATAGTCCAGTGCACACATGGGATTTATCTCCAACACTGCCTTTAATTGGCTACATCAAACAAATAGGCAACGTTTCTCAAGCCAAACCAAATCCATATATATACTAGCAGAGTACCTGGCATTGCCCGGTTTTTCTAAAGATCTGACCCAAACCTGTATCCAAAATTCAATAGACCCATACCCACAGCTTTCTAACCAAACCTGACACATTCAAACTCACTATGGGTTGGCTAAGCTGCAAACCTGGAAAACCTCAGGTTGTCTAGGCCAGATCTCATCCCCAAATAACATACCTCACAGCATTTGTAAACATACCTCCAAACATTTTAAAATGCAAAAGAAGGACACATTGGGATAATAGATGCGGCAGACTATTGCCACTTTGGTTAGGTAACACCCATTTTAAAGACCATTATTCCCATTTTACATTGTTACCTGCAAGTGTATGATGTGGTTAAAGGATTAATTCACTCAGAAAGTGGAGGACTGACAACACTGGCAAATGAGCTGGAGGGCTGACAACACTGGCTAATGAAATGGAGGACTGACAACACTGGCTAATAAACTGGAGGGCTGACAACACTGGCTGATGAACTTTGGCTAATGAACTTGGCACACATGCATGCTCTTAAAGTGAATGTACAGTGTAAATTCAGTCAATTGCAAAGCTGTACCTTTAAATCACACACTATGTTATTCTTATTTTTCTAAGGCATTGGAAAAGCTTACCTTTCCCTCTTTACTAGGTGGCTCTCCCTGCTCCACTGAAATCTTGTTTAATCCGGTACTATTGCGAGACTTGCTGGAGGGAATCTCAGTCAGATATTCAGGACTGCCCTGCTAGCTGAATATTACACTTAAAGTAAAACGTGGACTAGAACTGGATTAGCAGACTGGACTAGATTAGCAGAGTTACTCTTCTATGTATATACTGCAATGATGTTTAAAGGGCTAACACTGTGGTAAATTAATATTTGGGGCATTGAGCTGCAGTCATCTATCAATCTGTGACTATATGTGATTAATTTTTTTAAATGTTCTTGTGAACTTCTAGCACACTTCAGATAAAGTGTTCTTTTGCATGTGTCATTTTGTTTTTCACGCATTCATTTTATGTGAGTGAAGAATCTGAATTGTGTTTTCTGGGGGACATTGAGTGTCGATAATTAATTTTTTACCCCAAAAAATAAATAAATGTGAGGTGTTGTGCCCTGTTATTAAAGGGGAAGTTGATATGATACACTTTAAAGCATATCACATTAACTTCCCCTTTAACGTATATCACATCATCTTCTCCTTTAAGGCTTATCACACCAATTTACCCTTTAGCACGTATCACACCAACTTCCCCTTCAACGCATATCAAATGTTCTGCTGCTCCTCTTGATTGACAGCTCTATCCTCCTATCACCACAACAACAGAATAAAATGAAGCAAAGCATTGTACTACCCTGAACAATGTATAATATTTGGAAGGTGTATGACTCCCTTGATTCACCACCAGATGGCACCACACAGGTTAATTAACTTGACCCACGCATCTGATGCTAGCTATTCAATATCGCTTTGCACTAGTTTTAGTGCAGGATTTTAACGGCAGTAGATAGCTTACCCAGATTTACCCACATTCGCAGATGCGATATTGAATAGCGAAAGGAGCATTTACCCAGAGCGATAGCGGCTCTGGGTAAATGACCCTGATTGACTTTTATCTATATAGATATATTGTGACTGCCCATTCACACAATCTATGGTACAACTAGTGAGGTATATAATACACACAAACAGAATAGAATCCTAATGCACATCCAATTCAATATAATGCTGGATTCCTATTGTAATGTTGCCTTATCTATGGTTAAATGAAAGCAATGTGTTAAATAACTTGTTCCACACTAGTTACAGCAAGGTTGCTCTATGCTAAGTGTCCCTGACAATTTAACAGTATAACAGTGTATATAATATTAAAAATAAACAAACACGGAAAAGATGGTGGCTTGGTTCCCTAGACCTGTCACTGGTCATCAGCTCTTCTAAAATTGTCATTTTATAGCACATTAAAAATACAAAACCGATATCTCACTGCTCTTTTCAATTGGCACTAATGCAGCAAGTTCCAAACCTTTGCTCAAACAAAATAAACTGTGTTTGTGTATGATGTATAGCTTACGGTGCACTCCTTCAGCAAGTGTCTGTGACTCATTCAATAAAACTTTATTTGTTTTCACAGCACAAACCCCCTGAAGTGATTTGGATGTTCAGCACTTAGTCATAGGTATTGTTAATGCTCAAATAAGTGATCCTATTTATATACGTGTTCATTAAAAAAAACTTCACACACACACACCCTCCACATCTATTGTCCATAAATAAACCTATAGCAATACCCATATCCACAAAAGTGGATGCTTACACAAAACAACAGCAATTAGTCGTGTGAAACACTTATATGAATACAAGAATAAAATAAAGATGTGTTAGAGTATTTATTCTGTATTTGTATTTATCTTTATCCAATACCAGGATATATTTCAGATGAAATACTCTTAATCATAAGGAGCTAATGACTAATGATAAATTATTTGTATACCCTTAAAGACAATCAACAGACTAATCAATACTTTATGAAAAATGCTCTATATGGCTTCTGGTTACCCTTATCTTAAAATACTTTAAGCCCTATGTAATACTCTCCCCTCGTCATTTGCCTTCCTTCTGGGTTCCTGTGATGCAGTAATCAGACAGGTAAGGATCGCAGAGGTAACACCTGTATTCAAAAGGCATTCATTTTTGTGTTACAAGATGAACGTTTTCTTATTTTACATTGGGAGCCTGTGCTGTTAATAGAAAATGGTGCAGGACCCGATATTACATTGGGAAGCATAGAGTTAACTCCTACACCTACAGAGTTAACATCCTACATACTGAATGTAACGTCTTACACAGGTTAATAGATACTCAATATACTGTAAATGGAATTACAGTTTACATGGTGTGGTACCTCATAGTTTGACAACTTCTGAACATGTGGCCTTGTGAAATAACAGTTCAGGTAATACATCTATTACCTCCACGTTTATAAATACCATTTTGTTCAGGCCATAAGGACTTTCTGCCATTATCCTTACTAAATACAGCAGTCTAGGGGGAAAATAATAGCTCAAGCTCCTGCCAAAATATTGTTAAAAATATTGTGAAAGTCTAATTCACCCACAAAAGAGGTAAATATTTCTCGATGATACTATCAGGGAGACGTAAAAAAAAGTTCTTATCGTTAAAAATGGTGTTCATTTTGCCCCAACCAATCACCTTTTGACTTTCAAATGGTACATAACATCTGATTGGTTGGGGCAAAATTAGCACCATTTTTAAAGATAAGCAGGGATATTCAATAAAAGTTCCTATCATTTAAAATGGTGCTAATTTTGCCACAACCATTCAGATCTTATTTAACATTTGAAAGCTAACATCTGATTGGTTGGGGCAAAATTAGCACCATTTTTAACGATAAGGACTTTTATTGAATCTCCCTGATGAGCTTTTATTACATCTCCCTGTAACTGCAATGTATATTTTGTTGTAGGAACAGGGCACTCTTTCAAAATAAATAAGGTCTGTATTTCCCTGCAAAATCGGTATCTTTACCTTTCTCCCCGTGGTCCCTGGTTCTCTTTATTTCTCCGTGTCTCTCTGCATTCTACCCCTTGTTTCTTCATTCCTATTTATTTCAAAATATTTTCAAGAATCCATCAGTATCAGTTTCAAATAATACATATTGTGTATACCGTATATACTCGAGTATAAGTCGAGGTTTTTAGGCTTCAAAAAAGTCTAAAAAGCCGACCTCGACTTATACTCGGGTCACTTACATTTAAATAGGCTGCCGCTCGCTTCCCCATGCTTCCACATTCACTGTGCTGGCTGATCTCACCTGGCGCCGAGTAGTGACGCCAGGAACCTCAACAGTGGAGGCGGAAGCGCCGGGAAATGAGCGGCAGCCTGTTAGCAGAGGGACTATCAGCAGGAGATTGGATTGTACACAGGAGGAGTCCAGATTGCATAAGAAACATGAAGGCAAGTCCTCTACTACACTGGGGGGCTCTGGGGGATAGGTGCAGTGCTTGCCAATGCAGATGTTTTGAAACTACAACTCCCAGCAACTAAAGCATGCTGGGAGTTGTAGTTTCCAAACATCTGAAGTGGCAAGGAATTTGGGCAAACCTCTGCATTTAAAGGGCAACTAATGCCTTAAAACAGTACAGATTCAGGAGGATGGTGTCTATTGCTGAAGATTGCCTTCTGATTCTGTATTGTTTTGAGGTTTTAGTTGCCCTTTAAATGGAGAGCTGAATTCCCATACAGTAGCCCCATACAGTAATAGCTAAATCCAGTATGTCTGTTACTGTATGGGAATTCTGCTGTCCATTTAAATCAGAATCAGCAGGCAGCATTGGTCACAATTCTACCCTCGACTTATACTCGAGTCATTCAGATTTTACAAATTTTTCGGGTAGAAATAGGTACCTCGACTTATACTCGGGTCGACTCATATTCGAGTATATATGGTACTTTTTACAAATACACAATTTGATTTGAAGATCTTTTGTAGTAGAAATATTGAAACCAAATGGCTCACATTCTTTTGTAAAAAATCTTTTTTTAAAACAAACCATATTAACATAACTAGATATACAAATTGCAGTCAGTCATATTTTAATCTACATTTTAGCTTTCAGCTTAAACCAATCTTTATTTTTATATTGTATGTTCAGAAGTTGGCAGGGCTATGGAGAAAATCTTGACCTGTTAAAAGTTGTTCTATATACTGTATATGTGGTAGCAAGAAAACAAAACAAAATTTTGGTTTTAATTATGGGGGGGGTTAAACAGTGATATTAAAAGGGGGTATAGTGTCCTTTCAAGCTTGTAGAATGTTCTTTTTTAGTTGTTGCAGATGTGAAATATAGGTTTGGAGGCTTCTTTGGTCGTTTTGATAGTTGTGGTGTCAACATAGTCAAATATCACCCAAAATGGTTCTAAAGGTGTATAGTTCAGGAGGAAGTAATAGTGAATTTGGCAACTGATTTTAGAAGGTGTTTCTCTGCTTTTATGCTCAGTGAAGGGCTTTTTGCTTCTTTTGGCCCCTCTCTCCCTAAGCTTTCTAGCTGTCTCTTCTACTGTACACCCAAGTCCTACCCCATAGAGCCATGAATCTGTATCTTGCACTGATGAGATCTAACAAGATTGAAACACATCGTGTCTGCAGGTCAGATGATTGGCTCTATATATTAAGCTTTATTGCATGTTATTAGCCAGCGGTTCTGGACACATGCATTAGCTAAGGGACATAAAGGAGTGTTTTGCATATCTCTGCCCCTTACTCTGGGAAACATGGGAGTAAGAAATTACTTCTTGTTTCTTAGGCTTTGTGGGCAATGCTATTCATATAACATGAGACTGCAAGATGCCTTCTGTTATATATAATGCTTTTATGCTAAGTGAAGGGCTTTTTGCTTCTTTTGTCACCTCTCTTCCTAAGCTTTCTAGCTGCGTTTTGCAACTGATTTTAAAAATGCTTGTATCACTGTGCAGCTCCAGAAACATTTTTTACAATGGGAATGCGGATTCTCTTACATTTTAATGATTATTTGAAGAGAAAAATGTGTCCTGTGGACAATTTTTAGAGCCATTTCATAATACATAGCTGAGGGTAGTAATTGGTAGTAGCTGAGAGTGAAAGCGCATTTAAGATAATAGTAGAGTCTTTTCCTGGTAAGATTGTGTCCATTTTATTATTACAGTTGTTGTTTCTATATATTTATAATATGACCATATCATTTTACAATATGCTATTTTATTAATGGTAGTAAATTAGAGCTTTGTTTAAGGGGTTATCCCAATCTTGGTGTGATATTTTTTTCTGGTGATGTATACCTAGCTAACAGCTTGCATAAGGTTAAACAGAGAATTGGCTATTATGGGGTATAGAGATGGCCGAACTTTCGAAAGTTCGGTCCGTTTTCGAACTATATGGAAAGTTCAAAAGTTCGAAAATGGACCCATTAAAGTCAATGGGGTCAAATAGTTTTAAAAGTTCGAATGAAATACAATTAAAATATCAATGGTAACTTAATGTAAATGGCTGTGGGACCTGGGAAATGGTCTGGGTAACGTTCAAATATCCAGGACTTTCGAAAAATTTATTTTACTCTCACGCGTGCTACTTTTGAGCTCTCGCGTTCGAACATTCGATATTTATCCCATAAACGACTCACAGATTTGTTAATTCGATATTTACTTGCGTATTGGTATATAGACAAATGTTTTTTTATTTGATTGGACGTGCCCTTTAATAATGCATCCTGAACGTAGGCTATATGTAGTTATTTCTTCCATAATTATTGGAAGTGTGGTAGGAGCATTTTTAATAAAAAGCAGTATATCATCTGTGAGTGCTGAAACCTTAAGGCTGTTTTTTTCCAATATGTAGGGTTTAAAATACTGTGGTGTTTTTCATTGTATTAAAAAATGGGTCTGAAGCCATGATGATGATCCATTAATAAATGGTCCAGGATGTGATTGGAAATGTGTTAGAATATTCATAAAATTGCTCACAAATCATCTTTGTTCACGTATTATTCTAAGAAAAGTCCAGGACACTCCATCAAATTCCTCGTCTACATCTAGGCTGAGGAGGATTTAATATTGTGTTGAGTTTTGTTTTTACATATTAGTAATTGCTGATATAGCTGATTCCTTATGTAGGGTATCTAACTCTAATGAGTTTAAGGTCAGTGTTGGGTAGTGAAACAGGCCGACAGGATTTTATTAGTTCTGGTTCTTTGTTGGGTTTCAATAATAAATTGGGTAGGGTGTTTGAGAGTCCATTAATTCTTGGAATAATCTAGTGAGAGATGTTACTATATGAGGGGAAATAATTTAATATCACTCCATCTGGACTGAGTAATTTGTTATTGGCTAATTTGGAGGTTTTTATATACCGTATATACTCGAGTATAAACAGTCCCGAATATAAACCGAGGTACTCACTTTTAACTGATAAACTAGGAAAACTGACTGACTCGAGTATAAACTGAGGGTTGACTTTCTCCCATAGGCAGCCTCATAGATTGTTCCACAGACAGTCCTATAGAAAGTCCAATACACAGCCTCATAGAAAGTCCAATACACAGCCCCATAGAAAGTCCAATACACAGCCCGATAGAAAGTCCCATACACAGCCTCATTGAAAGTCCCATACACAGCCCCATAGAAAGTCCCATACACAGCCCCACAGAAGGTCCAATACACAACCCGATAAAAAGTCCCATACCCAGCCACATAGAAAGTCCAATACACAGCCCCATAGAAAGTCCCATACACAGCCCCATAAAAAGTCTAATAGAAAGTCCCATAGAAAGCCCCATACACAGACCCATAGAAAGTCCTGTACACAGACCCATAGAAAGTCCCATACATAATCCCATAGAAAGTCCAATACAAAGCCCCATAGAACGTCCCATACACAGCTACATAGAAAGTCCAATACACAGACCCATAGAAAGTCCCATACATAGCCCCATAGAAAGTCCCATACACAGACCCATAGAAGGCCCCATACACAGCCCCATAGAAAGTCCCATACACAGCCCCATAGAAAGTCCCATACACAGCCACATAAAGTCCCATACACAGCCCCATAGAAAGTCCCATACACAGCCCCATAAGTCCCATATACAGCCCCATAAAAAGCCCCATACACAGCCCCATAAGTCCCATACACAGCCCCATAGAAAGTCCCATACACAGCCCCATGGAAAGTCCCATACACAGTCCCATAGAAAGTCCCATACACAGCCCCATACTCTCTCCTCCAGAAGAAGGAAGAATAAGGTGTGTATTATCTTTATGGCCTTTTCTTTGAGTGCAGTTAAATGGGAGGGATCCATTTTAACTGCAAAAAAACAAAAAAACTTTTTAGAGGCTAAACATGTCTCTGTGCAATACTCCCATCTGCTATTATTATAGAAAAATAATATGTAACTACTTAAAATACTTAACCACTATGACTTTATACTCCAAATGTTGCAGTGACATTATCCCTTAACTTTTCCCTGGCTGCAATGTGATGAAAATAGCATCTCGTCATTTAGATAAAGGATCACTCAGGCAGTAATTGTACCATGTAATACACTCCTGCCAATTCCAGTTTCTCATCACAGAAAATCAACAAGAATATTTCTATGTGGGAACAAATCAGCGTGTGTACGGCATAGATGGGTAATTTTATCGAAGTTTGGCACCATTAAATCGCTCTAATAAAAATTCATTTATTATTGCATATACACATAAATAGCAGAGTATAATTTGTCTGCTGCTAAAGTGATATGGATTTCATAAATTGTTTATTAAGCTTGTGAAGGTTCTCTTTCATCCAGGTCATGGAATATCTGTTGTAATCAGTTAGATTAACTGGACTTTAAGTCCAGTTGATCTAGCTGAATACAACATATATTTGTTTATTAAGATGTAGGAAGTTGGCTTCTATGGTTTTATAGTTTTTCCTTAGTTGCTGTACTGTGAAAAAGAAATTCTCAGAATGTGGTGCTGTTCATTTACAGACTTTGCTTTGTGGTATGAGAGCTTTACCTTTTTTAACACTTACACCCATTTAGTATATAACACATGGGGTTCACACAAAAAAGCGTACTGTGAGTACCCGGCCGTCCGGCCATTTATTACAGTACTATCGGGCCATGGAAACGCCTGAGGGGGCTACGGCCGAGTTGAGTAAAACTCTTCAAGCTTTGTCCAAACGCATGGACCTGTTTGAACATCATCAGGGCCAGTTGGCTCAGTTCATGGATTCCCTTGCTGTCCGGCTACCCCCAGCTGCTGCCTCTGCTCCAGGTTCTACGCCACCTCCTTCGGCGGCCGGATCCGGCGATCCTTCTCTTCGGAGAGAGCCCCGCATACCTCCACCCTCGCGGTTTGATGTTGATGCCCAAGCCTGCCGTGGATTCATTAATCAGTGCCGAATCCAATTCGAACTTCAATCATCTCATTTTGCATCGGATCGTGCTAAGGTTGGGTACATCATCGCCTTGTTGGAGGGCAATGCACTGGCCTGGGCTTCTCCTTTATGGGAAAAAGACGACCCTCTATTCTATAATGTTACTGACTTCCTGAGTATGTTTCGCAAGGTCTTCGATGCTCCAGGAAGAACCTCTGCGGCCTCCTCCCGTTTGATGCTGCTCCGCCAAGGGTCACGTTCCATAGGTCAATATGCTATCGAATTTCGTACCCTTGCTGCGGAGACTTCTTGGAAAAATGAGGCACTTACTGCAGCCTTCTGGCAGGGACTCTCTGATCGCCTCAAGGACGAATTAGTATCTAGGGAACTACCTGTCCCATTGGAAGACTTGATTACACTATGCATACAGATTGATACCCGCTTTTGTGAACGGCAGGCAGAAAGGTCTGCAGCTCGTTCCAACCTCCCTAAGATCTTTCCTAGGCCTGCTCAGACCTTTCCGCAACCCATATCTTCGGGTGAGGAGCCGATGCAAATTGGCGACACTCATCTATCCCCCGAGGAAAAATCACGCCGACGTACCAATGCTGTCTGTGATGTGCACATATATATAGTTATTTATTTATTTTATAGAGATGAGAGACAGTCACATTACTTACAGTTGCAGCCTTGCAGGCAGAAGACAGCTAACTCATGTCTGTGGTGGTGTGTGCGACTGCCCGGTCTGCTCCAACTTGGTTCTGTCGAACCGTGCACTGTCTGATCTTCTGATCTTCTCACAGTGACATCACAGTGACAGACAGTGCAGTGCTGGGCTGGCCTGCTGACCACTCCGAATTCCCTCCACACAGCACAGGAAAGTCCGGACTCCGGAATGACCTCATGATGACCAGGCTGTAACTGTGAGTCCTCAATGTTACTTGACGCCGGGTCGGGAGCGCGCTGCAACTTGCCAGACCAGTGCCGCAGCCTATCATCAGCCACAGTCACCAGTCCATAGCCTCGCGGCTCGCGTCGCATGGTCGCACCGCCAGCAGTGTCACTCCCAGGTGCACTTCCTTCTCCCTCCCCACAAAGATAAGCAGGCCTTCTTGCGCCGGTCGCGCATGCGCGGCACTTGCCTTAACCGCTAGCGAGCGGTTATGTACAAATGAAAAATTTTGGGGGGGGCTCTAATTTTCCGCCTTTGGCAGGATGCCGCCTGAGTCACATGACTCAGTGAGCCTCATTACAGATGCGGCCCTGCCTGGATGGCGCACCGCCACCTAAAATGGAATTAGTAATTCCCCCCCCCAGCAGTGTCACTCCCAGGTGCACTTCCTTCTCCCTCCCCACAAAGATAAGCAGGCCTTCTTGCGCCGGTCACGCATGCGCGGCACTTGCCTTAACCGCTAGCGAGCGGTTATGTACAAAAGAAAAATTTTGGGGGGGGGCTCTAATTTTCCGCCTTTGGCAGGATGCCGCCTGAGTCACATGACTCAGTGAGCCTCATTACAGATGCGGCCCTGCCAGGGAAACCTGGCCCATTGGGTCCTGTGGCCCCCCGTAAGGGGGGGGGTACTGTCACGAACTTATCTGCCGCTCCGGTCCCGCGCCGATCTGGATTCCTGGGTGGGCGGCGTCGCGTCCTGGACCCGGCGCCCGATAGTAGCATTTGCTACCCTGGCTCCTTACTCACCTGCCTTGGATCCTGCTCCGCTTCTGCTCCTATACTTACCTTGCCTGCCTCCAGTGACTACCTTACCTGTATCCTGTACTTACCTTGCCAGTATCCAGTACTTACCTTGCCAGTATCCAGTACTTACCTTGCCTGCCTCCAGTGACCACCTTACCTGTATCCTGTACTTACCTTGCCAGTATCCAGTACTTACCTTGCCTGCCTCCAGTGACCACCTTACCTGTATCCTGTACTTACCTTGCCAGTATCCAGTACTTACCAAGCCAGTATCCTGTACTTACCTTGCCAGTATCCAGTACTTACCTTGCCTGCCTCCAGTGACCACCTTGCCAGTATCCAGTACTTACCTTGCCAGTATCCAGTACTTACCTTGCGGGTCTCCAGTGACTACCGTCTACTCATCTCATCTGTATCCAGTTACCTAAATCCAGCAGAGATCCTCCCTCCCACAAAACAGGGATTTCAGCTTTTTTTTTTAAACACATTCAATGCTCCTGTCCTAACAATGTTATAATCCTTTACTCTTCATACAAAAAGAAAATTAATTTTGCAGTGTATTTTTTAGCTATCATGGATGCAGCAAACAGAATATTAACATTTCAGTAAAAACAAAACTGGGGAATTGAATCTGCAGCTTGTACATTTACTCTGTCATGCTAAAAGCAGAGCTCTTACCTACAGGAAACCTATGAGGGACACTAGTACAAATTTCATTCATTCTTGAACATAATGGAAACAAAAAATGGGGGTAAGTCTGGGGATTTGAAATTGTGACCTTCTAAACTCTGTATTTCTAAAACTGCTGCCTTAGCAGATGCACCACCACTGCACTAAGTGCAGAATCTATGAACCAATTATACTTGAATATAAGCCAATCCAAATATAAGCCTGAGGTACTTATTTTAAAATGAAAAATTAGTAAATTTGATTGACACGAGTATAAGCCAAGGGTTGACTTTCTCCCAGACAGCCCCATAGATAGTTCCAAAGACAGTCCTATAGAAAGCCTCATACACAGCCCCATAGAAAGTCACATACACAGCCCCATAGAAAGCCTTATACACAGTCCCATAGAAAGTCCGATACACAGTCCCATAGAAAGTCCGATACACAGCCCCATAGAAAGTCCAATAAACAGCCCCATAGAAAGTCCCATACACAGCCCCATAGAAAGTCCCATACACAGCCCCATAGAAAGTCCCATACACAGCCCCAAAGAATTCCCCCAAATACAAACAGCCCAAAGAAAGTCCAATACACAGCCCCATGAAAGTCCAATACACAGCCCCATAGAAAGTCCAATACACAGCCCCATAGAAAGCCTTATACACAGTCTCATAGAAAGTTCAATATACAGCCCCATAGAAAGTCCAATACACAGCCCCATAGAAAGTCCCATACAATAGACCCATAGAAAGTCAATACACAACCCCAAAGAAAGTCCGATGCAAAGCCCATAGAAAGTCCAATATACAGCCCCATAGAAAGTCCAATACCAGCCCCATAGAAAGTCCCATACACAGCCCCATAGAAAGTCCATAAACAGCCCATAGAAAGCCTCATACACAGCCCAAAGAAAGTCCAATACCCACCCCATAAAAAAGTCCAATACACAGCCCCATAGAAAGTCCCATACACAGCCCAATAGAAAGCCCCATACACAGCCCCATAAAAAGTCCCATACACAGCCCCATAGAAAGTCCCATACACAGCCCAATAGAAAGTCCCATACACAGCCCCATAAAAAGTCCCATACACAGCCCCATAGAAAGTCCAAAACATCAGCCCCATAGAATGTCCAATACACAGCCCCATAGAAAAGTCCAATACACAGCCCCATAGAAAGTCCCAATCAACACGCCCCATAGAAAGTCCCATACACGCCCCATAGAAAGTCCCATACACAGCCCCATAGAAAGTCCCATACACAGCCCCATAAAAGTCCACACCATCAGAAAGTCCCATAGAAAGTCCAATACACAGCCAAGAAGTCCATAGAAACATCCCCATAGAAGCCCTATACACAGCCCCATAGAAAGCACCCATACCAGCCCCATAGAAAATCCAATACAAGCCCCATAGACAGCACACACCCATAGAAAGTCCAATACACAGCCCATAGAAAGTACCCATACACAGCCACATAGAAAGTCTCATACACAGCCCCATAAAAAGTCTTATACACAGCCCATAAAAAGTCCCATACACAGTCCCATAGAAAATCCAATACACAGCCCCATAGAAAGTTCCATACACAGCCCATACACAGTCCCATAGAAAGTCCAATACACAGCCCCATAAAAAGTCCCATACACAGTCCCATAGAAAATCCAATACACAGTCCATAGAAAGTTCCATACACAGCCCCATACACAGTCCCATAGAAAGTCCAATACACAGCCCCATAAAAGTCCCATAACACAGTCCCATAGAAAATCCAATACACAGCCCCATAGAAAGTTCCATACACAGCCCCATACACAGTCCATACACAGCCCATAGAAAGTCCCATACACAGCCACATAGAAAGTCTCATACACAGCCCCCTAAAAAGTTCTTATACACAGCCCATAAAAAGTCCCATACACAGTCCCATAGAAAATCCAATACACAGCCCATAGAAAGTTCCATACACAGCCACATACACAGTCCCATAGAAAGTCCAATACACAGCCCCATAAAAAGTCCCATACACAGTCCCATAGAAAATCCAATACACAGCCCCATAGAAAGTTCCATACACAGCCCTATACACAGTCCCATAGAAAGTCCAATACACAGCCCCATAAAAAGTCCCATACACAGTCCCATAGAAAATCCAATACAAACAGCCCCATAGAAAGTTCCATAAACAGCCCATACACAGTCCCATAGAAAGTCCAATACACAGCCCCATAGATAGTCTCATAAAGAGACCCATAAAAAGTCTCATACACAGCTCCATAGAATGCCTTATAACACAGCCCCATAAAAAGTTCCATACACAGTCATATTGAAAGTCCAATACACAGCCCCATAGAAAGCCCAATACACAGCCCCATAGAAAGTCCCATACACAGCCCCATAGAAAGTCCCATACACGCCCCATAGAAAGCCTTTACACAGCCCCATAGAAGTTACATACACAGCCACATACACAGCCCCATTACATAGTCCCATATAAGTCCCATACACAAGCCCCATCAAAGTCCCATAGAAAGTCCCATACACAGCCCCTTAGAAAGTCCCATACACAGCCCCATAGAAAGTCCCATACACAGCCCCATAGAAAGTCCAATACACAGCCCCATAGAAAGTCCAATACACAGCCCCATAGAAAGTCCATAACCAGCCCCATAGAAAGTCCAATACACAGCCCCATAGAAAGTCCCATACACAACCCATAGAAAGTCCCATACACAGCCCCATAGAAAGTCCCATACACAGCACCATAAAAGTCCAATGCACAGCCCCATAGAAAGTCAAATACACAGCCCCATAGAAAGTCCAATGCACAGCCCATAGAAAGTCCATACACAGCCCCATAAAGTCCATAAGCCCAAAGTCCAATGCCACCCCATAGAAAGTCCCATACACAGCCCCATAAAAAGTCCCATACCACTGTCACATAGAAAGTCCAATACACAGCCCCATAGAAAGTCCCATACACAGCCCCATAGAAAGCCTTATACACAGCCCCATAGAAAGTCCAATGCACAGCCCCATAGAAAGCCTTATACACAGCCCCATAGAAAGTCCAATGCACAGCCACATAGAAAGTCCAATGCACAGCCAAATAGATAGTCCAATGCACAGCCCCATAGAAAGTCCAATGCACAGCCCCATAGAAAGCCTTATACACAGCCCCATAGAAAGTTCAATACACAGCCCCATAGAAAGTCCCATGCACAGCCCCATAGAAAGTCAATACACAGCCCCATAGAAAGCCTTATACACACCCAAAAAAGCCTTATACACAGCCCCATAGAAAGTCCAATGCACAGCCCCATAGAAAGTCCCATACACAGCCCCATAGAAAGTCCCATACACAGCGTCATAGAAAATCCAATACACAGCCCAATAGAAAGTTCCATACACAGCCCCATACAAAGTCCATACACAGCCCCATAGAAGAAGTTCCATACACATCCCCATAGAAAGTTCCATACACAGCCCCATAGAAAGTCCCATACACAGCCCCATAGAAAGTCTCATACACAGCCCCATAAAAAGTCTCATACACAGCCCCATAGAAAGTCTAATGCACTGCCCCATAGAAAGCCTTATACACAGCCCCATAGAAAGTTCAATACACATTCCCATGGAAAGTCCAATACACAGCCCCATGAAAGTCTCATACACAGCCCCATAGAAAGCCCCATACCAGCCCCATAGAAAGCCTTATACACAGCCCCATACAAAGTCCAATAAACAGCCCCCATAGAAAGTTCCATACACAGCCCCATAGAAAGTCCCCTACACAGCCCCATAGAAAATCCAATACACAGCCCCATACAAAGTCCAATACACAGCCCCATAGAAAGTTCCATACACAGCCCCATAGAAAGTCCCATAACAGCCCATAAAAAGTCCCATACACAGCCCATAGAAAAAGTCCCATACACAGCCCCATAGAATCCTTATACAATACACAGCCCCATAGAAAGTCCAATCACAGCCCTAGAAAGTCCTACACAGACCCTAGAAATCCAATACACACCCCATAGAAAGTTCCACACACAGCCCCAATAGAAAGTCCCTACACAGCCCCAATGAAAGTCCCATACAACTCCATAGAAAGCCTTATACACACGCCCCATAGAAAGTCTCATAACACAACCCCATAGAAAGTCCTCAACACAGCCCCATAGAAAGTCCAATGCAC
The DNA here is from genome assembly GCA_019447015.1 of Hymenochirus boettgeri. Classification (NCBI taxonomy): domain Eukaryota; kingdom Metazoa; phylum Chordata; class Amphibia; order Anura; family Pipidae; genus Hymenochirus; species Hymenochirus boettgeri. Next base: position 157,427,206 of record CM033473.1, on the reverse strand, counting down.
AGCCCATAGAAAGCCTTATACACAGCCCCATAGAAAGTCCCTACAGTCCCATAGAAAGCCTTATACACAGCCCCATAAAAGTCTCATACACAGCCCCATAGAAAGTCCAATGCACAGCCCCATAGAAAGCCTTACACACAGCCCATAGAAGTCCAATACAAGCCCCATAGAAAGTCTCATACACAGCCCCGTGGAAATCCTTGATACCCAGGCCCCATAGAAAGTCCAATGCACAGCCCCATAGAAAGCCTTATACACAGCCCCATAGAAAGTCCAATGCTCAGCCCCATAGAAAGTCCAATGCACAGCCCCATAGAAAGTCCCATACACAGCCCCATAGAAAGTCCCATACACAGCCCCATAAAAAGTCCCATACACAGCCCCATAAAAAGTCCCATAGAAAGTCCTATACACAGCCCCATAGAAAGTCCCATACACAGCCCCATAGAAAATCCAATACACAATGTGATCTAGATCCCCCTGCAACGATTGCACATCCTCTGAAGTTTTTAATGATCGACAAAATTTTGAGTCGTCAGCAAACACAGAAACCTTGCTGACAATACCCACTTCCAAATGTATACTAATAAAAGGCAAAGCCCTCACTCACTCACTCATCACTAATTCTTCGTGGAGGCAGACGGCTTAAATTTGGCTTTCATTCATTGCACCTTACTTACAAAAGTTAAGCAGGTTTCGTTTCGAAACTCCACCTGTAACGGTGAGTATCTGACATTGCAGACTTATGGTTACCTAGCTTACAAGCTATACAAATCTATATGGTTGGTCCGATTTCAACCAAATTTTGTATGCATATACTCCTTTACCAGTAAAAGGTTAACAAATTATTTTTTTTAGGGTGGGGGTGAAGGGGGGGGGGAAAAAAGTTTCCATACACAGCCCCATAGAAAGCCTTATACACAGCCCCATAAAAAGCCTTATACACAGCCCCATAGAAAGTCCAATGCACAGCCCCATAGAAAGTCCCATACACAGCCCCATAGAAAGTCCCATACACAGCGTCATAGAAAATCCAATACACAGCCCAATAGAAAGTTCCATACACAGCCCCATACAAAGTCCAATACACAGCCCCATAGAAAGTTCCATACACATCCCCATAGAAAGTTCCATACACAACCCCATAGAAAGTCCCATACACAGCCCCATAGAAAGTCTCATACACAGCCCCATAAAAAGTCTCATACACAGCCCCATAGAAAGTCTAATGCACTGCCCCATAGAAAGCCTTATACACAGCCCCATAGAAAGTTCAATACACATTCCCATGGAAAGTCCAATACACAGCCCCATAGAAAGTCTCATACACAGCCCCATAGAAAGCCCCATACACAGCCCCATAGAAGCCTTATCACAGCCCCATACAAAGTCCAATAAACAGCCCATAGAAAGTTCCATACACAGCCCCATAGAAAGTCCCCTACACAGCCCCATAGAAAATCCAATACACAGCCCCATACAAAGTCCAATACACAGCCCCATAGAAAGTTCCATACACAGCCCCATAGAAAGTCCCATACACAGCCCCATAGAAAGTCCCATACACAGCCCATAGAAAAAAGTCCCATACACAGCCCCATAGAAATCCTTATACACAGCCCATGAAAGTCCAATGCACAGCCCCATAGAAAGTCCATACACAGACCCATAGAAAATCCAATACACAGCCCCATAGAAAGTTCCACACACAGCCCCATAGAAAGTCCCATACACAGCCCCATAGAAAGTCCCATACACAGTCCCATAGAAAGCCTTATACACAGCCCCATAGAAAGTCTCATACACAGCCCCATAGAAAGTCTCATACACAGCCCCATAGAAAGTCCAATGCACCCCATAGAAAGCCTTATACACAGCCCCATAGAAAGTCCCATACAGTCCCATAGAAAGCCTTATACACAGCCCCATAGAAAGTCTCATAACACAGCCCCATAGAAAGTCCAATGCACAGCCCCATAGAAAGCCTTACACACAGCCCCATAAAGTCCAATACACAGCCCCATAGAAAGTCTCATACAAGCCCCGTGGAAAGCCTTATACACAGCCCCATAGAAAGTCCAATGCACAGCCCCATAGAAAGCCTTATACACAGCCCCATAGAAAGTCCAATGCACAGCCCCATAGAAAGCCTTATACACAGCCCCATAGAAAGTCCAATGCTCAGCCCCATAGAAAGTCCAATGCACAGCCCCATAAAGTCCCATACACAGCCCCATAGAAAGTCCCATACACAGCCCCATAAAAAGTCCCATACACAGCCCCATAAAAAGTCCAATGCACAGCCCCATAGAAAGCCTTATACACAGCCCCATAGAAAGTCCAATGCTAGCCCATAAAGTCCAATGCACAGCCCCATAGAAAGTCCCATACACAGCCCCATAGAAAGTCCCATACACAGCCCCATAAAAAGTCCCATACACAGCCCCATAAAAAGCCCCAAAGAAAGTCCAATACACAGCCCCATAGAAAGTCCCATACACAGCCCCATAGAAAATCCAATACACAATGTGATCTAGATCCCCCTGCAACGATTGCACATCCTCTGAAGTTTTTAATGATCGACAAATTTTGAGTCGTCAGCAAACACAGAAACCTTGCTGACAATACCCACTTCCAAATGTATCTAATAAAAGGCAAAGCCCTCACTCACTCACTCATCACTAATTCTTCGGGGAGGCAGACGGCTTAAATTTGGCTTTCATTCATTGCACCTTACTTACAAAAGTTAAGCAGGTTTCGTTTCGAAACTCCACCTGTAACGGTGAGTATTGACATTGCAGACTTATGGTTACCTAGCTTACAAGCTATACAATCTATAGGTTGGTCCGATTTCAACCAAATTTTGTATGCATATACCCTTTACCAGTAAAAGGTTAACAAATTATTTTTTTAGGGTGGGGGTGAAGGGGGGGGGTGGATAGAATTTTGAACTCCTGCACACCAACGGCTGGACCGATTTTTACCCAATTCAGGGTGTGTGCGGGGGACTGGCTGTGAGTGTAAGGGGAAGGGTTTGGAGGGTGGACAGAGAGAATAGTGGAGGGTATGGGGGCGGACGGGGAGGGGTGGTGGGGGTTATTTTCACCAAATTTCGTAGTTGAATAAAAAATATCATATTAAATTAAAGTTAATGAGTGTTGCATTATCGTAAAGCTTATTGAATTGTCTTTCTTTAATATATCAAGTGCCGAGTGATTACAGCAATCTTGATACATTATTGCTTTCTTACTAAAAAGGTTATTTGAATAAATCTCCGCTGCGAAGCGCGGGTATTTTGCTAGTCATTAATAAATAGATTAAATAGAAGCGGCCCCAACACAGAACCCTGTGGTACCCCACTTAGCACTTTAGTCCATAATGATGAAGCCCCATTTACAACTACTCTCTGCATCCTATTCATTAACCAATTTTCTACCCATGTACAAATGTGACTCCCCAGACCAACAGACCATAGCTTATACATTAGTCGCCTATGGGGGGCTGTATCAAAAGCCTTTGCAAAATCCAAGTAAACTACATCTACTGCTATGCCAGAGTCTAAATTTCTACTTACTTCCTCATAAAAGCCAAGCAAGTTAGTTTGACAAGATCTATTCCTCCTAAATCCATGCTGGTTACTACTTATAATGTCAGTCCTTGAAACATACTCCAGAACATGTTCACTTATTAAACTTTCCAGGATCTTCCCCACCACTGAAGTTAAACTTACAGGGCTGGAATTTCTCCGGCTGTGAACGACTACCCTTTTTGAATATTGGAATAACATCAGCCTTTTTCCAATCATGAGGCACACCACCAGACATGAGGGAATCTGCAAAAACAAGATAAAACTGAACTTAGCTCCCTAAGTACCCGAAGATGTATTTTATCTGATCCAGGAGTTTTATTAATATTAACCTTATTTAGTTCTTTCTGTACAATATCCTCGGTTAACCAAAGTGCACTTGAATCTTTTATACCATTATTGCTACTATACTCTATATCTGTACTTGGATCTTCTATAGTGTATACAGAGGGGGAAAAAAATATTCAAGACATTTGCTTTACCGCCATCCTCCGTAACTAACTTATCCCCATTAATTAATGTTGCCACATTCTCAGTCCTCATCTTCTTACTATTAATATACTTTTAGGCTGAGTGATGCTTTGTTCAGCTATCCTAACTTCATTATTAATTTTAGCTAGTTAGATTGCTTTCTTACACTCCTTTTTACAGTTTTTATAAACCTTTAAGGTTTTATAAACCTACAGGTTTATAAACTTACAGTTTTTCAGTACCTTTACCTGATAATACATTATCCCAGTTGACATGCTGAAGAGCTTTGTTAACCCAGCACACTTTTCCTTTCGAAAAGTCCAAACAACACTATTTCATGGTCACGATTCCCTAAGCCTCCAGTTACCTTTATATCTATGATGCGCTCCACAATATTAGATATTACTAGATCCAACAGAGCTCATTTCCTAGTAGGAACCTCAACCACCTGTGAGAGAAAATTATCCTGCAGCAAATTCAGGAACTCATGGCCTTTTTCTGTGATGGCAGTTCCAATACACCAATCAATGTCAGGGTAATTGAAGTCCCCCATAATGAGCACACTCCCCAAACTTGTAGCCCTTGCCAACTGCATATGAAGTTGACTCACCTCCTCTCTGCTAGCATTTGGCAGCTTATAGCAGACACCAACAATGACATTACCCCCTTTCCTGTTGCCTAATTCCACAAGTCTCAAGTGTACTTAGGCACACTGCTGTTGGCTGGTTTAGCCAGACAAATAGGTAGGTGCAATCCTCTCAGCCCCCTACTTTCAGGGCTCCATATCCAAGCAAGGTATCAAAGTAGAGGAGTACACTACTGCAAGTGAAAATTTCTTTAATAGTGCAAAAACAACAAAACTACAACGTTTCGGGACTTTGCGTCCCTTCCTCAGGTATATATACCTGAGGAAGGGACGCAAAGTCCCGAAACGTTGTAGTTTTGTTGTTTTTGCAATATTAAAGAAATTTTCACTTGCAGTAGTGTGCTCCTCTACTTTGTACCTTGCCTAATTCCACCCATATTGCCTCCACTTTAACATCCATATCGCCAGTTATCTCATCTTTTAAATTTGGCTTCAATTCTTTTTTAACAAAAACATACTCCTCCCCCTTTCTTTTTTTCTCTGTCCTGCCTAAACAAGGCATATCCTTCTAAATTTACAGCCCAGTCGTGAGAACTGTTCAACCACGTTTCTGCTATACCTATTACATCATACTTTTCATTCAATGCCATAATTTCCAATTCACCTATTTTGTCAGTAATCTTGCAAGGTTAAGTCTGGTAGCTGCGCTGTTCTCCTCTCACCCAGAAATAGATCAGACCAAATAAATAGTATTACTATCTTATCAGTAGAATAAATAAATACAAACCATATAAAAAATGTGGAAAAAAAGACTTACGTGTTCCAAGGATGCAGGTTAAAACACAGCTTTATTTTTCATAGGCGAAAACAATATATAAAACATCCAAGGTAAAGTGCAATGTGCATATTGCAAAGTAGTTAAAAATGTGGGTTAAAAAGTAGGGGAATCCTCTTAAATTCCTTCTCCTATTATGCTATAATGGTATAACCTTCTAGGGTATATAAAATAGATTCTAATATAAAAATAAAATGTGCACTCTAAGGAAAACTCCATAAGAAACTCCATAGGTCCTTAGAGTTTTATATAAGGCTTTCTATGAAGTTGTTATAAAGTTCAGCTCATAGAACCACAAAAATTCCTATAAAAGTTACCTCCCCCCTTCCTATATTTTCAATGATACTAATAATATTTTATAATAATTTATGAACTTTTATCATGTGCCATTATAACCCTTACATTATTTACCTTATGACTTTGCTTATATTAGAATATTGTAGTGCACATTTTATTTTTATATTAGAATCTATTTTATATACTAAAGTATTAGAGACAGGTATACTAGTTACTATGTGGCATAATATTCGAGCCGATATATACATTTCCCCCCTATTTGAAACCTATAAATGCACGTATACCCCCTTAGAAAGTGAACAATAATATAGATAATTAGGAGTGCACGACCGATCCCACTGGGTAACAAAAGAACAACATGGAACGCAGAACATGACCCGCATAGATGCAACTGTGCCACGTCGCGCATCACGTGCGCAAAGGAATAAGATTATCGCGCATGCGCGAACGGAAGACAAAGACGGCATGACGTCAAGACATTAGGTAGATCCCGGAAGAAAGAAACCCCACGAAATATGAATTATTTAAGACAAGAAGTAGCAGATCACAGGTATACCCTTGAAAAAGCTATAGGAGATAGCGAAACGCGTTGGGACTAGTACAAATTAGTAGGGTAGCACCCTCAATATCATTAGACAAGATCCTTTACCCTAGAAGGTTATACCATTATAGCATAATAGGAGAAGGAATTTAAGAGGATTCCCCTACTTTTTAACCCACATTTTTAACTAATTTGCAATATGCACATTGCACTTTACCTTGGATGTTTTATATATTGTTTTCGCCTATGAAAAATAAAGCTGTGTTTTAACCTGCATCTTTGGAACACGTAAGTCTTTTTTCCACATTTTTTATATGGTTTGTATTTATTTACTGTACTGATAAGATAGTAATACTATTTATTTGGTCTGATTTATTTATGGGTGAGAGGAGGACAGCGCAGCTACCAGACTTAGCCTTGCAAGATATCTGTGATACAGTGGAATTGGGAAAGTCTAGCAGCAGACCAACAATCACCAACATCTCTTTACCATACCATAAGCGCAAAGGACATCTTATAATTTCAATTACATTTTGTCAGTAAGGCTTCTCGCATTTGCAAACATACATTTTATATTATGATCCTGTAATTTATTCGTACACTGTAATACAAATGCCTCCCTATCCCCTATGCTAGCCCCACCCCCCTTTTTGATCATCACTGGCCTATCTACACCGTGCTTTCTCCTGGGCTATTTATCCCAGTGAGACTGCTAATACCCCCCCCAACCTAGTTTAAAATCTCCTCCAACCCTCTAGCCATCTTCTCCCCTAAAACAGCCGCACCGCCATCAGTGAGGTGCAACCCATCCCTGCTAAAGAGCCTGTAGCCGACAGCAAAGTCTACCCAGTTCTCAATAAACCCAAACCCTTCTTCCTTACACCACTCTCTTAGCCACGCATTAATGTTCCTAAGCTCCCGCTGTCTCCCTGGCTTAGCACATGGCTGCGGTAGTATTTCTGAAAACACTACCCTGGAGGTCCTTGCTTTTAACTTGGCCCCTAGCTTCCTAACATCATGTTTAAGGACCTTACCTCTTCCTCTAACTTTGTTATTATGACCAAAGTGAACCAAGACTGCCGGGTCACACCCAATAATCTGTCTACACAATCCACCACCACATGCCGAACCCTAGCACCAGGCAGGCAACACACAGTTCGGCGTGTAGGGTCTTGGCAGCAGATTACCCTATCTACCTTCCTTATAATGGAGTCCCCTACCACTTCCTGATTATTCGTTCCTCCTCCCTTGTATCAGAGATGGCAGTCCCCTGGGTGCTCAAGGGACTAGCCCCCTCCATACAGGCTAATTCCGAGGTGTCCTCCTCCACTTCATTACCTAAGGCAGCAAATCTGTTGGGATGGGCAATCTGGGAAGAAGCCACCCTACCCTTCCGTCCCCCACTTCCCCTAGTAACCCTAACAAAACTACCTCCCCCCTCCACCTTCCCTGTCCCACTTCCACCCACCTCTATACTGGCCCCAGCCAATGCCTGCTGACCCCCAGTTCTGCCAGTCCCTGCAAGAAAGCCTTATATACAGCCCCATAGAAAGTCCGATACACAGCCCCATAGAAAGTCCGATACACAGACCCAAAGAACGTCCCATACACAGCCCCATAGAAAGTCCCATACACAGCCCCATAGAAAGTCCAATGCACAGCCCCATAGAAAGTCCAATACACAGCCCCATAGAAAGCCTTATACACAGCCCCATAGAAAGTCCCATACACAGTCCCATTGAAAGTCCAATACACAGTTCCATAGAAAGTCCAATATACAGCCCCATATAAAGTCCCAACATAGCCCTATACACAGATGTGCCCTGCATACTTTTCTGTGCAGCCTGTTTGTTGAATCCTATGAGTGCACTGGCAACAACACAGAAGCCTTCTTAGTTACAGAATGTATTTCTCCTGTGAAGAATCTTAAAATGTATTGGTGTTCTGGGAAGAAAAGCTTTTATATTAGGATTTAAAAAAATGTAGGTTTAGTTCTCCTTTAAAAGGTGAAAAAAATTAATTGTGCTGTAAATCTGCAGCAACTAATGTTATCAAGCTTTTTGAAACTGAACTATATCAGTTAAAATATTATCAGGCCTATGCAATAAAGTTCTTATAATTAAAAATGGTGCTAATTTTGCCCCAACCAATCAGATGTTAGCTTTCAATAGTAAATAACATCTGATTGGTTGGGGCAAAATTAGCACCATTTTCACTGATAAGACCATTTATTACATAGGCCTGTATATCTGAATTTCTGCTGCAAATTCCATGCAAATGTTTTCACCTCTTATTAAATATACTTTTCTCTCAAACCTTCCAAACATTCAAGGAGATTCAATAAAATTCAGACCCTATTTAACATTTGAAAGCCAACATCAGATTGGTTGGGGCAAAATTATCACCATTTTTAACGATAAGAACTTTTATTGAATCTCCCTGAGAGTGTTGTGGAGATCAATCAAGGTACTGTAGGTAAATCAGGTAGAAGGTAAAAGAACCAGGCAAATAGATAAACAGTTCCAATGCACTCTTATCCATCTTGTGAGTGCTCACTCCTCTGGTATCCTACCCTCCATGGACATAATATTCAGAAGAAACAAACTGAGGGTCGCACTCCAAAAGCACATAAATACTTTAATATGTGACCATCGAATAATAATTTCACAGAAATAATATAATACATTGTCACTTTTCTATTACTTTCACAGTTTTACTCTAGTGCCCTGCACTATACATCCTTTATAATTGTTTTACTGTAAAATATGAAATAATTTTAGATTTGTATTATGTACAGTTAAGTACTTTATGGCTCACTTGCAATGTGTTTATGCACTTTATGTAATTATTGGCACTTTGTATGAAAATGAAGAACCACCCACATTGTTGGTCACATGATGTTAAACTGAAGCCACTGTTACACTTTGTCACCTGAGGAAGGTGGCACCTATTACCCCCCTGTAACGTTGTGTATTCTTGATGTTGATCACATATTATTTATAGTATTTATTTGCTTTTGGAGTGCAACCCTCAGTTTGTTTCTTCAAAAGAACCAGGCACCTTAAGCACTTATAATAATATACTTCCCCGTGTATGTGGCAAGTGGCATTGTGATGGTAAAAATTATTTCTGTAAGTACAAGATACATAAATTAACCAAGAGAAAGGAGCACATTCATTCCTTAAACGGAATTCTTAGCTTATAACATCTTTTTTGACTTACAGCTCAGAAACTATAAGGATTCAATAAAAGTTTTTATCTTTAAAAATGGTGACAATTTTGCCCCAACCAATCAGATCTTATTTAACATTTGAAAGCTAACATCTGATGTTGGGGCAAAATTAGCACCATTTTTAAGGATAAGAACTTTTATTGAATATCCCTGTATGCATCTCTAAACCTTTAGTACTTCTCAGTGTTCCAGCTTAACAGTACTGGAGGGAAGGTTGACTTTCCCATTGTGAAAGTTCCAAAAAGTTCAACGTATACTGTTCTTTTAACTTATGTGGTTTAAAGGACTCACATATTGAGAACTAACACAGCTTATGACGGCACATGATAGCAGCACTCACCCATCAAAAATTCTGTTGTAAACTCTTCATGTTTCAATGTCCTCTATCTTGTAAAAATAGTACTGCAAAAAAATATAGCACTGCATACCCATGAGCCACTATATAAATTAAAATACACATACATACAAATTAATTTTGATCACTTGAACTAACTTTTGCATTATACTGTATATCAAAATCATTAGTTTAAAAACTTTGGACAGATCAAAATTAATACATTTTAACCAAAGAAAAGCTCTTTTTGATTACCTAAACATAGAAAATATAATCAATGCACATTCCTAGGCCCCATACAATATCATATTATCTGCACACTGGCATACTTTATAAACAAAGGGGTTTTAGTACACATTACTGTGATCACATGAATGAAAAGCCTTCCAACCACGTCAAGGTAACCCCAGTCTGGAAGGTCCTAACTTCTAACCTTTTTTACTTCAATTACCATGAGCAAACTTTTACATTTCTCATAGTTGTGAACTGGATTACCTACTCTGACTTCTTCACACAAAAATGACTTCTTTTTGCAACTTTAAGAACCTTGTATATTTAAAAAACCTAAGAAAAGGATGCCACCAGATTTTATAACTATCGATCAACGTTTTATACACTGATCTTTTTTGCAACAGATTAAATATTATCTCCCTAGGTTAGTCCACCTGGACCAGGTCAGTTTTTTTGGAATATGTTATTGCAGTATGCAGATGACATGTTGTTAACATTAACATAGCCACAAATATCCCTGCCATACATGCCCTGGTATCTCCAACTCCTTATGTGTATATAAAATAAACCACAACTCCAAAGCACTACCTATAAACATGTCCCACTCCTCACAAAGTGCTACTATTGAAAGTGAATTAAACATGGCAAGTCTTGGCTTACTTTAACCAGCATAATAATATTCCTTCTAGGCTCAGTGTATAGAAATTGTTTACCTGCACAGGACTTGGCAATTTATGCCAAGGTGGGAGATGGAACTAGGAATAGAAATTTTAAATTCTACATGGGCAGAGATCTAGGCCAAATATCCCAACAATTCAATTTGCTCCTTATAGAGGGAAACTATTCACAAGATATGTTTCAGTGGTATCATAATTAAGTGTTTCTTCATAAAGAGTCCCCAGTGTCGAACCTTTCCCACATATAGTGGTCTTGATTATTGATAGTTTTATATTGGGAATATATCCAAGGCATTTTTCTGAAGATTCTGGAGATTTATGTCCCTTTGTACCCAGTGACTTACCTCCTGGAGTATCAAATGGAGGAGGTTCCTGCATAAAGATAATGGAAGTCCACCATTTCAAGCACTAGCAGAAACTCTGAAATAGATTCCACTACAAAAGGGTACTGTAGGAATCCCACCCCTTTAAGAGCATACCACACTTTAGCAACCCAGTACTAGTCTCCCTATACAGGTTATTTCTATACCTATTTTCCCCCAAATATTCTCTTCCTTAGTATTTCAGTTTTTTGGAGTTAAGAAATCCTTATCTTTATACTAATCTTATGTAGTTTTCTGTATCTAAGGCTTGGGCCTATCGATACTAAAAGGTACTTGGTCAACAAAGGGCAACCATATTTGCATTGTTTGGGATCCATGCAAATATCAAGAACATATTCCATTGTTATAGCAAAATTGCCATCTATACAAAGATGTCAAAAGCGAATTAGAAAAGTTTTGTGGAAAACAAAGACCAAAAAGAAAAGTCAAAACCTGGATGAATTAGTAGACATATCTGGCATGAGTGTGTATGTTCCCCTTGTACTTATGTGGATTTCTTCCCAAGGCCGTCACCACCAGCTTCAGGACTGTTTGGAAATGCCCGAAAATCTCTCTTCACCGCAGTCGTCTCCCTGTACTTAAAGCATAGGGAGTCAGCCACGGCTAAGGGAAATCTGCAGTCCAGAGCGTTCTCGCTATGCTTTACATAGGGAGAACGCTCGGGACTGTGTGTAGAGGGATATTTAGAAAATTATCATATTTTAAAGATCTTGCATGTGTGTATCCAGCTTATGAGAGCTGTGCACAGAAGATGACTCTGCAATTTAACAAATTTAAGATTTTTTAGCAAGAATGAATGGGCATAAATTTCCAAGTAAGTACTGATATACCCTTAGCCAAAAATTCTAAGTGCTGTAAAAAAAATCAAAAGGTGCTTCAACCAAGTATTACTTTAGGTACACTAATGCAAACAGGTTTTGGTAAAAGATCTTTGTTCCTCTAAAATGTTACCGATTTGCAATAAAGGTAGAATTAGATTTCTTTCTTTTCTTTTTTTTACAGGGGTGTAATGACTTATGGAAGGGATTCTCAATCGGTGCACCTCAAGATGTTTAAAAACTATCACTCTCATCATTCTTTGACTTCCCCCTAGTTGAGGAATGCTGGGAGTTATAGTTTTCAAATATCTGGAGGTACAGCATTTGAGAACCACAGACTTACATTAGGCTGTTTTTAACAAACTCAATAGAGATTTTTTTTATAGATTATCAATTGTAGGTCCTTACTTAGATGTCCCAACATCTTGTTAAAAAGTTTAGTTAATTGTGTGGTAACAGCAAAAGCTTTGTGAGTGAATATAATTTTCTTCACCAAAGCATTCACGTTAACATGTTTTTTAACTGTTTTGGTGTATATTACAATAGGTCTATATGACGTAAAGCCACCTTTTAATGAAAACATTTATCACACAATGCTGCAAAATGCACAAAATGTGCAACCATAATATGATCTACAGTAGGCACAACAATCACTGAGAATAGAAAGTAGAAAAATAAACTTCTACTCTTTTAATATGTCAAAATATGAAGTTGGGTTTAAAATAAGCGAAACTCGACAAAAAGTTTATAGTAATCATTTCAAACGATATTTATAGCACTTATCTGTCCTTGAAACAAATTATTAAGAGAAGTGTTAAATTAAACACAAGTCTATTAAATAAAAAACGAAAAGTAAAAAGATGAATTGATGGTCGGTTTCCAAGATAAACATATCTGTTCAGAAGTGGAAAAAAGTACTAGCTGTTCTATAGTTTACAGCAAACATGGAGGAAGCAATTTCCCAACATATTCTTATAATATTCCGTGGATTATCTGAACATTTAGTGACAACAGAACTTTCTTTTCTTTGGGAAGTAACCAACTTTATAATTAGAAAACAGCTAAAATATCAGCTTTGTGTTTAGCTGTAATTCAGTAATAGTTCATTCAGACTTTTGATCCAGCTTTGTTCAATAGGACTTCTCAGCTCCAAATTAACTGCATTTTTCAGTTACACAACACGTGGTACTTTGGGGGGAGGTGGTGGCATAAGTTCAGCATCTGGATCCAATGGGTTTCTTCGTTTCTGCACTTGAGTTGTTGCTGTACGTTTATCGATGACTTCAAAAAGAATTTCCTTAGTTACAGGATGTTGAATGCTATTACACACCGCTGAGGGTCAGAAAGAGAATCAAAGGCATTAACATATTTATATAAACATTTATGGATATATGCAACAAAGTAAATATAAAGCATGCACAAATATAGAACAAAGTACAAATCACACATATGGTTTAAGCAGATCATTCTCCCAATAACAACAAATGCTACTGAGAAATGTAAGTTGCTTTACTTAATTACTGCCATTTCTTAAATTGCATCTGTTGAACTTGAAGTGACGTTGTGTGGCATATTTTTACAAACTTAAGTTAGCCATAATATAAGCCATACCTTCGAAATCAACAGGAGATGGGGACATGAAGATAGAGTTGACCCAAAATTTTCTAACTGGCCCGATGCTGTGCATGGGGGTATCGATGCTGTGTATGGGGGTCTTATGAAAGGATGAGTCTATAATCTGTAATTAATTGTACTTTTATACTAGCCACATGCAGATTTCAAAACCACTAATGACCATAATCATTTTAATACTCTTAAAGTGAGATTCAATAAAAGTTCTTATTGTTTCAAATGGTGCTAATTTTGCCCCAACCAATCAGATCTTATTTAACATTTGAAAGCTAACATCTGATTGGTTGTAGAAAAATTAGCACCATTTTTAACGTGAAGAACTTTTATTGAATAACCCTGTTTGTGGGCCAATGACCCCTGTACAGATTGTCTACTTTTAAGCTTTCAAATTCTTGCTTTGTGCAGCGCTGACTTATCAATATCAATATTAAGATATTAACAGAATATATTAAAACATATCCTTAGTAAAAAGAACATATTCTCTTGTATTTGACATACAGTACATATTGCATCTGTACATATTGCATCTTCCCCAGTTTTAAAGGGGTGTTTAGTGAAACAATTGTGAAATTAAAATTATATTACTACATACCTAGGTATTCTTCATTCTTGAAAAATAAACTGTTTATTCATCTTTTGCTATGCCATGCTGTTGTTAGTATCGAGCTGCCATTTAAGGTTTTGCAATGGTCCTTCTTACTACAATATCCTTGGAATGTTTCTAACAGTAATTTTTACCTCATTGGCAGTTGGGTTAGATCTCTACTGAGTAACTAAATCACCGCCGTAATATTTCTTTAAAAAAAAGCCTCAGATCATTACTTACAAAGCCTCTCCCGCAACGTCTCCGATCCGGCTTTCTGCTTGCGGAAGTTGCAAGCAGGGGCTGGACTGGCAGCCGCCTCTGTGATTGGGTAAGACGTGGCCAATCACAGACGCGGCTGATGTCATTGAAGACGCTGTGGGAGAGAAGGCTCTGTAAGTAAGGTTCTAAGGATTTTTTAAAGAAATATTACGGCGGTTGGGGGTGGGTAGGGGTCACTTACATTATACCAAAAGGGATTCACGCTAGGTACCACAGCTGCAGAGGATGGATCCGGATGGTGGGAGGGGGGGGGGCTCCCCTGCACATGTCACTGCCTTGTTGAGGAGGCACCGGATGAGTCACTGACAGCTTCTACTCTGCACTTTCCTGGACTTTAAAAAGGCATAGCAGGAGAACCATAAGGTAAGGTTTATTTTAAACTACAGAGTGGGACTAGTATAGGGTTACATTTTAGTTTGGGAGATTGGCTATGCCCTTTAAACTTACGTTTATTGAAAGGAAAAAGAAAACCAGTATATACTTAAAATATATTGCAAGTAACAATACTAATCTACATTGTCCAAGTAGGCTGTTGTGAATGAACAAATTTATTATGGCAACTTTTCGGTCTCTGGTCCTGGACCTTTATCAAGCCAACAAACAGTGAGTGACATCATTTTCTCTTTGAAATAACAAAAAAAGGAAATTATGTCACTCACTGTTGGCTTTAAAAAGGGCCAGGACCCGAAACGATTCCATGTAAACATTGTACCATTGGGACTTTTTTTTAACTAAGCCTGTATTGGCCGTGCAAGAGTAGACAATGTTTAATAAAGGCCCACAAGGTAGGCCTGAAATGTTGCCTAATGTAGTATAGCCAATAAAGGCCTACAGGGTTATTCAACAAAAGTTCTTATCGTTTAAAATGGTGCTAATTTTGCCCCAACCAATCAGATGTTAGCTTTCAAATGTTAAATAAGTTCTGATTGGTTGGTGCAAAATTAGCACCATTTTAAAGAACTTTTATTGAATCTCCCTGTTAGTTTATATTAAAAAAAAAATTCCCAGTGTGTACACAGAATGTTTTGGTTAATATATATAACAATCATTAGGTAGCACCAGGCTATGTGTTTATATATAAATTTTTAAAGAGTGAGTGCCCACAATTAGTAAATATATATTATAATATATTATTATTATCTATATTAATAATAGTGCTTACCCAAAGCTGTGTCGTAGGAATTTGGAAAGCTTTTATCAACTCTTTGTCGCATAAAAACCCAACAATTGTTCTCAAACTTGCATTCAATGATTTTATTTTCATACTGCCTTAGATCTTTTGTTACCTATGTTGCATACAATTAAACAAATTGAATTAACAACTAGATTTACATTATTACTTAAAACAAATACCATCTAGAGTGCCAACATTTATTTGCATAGTCTAATGCATTTCAAAGATGGTTTGTAAAACCAGAAAGGTTTATATCTAGATGATTATACAATAAAGCTAAATACAAAACAAGATGTACATCAACACTTTAAGGAAAATTTGTGATTTTTAATCTGGATGGAAACCAATAAAAGGTTATTCCCAAACTGTCGTAGTCAGACACAGGATAATTTGGTTCTTATAGTTAATATAGGAAGCTGATAGCAGTCTCTGGTCATCTTAACAATCTGTTCAATGGAATCTGTCATGTACTATAAATCTATATGTCCTGTCCACCCTCACCACTTACCGTCAGCTTTCCTTTACAAAAAAATTGCTTCTAACATTATTTACAGTCTGTCTCTGCTCTCTCCTTTGCAGCTACCGGATCTGGTAGTCCGTCAAAGCAGTAATGCTAAAGGGGAACTATTAAAAAGAGCACATTCCTACCTTTAAAATTACTCCAGGATCATGCTTCTAGCTGCAGTTTATGCAAGCGTACAGCAGTATAAAGTGTACTGCTTCATGCTTACACAGTGATCTGTGATATCACCAGCATGCCCCTAGCTTAAGCATGCCCACTTGTATCCTACTGTTGGGACAGAGCATCATCAGATGGGGGTGGAATTTTGGAGGGTGGGGTTTATGACAGTTTATAGAAGCATATATAGTAAAGGTAAGCATGTGGTGAACTGTTCATTCAGCAAGTCAAATCTGTATTTAGCGCTCAGATTTTAATTAATTCTTCTAATTTCTGCAAAAATAACACACATGCACAAAAGATAAACTAAAATAATTGAATAAATGATGATTTTTACTTAAATAAGTTAAACCCAAGCCCCTAAGTGTTCTGTGGTAGAAAAGCTAATAGCTGTATCACAGATATTACATTTCTTCTTTAGTTTCTGACCATTCTCCTGGAAAAGGTCATTTAGTACTGACCTGGTTGACAGTTCATTTATAATGGGGATAACAAATATTATGAAGTCCCTTATTCATAACAACACATTAAAAGCATGTTTAAATTTTTATGTAAATATTTAACATCACTAACAGCTGGTGTTATAAAGTCATGAAGGTTAACCACTTTCATGATTTACCCAGAGCCACACAGCTGATGGTGAATCTCCGTTTGGGAGCTATACAAAGCAGCTTCAGCTCGGGGTAAATCTCCTTAATTTTCTTATAATTAATGAGCATTTAAATGATAAACCAGTATTATGCATTTTTCAAGGTTTCTCTGAGAATATATACATGGAAATGCATGCGTTGGTCACTTTTCAGCAAGCAAAGTTTAAGTTCACTTCATATCACTGGTGCATGGCTATAGACAAGAAAAATTGGTTCTATGATAATAAACTTAAAGGGCATGTCCACCCCCAAAACTATAATTTTCCCCATACTGGCCCCACTCTGTAGTGTAATAAAATCCTTACCTCACATCCCTGCTCCAAATGGTTCTCCTGTAATGTTCCCACGAAGCCCCAAAAACTGGCCACCAGGAGCCTAGCAGTCCATATAGGACTTTGCCTCCTGTCTCTCCTCCGGGAGAATTTTTCCATGTGCAATGCACATCCGTGATTGCTGCCTCTCAGCCAATCTGGGACGTGGCTTCCGGTCCGGCCCCTGCTTGCAGTTTCGGCAGAGGTGAGAGGGAAGTTAAGTAAAGATCAGGGGACTTTCTGATAATTCTATTATGGCGGTTGGGGCTGGGGGAGGAAGCCCTACAATATCAAGACATTTTTTAAAAGGGTGGACATGCCCTTTAACAGAGATGAATGTAGGAATTACAAATGTTTTACTTATATATATTTTGTTTACTTTTACATTAATAAGCTAAATTTCTAAGTCTGTTCGTAGATTACAAAGGAATACTAGTAAGGATTCATCACACATTTTCTATATTATTAGAAACTAAAAAAGTGCGAACACACAAATGCCTAACACTAGGTTTAAAATATAGTTGTGGGGGGGCCTGGCCTAGCGGTCATCTAATGAGGCAGCATGTTCTAGGAGCTCTGCGCTTATCATGTAGATAAAACAGAGCAACCTGTTTCATACCTGATGTTTTTAAAGTAATGAGGAAACCTTAAGCTGCCAAAGTGTCTGCATTACAACCCATCTCCCCTGCAGCAGGATTTAAGGAATGCTTTTGAAAAATTACCAAGGGATATATGCTGTCCACCATTTTCCTACCAAGGAGAAAATTATGAAACAAGCAAGGGAATCTACTGAAATTTTCTTCAAAGCGCCACAAATATCTCTATACTAGAGATGTAGATGCACCCTACAGCAAAATCGATCCCTTCGACCTCTGTAATCAGTTCTGAAATAACACGGAGCAACCAATAAATGGGTCTGTCCATTTAAATGCATGCAAAAATGGGGTATCGGCAAAGCTAAAAGATCTGGAAACACTCCACACTTTTTTTGTGAAATTGGATCTACTAGCCATATCACTACCAAATTGGGATATTAACATCTTTACCTTGTAAAGAACCGTGGCACCCATACAATGCACAATAAAATAACCCACTGAAATAATAATACTTGGTCATGTGTTAACTGGACATTGGAGACACTTTATAGAATATACTGGGCAATGTGTGTTCTGGACATTTGGGCATTTTATATAAAATACTGGGCAAAGTGTGTACTGGACATTGGGGCATTTTATATAATATACTGGGCAATGTGTGTACTGGACATTTGGGGCATTTTATATAATATACTGGACAATGTGTGTACTGGACATTGGCGGCATTTTATATAATATACTGGGCAATGAGTGTACAGGACATTGGGGGCATTTTATATAATATACTGGGCAATGTGTGTACTGGACATTGGCGGCATTTTATATAATATACTGGGCAATGTGTGTACTAGACACTGGGGGCATTTTAGATAATATACTGGGCAATGTGTGTACTGGACATTTGGGGCATTTTATATAATAAACTGGGCAATGTGTGTACTGGATATTAGGGACATGTTACACATATAGGTCAGTGTAAGGACTGGACATATTTACTGGTGTGTGTGTTTTTGGACATTACATTTCCTATATACAGTACTGTGTGTTCTGCTGCACATGCCATTTTATATACATAGATTAGCGCAATATAAATGTTATTGTATATGTGTGTGAAAAATGTGTCTTTTTAATGTGTCCTAGTCTGTGTGTAACGTGTCTAAGTTAGTGTGTGTTTAAGGGGCCCCCCAGAAATTTACCCAGTATGGGGCGCAGAAAAGTCTTATGGTGGCCCTGTTTGAGAGGACGTGTCAACCCTACTCAGGTTGACTATTATAAAGCTTGTTGCACAATAATATTGGTTTTATACTTGTTATGTTATACTGTTATAAGTGTCAAGTATATATGTACATATATGTTTCTACTTATAAATAATATGCTTTAATATTGAGCTCATGCATTCAACCTTCCTTACCCTTTTCTAAAATCCCGTCCCCGTCTCTCTTATTACCATACTGTTCTCTTATCATTTACTATCCCCTATAAAAGTATATAAAAGTGGGTCTTTACCTTAAAAATGTGATTTTAAACTATTTTTATGCAACTAAAGATCTTCTCCTTTAATGTAAAGGGCTTCAATATTCCTCAGCTGAAATTCCAAATCTTAAACCCAATGCACAAGGAAAAAGTGGATATCCTAATGCTTCAGAAGACACACTTCAAGAATTAAACTCCATAATTAAGAGATAGACTCCAAATTCTTCCATACCACCAACCCTGAAGCTAAATCCAAAGGCATATTGGTAGATATGGCATACAAGGAATTCACTTCACTTTAGCTAATTTATATCTTCCCAATTCAAAACAATTATACACTTGCCCCAATTACCTTAAAAAACAAGAAATGTTTTCAGAAGGCTACCTTATCTTAGGTGGAGACTTTAAATATTAGATCCTAAGATAGATACATCGCTCGGACACCTTAATAAATTAAAGAAACATAAAGAATACAACACACTTCAGTTAACGATTTTACCTTCTATTCACAAATACACTCCACATATAGCAGAATAGTTTATTTATTCCTTTCCTACACCCTATTGAGTTGGGACCTACAAACTTAAATATCATCTTGTGGTCTAAACAAAAGTACTTGACTTTTGAGCAAAAAAAATTGTTCTGTAGTAAACTATAGCACATATGACACAAACGATTAATTCCCACTTAATTGCAATATACTAGGTATGCATCTTCATACACATTATAGAACATTGATAGTGCCAACGAGTCCTATTTTTTTTTTTTCATTTGAATCCTAATATCTATTAAAAATTGTATTTTCTGAGGCTACGTTAGGAAAATAAGCTTCTTGTTTGGCTTGATTCTTCACAGCTCTAACTTGGAAACAGTCCCAGTATTAAAATGCTTTTGTAGTTAGCACATTTGCCAGCTCCTATCAGCTTAATGAGAAATTCATGGATTGGGAAAAAAACAAAATGAAAAAAGATCCTTAACACTTAATGTTAAATAAATTTCTTTTGAAAATAGTTGATTTCACCTGCAAAAATATTTTTCTTTTTGTTTAACATTCTTTTATCCTCATCACTCTACTGATCCTATCTATCCTTATCAGTCTTCTTGATTCCACAGAACAATGTGCTTTGATTATCACAAAACTGGGGGGGCTATGATCATATATAATTGAAAAGCCGCATGATTACTCTGATTTGCCAAGCGCTTATTTAAAAGTTGAATAACAAAAGATACAGCAATGTGCACAAAGACTATTTTTGCCTTTTAAAATGGGGTAAATAAAATGTTTTTTTCCCCTAGATATTGACTAATATGGAAAGCATTACAGTCCTTTTCAAAACCACTCTTATTGGCAGACAATGTTAGATCCATTAGACAACCTATTCAAGACACAGTATGGGCAGCATTACAGTCCTTTTCAACCACTCCAATTGGCAGACTATGTTAGATCCATTAGACAACCTATTCAAGACAGTATGGGCAGCATTACAATCCTTTTCAAAACCACTACTATTGACAGACAATGTTAGATTCATTAAACAACCTATTCAGGACAGTATGGGCAGCATTACAATCCTTTTCAAAACCACTCCTATTGACAGACAATGTTAGATCCATTAAACAACCTATTCAGGACAGTATGGGCAGCATTACAGTCCTTTTCAAAACTACCGGTACTCCTATTGACAGACAATGTTAGATCCATTAGACAACCTATTTAGGACAGTATGGGCAGCATTACAGTCCTTTCCAAAACTACTCCTATTTACAGACAATGTTAGATCCATTAGACAATCTATTAAGGACAGTATGGGCAGCATTACAGTCCTTTCCAAAACTACTCCTATTTACAGACAATGTTAGATCCATTAGACAATCTATTAAGGACAGTATGGGCAGCATTACAGTCCTTTTCAATACTACTCCTATTGGCAGACAATGTTAGATCCATTAGACAACTCATTTAGGACAGTATGGGCAGCATTACCGCCCTTTTCAATACTACTCCTATTGGCAGACAATGTTAGATCCATTAGACAACTCATTTAGGACAGTATGGGTAGCATTACTGCCCTTTTCAATACTACTCCTATTGGCTGACAATGTTAGATCCATTAGACAACTCATTTAGGACAGTATGAGCAGCATTACAGCCCTTTTCAATGCTACTCCTATTGGCAGACAATGTTAGATCCATTAGACAACTTATTCAGGACAGTATGGGCAGTATTACAATCCTTTTCAAAACCACTCCTATTGCTGTGCTTACCTTTAATGTAGAAACAAAACTCTTAATCAGTTATTAATTATTTTAAAATCTATTATATAGATAAAACAAAGTAATGAGGAAATTAGAAAGACATGAAAATATGTCTAATAACAAAGTGGGCTCTTTTTTGGTTTTTAATAGTGAACTTCAGGGAAAATAAAATAAAAGGATGTACTCTGTCACAAAATTTAGAATATGCTGGAAATATTAATTAATTGTAAACAGAATTCTCATGGAAAGCACCAACGCAAAGCATAAAATATGAAGGAGGCCGATGTTACTTGGATTCCATCCTAGAATTTGATCCATAATAGTCAGCAACTGTGGAGGTTGTTAGTCATACTGCGTAAGAACATATCACTTCACACTACTAAAAATAATAGATGTTTGCTTTGGGAATTAGAAGCCCTTTACATAGTGTACTTATTACATTTCCAAGTTTGTAAGTCAATTTTATAAGTAGCTTTTACAAATTATACATAGAAATGTTGTTTTACACTTGTCAGATTTAAGCACTAAAGTTAAAACACCATAAAGCTAAAGATAGATTCCAAAACATATGGTCACATAATCGTTGGGAAGCACAGTCCTTATTTGTACCCTGTTATTGCTCACACACTTATCAAATTCATTATTGTTTACAAATTAAGAAAAAAAATCCCTTATATTCTATTATATTTATCTCTTCATAGGAGATTGCATTGAGTTTTTAGGAACTACCAATGAGTTGGGGGGTATAGGATATTACACATAGGAAAGGTGTATATGTATGTGTGTACTCTCTCACTATTACCATTTAAATGACTATCAATAAATGTATATAAAGTATCGCACTGAATTATATTAGGTACAAGGCGAATACATAAACTAAATAAGTGTACACCAACTTACAAGGACACACAATATACAGGCGTGGTACATATTTAAAGTGGTACACCATAGGTAGGCCCTACTCCATTACTGCACATGTTATGTAGGGAAAATGTTTGTTTTATTATTAAATCATTCCAATACTTACTGTTAAATATCATTAAAACTGGTTTATATTGTTTAAAGAAAGTAAGTGCAATTTCTGCTTTATGCAACACCACCAGAGTAACCCGTTATGTGCAATGCTACCCATATTCATTCCATAAAGCAGTGATCTTTATATTTATATCCATAGATAGTAGGAACACACTCACATCCGCTTGTGCTTAAGTTATTAAAACGTTTAAAAAACAAATATAAAATTATATACCTTAGGGAGGAATAGGAAGCTCAATCCGCCCCTTATTTTCAATATATAACAGTAGCTATCGGAGAATTAAACCGGCAATCACTCTCAGCCCAATTTGGCTTGCTCCTTCCTTAGTGGGCGGAGTCGGATATAGGCTAAGGAAGGAGCAAGCCAAATCTGGCTGAGAGTGATTGCCGGTTTAATTCTCCATTGTAGCCTGGACATAAACCCCTACAACTGACAAGTTTCTATATATGGACTGGATATTGCTGCCTAATTCAACAGTGGAAATCTTTTTCTTGTACAGCTATGTCTTACAATTTTTGGCATCCTTAACTATTGTAGCACATTAGGAGCTCCCTGTGGTGTAACACATGGTCACAAGAGGCTTTGGTTCACACCGTCAGAAACTTACTGGTGTACAAACGGCCCTATAAACCACCAGGGGCTGACACACTGCTTTGTTGACACACTGCTTTGGTGCTATAACATGGCAATTGCACTATTATGTGGATATTTACATGCCTGCTCTGCAAACTCACCATTCCTAATCCTTTTAACTATCTGCTTTTAATCCTCTCTTCTCATCCTGTCCCTTACTAAACGCTGCTGCCCCCTCATTCATGCTTCCCTGGCTTGTCTGCTTATCATTGGAGGCCTAATATTTAAATATTCAACTGTTTATTCAGTTATTACAGTTTTTGTGACTTTAGCCCAGATCTACTACAGCTGAACAATGAAGTTTGAATATGCCTGCTCAGCTTAAACAACGCTACTTACATAAATGTATATAAATACTAGCTGTCAGTTTCATACGTCTCTCCCTTGTTGTATGCCACGCAGCAAACATATTATATGTACAACCTAAAAATGTCCCCACCACTATGTGGTGTATTTCATGGGTACATATTTGTACCGTTGTTGATAGATTCTCCCATTTTTACCTTGTTACCTGTCAGTCCTTACATTGGACACTTCAATTACTAGATGTGGCCAGATGAACCCTTTCTGGCTCAACCGGTTTCCCATTCCAGGCCAAATAGCCTTTTATTTGTTCCTATATCATAATCTGGTTTCCACTTTACTCCAGTGGGATGCTCTATAAAGGGGCTTTTTTAATACAGTTACAGGTCAAATAAATAAAACTGCATCACAGGAAGGTTAGCTCAGATCTTCAGAGGCAGAGATCATATATGTATCTAATTCCTCTCCCGAAAATAAAACTGCTTGGACCTTAGCACACTCATATTTTGATTAAAAAAATTAACAGGAAGGAGCTTTTTTGAGCATGGGAACCAGTCTAACAAATTGCTAGCCATACTGGCTCATGGCACTTTAGATCAAAACAATATGACATCCATTTGTAATCAGGTGGGAGAGAATCTTGCAACTCTGACATCCTAAATGTCTTTACCCAATACTATCACTCAAATAGAATTAAGAAGGTAATCCCCACAATAGTATGTGATTTATGCTCGGAAAGTCTACCTCTATAAATATTTGGAAATTTCTTATTCACACCCATGTTCTGAATAAATGTCCCACTGCTGTTATCTGTGTTAATGGAGAATGCTAGTCTTTCTTCCATCTAAATAGGGACACAAGGCTGGTATGCCCTCTGTCCCCATATATATTTGTATTGACACTAGAATTGTTGGCTATACGTCTTTACTCTTCTCCCAATATTGTGGGCCTGAGACTTGTGTTTTACTCAGCTAACATGCTGAGGATAAGATTTTATGTTTAGCTGACCTAAGAGATAACCTACATTTGGCCTACGATATTAAAACAAATTTTGAACCTATTCTGATTTATATTTCAATTACACACATTACATACAATTGCCTGGGTTGAGAATTATTTCTACAGCACAATTTTTATGCTCTCCTTGATCTATTCTGGCCAAAATTTCAAGTATTATTATTAATTTGGCTTGAAAAAGCCAAATTAATTTGGCTTGAAAAAGCCAAATTACTGTTCTTTCTATTTCTTCTTCTTCTTCTTCCGTTTTATTCTTCCGCTTTTTTGGACCGTATCTCCTCCCACAGTTTTTGAGCTAGAGACATGAAATTCAGTACAGACGTGCGGGGCATATAGGGGAAGTGTGCTATCTTCTAGCTAAGGAATCCGCGTAAGCGTTATCGGCAAATTTCCGGACATTTTTTCCCATAGACTATAATGGTAACAATCCTCAAATGTGAATATTTCAAAATAGTTTTTTTCATGGTCATAAATACAAATGGTGGTACCCCCAACCCCCCACACAGACCCAGGTACACCCACCTACAGACCTACCTTTCCATTCCCATGGAAGCCATATTTAAAGGGTAACTAAAGTCAAAAAAACTAATTTAGATTTATCCTCAAAACAAGATAGTTTTATGGTTATAAACACAAAAAAGACATACCCCCTCAACCAGACCCAGGTACACACACCTACTAATCTACTTATCCATTACTGTGGCAGCCATACTTAAAGGGTAACTAAAGTTAAAAAAAAAGAATTTAGATTTATTCTCAATAAAAGATAGTTTTATGGTTGTAAACACAAAAAAGACATACCCCCCTCAACCAGACCCAGGTACACACACCTACTAATCTACTTATCCATTACTGTGGCAGCCATATTTAAAGGGTAACTAAAGTAAAAAAAAACTAATGTAGATTTATCCTCAATAAAAGATAGTTTTATGGATATAAACAAAAAAAAGACATACCCCCTCAACCAGACCCAGGTACATACACCTACTGATCTACTTATCCATTACTGTGGAAGCCATACTTTAAAGGGATCTACTTATCCATTACAGTGGCAGGCTGGCAGCCATACTTAAAGGGTAAATAAAGAAAAAAAAACTAATCTAGATTTATCCTCAATAAAAAATAGTTTTATGGTTGTAAACACAAAAAAGACATACCCCTCAACCAGACCCAGGTACACACACCTACTGATCTACTTATCCATTACTGTGGAAGCCATACTTTAAAGGGTAACTAAAGTCAAAAAAGCAAATTTTGATCTTAACCCCCAACGTGATACAGGTATACATAGCTACTGACCTACCCCTCCATTACTGTTGCAGCCATACTTAAAGGGTAACTAAAGTCAAAAAAACTAATTTTGACCAATCATCAAAACAGTTTTTTTTTAACTGTCAACCAGACACGGGTACACACATCTACTGATCTACTTATCCATCACTATGGCAGCCATACGTAAAGGGTAACTAAAGTAAAAAAAACTAATTTTGACCAATCATCAAAAAAGTTAGTATTTTATCCCCCAACCTGATATGAATACACACACACCAACTGACCTACCTTTAATGCATGTGACATATTTAAAGGGTAAGTAAAAAAACAACAATGTCCTCATCATTGACATTATTGAGTTTTAAAATCTGCAGCACAAACACACAAATTCCCTTCCAAAATACAGTCGTTCATGCCAAATTCAAAGTTTATACTTAAACTTTCCCTTTCTAGTTAGTACTGTTCTTTCTATTCCTTCTACTTTTTCTTCTTCCGTTTTATTCTTCCGCTTTTTTGGACCGTATCTTCTCCCACAGTTTTTGAGCTAGAGACATGAAATTCGGTACAGACGTGCAGGGCATATAGGAGAAGTGTGCTATCTTCTAGCCAAGGAATCCGCAGAAGCGTGATACCCCCAAACCCCCACACAGACCCAGGTACACCCACCTACTGACCTACCTTTCCATTCCCATGGAAGCCATATTTAAAGGGTAACTAAAGTCAAAAAAACTAATTTAGATTTATCCTCAATAAAAGATAGTTTTATGGTTATAAACACAAAAAAGACATACGGCACCCCCTCAATCAGACCCAGGTACACACACCCACTGATCTACTTATCCATTACTGTGGCAGCCATACTTAAAGGGTAACTAAAGTCAAAAAAACTAATTTAGATTTATCCTCAATAAAATATAGTTTTATGGTTGTAAACACAAAAAAGACATACCCCCTCAACCAGACCCAGGTACACACACCTACTGATTTACTTTTCCATTACTGTGGCAGCCATACTTAAAGGGTAACTAAAGTCAAAAAAATTAAATTTTGATTAATAATAAAAAAGGTTTGTTTTTTTAACCCCCATGTGGTACAGTTACATACACCTACTGACCTACCCCTTCATTACTGTTGCAGCCATACCTAAAGGGTAACTAAAGTAAAAAAAAAAAAATTATTATTGGACCGCAAACAGAGAGTGGTGGTTAATGGAGCTACATCTATGTGGGCTAAAGTTCTAAGCGGAGTGCCTCAGGGTTCTGTACTGGGGCCGCTTCTGTTTAATCTGTTTATAAATGACTTAGAAGAGGGCACTGAGAGCAAGGTCTCAGTATTTGCTGATGACACTAAACTATGCAGAGCTTTGGAAACTTCCAATGATGTACAAGTGCTGCAAGCAGACCTAGATAGATTATCAAAATGAGCAGCAGAATGGCAGATGAGATTCAATGTTGATAAATGTAAGGTGATGCATTTGGGATTTAATAATCCCTGTGCCACCTACACCATAAATAACTCTATGTTAAGTGCATCTGTAATGGAAAAAGATTTGGGGGTTCTGGTAGATAACAGACTTAGCCATAGCAAACAATGCCAGGTAGCAACGGCTAGAGCTAGCAAGATATTGTCTTGTATAAAAGGGGGAATAGATTCAAGAGAGAAAAATATTATTCTCCCTCTTTACAAGGCACTGGTAAGGCCTCATTTGGAATATGCGGTGCAGTTTTGGAATCCCATATACAAAAGGGACATCTTGGAAATTGAGGCAGTTCAGGGAAGGGCAACTAAATTAATAAGGGGAATGGAGGGGCTCGAATATGCAGGCAGATTAGACAAGTTAGGGCTGTTTACATTGGAGAAGCGACGTTTGCGTGGGGACATGATTACCTTATACAAATATATTAATGGGCCATACAATGAACTCTCTGGTGCATTGTTCACTAATAGGTCATATCAGAGGACACGTGGACATCCTCTAAGGTTGGAAGAAAAGAAGTTTCATCTTCAGGTTAGGAAGGGTTTCTTTACAGTGAGAACGGTGAAATTGTGGAACTGTCTTCCGGCAGATGTGGTAATGGCAAGTTCATTGAATAGCTTTAAAAAAGGCCTGGATAAGTTTCTAAAACTAAAAAATATTGAGAATTACTGGTATTAATGCATATAGATCTGGTTGATCCAGGGATACATTCCGATTGCCGTTTGGAGTCAGGAAGGAATTTTTTCCCCCTTTTTAGCTGGGGTTTTTTGCCTTCCTCTGGATCAACTGTTAGGTAGGGTTAAAAAAAATAAATAAATAAAGAGGGTGAATAGGTTGGACTTGATGGACGTATGTCTTTATTCAACCTTAATTACTATGTTACTATGTTACCAATCATCAAAAAAGTTTGTTTTTTTAACCCCCAACCGGACACAGGTACACACACCTACTGATCTACTTATCCATTACTGTGGCAGCCATACCTAAAGGGTAACTAAAGTCAAAAAAACTAATTTTGACCAATCATCAAAAAGATATAGAGAGATTCTATAAAAGTTCTTATCATTGAAAATTGGGCTAATTTTGCCCTAACCAATCGGATGTTAGCTTTCTGATTGATTGGATCAAAATTAGCACCACTTTGGGCTGGGTACATACAAAAGTTTTTTTTGTGCCAAACAAGCGTTCACTGCAAACTCATCATTCCCATTATTGAGTTTTAAAATCTGCAGCAAACATATATTCCCTTCCAAAATGCAGCCCTTCAAGCCAAATTCAAAGTTTATACTTAAACTTTCCCTTTCTAGTTAATATTATTATTTCTTAGCTGGACCACTTCAATAATTTCAGAGTGGTATTTCAATTTTGTCTAAATTTTACATGTGTGTATGCACTTTTGAACCATGCCTAGCTATATTACACCATACTACCCCCACCTCAACCCTCTTTTTCTACCTGGTTGTTTTTTTTTATTATTATTCTGCTTTAGTTTTCCCTTTAATTAGTATACCAAACATTTTACTGTATCTCTGTAAGATAAACTTTCCTTTTAATTTACAAAGTAATGGTTCACAATGTGCTTATTCTTGTACTCCACATACTGATTTCATTGTCACACTTTCATAGTTGCATCTGTATTTTGCATATTGTACTAAATAAATGAGTTAAAAAATGGTCAGGAGATAGAGAGCAGTTAAAGATTACACAGCATCTAGAGGGCAGAGAAAAATTGCACCGGAGCAGGAGAGAAGGACACAGAAGCAGGTTTCAGAACACATAAAAATATTACTTATATTACTGCAGATGACAGGGAGAGCTAAACAGCTCCACACAAATACATTCTGCACTAAAATTATAATAGGGTTACTAGAAATGTGCAAAGGACACATGTGTGGAGTCTTCCATACTGAGAAGGTTGCAGAGGCAAGTACATCCTTACTCAAGTTTGTCTTTCAAAACAGCATGCACTGCAGTTACTTTTCAGCTAGCCCAGTAAGTTCCAGCAGTGAGGGCCAAATTTGATTACCTCAAAACCTTCATCCATAAAAAGAAGAAAAGAATTAGAGAGAAAAATAGCAGCAAAATGTGAAAGCTTGGCTGAAAATCCTAATTTGCTACCATGCGCCTGTCTATTTGTATAGTCATTAAATTATTCACAGTGCAATTTTTTTTACATTTAATTTTATAGCAATCCATTTTTAAAGGATAAATAAAGGGTACATTGAAAACCAGCATATCAAATGCTTACCAAAAAATTACCCTGGATGGGTGCTACTTTTGCTAGGTACAGCTTTGAATGTGATGATGATGTTGAAATGTGATTCAACATCATAAAGTAAATTCTGTACAATTTTTCACTACAACACATCTTGTGCAGAAGGTGGAAGTGAGTGAGAGGAAGTGACTTCATTGCTTGCTGTAGTCAAAATTTTTACTTGCTTCACAAAGGTAACTTTACAAAGAAAATACATAGACAAGACATACATTGTTTAATCAACAATTTCAAGTTACAGGCAGAGGAACCTTTGTTTTAATCTAAATCCCTCCTTTACTTCTATAAGTGCAGGTCAAGGCTCTCACCAAATCACTGCTCTATTTTCAACTAGTAAGCATACCTTTATTTCCGAGAAAGGACAATCATAGTTTCCAACGTACAGCAGACCAACATTTCTGGTCAGGAGCCTGCAATATAAGAATTTTTAAAAAAAATATGTTTGAAAGTTTATTTATCAAATACATTTTTGTGTGCTCAATAATATAGAACGTATAACTAAAGACAAAATAAACATTTAAATGTTACAGCATATGTACTATACAGGCCATTACTAATCTAAATCGGCTTTTTGAAAAAATGCAATAGATACATATATAGAGTAAAGAGATGAGGGTCGCACTCCAAACAATTCAATTTAATGATAAACCACACACATCAAAATCCCCACCACATATATATCTATATACATTTATATGTATATAGATACATTAACTATTTATTGAAGTATGCTCTGTCCTACACATTGAATTGATGGTTTAATATGAATTATAAAAAGTATAACAGGTGAAGTATGATCACAGATGTGGCATGATCACTGTAACTGGGTCAGACACAGAAGCAGCATATTCTTATATTCTGCACCAGACTCAGTTACAACAATCACATCGCTCCAGTGTTTGTTTATTCTGATTTCTACCTTTGGAAAAAACACTGGGACAAAAATGTTTAGTCCTAAAGTTAATATGCTTTATGTCTGAGATTTAAGAGAATTAATGATGAATGCCAAAACAAATACAGAAAGTCCTATCACTCTGGTGTAAAAAATAAGCATTTTATAAGGAACACTCAAGAGTTTCAATGAATTTGCTATACGTGAACCCCTTCCTGCTTCACAAAATCTGCAGAATAGATAATATGAATTATAGTCCTACAGCAACAATTAGTGCAATAATGAGTGAAAGGACATAAACCACTGTTTAAAGGAGAACTAAACCCAAAAAATTTTAAGTTAGAAAGAACTTGCCTCAACATTCTTCTCAGCATAGATTTCACTTTTCTTTACCTCTATGAGCTAATTTTAGGTTCTGTTTGTTCCCCAAATCTGAAGCTGACATTTTCCCCTGCCTGCCAGTAATTTTGTCTTAATTACATTTTCAGCACCTGTGTGATTTTCATTCCCACCTCTTAACCCCTATGATGTAGAAATATATTAAATCATCAATATTCAATTGGTGGTGCAGCTCATTAACACTTACCTAATAGCAGTGTTGTAGTGTGATGTATATAGGTCTGGGTATCTAGTGTGCAGGTGAAACATACAAAGACACAGGTCTGTAGCTGTGAATATTGCAAGTTTATTGCAAAATATGTGCTACATGTTTCAGACCCACTCAAGCAATTGAGGAAGGACAAGTGGGTCAGAAACATGTAGCACATATGTTTTGCAATAAACCTGCATTATTCACAGTTACAGACCTGTGTCTTTGTATGTTTCACCTGCAATGTATTGTTTAAGTGTTGGAGGGCCATATTAAAAACTTGCAATACCACAGGTTTTCGTTACTGAACGACCATGGCAGTAGTATACCATGCTGTAAACTAACATAATGATATTCTATGGGCGGTTGTAAATTTACGTTCGCTATTGTACATTTACAAGATTTCTGATAGTGACCATAAATTAATGATCGCCATAACGATTGCTAAAGAAGGCGATACCACACCTTTATAAATGTAGCCCGTAGTGTGAAGGTCTCTAGCTCTCCCTGTCAGCTGCAGCAATTATTAGTGGAAAATTTAGCTTCTTAAAGGGGTATGTTGGAGGGTAGGAAGAGTGTGTTTTTATAGAAACAACATGGTGCAAAACTGTAGCGGGAAGATAGTGAAGTGAACCTGATCTTAGTACAGCTCTGTACTATAGATTCTTATCAATGTACATTCTTAAAGGGAATGTTGGAGGGTAGGAAGAGTGTGTTTTTAATTTAGCTGTTTGTATAAAAAAAAAAAAACTGTAGTACAGAGCTAATAAATGCATTACACAGAGAAATGCATTAAGATCAGGACCATTATATTATCCTCCACCTGCAGCCCTGCACCATGTTCTATAAGTGTATGTATTAAAGGGGAATGTTGGAGGGTATGTCACTTGCAGATCTGCACCATGTTGTTTCTATAAATGTACATATTAATAGGAAGTACTGAAGGGAATGCCAGTTAAAGGGGTACTGTTAGAGGGATGCAAACATGTCATATAAAATTAATGCAGCAAGTGGGCTGCCTGTGGGAAGTTTTGCATAAACAAAAACCCTCTTCCAACTAGGGTTCCCACCTTTGCCTTTAAGACCCAAACACAAATACAGGCCTATATATTAAATGTTTTTATCATTACAAATGGTGCAAATTTTGCCCCAACCAATCAGATTTTAAGAACTTTACATAGGCTTGATAATATCTACACAATAAAAGGTTGTTAGTACTTTCTTTAGAAGCATGATGCAGGCTGATACAGTTTGTATTTAATGCAATGGTACTTAGTACTGCAACATGTAGATTTAATACGTGTTTGGGTCTTAAAGGCAAAAGGTGGCCTGTAAAATTCATTACACAGAGCTGTGCTAAGACCATGTTCAAGTCAATATGCTGCATCTGCAGCTCTGAGCTGTTTTGTTTTTATAAGTGTACCTTGTAAAGTGGTCAGTTCAATTCTACTGGGGTTGCCACCTTTTCCTTTAAGACTCAAGACACTTAGGGCTAGCTCCCTCTAGCGCGTTTTGGATAGCGAGTGCCAGTGGGAGTGCAGGCATGTAATAGCCTATGAGACAGGCCCCACTACATGCAATGCATTTCAGTGTGCTATTGGAGTGCATGCGATCACCATTTTTGGTCTGTATTGCATGCGCTCTGCTAGGGTCCAATTGTGGGAGCGCAACACACATGCACGGAAGCGAGCACGATCGCGCATTATTGTGGGGCCACAGCCTTAGGAAATTGACCTGCTGCAAAGCTAAGTTCCAATGCATTAAATACATGCTGTATGGCTAAACTGAAATCAATGCAGCTTGCATTACACTTCTAAGAGCTAGGCCACACAAGAGCTTTTTCAGGGGATTGCGATTTTCCACTAGTATTTAAATTGCAGCAACGCACCAAAAACTTGCGATCTTGCATGCGTTTTCAGAATGAAAATGGACAAATCGCAAATGCAAACGCATGTAAATGGTGTGCGATTGTTTGTGCGATTCGGGTGCATTGTAGTGTGGCTGTGCCCTAAATCTACATTGCAGCAATACACACACTAATATAAATGGTAGAGTGCAGAAATAAACACATACAAAGACACACAGGCTCATTTACCCAGAGCCGATATCGCTGTGGGTAAATGTCCTGTTCGCAATTCAATATCACGTTTGCAAAGTTCACGGGATTTACCCACTGCGGAATTTTAACGCCAGCTATTTGTAAAATCCTGCACTAAAACTAGCGCAAACGTGATACTAATTGCGAGCATCAGATGCGCAGGTGATTTTTGCATAACCCCTGCATCCAACGCTAATATGGAGTTAAAGTCACGCTAACCGGTAGCGAACGGCTAACACAACTTTAACTCCATATATCTGCCCAGCGATTCTGGGTAAATGAGCCTGACAGTCACTTGTAGAAATGCTCAAAAATATAAAGGGCTAACAAGTTTCTTCCTAAATACATATGAAAAGGGTTAACACCTTCCCCCACTCTGTTTGAGCTCTGTTTGCTAATAATATTCACTGCTATCTCTGATTATTGGCTGGGAGACACTGGCAGGTGGGGACTGAGTTCAACTCTTACATGCAGCTTAGCATAAGGGGAGTGGGAAACAAACACAAGGTAGCTATTTAGCATGTGCAAAAGGAGTTTTGGTACATGGACCACCAGGAAGAGGCAACACTAGAAGCCAGCCGTGTCATCATAGATTGCCAGTACTCAGAAATGTTCTATAAATTATTTTTACACTAAGAGGCTGAATTCAGAGCTGAGAAACAAATGGTTTTACAAATGGTTTTACTAAGTGACAGTTATAGAGTCTATGGAGCTGCCTTTGTATTTTTGGGTTTAATTCTCCTTTAACAAAAAAGTTATCATAAATGACTAAAAAAGGTATCATAAATGATTTAAAAATGAACATTACATAATTACAGTAAATAGTGGATTACAAGAGAAAAAAAACAGAACTAAAAAATAATTTTGGTTATTATGTGTCATCTTTATAAGTTTAAAGGGCAACTCCAACCTCATAAGAACATCTTTTAGAAAGAATGGCCTCTTTAAAATATGTTGATATATCCTACTTTGTCCTATGAATTCATTACTGTATGCCTGCTAGGCTTCTGGATGCCTCATGGAAACCGAGCCATTTAGAAACCTGTACTGAGCCTGTACTGAGCCTGGGCAGGCTCAGAAAAGGCAGACAGGGGATTAACATTCAGTCATTGGCTTTGATGTCAACTGTCAAATCCATAACTGACAGTTACTACCTGGAAGAACCAGGAAGCAGAAACAGGACATTGTGCAGGATTTCAGGTTAGACTTATATATTTCACATTTCAAACTATTACCCTTTAGGGTTTTGGGGGGTGATTTACCTGTATGTAAGTTTTTAATTTTGGTGCTGGACTTGCCCTTGAAGATCAGTTTAATGAATAATATACATAATTCACGCAGAACAAAATCTTGTAAATTAAACTTGCGTCAGTCTACTTATACAGCCCACTGAGATACACCATTTCAGTACTATACAAAAATGACTCAGATACTGCAAGATATCAACCCTCACAGGAAAATGATTACTTGACTATAATGCAAATTCCTTTTTTACAACTATTACTAAGCAAATAGAGAAAAAAATCCTTTCTATTTTTAGCTGATAATTTTAGAAATAATCCACTGTCAATTGTTAATTTAACTTCAAAATTAAAGGTTTATGGTACCTTGGCCTAAAAAAAACAAAAAAACATGGTTCATGACAGTAATGAATATGTCATAATTGAAATGATCTTGCTTAGTAACTAAAATATAGCTCCCACAGACTCTTAATGGACTAACTCTGTAAAGAAAAAAAAAATACATCTCTCACATCTCACAAGTAAGGTCTGTGACATTCATTGTTGCCCTTTAAGATTCAGATTTTTTTATCACATGAGTACAGTAATTCTGTCCAGTAATGGATGCTTGCAGCTGTAGTTAAACCAAGCCAATATAATTTAAACCATGTGTTATTGTAATAAATGTATTGTTGCTCTGAACAAATTATGTTTTATTTACTTAAGTGTTGTATCAGATAAGGAATGCTGGGAGCTGTAGTACAACATCATCCATAAAAAAATGTTGTATGGATTTCTAATATCTAATAGGTTGTAGCATATGTGACAATCTGATAATTTGCCCTTTAAACATACATTTATTGGTGGTTATGTTCTAACCCAACTTCAACCTTATTATGATTTCAAAACACTTGAAACATGCCTTAGAGAGCCCCTACATAAAACCTATTTATATTCATATTTTTCTTGGTCAGCAATTTATTAAACTAGATAATTTATACAAATTTAACAAAAAGGTCAATAAAAATATAAATGTGTATAAAATTTCATAACAATGGTGAATCTGTACAGTTACTGCCAAATCTCTTTTGTAACCCCTATCATCCTCTCGGGAAACAATAAGGGAAACAGTTCAAACCTAAGCCACATAAAAATGCAAGTTTCACAGTAAAGAGTTGCTTTTGTTAAGGTGGTCTTATTCTCATTTATAGCTTATTTGGGTTATACAATATATATATATTCAGAATAAGTCTATGGAAATTGTAGTTCTTGCAATGGTAAGCTAATAAATAATAACAAACAGGCCATTCTGACTTCTAAATTACAGCTACGTGACTCTCTGGTTTAAATGGTATATTTTCTAACGTAACACATTGTTCAACATAGCTAATTAAAAATAAAAACTAGCTACTATCACTGAGCTTTACAAATATCCATTATAAATGTGATTTAGCAACTGCCTTAAAAATCTGGGGCTATTGGGCATATGCAATACCCAGTGGGTACAGGAGCAGGAGACAAAATGGCAGCCTCCTTGGGACAAATAACCATCAACATATAGAAGACACACACACAACTATCCAAATTCCCTCTACAGTGTCAATAGATCAAAAAGATCCGAAAATATAAACTAATATAAAAGGATAGTAGTTACTTGCAGCCTGGACAAAATAATGTCAAAATGACATTTCTCGAAAAGTATGTAAGATCACATTAGTACAATATAATATATACATGGTCTGGATTAGAATGGGAGCAGCAGTGGAATATTTCCTTATAAAAAAATAAATCACTTAGCTACGTAGCTAAGAAATTTTATAAAATGTGTTCCACTGCTGCTCACATTCTAGACTTGCCCCCCCCCCCCCCCAATCTATGGTAAAAACAATAATAATAAAAAAACATTACCAGAAAAGTCTGGTACCTACCGAGTTATAAAAAAAGGTTGAAGAGGAGCAGAGTGCCACTTATCAGGAGTGAAGGAAAGAACCGACCTTCACTGAGATGACAGTGAGCATGCCTAAAGGATGTGCACTGTGATCTCTCCCTGAAAGCCAGTTCTCTCAATCAGTTCTGATAATAAGTTCTCTTCGCTTCTTTACAAAGTTTGTTTTAACCAGATAGCTGCTGGACCACCTTGGAGACCACCTCTTTGGTGTAATATTCTTAACTAACTACTTTTCGTTGGTTATGGATTTTCTAAAACACTCCTAATACTCACAAATAATGAAACAAAATTAAGATAAAATGAATGTCTATCCCTCATCATAACTTAAACCTCTGTAACAGGAGGAATGATGCACACCTGCACTAGATTTACAGATGCATGAACATTTACTTCTGGTCTTTTAGCTACATCAGCTATTACTTTTTTGCTGGATTTCTGATTGAGACACATATTCTTTCTCTGATAACAATGAGATTCCCTACAGAAAAGAATCTTAGGATGCCTTACAGCTAGCTCAGCTTCACTTCACTTTGATGGCATCAATTTAAAAACACCTAACCCCAATACTATACAGTACAGCAGAAAAAAAAAATCAGTGTACAAAACCTGATTTCCAAGTCTGATGGACGTTTTATATTTTTTAGTAGCTATTGAATTGCCAGGTGTTAATAAAAAAATGTTATAATTTCTTTGAAACCCATTTGGAGAAAACCTACAACAAACCAGGAACGCAGAAACTGACAAAATATTTTAAATTTTTTTTAAAGGAAACATCAGTATAGAGTTTAACAGCTAAATATGGTAAGTGAATTGGCCATTATTCATTAAATGTAATGTAAGATACACTTCACTTACCTGTACAATCCAAACCATTTGTGAGTAGAGATGGTCGAACTATTGAAAGTTCGGTCCGTTTTCGAACTTTCGAACTATATGGAAAGTTCCAAAACGGACCCATTAAAGTCAATGGGAGTCAAATAGTTCGAAAAGTTCTAATGAAATACAATTAAACTATCAATGGTAACTTAATGTAAATGGCTGTAGGACCTGGAAAATGGTCTGGGGAACATGTTGGAATATCCAGGACATTCGAAAAATCAATTATACCCTCATTCACGCTATTTTCGAGCTCGTTCTTGCCTAGTCCATGTCTATTTGTGAGGTACAGGGAATCAAAATTTTATAAAGCAAATGTGGGGGAGGCATATTCCGTTAGCACAAACCCAGTTTTTTCTGTGATTACATTAGGCTAATTATTTAAATCTATACAGATTATCTTCATTTAAAGGGCATGTTCACCCCTCAAATGAAAAATGAAAAAAAGGTTGATCACCCAAAACTACAATAGTTAGAAAGCTGACGGGTGAAGGTCTAATCTGTTATGCAGCAAAACATTTCTCTCCCCCTTCCCTCTGCCTCTTAAGAGTACTGTGATACATTTAATGGACTAACAGTTTATTTTAGTTGACAAGCTTTCGAGGGATCAACACTCTTCCTCAGGTCAGAGCAGTACTGAGTGAAACAAGGCTTAACAGAAAGTAAAAGGCTAATTGCATTTAGATAACAAGATAATAACTCCCAAAAAATAACAAAAAAACCCAAGAATATACTGAGGAATAAGACTGGGTAATAAAATAGAGAGATAACAGCATACTGGAGCGGGCAACCAAATGAGAAGAGAGAGGTAGGGGGGGGGGGGGGATGAGTACTGCTCTGACCTGAGGAAGAGGGTTGAGCCCTTGAAAGCTTGTCAACTAAAATAAACTGTTAGTCCATTAAAAGTATCACAGTACTCTACTTACTTCTCCTCTTCAAGCTCTCTAAGCTTAAGGTGAGTGAAAAAAGAGTGTGCGTGTCCTTTAAAGGAATTGGTATTTATTAGAAAGCAAGTAATATGTTAGCAGTGATCTAATCTAAGTAATGTTGGAAATACCATTTAGATGTTAAAGACAATTAGATATTTGTTCTGACTAATTTCTATTGGCTTTAGCATCTTTCTGTAAGGTAAGGATTTTTATGCACTACAGAGTGGAGCCAGTAGTGGGGGAAATTATAGTTTTGGGGGTGGACATGCCCTTTAAAATAAAATTGCAGATAAAATGCAGATAATTAAAGTCTTATTTTGCTTTGATACCCTATCTTCTAACATTTGAAATGTTCTTATGCTTTTATAATTATCAAAAAATTATCTTTGTTATTTTTAAGCATTTGGTTATTCATTTTTTAGTCTCTTATTTGAAACCACTGTTAGAAAAACTGAAAGTAGTGACATGACAGCAGCTCAAATTAACAAATATAGTTTTATCAAAATCTAAATGATTTTTAACTGCATTTTTTTTTATAATTTGCCTAACCTATTCCAAACTCAACTTTGATTTACTAAAGATATATATTATCGATAGTATAGCTATATAGAATCATAATTCAAGCCTTTATTATATTTGAAAATTTAGATACTACTTGTTTCAACTTATTTTCTACATCAAGTCATTTATTTTTCTGAAAACGAAAAGCTATGTTCTGAGCTTGTCACACATTTTCTTTTGATCAGGTGTAGCTACCAAGTAAATTTTACTTTTAAATAATCATCCATAGTGTCTCCTGAAATTAGAGCACACAGGATTTATGCTAAAATCAATCAACTACAAAGTATTCAGATTACAGCTGCAGTACAAAGTGGGGAGTTAATCTGTAATAAATGCAGAACAATTCCACATAATCTTTGCCATTCATGTTTATATGGAGATGGCTTGTTTCACTCAACTTAATATATGCATCCTATTTCTAAAGTATCTATGTTGGATTAAAATTCCTTTTGTGAACAAAACTATGCAAGAACTATTTAGAGAACTTAAAAAATCTATGTTTACAGTTCCAAAAGGGTTCACATCATCTATAAATATAGATATAAATATATACAGGGTTATTCAATAACAGTTCTTATTATTTAAAATGGTGCTAATTTTGCCCCAACCAATCAGATCTTATTTAACATTTGAAAGCTAACATCTGTTTAATAGCACTTATTATATAAGCGATAATGCGCCCCTTACAGCGCCACAGAGAAGTTTCTTGACCATATAGAATCATTAGGGTTAAGTGCTTTTATACATGGTAGGGAATTTAGAGGGGCACATTATTTCTTATAATACATAAGTTTCTGATTAACCCCCCCCTCCCCCAATAGAATTTAAAATTATGATAGCCATATCCCTATTCCCACCTAAATAGGCCAACGGCCTCATGCTTTTATATAGTGCAGTGGAAAATCACTGTGTTATTGTAATAAGGATTTATACCACTGCACCTCCCCATTCTAAATGCACAGCCTTATATATTATATAAGGGATAATACGCTACCTACAGTGTAATATAAGGATTACAAAGTAATGTCCGTATATTATTCTGTAGGTAGCGTATTATTCCATATAATACATAAGGCACATAATACCTAGAAGAAGAAAAAAAACACCACAGGCAGCACACAAACAACCAACGGCACACTTACTTATCTACCCCCTCCTGTTGAACTCCCTGTATCTACCCCCATCACCCTCTTCTTGTATCTACCCCCCTTCACCCCCTTCCTGTATCTACCCCCGTCACCCCCTCCTGTATCTACCCCTCCCTGTCACCCCCTTCCTGTATCTATCCCTGTCACCCCCTTCCTGTATCTACCCCCATCACCCCCTTCCTGTATCTACCCCCATCACCCCCTTCCTGTATCTACCCCCATCCTGTATCTATCCCCCATCACCCCCTTCCAGTATCTACCCCCCGTCACCCCACTCCTGTATCTACTCCGTCACCCCCTTCCTATATCTACCCCCCAACACCCCCCCTTCCTGTATCTCACCCCCCCCCTACCCCCCCGTCACCCCTTCCCTGTATCTACCCCCCCCTCCCTGCCCTCTCCTGTTCTACCTACCCCCCCCCTCCCCCACACTCCATACAAGAGAATTTAATTTCCAGTATATAAAGGGTTAATATTCCGTTTTGTATTTAAAAGTACTGACCAGGTTACACTCAGTTCTCCCTGTCAGGTTCCTGTCACTGATTGAACTTCACGGAAGATAAGCAGCAGTGTCCAGTGCCAGCAGTCATTTATGACTCATTGGAATGCGAAACTGCTGCTTATCTTCCGTGCAGTTCAATCAGTGTCCGGAACCAGACGGTGAGAACCTAGTGTAACCTGGTCAGTACATTTAAATACAAAATAGAATCTTAACCCTTTATATCCTGGAAATCAAATTCTCTTGTATGGAGTATGGAGGGGGGGAGGTGCGCTGGCAAGAATTCTTATTACAGTCACTCAGTGATGCACCTGAGTGACTGTAATATAGATTCTCGCCACTGCACCTCCCCATTGAAAGTATAGGAGCCTTATGTATTATGTTTATTTTCTTCACATGGGTTTTTTGCAACTGCACTGACACATATTTAACTCTATTTAGAATACTGAGGTTTTAGGTATCTCTAGAACTTCAAAACCCCAAAACTAGGATGTACACAACTAAAATCTAACATACTGTAGCTTATCATGTTTTTAAAGGCAAAATTGAGGGGAAAGTACAATAAAATAAGTGTGTGTGGGGGGGGGGGGGGGTAAGATGCAGGATGGCATGTTTTAACTGTAAAATAGTTCACAGGTTACATCTTCCATTAGCTGTAATGTTTATGTATAGAGGCATTTTAAAAGGCAAAGCCCCTAGGTCACTTATTTTTTTTTAAGTCTCAATAAACAATATTTTGAAAAATAGACTGAAATACAAGTAACAGTGTACACATGTATGGGGTGGTATCAATTTTTAATCACTTAAACTTTGTTAAAAGAATTTGCTTAATAAAATAAATGCTAAAAACCCTCTCTGTAAATTATGTCTGTTTGGCCAATACATGCGCCCAGAATAACCTGGCATTATAACATGCAATACAGTCTAAAGGCTAGTCCACAATGGTGCAATTCTCATGCAGTTCTGATTGTGTATGAAAATCGCATTCCAGTGAATTCAAATGTGACAGGCCCAAGCCACTCTTACTATAACAATTACCATTAACACATATTGTGAAATGTGATTATTTAAGGGGTATGTCCACCATGCAAACAATATGGTATAAAACGTCATTGCCCCTATATAAAAGTGTTTCCCCCCCCCGCTCCCAATAATTTTATTGAATGTCATTATAACACAAATGT
The DNA here is from genome assembly GCA_019447015.1 of Hymenochirus boettgeri. Taxonomy (NCBI): domain Eukaryota; kingdom Metazoa; phylum Chordata; class Amphibia; order Anura; family Pipidae; genus Hymenochirus; species Hymenochirus boettgeri. The sequence continues at coordinate 157,385,624 of CM033473.1, read as the reverse complement.
AGTCAACATTATATGGTAACAAATATACATTATTATATCTTTATATAATATATATATTATACAATATATTGACATCCATTTTTATATTATTTTCAGTGCAATAGTTTTCAAATTAACCCAATAATTTTAATATTTAGATAGAGAGAACAATAGTAGAAAAGAGTTAACAAAAGAGAAGTAAAGAAAAGAAAGGAGAGGGAAAGAAAGAAGAGAAAAGAAAAAAACAGTAATAATAGAAGCATTGTCCTAAACTTTAGTGAATGGAAATCCTGTCTTTTATTCTGGTGTATTGGTATTGTTAAGAGATTAGCTGGTATTACCCACCAAGGAGCTGTATAGTATTTAAATGTCGTCTGTCATGGCATATATCCAGGGTCCCCATATTGAATCAAATTAAATTTAAAGTAACCACTTATTCTTCCTAGCATCTTATCATTTCGCACATCCACCATATTTTATTTATAAGGTGATTGATAGGTGGGCCTGTTGTTTCCAGGTTTGACCTATTAAGGTTTTAGCTGCTGCACATATTCTGTTTAATAGTTTATTTGTTGATGGAGAGAGTGAGGTTATTGGCCTGTCGAAATGTGCTGCCCAAGGTGTAAGGGAGATTTCTGAGCGTGATGTTTTTGTAATCAGGGATTCGCAGTATGTCCATATTTTTTGTGTCTCTACACATTCCAACCAGCAGTGTTTAGGATCCTGCTTGTATCTGGCAGCCTCTGTAACACATTGAGGATGCACCTGGGAAAATCTTTGCTGTTTGAGTTGGTGCCAGATACCACTGGTGGAGAATCTTGAAATTCTTCTCCTGAATAACGATATTTCTGGCCATTGTGTTGTGTCTAATGATTTGTTTAACCATTCCTCCCATTTCCTCATAGAAGGGAGCTTAAGTATGTGCCTTGCATTGTTTAATATAGTATAGATGGTTGATATTTTATTTGGACCTAGTGGTTTTTTGTGGCAGATCTTTTCGAAGTCCGTTAGGCCTTTCGTTTCTTGTTGTGCCAGCATGCTGTCTACATAGTGCTGGATTTGGGAAAATCAGAACCATTGTGAGTCCGTTAGCTTAAAGGGACACTAAACTCCCATACTTTGGAAAACCAACTATTTGCCATTCGTTTCTATTATTCACAGGGAGGTGAGAACGCTTATTCTCACCTCCCTGTGAATAATAGTACGCTCGGGGGACCTTGAACTTACCTTTGCTCCGCTCCGTTCGCAGCCGCTCCTTCACTGACAGCCGCTCTGTCCTGACCACGCGCCCTATCTTAGGCGCGCCAATACAAAAGATAGGGCGCGCGATCGGGAGAGAACAGTTGTTCAGTGAAGAAGCGGCTGAGAGCGGAGCGGAGCGAAGGTAAGTTCCAGGTCCCCCGAGCATCCTATTATTCACAGGGAGGTGAGAATAAGCATTCTCACCTCCCTGTGAATAATAGAAACGAATGACAAATAGTTGGTTTTATTGGTTTAGTGCTCCTTTAAATTGTTTCTGGGCTGTTTCCCATGGTGTCGTCCTATCTCCTGAGGTTAGTTGAATGATTCTGTAGATTCTGTTTTCAGTCCAAGCAGCCCATGAAGTATGTTCATTCTGGGGGGGAAATCGGGATTTCCATAAATTGGGGACATTAATGATGGTTTATTGGATAGGTTGTGGGTGCACAAGTGTTTTATGCAAATTCATGCAAAAATGGGAACAAGACTTACAAATTGAAATTTTAGTAGTCCTTCCTAAATATTAATAAAGGAAGCCTAAATATAGCACTCCGCGAAACAGCTTTCAAAGTGATGCACAGAACATATCAAGTCCCCACAGTACTAACAAAAATAAACCCATCACTCAGTCCACTATGCTACAGAGAATGCCAACAAGGAAACTTCTTTCATACATGGTGGCAATCCCCAACCAGAAACTAAAACTGGTCAAGCATCTTGTCCATAATATCAGAAACATTACTAACTACTATAGACAAAAATCCCCAAATCGCATTTCTGGGTCACAAATGTGACATATTAAATCACCATGGTAACCTGTTTGTACAATATGTGATGCTAGCTGCAAAGATTCACATAGGAGCCCAATGAAAAAAAAACAACAGCATGTGTTTGTCAGTTTGTATCCATTGTTTCCATATATTTCATACATACAATTTGTATCCATTTTTTAACAATGTGTATTCCATAGATTTCTATAGAAAATGCATGAAAAACGGATAGAAATGCTGCATGCAGTGCGTTTTTTAAACGGACTGATACGGAACGAATTATAACACAGCAGGTGTGAACGATATTATGAAATCCTATGGAGTTTTACTGTCTATCCATTTTTTTAAACGCACCTGTGTTTGAAAAACGGATACAAACTGATGTAGTGTGAACGATCCCTTAGTATACAGGCAGTGATTAACAGAATCAATATGATAATGATGTGTGAACATGCCTTCCACATACTACAAGATACAGTTCATGTGTTTGGAAAAAAATGGTCCATGTGGCTCAACAGCAAACATGCAACCCACCTATATAATAGTATCAACTACTGAATCAAAAGCAATATATTCCACTATATATGATAAATAAAAGTGTAACCTCTATGAACAAATGTATCCATGCAAATATAACTAATGTTATAAAATCATATACCGTATATACTCGAGTATAAACCGAGTTTTTCAGGCTGAAAAATCAGCCTGAAAACTCGGACTCGGTTTATACTCGAGTCAGTACCTTACCTGAGCATTCCGGCAGCCGCACGATCTTTCTGTGTACTGGCGCGCCGGCCTGACGTCACTGCCCGGCGCCAAGCAGTGACGTCAGCCGGCGCGCCAGTACACAGAAAGATTGCGCGGCTGCCGGAATGCTCAGGATACCGCACCGTACCTGCCAGGAAGCCCTTGGATGGAGGGAGCCCACAGGAGAAGAGACCACAGGGAGAAGAGACCACAGGTACAAACTGGGTGGGAGGGTGAGGGGGGCATTCAAGATGTTTGGGAACTACAACTCCCAGCATGCTTTATTAGCTGGGAGTTGTAGTTTCCAAACATCTTGAATGCCAAGTGAGGGTGGCATTCAAGATGTTTGGAAACTGCAACTCCCAGCTAATAAAGCATGCTGGGAGTTGTAGTTTCCAAACATCTTGTAGCATGCTTTATTAGCTGGGAGTTGTAGTTTCCAAACATCTTGAATGCCAAGTTTCTACCCTCGGTTTATACTCGAGTCAACAACTTTTATTAGGATTTTTAGCTGAAATTGGGTACCTCGGTTTATACTCGGGTCGGTTTATACTCGAGTATATACGGTATACCTATATTGCAGTTGGGGCTGGGGGAGGAATCCCTACCATACATCAAAAGTTTAGAAAAGGGGTGGACATGCCCTTTAATTAAAATAGTTTCAACCTTTCAAAGAATAAAGTGAACTTCATTGAACTGATTTTCTAGTGAGAACATTGGTACAGTTAAAATTATTATGATAGAAGAAAATAAAGCTATATATAATAGCACCATCTAATTTATTTGGAAAAAATTTACACTTTTTTTCTCAGGTTCCACTCATAGGTGGGAAATACTGAAAAATCAACTAAACAAAGCCTCTGGAAACCTCTTACTGAAGCACCTGTCATCCACAAGATGGGCTGCCCATTCTGCTGCTACAAAAGCACTACGACGAGGTTTACCACAAGTAAATGAAGCAATGGATGAGTTAAGGATTTCTGGAAACCAAGCATCAGTTGGTCATGAAGCCAGTGCACTATCAGATCATTTAAATAAGTTTGAGACAGTCATCATGCTTGTTGTATGGGGAAACATACTTGACAGACTGCAAGCCACTAGTAAAAGTTTACAGAGATCTGTCTAAATGAAGTTGTCATTTTGTACAGATCTATAATTGATTATGTTAAAAAAATAATGATTCCTTTGGCACTTGCATTCTTCCAGTCACTGAACCCTGAGGATGTAAGGGCATATGAAGAACCGTACAACTTGCAAGGTACAGAGAAAACATTCTGTGTTGATTCTGAATATATAAGCCAGTCACGGGGAACTGCTTTATCGTCCTTTCGTTTTCTCAAAAATAAATCTGGACTCAGATTTCTTGTGACACCAGCATTCATTCTTCTTGATGCTGAGAAAGTTGTACAAGTGTTGTTTATAATATTTTGGGAAAAGTATTCTCGCAGGCCTTCTGACACATCACTTCCCCACTCAGTAGGATCATGAGAATAACTTATTATTTGATCCTGAATATTATCTGTTGGTAAATCTCCAGCATCATCACTGAAAATAGGTTTCCAAATGATGTATCTCTTCTGTGTAGGAAGGATGCTTCTGTATGGAGGTTCCCTGTCCAGCGTCATCTAGATGCCTTTGTGTCTGTACGGAGGTTCCCTCTTCAATATCATCTCGATGACTTTCTGTCTGTATGGACGCAGAGGTTCTCTCTTCAACATCATCTAGGTGACTTTGTTACCATGGAACCTCCTGGGTTTGTGGATGCAAGAAAGAATGCATCAACTTCTGCTGCTTTTATTTTCCCTTTTCAGCTTCTCTCTTTTTTTTCGCTTCTGAGCACCAGAAAGACATTTGTACATCTCACAGAACAGAATATTTGCAAAGCAGTAACTCTGTTTTGATAGAAAATAAAGAGACTGCGCAAGGAAAAGTCAGGCTGAGTGTGCCTGGGTATGAAGCAGATATACATCTATTTTATATTCATGTGTAATAACATACAGCTATGTCACTCATATCTAAATACTCCAGTAGCACTGTAAACTATTATCATCCCTAAACATCATATATATACTGTATTTACTTCCCAAGCATTATTATATAGAAGCAACGTACAATACAAAATATCTTTGCCACATCACCAAGCATTATCTCCACAAGATATGCATTCTCATACATGAACTGAAAAAGGTAAGTCACTTTTGGGAATGGAGATACCCTTTAATTAGATTGAAAACCAACAGTATTAAGTTTTGCCATAAGATCCATACTGTTGGTTCTCAATCTAATTTAATCTCTCTGTGCAGTGAATGTAAGAAGTATTGTATTGGAGGTTGTATAAAGACACACGTCCATCTAGTCCAACCTTTATACCCTACCAATAATGTCAGTCTAACAGTTACATAGTAACATAGTATTGGAGCTTGTATGAAGACACATGTCCATCTAATCCAACCTTTATACCCTACCCATAATATCTGTGTAACAGTTACATAGTAACATAGTATTGGAGATTGTATAAAGACATACATCCATCTAGTCCAACCTTTATACCCTACCCATAATATTTCGAAAGAATGAGGAGGCGTGCATGCAGAAAAGGTACTGCTAAGACATAATGTATTGCGACATGTTTCGGATCAATTACGATCCTTTCTCAAACAAATTACAAACGTGTAACATCCTGTTTAAATACACCATCAAGCTCCACCCCCAATCAAGTGTCCCATGTGTTCAAATTGTGTTGCACAAACAGTCCATATTTCTTCTTATACGAATTAGCTGTGGAGAATGCAGTCACGGCGCACACCGGAATTTCCTGAGCAAAATACTCACGTCTTAGGTAAAACACAATCTTTATTCGGGCGCCTTACGCCATACAAACACAAACATGTGAAAAGGAACCCGCCTTACGCATTTCGAGCCGACAAAGGCTCTTACTCATAGGCTACAGTTACTGCCGGTTTCAAGTGGATTTAGATTCATATACAGCATACTATTTCATATTTCTTCTTACCTATTGCAAACATAAGATTGCAAGACATATTTTACAAACATAAGATTCCAAAGCATAATGTACATAAGTGAACTGTGTTAATTAAAACTATATATCATATTGGATTGCATAGTATTTATAAAACAACAGTTATTAAAACTTACATGATAATTTTATTATTAAATATAAAGTGACATTTTGCATAAATATACCATCACCTAAGAATGTATTTAAAACAAAAAGTAATTTTATGCCTGAGATACATAATCCTATCCTGTGTTTATTAATACAGTATTACAAGAGGTTAATAACATGAAACAGCCTAAAACTATATGTAATAGTCTAACACATGGGGAAAGACAAGCACTTAAAACCCTGAGAGATAATAAAGAATTGATTATCAGGGGAGCTGATAAGGGAGGGGGAATAGTTGTGTTAGATCGCAATAAATACACCACAGAGATTGCCAACCAACTATCAGTACCCGAAGATTATAAAGTCTCCCAGACAGGCCCCACTTGGACCATTAAGAAAGAAATAGACACTTTGATAGAAGAAGCAGCCCAAAATGAAATCATATCAACAAAAGAACTAGCAGGGTTACGTGTAGAACATCCGAGAATTCCAGTTCTATACACGCTCCCAAAAATACACAAAAATCTGTGGGACCCCCCAGGTAGACCTATTCTCTCTATTTAGTCAAAAATGCAAAAAACATACCCCCCAACCTGTCATAGGAACACACACCTACTGACCTACCCTTCCATTTCTGTGGCAGCCATACTTATACCTGCTCTGGATCCCTCACTGCATCTATCTTCACAGTGAGAGCTGTGGTGCTGACATAATAGCCAATCGCAGATGTCTGTTACCAGTTGTCCCTTCTCTGCTGCTGCTCAAGAATGTCAACAACTTATCAGCAACAGAGGAGGCTGAATGTACGGCAAGGGATCAGGAAAGTATGTTTAGGAGCAGCTGGGATAATTTTAATAGAACAAAGAGTATGACCACCCTGAATAAAAACTTTTAATATGTTATTCAGGGACCCCCAAAAGCTAGGACAAATCTATCTAATGTTTGCTTCATGTATGGCTTAATACACAAAACAGAAGAACAAAGAATAAATCTTTTATTTGGTGACCAATTCTGGAGTGTGACCCTCAACTTTGTTCTTCTGTTGTGGACTATTATCCATGGAGGGTTGGATATTAGAAGAGTCAATGGGCCTTGTTTCCTATTCTTAATACACAAAAGCTGATACATGATGCCTGAAACATTATACCTGATAACAGACACCTGATACATGATAAATGATATCCAATCCAGGATACCTGACACCTGATGCCTGACACATGATGATGTTCTAAAATGGACACCGTACTGCTATGATATTGTAATGAAACCGAATTTTGTGATTTTTCTGGTAGACATGGAAATTCAAATAAAACAAGTTAAAAAAGAAATGCTTTCACAAACAGAAGTATTTGGATCAAATAATAATGCAATATGAATAAACAGGACTTATAACTAAATCAAATCAGTATTTGGTGTGACTGCCCTATGCCTTCAAAACAGCATCAATTATTTTAGGTAAATTTGCACACAGTTTTTTAAAGAAACTCCGCACGTAGGTTGTTCCAAACATCTTGGGTGTAGACTGGCTGAAATTATTCAGTTACTTCATGTAATCTCAGACAACTTCATGATACTGAGATCAGAGCTCTGTGTCAAGTATATTATCACTTTTTTTTAATGCTGAAGATAGTTCTTAATGACATGTATGTTTGTGATTGTTGTCCTGCTGCAGAAATTTTCAAGAAACTTTCACTATTATTATTATTATGGATTTACATAGAGCCATCATCTTCCATTGCGCTTTACAATTACATGTAAAAGGACAAAATTAATGAGGCACAGGATCACAAAGTTACTTTGCAAGCAAAGCAAGCAATATCTAGTCCAAGTGGGCCCAGGTGCTAGTACTTTTACTGGATATAGATAAAAGCCCTTTATTAGGGGAACCATAAAGGTCCACAATGGGGTACATAGATAGGAGGCAGAGACACAGTTAAAACCTTAAAAACATATAACAATGATATCTCATTTAGCATAATGATAAAGTGTACAGTGCACACAGCTCTAACCCCACAGTCAAAGTCAACAAGGTCACAGTTCAGTACCCACTTATCTGTCTAGGGTGCTGCAGCGTAGAACACAGTATCGGGGGGTCCCAAGGGGCGGGAAGGGCGACTGCAAAAATGGGGAACACCGATCAATCAGCCATTGAGACAAACGCCGAACGTGTTTTGTCCAAACCACGGACTTTCTCCTGCCCCGAACAGCTTACAATCTTAACACATTTATTTGACACATACAACCTATCACCATGTTTATATAATTGTGGGGAAAACCGGAGTGCCAGGAGGAAACCCACACAAGCACGGGAAGAACATATAATCTCCTCCAAACAGCAACTGCATCAACGTATGGCCTAGCACAGAAGAGCCAGTTCCTCGGGTCAGGACTCAGCCATATACCTGCATCTTAAGGAAAATGGACATACCTTTGAAGATTGTATTGTTCACATCTTGGCAAAGGAACATGACTGGTTCAAGAGAGGTGTCATTTATGTGAAAATAAAGAAACCAAATCTGAATAGAGTTGGGGGGTTCGACAGTAACTGTCTGCCATGAACAATGCTGTTATGACCCCCTAACCTGGGCAGTTTCAATAACACATCCTCAATGCATCCACACCTTGCATTCAGAAGGTCCCTAACACCTGGCTTTCATATGCTAATTGGGACTTTTGATAATGGAAATGTTTTCACCAGTATAATTTAAATTTTTGTTAACAGCTTTTTATTGAATAAGCCTAATTTGGCCAATTGTAGTGTGTGTTTTTTAACATACATTTGGATCCCAAGTTAAAAATCCCAAATACATTTAGTAATGACACAAGTGTGCTTGCAGGAATTTGCATTGCCAAGTGTGCCAAAATTTGTGAGCCATTGTTATCCTCAGCTTTAGGCTACTTTCACAGGGGCATTTTTTTCTGAGTGCTTTTTCGGAGCGGCAACAGATATTTGCTTCCTGCTAAATGCTACAGGTATGTAGAGCGCATGCAATTGCGTTAAAAAAATGCTACGATTAACGTATGGCAGCGCAGATGCCAAGCAACGCACTTGTGTGCCAACACAATTTGGCCACACTAGTGTGAGCTTTTTAAAGCGCGATCGGGTAATGATCAAAAGCGCACTAGTTTGGCCTATACCTAAGGCTGGGGCAACACTACAATACATGGTAAAGTGCGTGAAATGCGCAAACGCAATTTTTAATTTTTTCACGAGCATTATGCGTAGGTGGCCACCTATGCGTTTGCTCTGCGATTATGCTGATAGTTGGTTATCAGAGGGCATATGATTCATTAAAAAATGGTGTTCGCATGCTGCCTGAAAATGGATAACAGCACAGTGTGGCCACCCACAGTGTGCTAGCCTGGCATTCATTTCTCATGGAAAAATTTTTTGCAAAACGTGATTGTAAGTGCATGAGAAATATTCTAGTGTGGCCTAGCCCTTAATGTTTGCAGCTGCAGAACAGCATTATTATTTATTTTTCAGATACATTTTTGCATGTATAAGTAGAGTTTCCAGGCTAAACTAATGATTTTAGCTTGCAAATATATATTCTTTCTTATCCAATTTCACACTTAAAGGGCAACTGTGGTCTCAAAACAAGTTAGGATTAAATGAAAGCCTGCAGTATTTCCTTTACACTTAGCCAACAATCACATCTCTGGCTTCACCCTGTGATAAATGATATAGAGGTGAATGTTCAAACTTCCTGCTTCCAGTAGGTTGAGTGACATCAAATTACCTCTGCCGGCCATTTTCCCCCGGGAGAGAAGCATGCTCAGTAAAGACTTATTGCTGGGGAAATCAGGAAGTACCTGAGGAAAAAATTGACAGTTGAGAAGAGGAGCCTATTAATGCAGGCAGAGGATGGTCACATGACTTCAAGCTGGTCACATGGCTAAAAACAGAAAGAGTTCAACAAGAAAGTTATATTGCTGAACTTTTGCAGCAATAACTTCTCACAAATTTTATCTAGAGATGTGACTTATGTTTTATTTTGAAGGTATGATGGAAGGTTTTTTATATCATTCTTACAAGTTTGGAAGAATTTGAGACCACAGTTACCCTTTAAAGGGCATCTATAGGGCATTTCTTCTACCTCTGTCAGTGGATATGTCCTACCTGCCGCACACTACCAACGGGTCCACCTGGAACAAAGCGGGAGAGTCCAGCATGCCACCCCAAAACTAAAATTTAACCCCATGATGGCCCCAATGTGTAGTGTTAATAGATCCTTAAATAGATACAAGGTGGACTGCACTCCAAAATAGAATGTTTATTGTAAGCCAAACATCAAACAGCAAATACGACGTTTCAAGGGTAACACCCCCTTCATGAAGGGGGTGTTACCCTCGAAACGTCGTATTTGCTGTTTGATGTGTATGTTGAATGTATTTTTTTGAATGAATTTTTTTGACAGAGAATGATTTTTTTTCTCCCTTTGCCAACCTGTTAATGGATTAGTAAAAACATTTTTATATGCTGCTATGTACAGCTTATATTTAGGATAGTGTACCTCTAACTGCAACATAAGGATACTAAATCTGGGAATACAATAATGATAATGGTGAAAAAACCTTGGACTTTTTTGGCAGAAGTCAGGGAGAATGGTAAAGCGGAAGCAGAGGTTTACAGAAAACGAACCCACACAGACCAGTATTTGATGTTTGACAAAATACTGAGTGTGGGCCTGAAACATTGCCTTTTTTACTTACTCTCGATGGAGAAATAAATTCACATTGTTTGCACTAAACAAATGTCTGGACCTCTATTAGTTTTGAATTTTACAATTTTGGACTTTGTTTAGATGAGGCAGTGAAACCCATATCAGAGGGTGCCTCTGAAAATTGTCCCTTAAAACTAGTAGATACCCAGACTGGGCCTTTGTCAAAACTGGAAGAAGGAAAGAAAAGAACATAAATACCACCAGTTAAAGCATAACTGTATTGCCTCAATGCATTTTTAAAAAAAAAATGCTTTAAAAAGAAGTTAAGGTGTGCAGCCCTCCCTATACATTTTTTTCCTGATTTTGAGTCTCTCTCTGCCTTCAATTAGCCCTGCTGTGAAAAGGGGGCGTAACGATTCTGTCTGCCTCTAACTGTCACTCAGAGCTAGCATACAAGAAAACACTCCTGCACCCACCCTGATTTTGTGGGCTGTATTCTAGCAACAGGACATTTCAAGTTTGTTTGACTGGCAGAGAAGGAGGAGAAAGATTCTAACAGACATTCCCACCAGCCAATGACAAGTGATATGTTAACGATGGCCTTGGGCCGTCTAGGAGGCTGTGTGATATCTAAGGGAGTGCAGCACGGTTGTAAATGAGAGTAAGTGATTTCAGCTGCTGGAAGTGTGGACATGTAATGGGGGAGATGTTTTTTTGGGTATTGTTGTCCTTTAAGGGGAGAAGCAAGACTGGAGAAAGAACATAGTCATCCCATATGTAGGTGTCAGAGAAATTATGAAGAATTTTCAACAGACATCATATCCCTGTCTGCTTTAAACCCAACAACATACTGAGGCAGTGACTGTTGCATCCAAAAGACAAGAAGAGTGACATAATATACGCAGTGCTGTGCTGCGAAGTGTGCTCTGATTTGTGTACCTGCATCTTAAGGAAAAATGACATACAATTCAAGATTGTAATGTCAACATCTTGGCCAAGGACCAGGATTGGTTCGAAAGAGATATCAAGTAGGCCATTTATGTCAAAATAAAGAAACCAAGCTTGAATAGAGGTAGGGGGTTTTAACACCATTTGTCTGCTATATGCAATGCTGTTTTGATGCCTTTCCCAATTTTCCATTTATAAAATTGCTGTTCCATTAAAATAGAAACAAACTATGCGAGGAATCTTAATTACTGGAAGAGAAACAAACAACATTAAGAAGCATCTGTATAGAAATAACTAGCACATTTGGAGATTTACATATTAAGCTGCATGCAGAGCAATAAATAAGTGTACATACATTTATAATGTTATCCCAACTTCATAATTTTAAAATGTTGTTACAAAGGTCCATCTTGATATTACAAGCAATAAAAGACTACACGACAATAAACCCAAAATACTATGGAACTGGTACTATGAACATCTATAGAACAAATTACATTAAGAAGGGGCACAGTTAGAGAGGTCTTGCTATAAATGACAGCATTTTATGCTAAATAAGATGCTTGAGTATATAAATTATACAGGTTAAATAACAGCAATTAAAAGGTTGCATGAGTAGAACAATATAGCATTGATGTGGAGACAAGTAGAGGAAAAAATCAGTCAGTTCCCAATTCAGCAAGTCTAAAGAGCTAATTATTAAAGGGTCCAAAAATGACTTAACAAGAATTGCTTTCTTTAGGATTTTTGTCATGTACTTTCATTATTTATCTTACATAGTTTTGAAGATATTTACATTTTTATGTGTGCTATGGTAGGAGCATCACCAGATCCAATGCACTTCCTTTTTCCTGCTCTGAAACCATTTGACAGTCCCTTTTCCATGTGTCTCCTACTCCTCGTGGGCCCCCATGGCCCCTCCCCTTGCAGGTCCCCTTGACCAATTCTCTTGCAGCCCCTCATGGCCCTTCCTTTTCGTGGGCCACGTGAGCCCTCCCCTTGCAGGCCCAACCTGGTCCCTTTCCTTGCATCCCCTGTGGACCCTCCCACTCATGGTTCCTGTCGCCAATCCCATTTGCAGGCCCTGCAGCCCCTCCCCTTGCAGACCCACCCAGGCCCCTTCCCTTGCAGCCCACTTAGGCCTTTCCCTTGCAGCCTCCTGTTGCCCCTCCCACTTGCAGGCCCCATGGCCCTGCCCACTAATGGGTCCTTTGGCCCCTCCCCTTGCAGACCCATACTGGCCCCTTCCCTTGAAGCCTCCTATGGCCCCTCCCACTTGTGGGCCCCCATTGCCCCTCCCCCACTTGCACCTCTGACCAATAAACCCCCCCCCCCCCCGAAAAATGTTAAAACAGCCTTTTCAGCAGAGAAAGAATCAGTTTTTACAGTCTTCTGTAGAGGTGTATTGGTCTGAGGTGCAAGTATGGTAGGGATTACAGGCCCCACGAGTGGATGGTGCTACAGAGCCCACAAATGGGTGGGGCCACAGAGCCAATGAATGGGAGGGGCCACAGTGGGCTGCAAGGAAAAGGGTCAGGTTGGGTCTGCAAGTAGTGCTGTGGGCAGGGCCAGATTTACCATTAGGCGCTGCAGGCATGCGCCTAAGGTCGGAAGGGCGGCTGTCAATCCACCAATCCATGCCCTTTATAGTCATTTTCTTCTGCAAAAAAGAGAAATTGGGTGTGGTCCAGGGGTGTGGTCCGGGTTAAGTGATGGAGCTAAGGGCACCAGGCCCTAGCTGTGGGCTGTGCTGTTCTCCCCACCCCTCCTACCCTTTAGTCATGCACTGAGCATGTGCCACCGCAGTTAAGAGGAGAAAGCAGTATTTCTGTACCTCCCGTCCCCGAACTTTCTGATTAATGATTTCTTCATATTTTGGGGTGTCCCCTTTAAGGTGCCCACACAACAAAGATATTTAATAGATTAGATGTTTTTCTGTAGACAAACAGTCAAATACAGCACAAGTTTCTATCTCTGTCAATTGCTTCAGGCTCTCTACTAATCTACTTGAAGACTGATGCAAGAGGGGATTGGAGGAAGATTGATTTGGGAAAGGGGTACCAGGGGAGACATGTTTAAGGCACCAACATTTCCATAACTGGCCATGCATGACAGGAGAAATAAGAACGTGCAGATGTGTACCTTTGTATATTACCAGAAAGGGGATGCAACATAAAAAGACTGCAATGAAATCAGAAATTTCTCCAAATTGCTGATATCAGAGATGAGACACAGCTACTTGAATCTTCAGGGTCATATTTTAATATTGTTAAGATTAAATTAAGGCAATACAAAGGGGACCTAATTCACTTTTAGGGAGATTCAATAAAAGCTCTTATTGTTTTAAAATGGTGCTAATTTTGCCACAACCAATCATATCTTATTTAAGATTTGAAAGCTAACATCTGATTGGTTGGGGCAAAATTAGCACCATTGTTTAACAATAAGAACTTTTATAGAATCTACCTATATGTTTTTTTAACAAAATGAGACTACAGTCTTTATAGATGCTGATCACAATACTATGATACTAAGATCCCTTTGTTTATAATACATGAAAGTGATATTGTTTAGGGCCTAGGAATGTGCATTGATTTTTTTATTTGGTGCATTTGTATGCATTTTTGACCAAGATCAGTAGCAAGTAGCACTTTAATTGTAATTTAGCCTAAAGGTAGCCATACACATGGCTTAAAGTCGAAAAATCCTGTTGAATATCAGCACGGTGTGGGGGCCAAAAACGACTGCCAACTTTTCTGTCAAACTACCACTGTTGGCATTGCAGACTATTGTTTTAGAGTTTCGAAATTTCCATTTGAATGTTATTGGCTCCCTTTACTAAAGTAGAAGGAGCTGAAATGATTGGCTCCATGGATGGGCAACGAACGATCGTTTTAATATAAAGAATACATGAAACTATTGTTTCTGCACAATGGAATCTATTGTTAATTTGTGACCTTAGTCACATGTGTATGGGCACCTTATATTATATTTACTTAATACAAAGATAGTAAAGTCTCCACGTGGTAGTAGCACCCCCAATCCAGCCCTTTTGAAGGTCCTATGCCCTTAATAAAATGCATTGGATTGAAGGCCTCTTCCTTCATTATTAAAGCCAGTGGGCGAGGTGGAAGTGAAAGCCTACTACACTAATCCAATACAAAAGTCTAAAATATGCAGAAGTTTGACAGTTACTTCTTCCAAGAAAAAGCAATTAACGTAAAGACTGGGGTTACCTTGATGTGGTGGGAATGCATTTCACTCTGATCATGATATATACAAGAAAAAATCCTTGGTGCATAATGTATGCAAGTGCATAGATATTATGATATTAAATGGGGCCTAGGAATGTCTGTGCAGCCTAAATTAGTACATCCAAGTAAAAAGCCTTTTCATATCTTGTACTTGAGTAACAGCCCTGAATACCACATTTAAAATGTCTCATTCACATTTGTTCTTTTTCACCAAATATTAATTCAACATTTCTATTATAACCATTTGGGTATAAAGGCTCATGCATTTGCTTTTAATTACATTTAAAGAAGGTAGTGGTCCATTATGATAGCTATAGTTACACTACTGTATTTTCTTAATCACCTAGGTGTTTTATATACTTTATAGCAGCATGGTGACAAGCGCACAAAGAGAGGGACATTGCAGATATGGTAAACTTATACACAGCAATAGAATTCCAGGAATGAATTTTAGTAGTATATTTCAGGGAAATGTAGAGTATTTCTAATAAACATTAATAAAAAAAAAACTTGAATAAACATCAGAAATCAGCTATATGTAGGAAACTGTTCTGTCCAGTAGCCAAAGGAAGCATTTCTTTAAAGGAGAACTGTGGTGACTACACAAAGATTTATCCAATGAAAGCCCTCGGTGAGGCTTCTAGTTCAGGTTTCATGAACATATAGAGCTTTAAAGTCTGCAGATAGCATTTCCTGATGCCGACATCACACTTACATGTCTCTTTGCCCCTTAATTTAGGCTGAGGCATGAGTTGTGGCTATTTTTTTAAATAAGGAAGAGACGGCTCATGCTCTGATGTCACTAAGAAGGAAGGACGAAGAGACTAGAGGAGGAAAGCCGATTTCAGAGCTCCAGATCTTCATGGAAAATGTAAGTATAAGCCTTGCTGAGAGATTTTTAGGGCAATTCCCTTCCTTGTAAAGCACTTTCATGGAGATTCAATAAACCAGCCGATCAGATCTTTTTTAACATTTGAAAGCTAACATCTGTTGGGGCAAAATTAGCACAATTTTTAAGGATAAGAACTTTTATTAAATCTCCCTATTTGTGTATTCACCACAGTTACCCTTCAATAACATTCTTTTCACAAAAACATGCAGTCTAATAATTCATATTAATGAGACAAACATATAAAATGCTTTATTATTACTTACCCTTCACCTCCAACTTTTGTAATCTTTAGCAAGAAATCCACTGAATTCAAGTTAGGTGGCTTCCATTTTAAAATGTCATCACAACGGCCAGCTTTATATTTCTGGAAGAAGAGTGAATAGCTAGTGAATAACAAATGGCAAAACACAAGGTTTGTAAGAATTATAACTCCACTGCTGAGAATTCAATAAGTAACTCTGGATAATATACTTTTTATTTATAGACCAGAAATTGCTGATTACAATGACTTAACCCTTATCTTTCTGAGTAATTTCTAACTTAAAAGTGTAAATATCTCTCACTCCAACAGGTCCTGCATTTACTTTTCTCCCCCCTTAGCATAGCGGCATATCGATAGAATTGATTTTGTTGTAAATCTCTAGTTAAGAATTACACAGAAAGGCAAGTGATGCATATCTTAAAACCATAGCTAATAAACAAGAATGCCACCTGGAAATCCTTTAATTATAGTGTTCTCTCCTGTAAACCAAGATACTGTATGCATAATCTAAAATGATGAAAGATAATAGACAAGTCATCGGCAAAAATAGGTTTACTTGACAAAAGAGGATTCAATCCTCAATGTCTGGGCTATTAGTCTGTAAAAATACATTTTAGCCAAAACCTCTAGGAACCATTTTTTGGCTTTGCACTCCTCTTCTTGTTTAGTTTATACCCTTATGAGCAGTAAATCATTTCAAAATCTATTTCACTTCATCCTTGAATTGTTTTGCTTGTCTCCAAGGGCCATCTTCCCATGCGAAACTGCAACTAAGCAGGGAGTGTCAGCCCAGATAAATGACCCAAGGTAATTTGTTATGACCTTCCATACTGGGGTTTACCTTGACGTGGTTGGAAGGCTTTTCACTTTTATGCATAAAATTGAAACTAAAATCCCCATGTATTTACTGTTTGCACTAGCACAGATATTATGATCGTATATGGGGCCCAGGAATGTGCATTGATCATCTCTTTTATTGTTTGCCTGTGCATGTGACACAGGAAATCAACACTAAATAGGTCTACTCACACCTGGATACAATCAAGAGGCAGCTAATCAGAACAGATAAGGTCTACTCACATATGAAAGAGGCAGCTAATCCATCAGCACACACCTGAACACCGTCCGTGATTGGCTTAGAGGCAGCCAATCATGGACACTGTTGCCGGCTGCACAGAATGCTGGGGGAGAGAGGTAAGGTAAGTAGAGTTCGGGGGAGTCTCTGGAAAATCTATTATTGTGGTTGGGGCTAGGGGAGGGAGACCTATTATATACCAAAGGGTTTTTACACTAGGGGGGGGGGGGGGGAGATTGGAAGGCTGCTCTGAGCAAGCCAAAAACATCAGACAGGACGCCTTAGAGGCGGAAACAATTTCCCTCCCTGCAGTGCTCCTGGTGGCAAGTTTTTTTGACTTTGGGGGGACATTACAGGAGAACCATTTGGAGCTGGGATGTAAGATAAAGATTTTATTACACTACACAGTGGGGCCAGTAGAGGGTTAAATGATAGTTTTGGGGGTGGACATGCCCTGTAACACCATACTTGAAATATAAAAAGTAGTACATAGTATAGATAAATTTTCCTTTGAATAAATGGCTATGTCCTGAGCTGCAGAGCCTGTTAAAAATGGGTGCATAAAACTGAACTGTCACAAATCAAGCTGAGGGCCAAGCACAAATATAACTGTTCATATCTAGCTTCATTTAAATAATGAGAGATTACATTGCACTCAGAATTTTAATTTTTTTGCATATATATCATAGTGTTGATTTTAATTTAAAGCAGCAGTGTACAGGAATATTACACCCAAGCAGGAATACAAGTTTTGTGTTGCCCATTAATAAGCATACCGGTAATTTACATAATGCAAATCAATTTAAATATTGACAGCTTGTAGAACAGTTATAAGAGCAAGTTCTCTGTTATTAATAATCAGGAAATATCAAACTACTAAAATACAAGCATGGTGGCTCAATCTGTAATATTTTTTTTGTGCCTTGAAATGTTTTTTTTTTGGCCAATAAAGAAAACCTATTTAATATTTCAGTAACAAACACAATCAAAAGTAAACAAAAAGCATTGTGCTTCTCCTATATCTCTAATATTTTAGCCTTTGGCTGATCCTCTCCCTTCCTAAGCTAAAGAACAATGAAGTAGTCATCCTGCCACTGCAAATGTTCTATCCGATGGTCTGATGAACATCCATTACTGGCAACAATCGCTTCATGTATGGGTTTTCGGTCAGGCATCATGAGTAATCTGACGAATGATCATCCATACACGAACCAATTCCCGGATGTGACATTTGGCTGGGCCATCGGGAGTCACAGAACGTTGCGGGTGGTGGGAAACATCTGTCTGTATGTAGCTTATTTTAGAATACCCTCAGATCAGCTGTGTTGATTATGCCTGCAACACAGGTACATGTAAACCAAGAGAAAGTAATTGTTGATTAGATCTGCAACACAGCTCAATGCAATCAAAAGAGTTAATATGTACTGATTAAGTCTGTGACAAAGCTGAATGTAATCTAGAGACAGGTAAACACGCCTGTTACACATTTCCATTAATGTGCAAAAAAATCACTGTAAATCGGCAATTACATGGAAAGCTTTCACTGGAAGATAGCAAACTTCTACTATGTGTCCAGCAAGTCTGTACTGAATTTTGTGTCTCTAGCATATCTAACACAGCTGGTATGCTCTACTTGAATAATCTAATTAGGTTACCTAGTGTGTACTGACTATAGCTGAACTGGCTTAAAAACCTAATTTTCTGTCAATGCCTGTCAAGTGTATTTAGAGAAAACTGTACCTCATGTCATTACCTAAATTACACGTGCCAAATTCAAGGCCCGCGGAACGAACCAGGCCCTTCTGGCCGTTGTTTGTGGCCCCCAGTGACTGTACAGCATCCAAGACATATTACATTGCTATCTATTTGTGCAGTCCCAAGTAGTGGCATAACTATAGAAATGCCAGAATCAGCTCTTTTTAAACAGCTGGTCACGGTATCTAGCAGGCAGTTGTAGAGTTATGACACTGCTTGTATCTGCACAAATGGGACTTGCACCAATACATAGCATCGTAGTAAGGCTTGGATGCAGTAACTACTGTAACACCTGATTGTGTATCTAGCCAGCATTGGGGGGGGAGGTGTGACAAAGGGCCTTCCATTGGAGTTGGCTGTTCCATTACTGCGCCAGAAGAGAAGGATGGGCCTTCATGATTAGCACATGAGCAGGTCATAGGCAGAGGTCCCAGTCCAAAACTGCTTCAAACCCTTTCCCTGCCAGGACCCAGCACTAGGCACAATCCTGCACCTGCTAAGTATATTATTAGTAGTATTATATATTTAAATATTTAAAAATATTTGCACAATGTTACTTATCAGTACAATGTCACTAATACTCTTAAGGCTTGTCTAATGAAACAAGGATATCAAGATGGTAAATATATCACATTAAATATTCCACTTTTGAATACAAAAACATTGTTATTTTAAGTATTCTACAGCTTGTTTACTACCTAATACTGTGTAGAAAATGTTTTTATGTCTTTGCAAAGCTGGAACTTTATATAGGAATCACTTGGAAATAAAAGGGAAACATTATGTTAATTACCAGTTTCTGGCCTTCAAGAATTAAATTAATCATGGTATAAATTATTATGGAAAATTTCAAGCTTGTTTAATTAAGACTATTACATTACAAAGGACTGAGAAGTATTAGACTAAATATTTATGAGTCTAGCTGAAATCAGGCAAATGCTATACTTCCTCAGAATAAACAAGGATTAAAATGTTCTTTAAAATCACAAAGTAATTGCAGTGTGATGAACCTAAATTAAATTCCAGCAGGTAGCACTGAAACATGCAGATTAAAATAATTACAAATGCTATATTTACCATAAATATGCATAATTAAATTCCTTTGGTATACACCTGTTCCCCAAAAAGTGCCAAGAAAAGAACAAGGGAAATTTAAAAAAGACCATGGTCTATTCTAATCAAAACCTGTATTTTAAAATAATATATGATGACAATATAAAAATCTTCCATTATGAGAACAGGGAGCAGTGAGTGCAACTATACCCCCTATTAAACAAATTTTGGATGAGGTTCTTTGCCCCTTTTATTACTTTAATCTGTGGGCTTGTACACAAGAAATCCTCCTCGCCACTCTAATTATTTTGTCTCAGACAGTCCTAAAAGAGAGCAAATGTAGGAGCATGTTGTAAGAACCCAGGGACAGTAGTATTTGTAGTATAATTGCCCTTTAAATTTAATAAGAGTGAATATTTATGCATAGCAAATTATTAGTTAAATATATATTTTGTATAGCTACAACTGAATTAAAGGGACACTATACTGAAAAAATGACTGCCTCATCTTAATCTATAATTGAATACATGTAAGTAGCATTTACGCTGATTTGCGTGTGTTGCTGCATGCCTTCAATCCAGCACCCATTTTTTTAGAAGCAGTATCCCCCCTCCCTCTTTTAACCACTCCCACTTCCATCCGACCTGACTTTTCCCCCACAAACCAACTGTCAAGCCTGCACACAGCATACAGCATTCCAACTGTCAAAACTCTGTCACCATTCCAGCTACAGTATAACTACTAGAATAATTTTTGAGAACAAGGAACTTGATTGACAGCTGAAATATAGGATGTTTTAGATTGGATATCTAAAGAAATAGGGGGCAGATCAACAAAAAAAATTATACAGTGGTGGTTGGAAAGTTTCCAGTTATGGTCAATTTAAAATAACCTATTTTTTGGTATAGATGTCCTTTAAAGGGCATGTCCAGTCAAAATGTAACTTTAGCTATAAATGTACTTCACCCCCCACCCCCCAAACCCCACTCATTATCAATAATTTCCAAATATGCCCCTGAAGGGACCTTGCCACTTAGGTGCTGCCCCCTGCTCCTGTTGCAAGCTTGTTTTGAGCAAACACAGGAGCAGGGGGCTTCTGTGCTGACAAGTTTATTCTGCATGCCAAAGGTTTTAGGTGTTACTTATTAAGAGAAAAATATGCCATAATGGAGAAGTTCAGGGCAAAGTCACATGCTTTCAGGAGTATTATCTCTATCCTAATTCTGCCCATCCAATGATTTCTCTGCAAAATAAAAAGTTCCTTGGAAACTGCCTTCCTGTATGGAGCACAAAATCGCGCCCATTACCGTCTTCCCTCTTGACTTAGCCTACTATCAGTTGCTCAGTATTAGAGCGTGCATGTTTAAAGAAATAGTTCACTGCAATAGTGAACTATTAAATGCAACATTGGGATTGAACCGGATTCTAAGACATTAATTATTTAGGCAGCGTGGACTGCCATGTAACTCCAACTACCAAATTAACGGCGGTGCTTGGGATCAAAATAATTATTATTTAAACAGCACATTTTTGGTTAAGAACCAAAACAGTATCCCATTATAGCACTCATGGAATTTTACACACATGCTCTAAAAATGTTACTCCAATAGTAACCATACCAACCATAAAGAGTGTCATATTGTAACCGCGTGTACTTTAGTTTATTGCACTTATCCAAACATTTCTAATACAGACCTAACCTTTACAAATTTCAACAATTAATCTCCAAACATCTTATATCAAAGTATCGTTAAAAGCAGCTTATGTTGGCACATGTGTTAATGGATACAGTGTTCAATCGTCCATAGTCTCTTGTACTTTGTGCTGCTGGCAGGATTTTTGTTTAAATTGCCACTTAGTAGTTCCAGCGGAAGGTCCTATACTCTCCCCTCTAGACGCTGTTTGTTAAGAGCCACTTAGATATTTCAGCGTAATGGTTACACAGACACAAATTCTGGCAATTGCACTCGTTCCATAAAGTAAGGTAAGTATAACTACTGACCTGCCGGACCTTCGGCAGTGTGAACACACCGCTTTTACCACAGTTGGTGGGACTTATCTGGGCTGATGTTCACCGTCTCCCCGCTGTTAACTGGTGGCTGTTCCGATCCAATTCCCAAATCGCCGATTCCGCTCACACACCAATCGGAAGTGGTAGATGTTCAATATATCGTCCAGCCTCTAAGACGAACCAGGGTCTCTTCACCCACCTGTAGGTGCAGAGCGGTGGTCTCTTACCTCCGCACACTTCCGTTTTCGTTATACATACCCTCTGATGTTTATCCACAAGTTGCCTGCAAATTTTCACTCAGTTATCCAACGCGCGTTTCACCCCACACACCCGTAGGCGGGGCTTCTTCAGGGATAAATCGATTTATCATCTTTTTATTAACATCAGAGGGTATGTATAACGAAAACCGGCAAGTGATGCGGAGGTAAGAGACCACCGCTCTGCACCTACAGGTGGGTGAAGAGACCCTGGTTCGTCTTAGAGGCTGGACGATATATTGAACATCTACCACTTCCGATTGGTGTGTGAGCGGAATCGGCGATTTGGGAATTGGATCGGAACAGCCCACCCAGTTAACAGCGGGGAGACGGTGAACATCAGCCCAGATAAGTCCCACCAACTGTGGTAAAAGAGCGGTGTGTTCACACTGCCGAAGGTCCGGCAGGTCAGTAGTTATACTTACCTTACTTTATGGAACGAGTGCAATTGCCAGAATTTGTGTCTGTGTAACTATTACGCTGAAATATCTAAGTGGCTCTTTAACAAACAGCAATCTAGGGGAGAGTATAGGACCTTCAGCTGGAACTACTAAGTGGCAATTTAAACAAAAATCATGCCAGCAGCACAAAGTACAAGAGACTATGGACGATAGAACACTGTATCCATTAACACATGTGCCAACATAAGCTTGCTTTTAACGATACTTTGATATAAGATGTTTGGAGATTAATTGTTGAAATTTGTAAAGGTTAGGTCTGTATTAGAAATGTTTGGATAAGTGCAATAAACTAAAGTACACGCGTTACAATAATGACACTCTTTATTGGTGGTATGGTTACTATTGGAGTAACATTTTTAGAGCATGTGTGTAAAATTCCACGAGTGCTATAATGGGATACTGTTTTGGTTCTTAACCAAAAATGTGCTGTTTAAATAATAGTGAACTATTCCTTTACTACATTGATTGAAGACCGGGAGGTTAAGGAGCTATGCCTTACCTCACGTTCTTCAATGAATTGTTGGAGAGCCAGGAATGAAGACGCCAAAAGCTTACCTTTCGTGCGATCCAGCAAGGTTGAAATCCCAAACCACATTCCTGCTTCTGTTCCGCTATAGCGCGCATTATCGGCATGCGCGTTATAGCGGAACAGAAGCAAGAAGTGGTCTGGACCTGTCAGTGAAGCCATGCTCGATCGCACCAAAGGTAAGCTTTTAACATCTTCGTTAGGGCTGTTTACATTGGAGAAGCGGCGGTTGCGTGGGGACATGATAACCTTATACAAATATATTAATGGCCCATACAGTGAACTCTCTGGTGCATTGTTCACTAATAGGTCATATCAGAGGACTCGTGGACATCCTTTAAGGTTGGAAGAAAAGAAGTTTCATCTTCAAGTTAGGAGAGGTTTCTTTACAGTGAGAACGGTGAAACTGTGGAACTGTCTTCCAGCAGAGGTGGTAATGGCAAGTTCATTGAATAACTTTAAAAAAGGCCTGGATAAGTTTCTAAAACTAAAAAATATTGAGAATTACTGGTATTAATGAATATAGATCTGGTTGATCCAGGGATACTTATCGATTGCCGTTTGGAGTCAGGAAGGAATTTCCCCCCCCCTTTTTTTAGCTGGGGTTTTTTGCCTTCCTCTGGATCAACTGTTAGGTAGGGTTAAAAAAAAAAAAAAAAAAAGGGAATAGGTTGGACTTGATGGACGAATGTCTTTATTCAACCTTAATTACTATGTTACTATGTTACTATGTTCCTAGCTCTCCAACAATTAATTTAAGAACGGGAGGTAGGGCATAGCTCCTTAACCTCCCGGTCATCAATCAATTTAATATTGTACTAATGTACTAATCAATGATAATTTAAAACATATATCTTCATATTTCATATATTGAGATATCTTCCCTAGTGAAGATAATTTAGATACCAGTGGCTTCCTAATATCTGAATGCTTACATATCTTAGGCTAGGTACACATGGATGTTTCCATCTATCGGTCAGGCCAGAAATTGCATGGTGTTTAAGAGCGTCCGCAACCAATAACGGTCTCCAGTTTGTCTAACTGATGATACGGTGGTGAATCACGACCAATTATGTGCCCCCCTATGGACCACGGTCACAGCAAACTTTTGCCCATGGTTACTTCTGCTGCGACTATCAGTGATTCTTCTCAGCTGATCCCTAGCTAGTGCCGAATCACCCAGGACAAAGCATAGTCTGAACCCAGCATTAGAAATTAAATTTCTTCCAAATCTTATGGGGCCCATACACACAATTAGGAAAAAATTTTGCATTTTAAAGGGGAAATTATACCCCTCCAAATCTCATCCCTTAAAAGTACCCAGGAAGAGGACATAAACTGCTTGGTTCTCACTCGAGTTTACCCTGGATTCCCATATACTGGGAGATTTAATAAAAGTTCTTATCCTTAAAAATGGTACTAATTTTGCCCCAACCAATCAGATCTTACTTAACATTTGAAAGCTAACATCTAATTGGTTGGGGCAAAATTAGCACCATTTTAGCGATAAGAACTTTTATTGTACCCTTCCTTAAAGTTCATGTATACTGAAAAAATTACTGCGTCATCTTAATCTGTAAGTAAATCTATAAGAATAAGTAGCACTTATTCTGAGGTGTGTGTGTTGGTACATGCCTTCAATAAAGTACTTTTTTGGCTCAGGCTCTGACCACTGACCTGTTTTCCCCCATACCAACTGTCAATACTGCATACAGCACACCAATTTGTAAGAATTCATGGTCCTTTACATGTATTAATATATAATGTTTAATATAATTTATATATGCCAAAATTGCATTTACAATGAAGGTTGTATAAGATAATAGAACTAGACATTCTCATACAAGACACCTAGTTAGTCATGTTACTAAACAATACATTTATGGAAGGCAGGATACTATCATTCCGATGACAATTTATACACAGTGTGTGAATTAATGTTGGTTCCTGGACTGGGCAGATCAATAGCATATGTTAAAGGAGGTAGCCAACTTTGATTTACATACTGTGTATCACATAGATATCTGGTCTATGGGAACAGGATATGATCAGGGTACTGTAGGGGAAAGGAACCGAAAATGGGATATAAGCTAGGGTAGAATCCAGTAAAAGAAAAAAATGGTATCTTTGGACTAGAAAAGGGAGAATCTCGTTTGGACTAGAAAAGAAGGCTCTTTTGGAGAGACTAAGGACTAAGGGCACAGAACTGAGAGACTAAGGGCACAGTAGTTCGTGTTTATGTCTTAATAATCTTAGTTTGTTTTATCGTAACTGTAACTTGATTAAGTAAACAATATATATTAATATATTAATTTTTCATGCATATATCAGTGGGGTTTCTTTGCTTTTCGACCCCAAAAGAATGGTATATATATATATAAATATAGAGCTATAAATCTTACAAACTGCCAAACCATTCCAGCTACAGAAAAAACTGCTTACAGAAATGCTGAAATGTAAGATGTTTCAGATTGGATATCTAGAGAAATAGGGGACAGATTAACAAAAAAATTATACACTGATAGTTGAGATGAATTATAGTTTTTTTTTGCCAGTGTACATAGCTATCATGACAGTGTGTAGTGACTTGGCAAGAATGGGTTAACTATTGGTATTCGTTCTTTCAAAGGGCCTATAAAAATGCCATTCCACCCTGGAACCAATCCCCAGTGTTTATGTTAGGGTTAGTGAAGCATGGAGCCAGAACTTCTCTTTTAGACAATGTGGGGCCGAACCATGTATCTGGAATTCTCTACAGCCAGAGGTCTGCTGGTTACAAAAAGGTCACCTTAAGGACAGCCATATATATATAAAATAAATATATTATTATATTGGAATATGTGATATGGAAACAAATATTATATTTGTGAATGGGAAGGTAGGACCATTAAAAAGATATCCAAAATGGAGACCGTATTCCATTGTCAGGGGGAGTTAATATCTTAGGAAACACGGATCATGTTTGGTATTGTAGGAATCAATAATTACTACAGGAGAGGAATATGTGGTCTATATCCAAGTACAATGTACACATCTAAATTTATATGAAATCTGCTTAACTGGGGGGGAATGAATGCTTTTGACTAGTCTTGAAATTCATGGACACTCCGACATCATGCATAGCTAAGGAGTGGGATGGTACAACAAGGGGATTAAAAATTATTGTAACCCCTACAACTTTGTTCATACTGTGGGGAAATGCTAAATGGGTATGGATCATATGTTTTCTTCTCGCCCCGAGACACAGGACTTCTTCTAGTGAGTAGTTAGGGTCTGTGAATCTTTTTATCCTTTTTATTTTATAAAACTGTTGTACTTATATTGTATGTCATTTTATTGTAACATTTTCTTTCATATTTGTATTATATGCACTGTCCATCTTTTGGCATATTAAATCTAAAATGTAGTAAGTTTTGTCTCTGATGCTCTTAAAGAACTCCGTTAAACTCTTATAAGTTCATATGTGTTTGGATGGTCTTTAAGTGTATGGAATGCTTTGCTAGTGTAAATGCTAGTTAACTCTGTGACTGCTGTGAATGACTGATGCTGATTAACCCATTGGTTACTGGAGTGAATGGTGGAGTGTTAACCATTTAGCTGCCAGGACAGGGGTGTGCATAGCCAGTGAGAGTCAAGAGTGATTGTGGGGTATTTCTGCAGCCAGAAATGCAGTGGTGGCAGCGAATACCGATTGATTGGTCAGATCACATGCCCAGCGAAATGTCGTTCGTGACAATACCCTTTAAGAGCTCACACCTAATCCCAAACACCAAGAGGTCACCAGTTAAAGGGCAAGTCCAGCCCTCAAATGAAAATATATATACAGGTAAATCACCCCTCCCCAAACCCTAAACTGTAATAGTTTGAAATCTGAAATATATAAGTCTAACCTTAAACCCTGAACAATATCCTGTTGCCTGTTTCTGCTTCCTGTCCAGTTTACAACTGTCAGTTTTGTATTTGACAGTTGATATCACAGCCAATGACTGAATGCTTAATCCCCTAGCTGCCTCTTCTGAGCATGCTCAGGCTCAGAACAGGTCACTAAACTGCTCAGTTTCCATGAGGCATCCAGAACCATAGCAGGCATACAGTAATGAATTCAGAGGATTAGGATATATCAACATATTTAAAGAGGCCATTCTTTCTAAAATATGTTATTATGAGGGTGGAGTCCTTAATAAACAAGTATCAAAGATTGGAGGTATTTTAAGGTATTAGCAAAAAAAGATTATATAAAATTACCTAAATACGACTTCTTTATTATTACCATTAAGTAGTCCAAAAAACTTTTATACCTACTTTTTCCTTTCTATTGGCAGCAAAATGTTAATTCAAACCATTACTGTGCAAGTTGCCATTTTCACAGAAAAATATTAGAATACCATTTCTCTAACTGGTGCACCAGCAAACCAGACTTTAAAAAGCTTCCTTTTTTTCTTTTTTAATCTTTTTATCTTGACACGTTAAGAAATTAGAAATTCAATTTAAGTGTCAATTTTTAGATGTTTCTTAGCGAAACATACTGTATTAGTAATCAATGTTCAGAATCTAAATTTAGTTTTTCTACCATTCACTTTTTTAACCTTTATTACAGTAGATAAGACATCAAATATATTCAACTAACCTACCAGAGGTATATATTCACTTGTATGTACATTAACATAAATGTATACACATACAGGTAAATATTTGCAGATATAACTGGATTTTAAAAAAAAGTGCAGTAACTGTCTTGTACTACATTCTGAAATACAGTGTATCCCTTAAACCTGATGTGCCCTTGATGTACACTACTCTTTGTGCATTGAATTTACCTTGATACTGTTGCTCTACATTATTTATTCTTTCTTTGATGTTTACACTTTGAATTTGAACTCATCCTATAAATAAAATGAAATGAACTTTCAATGAACACTGATAACAAAATGTGCCTACTATACAGATTTCCCTTTGAAAAAGCAGGTTTTAATTGTGCAGTAGATCTGCTAAGTATTGTACAATGCAGTGAAATATGCCAATACTATTAATAAAGAATAAGAAAAATGTCAGGCTATGAAGTGAACTATAAAAACATATGCAAGGTATGTGCATGTAATAATGCACATATCATTATTAAGAAAACAGCAAGACATTTCTATACATTATTTTAAATCTTGTGTAAATCCCTGGATTAGCCATTCCACTGTTTCCCAATAATGGCTGTTCTTTGTAATGCAAGATCACAGCACAGATACAGATGTCTTAACATCTCTTGTTTTGCAGCAGATTCTGCTGTAGATACAAAAACAACCAATGCTCTGCTCACACTGTGACAGATCCACTACATACCATAAATCTTGTACAAATAATAATATACTCAACTATCTCCCCTCCCACCAAACAAATTATCTGGGATATTTTTCTAAATCTTCACAACTAAAGATATATAATATTATACTGCTGTATAATAAGAAATAAGTTAACTATTACATTACTTTGAAATATATAAGATCATTGATCTTTTATTGTATTTTAAGTCACAAAGTTGCAGGCAGAGTGTCTTTGTAAAGAAATCTAGGTTTGATTTTTTTTACATTTTTTTATATATTCATGGAATTCAAAGGTTGCTTGTTCTATTACACAGTATGAATCAAGTATGTAGAAAAATTCCTGACAAGTTCTGCGACTATCTTGTCAAAGAAAATATATTTTTACATACACTGACTACAGCAACTGTGATTATGCTCTTGCCTTTGTCTTCAGATCAACAATACCAGATGAGCAGATTCTATGACCTTAGGGGCCCAACTTCTTGGGCTATAGGGGGTAGGGATCAACATAGAAACTGCAATGGGGGCCCCCAGCCAAGGGGGGCACTTTCACCTTCTCCCACCATAAAAATATCTTTCGATAGGTTTGCTTTTGGTGAAGCTCCAAGGCAGGTACCGGAAAAGAAAAAGTATTAGGGGGTCAAGGATCAAGAGCTTTTTTTTTGTAAGATCTCTTTTTTTCTTTCCTGCTCAAGGTATGAACTTTTACTTTGCAGGATGGTCCCTACTTGACTGAATGATTAGAAATAAAAGGTCCATCTCAAAACTAAAATTTAACCCCATACTGGCCCCACTATGTAGTGTTCAAAAATCCTTACCTTACGTCTCTGCTCCAAATGGTTCTGCTGCAGTGCTTGTTCCCCCTCTGGATCCCTTCTGTCTGCTGCATCCCTCTAGCATTAAAGGGACACTATACTGAAAAAATTACTTTTCTTCATCTTAATCTATAGGTAAATATGTGTAAATAGCACTTACTTTCAGGTGTGTGTTGCTGCATGCCTTCAGTCCAGCACATGTTTTGCTCAGGATCAGTATTCTACCCTCCCTCTTTTAACCACTTCCACTTAAATCTGACCTG
Source organism: Hymenochirus boettgeri (assembly GCA_019447015.1). NCBI lineage: Eukaryota > Metazoa > Chordata > Amphibia > Anura > Pipidae > Hymenochirus > Hymenochirus boettgeri. The sequence continues at coordinate 157,356,211 of CM033473.1, read as the reverse complement.
ACTTTCCCCCCCTACAAACCAACTGTCAAACCTGCAAACAGCATTCCAATTGTCAAAATTCTGTCACCATTCCAGCTACAGCAAAACTGCTCACAGAATAGTTTATGACAGCAAGGCACTTGATTGACAGCTGAAATGTTTAGATTGGATATCTAAAGTAATAGAGGGCATATCAACAACAATAAAAACCGATACAGTGATATTTGTGAAGAATTATAGTTTCCAGTAATGGTCAATTTAAAATAACTATGTGCAGTCCATCCCATCCGCTGAGTTACATTTGCAAGAAAAGTCACAGAAAGTTACTTACAGACCTTCGTTCCCCCGGTGCTCTGATTAGCCGGCAGCTGTGTCTGTTATTGGCTGCTGGCTAGCCAGTCACAGACGCGGCTGCCGGCCCCACCCCTCTCTGCTGTTTCCAGCTAGCAGATAGCCAGGATCAGAGGGGAATCTAAGGTCTGCGCAAATTTTTCTGGGGATTTTCTTGCAAATGTAGCTTGGCGGTTGGGGTGAGATGGAGAGGGCTACACATGGTAAAAAATTTAATTTAGGGGTGGAGATACTCTTTAAGAAACACTTATAATGGTGACAGAAGACAAGTCATGTTTATTTGTATTGAAAAAAATCCATGTGTTTGTGTCTGTCAGTTACTGTAATACTCTTTCTATTTGACCATATGTATATATGTAGACATTAGTGTCTGTCAGTACATAATCATTCTACTTGATCATATGTGTATATGAAGCCATTAGTGTCTGTTAGTACATACTCATTCTGCGTGTTAGAAAGATAGCATGGTAGTAGTAAGTTTCATAGTGAATCCTTTTTAGGAAATTACCTAGAAAACACTAGGTCTAGTGTCTAGGGAAGGTCTAGAAAACATAAGGTTTTTTTTTTTATTTTATTCTTAAGGGTTATGCTGGTTTACCAGGTTTATGCTGGTAAATACCCTTAATTCAGCTATAATGTAAAGTGTTTAATCACAGAAAATACATTGCATGTTTTTATGCATTGCTTTTTTTTCGTGTGTGCTGCACGTAACCTCTTCCTACTATATTACTGGAACTTATTAGATCCGCACCAAAAATATTGCAAGCGTGTCTAGTGGGGCATATAGTGAGGCCATTCCAATTGAATTTCACTGGCAGAGCAAATTGGAAATAAGAGGGGCCTAGCCCTTAATCTAAACTCTATCCTCTGAAAAAGCATCATGGAGAAATCATCTGAAATGTTGCAGGTTTCTGATATTTTGTTTCTGCAGCTCTGCAATTCCTACACTTTAAGTTGAAAAAGAAGGGGGGGACCTTGGTTTGTTTTATATCTATGGCTCCAACCCATAAGCGAGTACCAAATTTGCTTTTACCTTTTATTTTACAAACTTTTGTTTGAGTCCATGTTAAAGGCTTATATGAAAGTGTACCTTTATAAAAAGCAGTATAACTCAAAGGGCTGGTAAAGTAGGCATTGTATGTGTTGGTTCATATCATTTGTACCACTGGCTTGAGAGAGGTATGGTGGTGGAAGAAACGTTTTGTCTTATCTTAGATTCACCATCTGTTTCTCAGAGAAATCAAGACATGTAAAAAAAAAAAGTTAATGACACAATATTGCTTACTGCTCTGAAAGTTTCTTCCTATTGCACATCCATTCCCCTACCAGGATGGCATAGATGCAAAGAGATTTTTTCCACATATAAATAAAAGTTATTAACTTACTTTTATTTTGAATAACATTTATGACAGATATTTTCAATTTCATTTTGAATAATAATTATTATGTCCCTTGTAACTAACAATTCTATCTGTTGTTATAAGGGGAAGAATATATACTGTACATATACATTGAACTATATTCCCGGAGAAGTTAACTTTGTGGGTGTTATCTATATGTACTAATCGTATTGTGAGTGTTTCTATCAAAAAGGAATATAAGCTACAAGAAACATAGAACAAACTTGTAAACAAAGGTTATCCTAAGGGTATTCTAAATGATACACCAAGCAAACTTTTTCTCTCTCTGTCTAGAGAAAAAAGACCCTCCAGTCATAGATCTAAAACTGGCCAGGGTAACCCTTTATTACAGCATAGGAATTTAATTTCTTATTAATAATAATAATAATAATAAATGCTAGCCATTGGAATAGCAGATCTTTAACTTGTAATTCTAGGATTACTGTATATGCTTTATGATGTCTGTGCAAGTTGCTTTATGTGGGAAATTTCGCACAAGCGATTAAATTGCAGATTTTCTACTACTGCTCAAACAATATGTTAGGGGACCCGTCTCTAGAAACATTTAGATGGTTTCTTGGCTTCCAAAGCCTTTTTGCACCTCATTTTCACTATGTGTTCAATACTTATTCCCAGAGTAAGTCTACTTTACTACACATAATTAATAGTGACATTAATCGCCCCCCCCCCGCTGTATAATTTGCACTGCTAAATTGATACTTTTTTTGCACAGCAAATTTTGATACTGCTTAATACAGATGGATTCCTTTTGCAAAAACAAATTCTAAAGTTAACTATGGAATCTATTCCTTTCTGCTCCTTTGAAGAAATCATTTGACTCCATTATTAGAAGGGTAGATAGGGTAATCTGCCGCCAAGACCCTACATGCCGAACAGTGTGTTGCCTGCCTGGTGCTAGGGTTCGACATGTGGTGGAACGTGTAGACAGATTATTGGGTGGGACTGGGAGTGACCCGGCAATCTTGGTTCACGTTTGTGCCAATGACAAAGTAAGAGGTGGAGATGAGGTCCTTCAAAAAGATTTCTGAGAGTTAGGGGCCAAGTTAAAAGTAAGGACCTCAAGGGTAGTGTTTTCAGAAATACTACCGCAGCCACATGCTACGCTAGGGAGGCAACAATAGCTTAGGAGTATAAATGTGTGGCTAAGAGGGTGGTGTAAGGAGATGGGGTTTGAGTTTTTGGAGAACTAGGCTGACTTCGCTGTTGGCTACAGGCTCTATTGTAGAGATGGACTGCACCTCAATGATGATGGCGCAGCTGTTTTGGGGGAGAAGATGGCTAGAGGGTTGGAGATTTTAAACTAGGTATGGGGGAGGGTACACTGGACTACACAGGGGTAGACAGAGGGAATAGGCATCAGGGGACTAATAACATAATGGAGGGTGGAAATGGGGGAGGGGGGAGCTAGAACTAATAGCTTTAAAGGAGAGGTATAACGTGATCGGTATAGCAGAAACATGGCTAAATGATTCACACGACTGGACAGTAAATATTGGAGGATACTCCTTATTTTGACATGACAGAGTTAAAGGGACTGTCCACCCCTCTTTTGAAAAATTAATATGGTAGATTATCCCCCAAAACCTAGACATCGTTTAAGTCTCAAGCTGTAATTCGGCTCCCACACAGAGATATTATACATCCTCCTCGCTCCACCGCCGCTTCCGGGTTCTTCTCCCAGTCTCCACTGTGGCTGCTCTGTTTCTTTTTCTGTTCCCGAGCAGCCGCAGTGGAACTGCTCCGGGAATGGCAGTCAGTGATTGGCCGTGATGTACAGTTACGGCCGAGACTGACTGCCTTACCCGGAAGTGCAGAGCCGCGGCGGTGAAGCGAGGAGGAGCATGCAAGTATAATATCTCTGTGTGGGAGCCGAATTACAGCTTGAGACTTAAACGATTTCTAGGTTTTCGGGGCTAATCTACCACATATTAATTTTTCAAAAGAGGGGTGGACAGTCCCTTTAATAACAAAGGAGGGGGGAGTATGTATGAATATAAAACAAGAGTTGAAGCCAAATTTAAAAGATGAGATAGGTGGGGTATAGACCATAAGGCAGAAACAATATGGGTGGAGCTATGTACAGGAAGAAGGAAGTAGGTAAATGAATTGTTGGGGTATCTTATAAGCCGCCAAATGCCAGTAAGGATGTGGAAATGAATCTCCATATGCAGTTGGCGAAGGCTGCTGGTATGGGGCATGTTCTGGTTATGGGGAAATTCAATTACCCTGACATAGATTGGAATAAGGCACCTCAAAAGGTACCAAGTTCTTAAATCTCTTTATTTTCTTTCACAGATGGTAGAAATTCCTACTAAACAGGATACGTTGTTGGATCTGGTGATATTTTAGAGATGAAGGTAATGGGAAGCTTAGGGAATAGTGATCATGATATAGTGTCATTTAATATAGGTTGCAAAAAACAAGTGCACTGGGTTAACAAAAACTTATAACTTTAGAAAAGCTAATTTTAGGTTGTTGAAGGAATCGCTCCTGCTCATAGACTGGGGGGATTTGTTCTTGGGTAAGGATATTGAGCAGAAGTAGACCACTTTTAAAGGGATATTAAACCATTACATTTCTAAATTTATACCTTTAGGGAACAAGTGTAAAAAAATTAGGTCCTCTCTGCCTGGCTTAATGTCCAGGTAAAAAGGGAAATGGAAAAAAAGAAAACGCTTTAAAATTTTGAAACTGGAGGGAACCGAACAGGCATATAGGGAGTATAAAAGCTGTAATAATGAGTGCAAGAAAGCAATTAAACTAGCGAAAATAGAAAATGAAATACGGATAGCAGAACAAAGCAAGTTTAACCCCAAAATGTTTTTAAAACATATCAATAGTAAAAACATGAGGACTGAGAATGTGGGACCATTAACTAATGGGGTTGAGATGGTTATAGAGGATGCCGAGAAGGCTAATGTGCTAAACCATTTTTTCCTGTATTCACTTTAGAGAATCCTATTCCTTATAGCAGGGACTATAAAAATATGAATGGTTTAAATGAGGAATATTCACTCTGGCTTACAGAGGATATGGTGCGGAAACAATTAGACAAAGTTAACATCAATAAAGCCCCAGGACCGGATGGAATACATCCTCGGATCTTAAGAGAGCTTAGTTCAGTTTTATCTAGGCCACTGTTTCTTATCTTTTCAGATTCACTTTTGTCTGGTGATGTGCCGCTGGATTGAAAAAAAGCCAATACCAATATTCAAAAGAGGTAGTCGTTCCCAACCTGGCAACTATAGACCTGTAAGCCTAACATCAGCGGTAGGGAAGGTGATGAAAACTGTGGAACTGTCTTCCAGCAGATGTGGTAATGGAAAGTTCATTGAATAGCTTTAAAAGTGGGCTAGATAAGTTTCTAAAACTAAAAAATATTGAGAATTACTGGTATAAATACATATACTGTAGTTCTGGTTGATACTTTCGGATTGTCATTTGGAGTCAGGAAGGAATTTTCCCCCTTTTTTAGCTGGTTTTGTTTGCCTTCCTCTGGATCAACTGTTAAGTAGGGTTAAAAAGGAGGGTGAAAAGGTTGGACTTGATGGACGCATGTCTTTATTCAACCTCAGTTACTATGTTACTATCAATTACTATGTATTTGTGTGTGCCTGTGGCATGGTTACTATTTCAAACAGTATCAGACAGCAGATTAAACCTAACGGATACATTTGATTCATTTCCTGTTTAGCAAAAGTTGCCCACAGAAAAATAACATTGACGTGTTCAATACTTTCCCCCCCTCTTTATATTTATATAGAAGTCATACTATTTTTGCACAGTGAAAAGTGATGCTACTTAATGAAGAAATATCATTTCTGCAATACATCTGCATTCTCTTCACACATAAGAATATACAGTAAGATAACTATTAGTGACCTAAAGGGCATGTCTAAATACTATACTGTTGCAGTATACTGCAATAGTTATGGGTGCTACCAACCCCTCTATTTGTACTAATTTTCCAGCAGGGGAGCAAAAAGGAAGAAAAAAAATCTTACAACCCAAACAGATGGTTTGGGTGCTGGAGACCTGAATCCTTTAGAATTACACTTTAGAAACCGATGCTGCAGTAATCAAAGTTAACACTTTGGTTAACCGAGGATATGGTACAGAAAGAACTAAATAAGGTTAATATTAGTAAATCTCCTGGACCGGATAAAATACATCCTCGGGTACTTAAGGAGCTAAGTTCAGTTTTATCTAGGCCATTGTTTCTTATTTTTGCTGATTCCCTCATGTCCGGTGGTGTGCCTCTGGATTGGAAAAAGGCTGATGTTATTCCAATATTCAAAAAGGGTAGTCGTTCACAGCCGGGTAATTACAGGCCTGTAAGTTTAACTTCAGTGGTGGGGAAGATCCTGGAAAGTTTAATAAGGGAACATGTTCTAGAGTATGTTTCAAGGACTGACATTATAAGTAGTAACCAGCATGGATTTAGGAGGAATAGATCTTGTCAAACTAACTTGCTTGGCTTTTATGAGGAAGTAAGTAGAAATTTAGACTCGGGTATAGCAGTAGATGTAGTTTACTTGGATTTTGCAAAGGCTTTTGATACAGTCCCCCATAGGCGACTAATGAATAAGCTAAGGTCTGTTGGTCTGGGGAGTCACATTTGTACATGGATAGAAAATTGGTTAAAGAATAGGATGCAGAGAGTAGTTGTTAATGGGGCTTCATCATTATGGACTAAAGTGCTAAGTGGGGTGCCACAGGGTTCTGTGTTGGGGCCGCTTCTATTTAATCTATTTATTAATGATTTGGAAGTATTGTCAGCAAGGTTTCTGTGTTTGCTGACGACACAAAACTTAAAGAGGATGTGCAATCGTTGCAAGGGGATCTAGATAGATTATCACATTGGGCTGCTAAGTGGCAGATGAAATTCAATGTTGATAAATGTAAGGTGATGCATTTTGGACTTAAAAATACTTGTGCTACTTATACTATAAATGGCTCTGTGTTAAGTGAATCCCTGTTGGAAAGGGATCTTGGAGTTTTGGTGGATAACAAACTTAAAGGTAGCAAGCAGTGCCAAGCGGCAACAGCCAGAGCCAGCATGGTATTGTCTTGTATAAAGCGAGGTATGGATTCAAGGGAGGAAAATGTAATTCTCCCTCTTTACAAAGCATTGGTAAGGCCTCATTTGGAATATGCAGTGCAATTTTGGAATCCTGTGTACAAAAAGGACATCTTTGAAATGGAAAGGGTTCAGAGAAGGGCAACTAAATTAATAAGGGGATTGGGGGAGCTTGAATATGAAGAGAGACTGGAAAAGTTACAATTATGTACGCTGGAGAAAAGGCGCTTGCGTGGGGATATGATTACTGTGTATAAATACATTAACGGGCCATACAATAAACTATCTGGGGCATTGTTCACCAATAGAACATGTCAAAGGACACGAGGACATCCCTTAAGACTTGAAGAAAAAAGGTTTAGGCTTCAAGCTCGGAAAGGGTTTTTCACTGTGAGAACGGTAAGGCTATGGAACTGTCTTCCAGTGGACGTTGTAATGGCAGGTTCATTGGTCAGTTTAAAAAAAAAGCTGGATGAGTTTCTGCAAACAAGGAATGTTGCAAGTTACTGGTATTGATACATAAAGTAGAGTTGATCCAGGGAAATTTCCGATTGCCACTTGGAGTCAGGAAGGAATTTTTTCCCCCTTCATAAATTTGGTGGGGTTTTTTTGCCTTCCTCTGGATCAACAGTTAGGCAGGAAATGAGGATATTGCTAGATGGGTTGGGCTGGATGGACGTATGTCTTTATTCAACCTCAAATACTATACTATTTACAAATAAGTATGAGTACAAATAGCTAACTCACAACCTGCTTCAAGTGGCCCGGGTGCAGACTGTGATGAAACAGCTCTCAACCTCAGACCAAACAGAGCTTTCCCAGTTCACAGGGTCAAAACCAGGTTGAGGGCTGCCGTCACTTACCATATACCACTTACTAGGTATATAAAACACCACCACCACCCACTCACTCACTAACGGTTGTGGGAACCGATACCAGTGACGATACCACAACTCTCAACCTCAGACCAAACAGAGCTTTCCCAGCTCATCGGGTCATAACCAGGTTGAAGGTTGTCGTCACTAACATATACCACTTACCAGGTATTTAAACTACTGCAAAAACCCACTTGCTAACGACCGTGGAAACCAATACCAGCCTTAATGGCTATAAATCTAAAATAATACTGAATACCTGTATCACTCAGGCAGGAATAGTACCAGATAATATGAAAAATACCAAATACAATGACTATGATACGTAGCGTCTCAGAGGACAGGATTCTTTCTTAGTTCTGTTAGAGCACTAGGAGAATCAGCTTAATGATTTTATATAATATCGTTTAATAAAAGAAAAACAAAAATGGTGCAATAGTGTTTACAAAAATATTAACAAACAGACATAAAAACAAGCAACGGTAAAACAAAGGGATAAAAGGTGAAAATACTTATATGATGATTTCATATCAACCCACCATATTCTATTACATAGGTCGAGCTATGTACATTTTTTTTATATGTATATTTTATATTCAAGTCTACTGTATTCTTTAGAAGTAAAGTCCAAGGAATAGCAATTCTTGGCTGCCTACTTGGTTTATGGCACCTGAGCCAAACGGTAGAGGAGTACAGAAGAAGGATAGGAAACAAATGTGCAGTTTAATAAAACTAATGGAATCTGCTATTACAAACAGTGTATGATTAAAAAAAAAAATACACTAGAGCTTCTTACAGCAAGATCCATATCATGACAGAGACCACCCCAGGCACCTCGCTAGGCCTACAGATCCACTTAATCAAATTACGAAATCAAGTAGTCACACTAAAACCGGAACATACACAGCTCAGAGCACGCTCTCATCAAAAGTAAGTACTGAAGGTCCTTAATCATAAGCAAGGATCAAAACAATCTACATACGTTTTTAAATAGCCCTGTAGCAAGACTTTTTAAGGTTTGCTATGGAGGCAGTTTGAACTATTTACAAGTACAGGGTATACAGAGAACTCATCGTGATAGCAGAAATAAAAATTGCTTAGCGAAACTGCTACGGAATGAAGCCAAATGGATTGTCCATCTAAACAGTAGATATGCATTAGGAATGAACTCCATATTTGATGTTACTTGCTTCACTGGACATTCCTATAAAAGATTTTAAATAACTTTTATACATAGATTATAATACTTATTAATATTTATAAAATGCTGATACATGAATGCAATACACATTTTTGATACATTTCTTATATTAAAGGGCAACTGTGGTCTCAAAACAAGTTAGGGTTGAGTGAAAGCCTGCAGTATTTCCTTTAAAATAAGCCGACAATAACATTTCTGGCTGGAGCCTGGGAGAAATTACATTGGGGTGAATGTTCAAACTTTCTGCTTTCAGTAGGTTGAGTGACATCACCTGACCTCTGCCCCAGGGAAGAAGCATGCTCATTTGAGACATAATGCTGGGTAAAACAGGAAGTATCTGGGGGAAAAAAATTGTCAGTTGAGAAGAGGAGCCTATTAATGCAGGCAGAGGCTGGTCACATGACTACAAGCTGGTCACATGGCTGAAAACAGGAAATGTTCAAGCAGGAAGTAATATTGTTGAACCTTTCTAGCAATAACACATTTTATCTAGAGATGTGATTTAGGTTTTATTTTGAAGGTATGATGGAAGTAAGAATTTTATATAATTCTTACTAGTTTGGAAGAATTCAAGACCACAGTTACCCTTTAAGATTTATACTATTGCCTATATATGTATTATTCTTTCACTGATTAAGGAAAGGATTTTATGTAATAGTAAATAAATTATTTTGTATCATTCATTTAATTACACTGCATCAGGAAAAGTCAGTATTGATATTACTTCTTTTCTATGTTTGATACATTTGTAACTTATCTGAATCCTGTTTATCGATAGTTCTAGCTTTTGTGCACTAAGACACTAAAGGTAAAGAATTGTTTATATATATTGTATCTTATGCACTTTGCACTCTGTATCCAGTCTAGAGATCTTATAGTCTGGTTAGAATTGATTTACAAGTGGGAGTGATCTTCTGTTGAAATAAGATATAATGTCATGCACCTATTTAAACACGTGTCTAGTTTGTTCTAATCCTTACTTATGATTAAGGAACATCAGTGTTCCGAAATGCGTTAAGAGGATCTTTATCAATCAACTAGACATTAAGCCCGCTACAATAACGGGCGCTAGAAGCACAGAGTGCCCCCTTAGTGTCCCAAGGCCAGAGTACCCTCTTAGTGTCCCAAGGCCAGAGTCCCCCCTCTGTCCAAGGCCAGGGGCCCCCTCTGTCCCAAATCTAGAGGCCCCCCTCGGTCCCAAATCCAGGGCCCCCCCTCTGTCCCAAATCCAGGCCCCCCCTCTGTCCCAAATCCAAGGGCCCCCCATCCATACACTTTGGAGGGACCTTTTCCCCTCAGCCCCTGTCCATACACTTTGGATAGAACTGTTTTCCCTCAGCCCTCCATAAGCTAACTGTCCTTTTCCTTTAGGTATGTTCTCTAAAGAGGTCTTCTGTCTCTTTAACTGTTATGCAATTACCTGGAAATAGCAGGGACTGTGCAGCCATCCATACACTTCAGCGTCTAAACACTCAAAGTGCCAATGGGAAGGATCAGACCGGAGCGACAAGGGAGATTACAAGTAAGTAGCACAGGACTTTTGTAAAGTACCCAGAGGTGAGGACTTAGCTTTTTAAGTCCTCACCCTGGGTACTTTGCAAGAGTGGGGGGAAAGGAACAAGGGTGAGGCAAGTATAATTGTCCTTTACTATTAATTTGTTTTATATTTTACAATGTAGAGCAGGGTTTCTCAAAAAGTGTGCTCTGGGGCACAATGGTGTGTTTCAAACAGCCAGGGCTGTGCCTCAGAATTTTAGTAGTGGAAGTTTTTTCACCAATTTAACTTTTTTGTTTGTTTGTTTGTTTTGTACTATTTTGTATATTATGTTAAAGTTTCAACACACTCAATCTGGTATAACTTTACACTACATTGATTTGAATACAATGCACACTGTAAAGTGCATAAAACATGGATTACAACAATGAGTAAGTCCAACGTTAAGGAGGAAAAACCTGTACCCTAACAGGTGATCCATAACTAACCTAAAATCCAAATACTCCCATCAGGAAGATCAATATGCATATACGCCTTTCATTTATTTATGCAGTTGGCACAGTCTCTTGCTGAAACCTACCAATATTTTTCCCTTTGCGCCAGATCCTCTCTCCATATACTGTATACATTCAGTAAAGGTTACTATCTAACTGCTAACCTGTTCAATCAGACCCTGGTTTGGGCAATTTAAGGTGGCCATACACATTAGCGATATTAGGTAAAACCCAGTTTGTAGGGGCCAAAACCAACGAACCAATCTTAGTCGGCTTACTGTTGATCGGGAAAGACGAAAAACTTCTGTTTGTCAGTACCAGTTCCCTTTACTTTGAGAAAAGAGAGCCGAATGGCCAACCAATCCCCATACCTCGTTTGGGCAATTGGTCCAAGGGATCCATGTGTGCGGTTCCCATCACATTGTGCCGACAGATATCAACGTGATCTATAGGCATAATGCGATGGCCACCTTTAGACTATGACTGTATTTATGGTAAAAATACAGATCTTAAAATAGAAAGGACATTAATTTGTCTTGTTCAAGCCAAATTAATGAATGGGAAAGTAAAAGGAAAGCAGTGTGACTGTGAACCCGTATCATTTTCCAAGTTATGCTGAGAATACAAAAAAATGATATGCCGGTTATAATAAACAGCAAATAAATTTAGAATATGAATGGAATCCATTTAGGCCTATTGAACAAGAAGAATTGGCGAAGACGCAGGCAATAATTGGAGTTAAGATTGTAATCAAAATAATATTTGAAACAAGCAAAATTGTTAAGAGCAGCAAATATAGTTAAAAAACTTACAAATAAAAAAAACAGCTGCAGGCATTTAATGACAATGCTGTGTTTAGCAGACAAATGCAACATTAATTAATGATATATTGTTATCAAATACACTTTTTTTATCTCTTTAATTGCAGGATTTGTTTCTGTTAAGGAATCATGTTTTGCAGCTGTTGAGTTAAGGCATAATTCGAATAATTCTAACTTTCCACAAAAAGTTATAAAATCCATAGTCAACATAAAGAAATATAAGAATTCAGGTTTAAAATCAATACATTTATATACATTTGCTAGCAAAACCACAAAGATTCAGTATCTATTTAAAGCTTACCATCTGCCATGGGTATATTTACAGTTAGCCATTTTAATTATAAAATAATATATAGTCAAAATACAGTGATTATTACCAGTCATTAATAAATACATTTTTAAAGGGTAACTCGAGCCTCAGAAAACCTCTTTATATTTCCAAAGATTACCTCCAAAAACCCCAGATGTGTTTTACCTTTAACTTCATTCAACGCTCCCAAGATGAGTTAATAATACTTACAGAACAAGGATCCCCACGTCACCATTGCGGCCATGACTGACAGTCATTACCAGGAAGAGGAGAGAAGACAGGCGAGGGATGCTTGTTCTGTAAGTACTAATAACTCATTGTGAAAGCACCGAGTGAAGGTTAGAGTTTGGGGGGCTAATCTTTTGGAAATGTTTTTCTGAGGTTGGAATTAACCTATAAACTTGTGTTACATGTTCTAAGCCCCGTACACACATGCGGCTGATCTGCAATGAACAGGCTTGAGTGAACGCATACCCACATGCAACTATCAGCCAAACCGTCTTTCGCATCTGTGGCCATCGGCAAGTGCTTTGATTATTTTATAATGGGATTCTTTACTCCTAACTTGGTATCTTTGATACTTTTATTGCCGGACCCCTAGCACCCCCCTATTGAGGATTTTACACACCAATTGTCAAATAGGTAGTGCAGCTATATGCAATACAGCCCATACTTTAGGTTTGTAAAATAACTTTATCATTTACATTAAAGCTATTTATTTACCATATCTGGGTGACACTAGTTTGATGCCAATATTATTAGAGACACTTTCTGTTAATTGCTCTTGTTGTGCGTTCCTTTATAACTTATGGGGTATGTTTATAAATTATCACTATTTTCCCCATTTTGCTATCGCAGGACATCGCAATGACAAAAATCACTATTTTAGCCGTATGTGTTTAAAGAATTCTGCACTGATATTAATGATTTGGCAGATTCTGTGACATCTTATGTTAAATTCTGAGAGGAAATGTGTATACCCAGTAGGGATGTTATTTTCTATAACAATAGTAAACCCTGGCTCACTAAGGACAGACTAAGGACAGACAGGCAAACAATTCGGGAGACAAAGAGGCTTATAGACATGCCAGGAATAAGTTAAAGGGTATCTCCACTGAGGAAAAATATATATATATTTTTTTTTGGTTTATTTTAAAGTACACCATCCCCCAACCCTCTCTCTACCTTTTTTTCCACAGAATTCCCTTTCGTTTGATTGCAGCAGCATGGGAAAGTTGTGCAGGTTCCTGGGGGTGTGTCTTCCCCTGTCACTCAATGTGCATCATCATGGTAGCAGATACAGCCACTTGGCTGCAGTAAGAAATCCTTTCCTCCCAGACTCTCTAAGTTCATTTTTACAGCTGATCATGCAGAGAGAGACAGGGGAGGAAAAGTTAAAACCCTCTTCCCACACTACTGTAACAAAGGCAGGGGGAACTTTGTTTTTAATAAAGATTTTTTTGTGTCTAACTCTGAGAGGGGTGGTTGAAAAAGTGATCTAAGATTGATTTCATAGGGGATGCTGGGAATATGAGGCAATCTGGTATGGGAGGGGGTGGGAGAGAAAAAAAAAGTACCTGATTACTCCTCCATTAATTAGTGAAGTCTGCAAGCTGCTGTGATGGTCATGTGATTATTTCTCCATTAATCAGTGAACTCAGTAGCTTGAAGTGTGTGTGTGTGTGTGTGTCAGTCAGATCACACAGACAGCAGCAGCAGTCCCGATGGATCCTCTTACGTTCTGCGCATGCACTAAAGGAAATGCGCGTCAGACATTTCCCAAGCAGGCTGTTACTGAAAGTGGGTGGACCTACACCATCCACAGAGTTCTGGGAGAAACTCATTGGATTTCTTCTAAACTACTCCTCAAAGACACAGGATACTGCAGGTACATATCACCGTACGCATATCTATCTTTTCAACCCAAGAGACTTTTATCAGTGGAGATACACTTTAAATAACGCAATTAGATTTGAAAAACATAAATTCAAAGTTAAATTGGAGCAAAAAGTGCATGGATTTAAAGGTGAAGTTCGGTGCAAAAACCTGTACTTTTCAGAAAAAAGAGCAGTATTTTTTCATCCCAATGACCTACATCTGCCAATTCAGCATTGTCTGTGTATAAATTAATGCAACCGAAATACTGATTTCCTGTTTGCAGGACCCCTAGTAGAGACCGTTATGGTTTTGCCCATGACCCAGCACCTGGGTTGATTCAGTTGCTCAGTAGAGATCTGAGCATCTTTGACCCATCCAACAGCCAATCAGCAAAAATAACTGTTAGTAACATTCCAAAGATGTGGTGCATCCTGGGAAGAAGAAGGACCGTTAGAACCTGAAATGTCAGCTCACTAATGTCAACAGCAAGGCACAGCAAAGGGTATGAAATCAACTGATTTTTCAAAATGTGAGAGAATATGTAGAATAACTAAGAAGGCATTACACAAACTAACAATTTAACAAATATTGTTAAGTTCCACTGAACTCTCTCTTTAATCCTTGTGCTACATGGAATAGTCTTCAAACCATCACAAACTATAAGGAGGGTCCTTCAACATATTGTATAAACCAAGACCCTAGTTTTCCAGATGAATTAAATAAGTTTTTCGCTCGGTTTGAACAAAGTCATGTTCATCCGCAATGCTCTTGTCATTCGCTCCCATCATATGCAATAAAAGAATGTGATATCAGGAGAATATTTACAAAGCTTAGCTGCACTAAAGCTAGGTACACACTGTACAATCTTTACTCCTGACAGATTATTCAAGGCTTTCGGTCGGCCAGAAGGAAGGACTGCCGGTCGCGGCAAAAGCAGCCACGACCAATCGTGTGGTCCATAGAGGACCGCACAATCGGTTGCGATTTTCTGACCTGTCCGATCTGGATGAAGGAATGGTCGGCGATCGGACACGGCACCAAAAAGCCACCATACAATAATTCGGCCCTAAAATGTCGGTCGGTCGGGCTGAATTATTGCATCGTGTGTACCTAGCTTAAGGCAACAGGCCTTGATGGGGTTTCACCAGCCACTATTAAAGGGGAACTGTGGTCCAAAAATAACTTTAGGCAAATTGAAGTAAATTGATAGGAATTGCTCCCCTGAGAATTTTTGCAATTTATTGCCATTGTTTATTTTGCATATTTTTGAAGATATTTACATTTTTGTGTGTGATATGGCAGCAGCATCACCAGCTCCCCTGCACTTCTTGCTCTAAAACTGTCAATCTGTCCTGTGTCTCCGCCTCCCCTTTGCAGCCCCTCTGGTCCCTTCCACTCATGAACCCCATGGTCCCTCCAGTTGCAGGCCCCCCATGGCCTATTATCTTACAGCCCCATGTGGCTGTCGCGGCCCCGCCCACTCACGGGTGCCATGGGTTACTCAGACCCCCACCCACCCTACAGAAAACTCTGTGGAAACAGCCTTTTCAGGCAGAGTGAGAACTCTGCCTGAAAAAGCTGTTTTCACATAGTGAAAGAGAAGGGCTATAGATTCCCTTACTTTCTCTGTCAGGACTTCACACAGCAGAGAGGAGGAGGGACTTCCTGTCTCCCTCACACACAGAGGGAGCTTGAGCCTGTGCTCTTCAGCGGCCCGGTGCAGGAGAAGCCTCAGGAATGTTACAAGTCAGCCTCCCACCCATTAACTTTCTGGTGAGTCATTTATGTATATCTTGGGCTGTGGAGTACGTAGAGAGGTGATTGATGGCTCGTTTTAGAGAAACTGGCCTTTCATTTAAGCTTAGTTTGTTTGGAAACCACAGTTCCCCTTTAAACACTTTGCTGGGCCGCTTGCATCCATTCTCACCGACATCTACAATCAATCTCTTACTCAATGCTTAGTTCCTGAATGTTTCAAATCTTCTGTTATTATTCCAGTTTTTATTAGTTTTATTATTCCACCTGTTTAAATGGTTACAGGCCATTGCCCTCACTCCAATATTTATGAAAGTGTTTGAACGTAAAGTATTTTGAAAGTATATGCCGCATGTTAAGCTAACCCAAGGGGGTGGGGGGTACCTAGCAGTTCAGGTCCTCACCTTTAATATGGGCCTTCAATCTGTTTTAGAACATGTAGATAATCGAGATTCTTATTCACAGATTTTATCTGTTCATTTTAGCTCAGCTTTTAACACAGTTGTCCCAGGACTATAGTTGGATAAGCTTTTATTGATAGGTCTGCATCCCACCATTTGCCAATGGATTGATAATTTTTTAATGGATAGGAAACAATATGTGAGAGTAGGATCTAGATTTTCCAACTGTCTGACAACTAGTACAGGGGTTCTGCAGGGTTGCATGTCATCTCCACTCTTGTACTCATTGTACACAAACGACTTTAGATCCTCTGATTCCTCAGCAAAAATTATCAATTTTTTTTTTTAAAAAGCGATCTTAAAAAAAACCCTTAAGAAAGCAAAACCTCAAATCGTATTACAGTAAATTTTGGAAAACAGTCATACACCACCCTGGGTACTTATTAGTATTGAGAAAAACGCCACAATGTAATGAAACCTTCCACCTCAGACTTGGCGAATTTGAATGGATAAACTTAACGCAATAAAACAGTTTTCGCCGTTTTATAAAATATAATTGAGCAGTTACCGCGGCGATGTATAGCGAAAAGTAGCGGTAATGACTTTTTGCCGCTGGTTATCACTGCTTTATAAATTGCAAAAGTCCAAATTTGGCAAAAAGGTGATGATAACGGAGGCGAAAAATGGAACAAACCTTTATAAATACGTTCCACCTAATATCCTAGACTTTATTGGATAAAGTCCCCACAAGAAAAAAAGATCCTCAATGAGGCACAGATACACATACTTCCACTAAAAAAAATTCTAAACTTTTGCTGATCACAATCGTGAATCTCTATCAATTACCATATACATACAGTAATACCCTTGTATAAAACACTGCTAATATACTAAACACTACCACTATAAAGGCCATACTTAAAAACTATTGGGAAAATAGCAGCATATCCGGGTTCACAAGTTCCCATCTACACTTCACCCAGCTTCCCCTCGACAGTCGGTGCCTGGATCCCGCTACTCCTCCATACATTGTGAGTTTAATTAAACACCATAATCTCCTGTTATGCTGAGTTACATGCGTTTTACCCTCCTGAAGGCATCTGCACGGGCTTCATCAGGTCCCTGGAGACTTAACTTCTTGTTGTTAATCTGGGATAGATCCTCACTTTCTTTTCTAAATCCTGATTTTTCCATTTAAGTCGATGAAATTTTTGGGGTGGCAGCTTGATGCCAACAGCAATGAGTTCACTGCAGTATTCTTCCTATATATTTCTGTCTGCAGAGTGTCACCATTTTTCTTAATTAACAAATCCCGTAAAGTTGAAGGATTCTTCTTTTAACAAACGGACTTGGCGTTTGGGGGTGGGATAGGGTGCCCTACACTTCAGAAAAGACTTTTTATAGATAGGGCACCAGGCAGGAGACCGCTCCTACTCACTTTTTTGGACAAGCACTACAGGAGAACAACTAGGAGCAGAGGAGTAAGGTAAGGATTTTTTTAACACTACACAGTAGTAGTGGGTTATATTTTAGCTTTGGGGGATGGACATACCCTTTAAACCTTCCACAAATTCAAGTAAACCTTTCTCTGACCCTTTCCAAAGGAGGAGGACATCAAAAGTAAAATGTAAAAAGATAATAGAGGGTAGAAAGCCATAGTTCAATGGTATATTTAAAATGATATGATAATATTAGGTGACAAGCCCTACAACCTATAAAAGCAGTTTTTACAAATGAAATCCACAAAACCACAAACCATTTTCCAGCCAGTAAATCTATTTTGAACTTTCCTAATATTTGGGTGGGTTCGTCAGTTAGTCTGCTGAATATTTGAAAGTCAGTGATTAAAGGGGAACTGTGGTCTCCAAACAAGTTGAGTTTAAATGAAAGGCCAGTATCCTACCTTTAAAATGAGCCATCAACCACCTGTCTACGTGCTCGACAGTCCAAGATATAAAGAAATTACTGACCAGAAATTTAATGGGTGACATGACCACAGCCTCAGACTTCAGTGACAGGACCAAAGACAGGAAGTCCCCCCCCCTCCCTGCTGTCTGAAGATCCCCACAGAGAAGGTAAGGGAATCACCGCACCCCACGGCACCCGTGAGTGGGTGTGGCCACATCGGGATGTAAGGGAAGGGGCCAAGGGGGGCCTGCAAATGGAGAGGTCATGGGTTCCATGAGTGGGAGGGACCCGGGGGGGCTTGCAAGAGGAGGAGGAGACACATGGCAGATTGACTGTCATGCACTGACATTGTTTCAGAGCAGAAGGCGCGGGGGACCTGGTGAGGCTGCTGCCACATTACACACAAAAATGTAAATATCTTCAAAACTATGCAAAATAAACAATTAAAATAAATTGCAAAAATTCTCAGGAGAGTAATTCCTATCAATTTACCTAAAGTCATTTTTGGACCACAGTTCCCCTTTAACACTGATCACACACAAACCAGATCCCCAAATATTTGCTAACTTAAAAGAAAAATAAAAAGTCTCCAGACATCATTGTCCCAATAGACAGAGCACATTCACAAACATACAACGAGCTGTATCTCACCTCTCCCTTTACTGTGGCTGCTGGGTGATTTCTAAAATTACCTGTGGGTACTAGGGGCAGGGGCACTTCTCGAGTTTTTGCTGCCTGAGACAAACTTTTGAATACCGTCCTTCGTGCGCTGCAGCGTTAAAGTGGGTGTAGCTTTATCCATGGGCATGGCTTTGCCAATGGCTGTGAGCTTTGCTGGTGGGTATGGGTAAAAATTTTACGATTTTAAACTTCCCATCACATAGGTATTTAAACAGTTCCTCAGACCAATAATGTAAATTACTAGTACCAGAAATTACATTAATTCCTAAGAAAGACGGTGTTCAAAAGCTTGTCTCAGGCAAAAAAAAATATATATATATATATATACACACCCTGTGCTATATATGTTGTCTCAATTGTGAGAATACATTAGAAATGCCATACTTTCTGTGGTATAAAAGATTTAAGCAAAAAGATTTGTAAGCCTGCCACCACATCAAGCCCTAACTAGCTAACTAGCATAACTAGACCTACCTAGCCTAACAAACTAAAGCTAACCTAGCCATATAAAATGTTGAAGTGGAGTTGAAGCAGCCTCAAGGTACCATGTATTGGAGTTATGTGTGCAGCACTCACACTTCTCGTGCACCTTTTGCCGGTTAAGGGGAAAATAATTTTCACCACTGCCTGTCTGCTGCCTTTCATTTTTCATACAAAAAAGAAAAAAGAAAGAAAAGTAATCTTTGTAGTGTATTTCAAAGATACAATGGAGGTTCATAATTCAGGGAAATTGAACCTGCAATTTCATGTACTCTGTCTTGCTAAAAGCAACGGTTTTCCCCCTATCCCAAACAATATATTGTTTTTTATTTCAATCTTTCAAATATGCTCCCAGGCTCAGATTTTCTACTTACAAAACTGAGGCTCCTTTTTTCTTCCTGGTAATGGCCATCAGTCACGGCCTTGATGGTGATGTTATAGCCAGTGGCTGGTGGCTGTTACAGAACAAGCCTCTACTGCTGTTTACCAGCTTGCAACAGCAGCAAAGGGGGTGTGCCCAGTAAGGGATCAGGGTTTTGTAAATACAATATCTGAGCCTGGAAGCATCTTTAAAAAGGTATAAATAAAACCAAAACGGGTTCCTGGGGCTAAACTATGAGAGGTACATTTTTTCTTAGGAGGGTGGACATGCAGTTTTGTTGGGTTGAACTGGAACTAGTTATTATATGGGTTGGGGGCCCCATGATTTCTTACCATGCCCCCGATAGTAAATACTCTGTGGATAGAGACATTGAATACTGGGGTCAGGGGGCGTGGCTCTTTGATGACTACATGGGCTGTGGGTTGTATTAACAACAACATGGAAGACTTCTTAGTTTTAGAATATATTACTTGCATGTACTAAATGCAACTTACTATAGAAGAATCTTATAATGTATGTGTGTTCTGGGGGAGAAAAGCTTTCACGTTAGGATTAAAAAAATAATACCTTAGTTCTTCTTTAAAGGAATAGTTCACTGGAAAGTCAACTTTTCCTTTAAAGGGCATGTCCACCCCCAAAACTATCATTTTACCTACTACTGGCCCCACTGTGTAGTGTATAAAAATCCTTACCTTGCATGCCTGCTCAAAATGGCTGCCCTGCTATGCCCCTCCAAAGTCCTAAAAACTGGCCACCAGGAGCCTAGCAGAGTCCATATAGGACTCTGCCTTCTGTCTCTCCTCCGGGAGAATTTTGCCATGCGCAGTGCAGCCCTCCCCCCCTCCCACCCATTTTGCTCTCCCTCCCCCTAGCACAAAACCCCAGTGGTTTCCACTGCCGGCAGTGCATCCATGATTGACTGCCTCTCAGCCAATCACAGACGCGGCTGCCGGTCAGCCCCTCCTGCTCAGTTTCATGCAAGTAGAGGGCCGGGACATTACGCTGGAGGAAAGAGGTAAGTAAGTAGAGTTCGGGGGAGTTTCTGACCAAACTATTATAGCGGTTGGGGCTGGGGGAGGAAGACCTACTATACCCCAAAAAGTTTTAAAAAGGGGTGGACATGCCCTTTAATGCATTCATTTAAGATTGGGAGGTTAAGGATCTATTGAAGAATGGGAGGTAAAGCATAGCTCCTTAACCCCCCCCCCCCCCCATCTTCA
The DNA here is from genome assembly GCA_019447015.1 of Hymenochirus boettgeri. Lineage (NCBI taxonomy): Eukaryota > Metazoa > Chordata > Amphibia > Anura > Pipidae > Hymenochirus > Hymenochirus boettgeri. The sequence goes on along the minus strand of CM033473.1, from coordinate 157,335,479 downwards.
ATCAATGCATTAAGGGCTAGGCCCCACTAACGCATTTTTTAAGCGTTTGCGCACACGTTTTGTGTCCGCAAAAGCGCATGCGATTTGGTTATAATGGAAATCACGGGAATGCAAAAATCCCCGCGATTTCCCATGCGATTGCGCATCCGTTTCCATTTTGGTAGCGCATGCGTTCACAATTTTTGGTGCGTTAACGCATGCGTTGCCATAACAGAAAACGGAAAAATTGCATGCGCAAACGGAAAATGCACAAGAATGACGCACACAACTGCATGCGATAACGCTCACGATTGCGGGTTCGATTTAGTGCGTTGTAGTGGGGCCATAGCCTAAAGGAATAGTTTACTTTTACAGTGAACTATTACTTTAAGCCTAGGATGAGGTGTGATGTGCTGAAATTCTCCACAAACAAGGAAAGCCCAATCTTTTACTTTCAGGCCAGTTGATGTCTGCTAAAATCTAATAATTAAAAAAGATCTTAATTCAGGGAGCTGAGTGCCATCTGGTGGAATTTATATTTTTTGTCCCCCTTAACATTAAAAAGGTATTATAAAGCAGTGTTTATACAGAAATAGCTTGGAGAGGGTAAATCCATTAAAACATTTTATTAGGCTTAAGAATATGAAAGTCTTTTTTTCTTAATTAATCTTCTGATGATATAGATTTTGTTCCTGCATTCTCTGTTTGTTGATCGAACAGTAGTATTTTGTGTTTAAATGACAAACCTAGATGGACTGCAAGAAAATAAATAAACTAATATGGCTTCTGAAACCTTTCCATACTGTATATGAAGAATTATTGAAATGGCTACAATTTTGCCCAAAAAAAAAATTGACTGTTTAAAATCACATTTACCGTAACCCATCATAAACATTTTTGTTTCAATTTCTATTCCAAGCACGGTCAATATTATTCCCACATGATATGCAGTATGTAGCTGAAAGAAAATTGTAACATTCCTCTCACTTTGTAGTGATGCCAGAAAATCTAAACCTACAGGGGAACGTCTGCTATGACTAAAGCAAGGGAATAAGAGAAAAGGTTGTTCTCTTGTCTGAAAAAAAGAAACCTCCTGTGGAAATGCTTTCTACTTGGAGTTGTGAGTGGCTTTCACCATAACAATTTTCCACTACAACAAGCAAATTAAGTCAAGGAAAATCAAGACAGCATGCTGATTTTGGCTTTAAAGTGTAATCTGAAACTCTGTGCCCACATTTAAAAATTGTCATCTCAAATGGCCGACAACAACCGTTTTAGGTGACAATTTAACATGTGTAGAGGCATCGGCTGATATTGTTAAGCAGTCCATCCTAAAAGTTTTCTTTAGCTGGTAGTAAACAAACAATTAGCAGTGCTATATAAACCACATGAGATAAGGCATGTCATAAGTCATAAGCTTGACTAAAGTGATTTGTCATACAGGGCAAAACATGAGTGCAAACATGAGCAGTATGATGCATAAAAAGCTTTTTGCTTTAAAGCATTAAAAGCGGAGATTCTTATACATGCACTGTTATAACTTATCAACAATGTTTAGACTTTTGTATTTGTGGACAGAGAACAAAAGTTATTTCCAAGTGACCAAAATAAATTTAGTACTTACGCCTGTTGGCTGAAAAATAAGTCCGTCCACTTCATGACAGACCTCTCGAGCAAAGCTTCCTTCAATCAGCTATTTAAAAAAAAAATTATATTCATGTAAAATTAGTTAATTGAATGTTTATAAAACATCCAATCACAATATATACAAAAGATAAAAGAGATTTATTTAATAGTGCACTTCATTAAGGGTATTTTCCAAGTCCTGATTAATACTTATTCAGGGAGATTCAATATGCTGGAAATCCATGTAAAATGCATGATAATCCAAAGTAATATCGGGTTAACGTGCGTTTTACACAGATTTTAGAGCACAGCTCCCTTTCCAAATGATTTTGGAAATAGCGCTGTGCTACCTATACAAATTCCATTTTATTAAGGTATGCGCTACGTCATTGCGCAAAACTTAACGGGGCTGTGTATGGGACTTTTAAAACGCAAAACCCGGAGCTTCATACCTTTACACAATCCTGCGATGCAATAACAGATGTAATCTCGTTTACGTCTGGTATTGTATTGAGGTATTGCACAAAGATAAGTAACGCCGATGTTTTATATTGAATCTCAATATAAATGCAATTCAGCTCACCACATCTCCTATAGATTTTGGTTGCCCAGATGTCTGTTCCTGGACATAAATTCAAAATAAAAGTGTGTAGTATAGGGCAACCAAAAACTCAGACAACCCCACTGGTATTGCTATAAACATATGTGCATTTATTGTGCACACCACGACATGTTTCGGACAGTCTAGGTCCTAGACTGTCCGAAACATGTTGTGGTGTGCACAATAAATGCACAGTTGTTTATAGCAATACCTGTGGGGTTGTCTGAGGTTTTGGTTGCTCTATACTACACACTTATTTTATATTGAATCTCCCCGATTATATTTTGTGCTGCATTGTGCACAACTAAACTTTAATTGCAACTGGTGTGCTGCACTGTTTCCATACATTTTTGGAAATGATGCAGGTCCCTCAAAAGGAGTGAAAACCCCAAGCTAACCTGAAAATACTTGTAGTTTGAGTTTTACACTAATTTGGGCAATAGTGCCCAATATAACATAGTGTCCTGATAGGGATCCATTAAGAAAACAAGTTATAAAACTGTAATGTAATGAGTAATGCTGATGATTAATGTAATCAACTGAATCAGAGTAGACATGCCAGCACAAAAATAAAAATTTCAAGACAGCACAGAAACCTATCCATAGCTAATTTCTTCCTTTTCAACACAATTATGATCAGCTCACTGATGTGCCAGTTCCACTATAACAGATTTGAAGATCATCCAACTGGCACGTAACATTAGTGCTCTCTTTAATGGGCTGCAAAAAAAGAATTCTCAAATTATGTTCATGTGCTTAAACTCTTGTTTAAACCAAATGGCTGACAAAATGATAATGATGATGCCTGCAAACTGCCTAGCTACAAAGACTAGCTATATGAGAACTTCTAATGACATGCAATCCATGTCTTAGATCATTTTAGATTTAAAACACAAGGGCCTGGTATCATTTTTACTACATTTCTTTAGCAAGAAAGGTAAACAAGAAAAAATAAAGAGCAGCAGCACTATTTTACACAGCCACAATAGGATATGAAAGTGATATTTAATAATTGATCTACCAGTTAATGGAAACAAAATCTAATTCACCTCATTATTTTTCAATGTAATCCCTCTTGACTAACACAGGAGGATTCACCCTGATCCTTCAGCCATCCTGTTACAGCATCCTTGAGGTCATTATCATCAGGCAATCAGAATAGGAATAAGAATTTCTTGAGAATTCAAAACTAAAAATAAACACTGGTTGTCAGGTTGTCTAGACTGCGTAGAGCATTATTTTATGAAGCCACACTTTTGTGAACTAGCAACGCTCCTGCTGCCAGCTTCCCACAATATTTCTGTTTAAAGGCTGCAAATACTGACTTTGTTTTGGAGAGCTAAGTTTCCAGAAATGGATAAATTGTTTTGTATCCCTGAATAAAGACCCTTTGCCGTGTTTATTAGCTGTACATTAAATTTCTGTTTAGTTTCATGTGCATGTGGCAGTAAACCCAAACTCATCTTCATTAACAAACTGTGAGAAGAAAAAAAACATGGGATTTTCTAGAAAACTGATTTCTATTTCTATTCTATTCTTTTTAGATATAATTTAATCCATATATAAGTATGGATGATTACAGAAACTGCACCAGCAGAAATGTCTTGTTTATAGGATATAACATTTACCACAACACAAAGATTTTATGTAATCGTGGCATTTTGCCACAATTCCTGTGCAGTGTCCTCCACGTGAGACTGCATGTCTCAGACATCCCGCCCTGCTGAATCTGGCTTCCGGGCAGGGTGGGCAGAAGGGGGCGTGACCAAGTGACGTGACTGACATCACCAAAGGGACAGGGCTAGGAGTGGGACGCACAGTGTGACGTAAATTAAGTCACATTAGAGGCGTGGCTGGGCCATATGACATAACTTACGTCACATAAGAGACGTGGTCAGGGGTGTGAGCAGAAAAAGTAGGCATTTTGGAGTGTGCAGAAGACCACCCCAAAATCAGAGAGACTCCCGCAACTCCCGGGAAGAGTGGGATATCTGATGTCTAGGGGTCAACTTCTGACCCTATTTGAATTGCTATTTAAACTATATTAAGGTTAAATTTATCATAAGTATCTCATTGGCAAGGTCACAGTCTAAAAGAGAGAGCAGGGCTAGATCAGATCACCAAGCACAATTTTAGGCAAATATTACAGGTAGTGGCTGCACAGATTTACCTTTATACAGTAATATGTAGAAGACAAAAAAAAAAAACAATTATTGACAATACTTAAAAACTAGATTGGTCCATTTTAGATTACTGTATTATCTTGTTGTGATTATCTTATATTCTGCTGGTGCTCCCATTAACACAGTCTGCCTACTATCAAAATTAACTTAAAGGGTAACTGTGGTCTACAATTCCTCCAAACTAGTTAGGATTATATAAAAAGCCTTCCATCATACCTTCAAAATAAAACCTAAATTACATCTATAGATAACATTTGTAAGAAGCTATTGCTGAAAACGGTTCAGCAATATTACTTCTTGCTTGAACACATCCTGGTTTCAGCCATGTGACCAGCCTCAGCCTGCATTAATAGGCTTTCCCTCTCAACTGTCAATTTTTTCCCCAGGTACTTCCTGGTTTCCCCAGCATTAAGTCTTAACTGAGCATGCTTCTCCACTGGGGCGGACAGGCGGGCAGAGATCAGGTGATGTCACTCAACCTACTGGAACCAGAAAGTTTGAACATTCACCCGAATGTAATGTTTCACAGGCTCCATCCAGAGATGTGATTGTCGGCTCATTTTAAAGGAAATACTGCAGGCTTTATTTAACCCTAACTTGTTTTGAGACCACAGTTGCCCTTTTTTAAATTTATTTTTACATGGAGACCCCATGTAGAAATCCTAGAGGTGTGGCTAAACCTACCATTTTGAGTTTTCCATCCATTTAAACTTAGGGGTGTCGAGTAAAGTAAGTATACTTTATTAATTGTATATCATTTGTTTTGTAATTCAGTAATAGGTAGTAGAACTATACTTTGTATAGTGTTATTTGTTATGGTGATTATAATTAAATGGTGATAATTACACACATACATATAGACCTTTCCTATGTGTAATAGTGTTATATACCCCCACCTAATTAGTTGCTCCTAAAAACTCAATCCAATCTCTGTAAAAATATAAATTTATTTATATAATATAGGGGATACACATACACACTATTTAAATAAATTGCTTATGTATTATAGGTGCACCCCTTAACATTAAAATATAAGGATATAAAATCAACTCAGAGTTCCCTATCCTGTATAAAAGCACATGGCTTTAGGTGGTCATGGGATTTGATATCCTTATATTATATTCTAAGGGGGAATTATCTTTTATATAACTACCAGAAAAGACTAATTTCTCTTTAGCACAAATAATTCCATTAAAAGAGTCATTACAATTTGTACAATGCTTAAACTGGATATCAATGGCACATCTTCTGCATAGAGACAGAATGACAAAATATTTGACTACTGCTTCTTCTGAAATCCAAAGAAGCAAAATGTGAGCTTTTTTCCTTATGCATATATTTTTCCTGACATTATATCCATTCACTATTGACAAGTCTAGTATCATTGCTACGTATAAAAGCTTCAAAGTAATATTACATGTGAGCAGACTACAGAAAGAAAAGGCATCTAGGTATCAATCAATGCTAAACACAGTTTGAGTATGCTGCCCCTTGCAGAGCGAAAGTGACAGTAAATCTGTGACTTAGAATTGTAATTGCCTTTCACTGTACTACCTATAATGCACTATGACATTTTTATTAACTCTTTAGGTGAAAAAGATGTTTGAACATACAATGGTTGGCAAAAGTATTCGCCCCCCTTGAAGTTTTCCACATTTTGTCACATTACTGCCACAAACATGAATCAGTTTTATTGGAATTCCATGTGAAAGATCAATACAAAGTGATGTTCACGTGAGAAGTGGAACGAAAATCATACATGATTCCAAACATTTTTAACAAATCAATAACTGCAAAGTGGGGTGTGCGTAATTATTCAGCCCCGAGTCAATACTTTGTAGAACCACCTTTTGCTGCAATTACAGCTGCCAGTCTTTTAGGGTATGTCTCTACCAGCTTTACACATCTAGAGACTGAAATCCTTCCCATTCTTCTTTGCAAAACAGCCCCAGCTCAGTCAGATTAGATGGACAGCGTTTGTGAACAGCAGTTTTCAGATCTTGCCACAGATTCTCGATTGGATTTAGATCTGGACTTTGACTGGGCCATTCTAACACATGGATATGTTTTGATTTAAACCATTCCATTGTTGCCCTGGCTTTATCTTTAGGGTCGTTGTCCTGCTGGAAGGTGAACCTCCGCCCCAGTCTTTTGCCGACTCCAAGAGGTTTTCTTCCAAGATTGCTCTGACCAGCTTCACTGTCCCTGCTGAAGAGAAGCACCCCCAGAGCATGATGCTGCCACCACCATATTTGACAGTGGGGATGGTGTGTTTTGAGTGATGTGCAGTGTTAGTTTTTTGCCACACATAGCATTTTGCCCAAAAAGGGTAGGTGCAATCCTCCAGCCCTCTACTCCACAGGCCTAAGTAATCCAAGATAAAGAAGCAAACGGCTTCACTATATCTGTGAATTTAACAATTTATTTGAACACACAACATTTCGGGAAAACTATGTCCCTTCCTCAGGTATGCACAGGAGAAAAGATACAAATCTGTGAAAGAAAATAATCTGCTGCACTTTTTTAGCCCTGAGATAAAAAATATATATCCGGATGTAGAAGGTCTTTATGGAGGAGGGGTAGTATATTTGCAGCATGTCATGGAATGGTATGGGTGTTTTTTGGGAGTCTATATAACCACAGTCTCCAGTGGCGTAGAAAACACAGGGCCCCATAGCAAGATTTTAAATGGGGATCCTCAACCCACAAAAAAAAAAATCCCAGTTCAAACCAACCTGGGAAGGTTTTTTAAAGGGCATGTCCACCCTAATTTTCGTTTTACGTTTACCTTTCAAAGATGCTCCCAGGCTCAGATATTCTACTGATAAACCCCTGATCCCTCGCTGGCATGGATACACCTCCTCTGATGCCATTGCGAGCTGGTTGGTTCTGAACCTGTACAGTAGCAGAGGAGTTTTGTTCTGTAACAGGCGTCAGCCATTGGCTGTAATGTCACTATCATGGATGAAGAGAGGAGCCGCGATTTTGTTAATAGCATAACTGAGCCTGGGAGCCTCTTTAAAAGGTTTAAGTAAAATGAAAAGGGGGGTTTGTGGGACTGATCCACGTGAGGTAAAATTATTCTTAGTAGGGTGGACATGTCTGCAGGGGACCTGGTAGGGCCCCCTTTGGCTGCAGGCCCCATAGTAATTGCTATGGTATCCCTACTATCCTGACAGTCTCTTAAAAAGTTCATGTTATGAAACAATTATTAGCATTGTACTACATCAAAGTGGGTTATTGCCAACTACAGTTTGTAGCTGCTGTGCTTTATATAATAGCTAACCACACACTTGTGTTGTGTAAAACACCATTTTTGAATAATACAGTGAATAATGCAACCCCAACTGTAAATTATAAGGATATTAGAAGTCACCTAGGAGTTCTGTGGACATATAAAAGCACGAGGCCGCAGGCCGAGTACCTTTTATACAAGGCACAGAACTCCCTTTAATTTACAGTTCGGGGTGCATTATTTATTATAACCTACCACTTTGTGGCTTCTGGTTTCCTTCTCCTCCTAGAACTGTAAGATTATAAGGCTATAATCTTACGGTTCCTCCCATAGAAATCCACTACAGGGGTAGGTTATACCAATATTATCAGATGTATGGTTAGTGACCGGCCAAATCTCTATTGGTCAGTTGTTTTGGCCAGAAAGTTTTATCTGTTGGGATTAGAGAATGATTATTTTGAGAAACTGTACAACATCTGTGCATGAATAGTTATGTGATCATCAACATAGTTGCCTCTGGACCTAAGCATATATATGCCTCAATAAAAGGCAAAACCTGTTAGATCTGGAGATTTGATCATTATTGGACATGTGTATGCTTTCATAATAAATGACCTCAGCACTTTCAAACATCATAATTTGTGTAGTGCACACAAAAATATAATTACTGCGTTATCTAGCACGCAAGTTACATTTTTACTCTCCACATAGAATACATATTGTCTCATAATTACAATAACTTAACCCTTTCACTGCCAGGAGAATTTCATTTTTTTTTTTGCGTTAACTGCCAGAAAAATTTTCAGGATTTTGCCCTTAATCGCTTTAGACTAATTTTACAGTAGGAAACCTTGCAGTAAATCAGGAATATTATACATTGTTTTTTTCAGCACAAAGTCTACTTTAACATGGTAACAAAATTTTGTAACTTTTCTGGAAATTTTACTGGAATTATGGGTAAAATATGTAAAAAAATGAAAAATTTGCAAATTTTCATGGATTTTTCCCATTTTTACTTATAGTTATCTTAAGGTTACGCACAAAAATCTTACTGTTTCTAAAAGCTCTGATACTCCCGAGTACAACGATACCAGATATATGTAGGTACCCGACTTTTCCTGTACAGGAGACCCCCCCAAACTAAAACTGCACCTTCAAGAATATTACACCAAATTAAAATGTATAACCACTACTGACAGTTAACATAGAATATCTACCAAATTAACTAAAATATCCCCACAAGTTAGATATTTTTAGAAACTACACACCCACAGGATTTTACGAGTGAGGTTAGTTTCGATCAAAATGCAGATACCCGGACGCAGCTCTTTGTCAAATTGTAAGTTATTTTCTCACATTTTCCTTTTTTTCCTCAACTGTAAAATCAGAGACAAAATCAAATGCGAATTTCAGCTAAAAACTGTGGAGGAAAGTTCAAACGCATCTCAAATATGAAAGCCTAACCCCTCCCGAATAAAACGGTATGCCACATTCATGGGTGTACTCAGAGACATGGCTACCAACTAACCCAGAGCGTGACCAGTGCCAAATGTCAGTAGCAGCAAAAAAAAATTAGCCAGTTTTGTATTTGAAGTCTGCAGTTTTTCCACAAAACACCCCCTAACTCAAAAATACCCCCCACAAACTATATATTCCTGACATCTGCACAACTTTAGCTATGTACCGCTGTAGTTTGTTCTTTCATACCATCAATGGTGTGGGCGCAGTTCTTTGTAGAAGTTTGCAGTTTTACCAGATTTTAAAAAAAAATTAACATCAAACAACATTCAAAAAGGTAGAAATCATGCCAAAACCCCATGGAATCTAAAAAAAAGTTACTAAATATCAATCTCCCAAATGTCCTGAATCAAACAGTATGCCATATGTGTGGTTACACACGCGGACGTGGAAGCGAAAAGCAACAAAGTGAGACAATGCACGATGGCTCAGAAACAGCGAAAATATTTAGCCAACTCCGAATTTGGACAGTCTGCGTTTTTTTCCACAAAACACCCCCGTAACTTAGAAATAACCCCCACAAACTATATATTCCTGAAATTTACACACCTTCAGCTATGTAACACTGTAGTTTGTTCATTCATACCATCAATGGTGTGGGCGCAGTTCTTCGTAGAAGTTCACATTTGTCTGAAAAAATGAACAAAAAACAACTTCAAAAGGTAAAAATCATGCCAAAACCTCATGGAATCTAAAAAAAAGTTACTAAATATCAATCTCCCAAATGTCCTGAATCAAACGGTATGCCATATGTGTGGTTACACATGCGGACGTGGAAGCGAAAAGCCACAATGTGAGACAATGCATGATGGTTGAGAAACAGCGAAAATATTTAGCCAACTTCGAATTTGGACAGTCTGCAGTTTTTTCCACAAAACACCCTGATAACTCAGAAATACCCCACACAAATTATATATTCCTGAAATCTACACACCTTCAGCTATGTAGCACTGTAGTTCGTTCATTCATACCATCAATGGTGTGGGCGCAGTTCAATTTCGCATTTCTACACAATTTTCTGGAAAAATAGAGAAAAATACATTTCAAAGTTACAAAATCACACCAAAACCCCATGTAATGTAAAAAAAACTTACCAAATATCAATCTCCTAAATGTCCTGAATCAAACGGTATGCCATATGTGTGGTTACACACGTGGACGTGGAAGCCAAAAGACACAAAGTGAAACAATGCACAATGGCTCAGAAACAGCAAAAATATTCAGTCAAATCTGAATTTGAACAGTCTGCAATTTTTCCCCACAAAACAACCCCCACAAACCATATATTTCTCGAATCCACACACCTTTATCTACGAAATTCTGTAGTTTGTTCATTCGTACCATCAATGGTGTGGGCGCAGTTCTTCGTAGAAGTTCGCAGTTTTAGCAGATTTTTTTAAAAAATTGAAAAAAAAACACTCTCAAAGGTAGAAATCATGCCAAAATCCAAAGTAATGTAAAAAAAAGTTAATAAATATCAATTTCCTAAATGTCCTGAATCAAACGGTATGCCCTATGTATGGTTACACACGCAAACGTGGAATCAACTAGCCACAAAGCGAGCCAATGAACAATGGCCCAATTACAGCAACTTTTCAGATTTGTCAGACTAAACACCCCTCTATATTAGAAATACCCCCCAAAACTATATATTCTTGGAATTTACACACCTTCAGCTACGTTACGGTGCCATGCTTTCATACATACATGAAGAATTCCAGACCCAGTAATCCAAAGAACTCCGTGTTTTTAGGAGGTTTTGTGAAAAATAAAGTAAGATGATTCAAGGGTTGAAATCCTACCTAAACCCACTTGCCAAGCAAAAAAACCCACTTAATGTCAATCTCCCACATGTTCTGAATCAAACGGTATGCTATATGCGTGGATGCACACAGGGACGTGGCCACCAACTAGCTCAAATTGGACGCATGCACAAGTGTAATTACAAGAAAAAATTCAAAGTGCTCTGTAATTTCAAACAGCCCCAAAACTTTGAAATGCCCCCCACAAATAAACCCCCCCACTAAATATAAATCTCCCACATGTTCTGAATCAAACGGTATGCCCTATGTGTGGATGTACACAGAGACGTGGCCACCAACTAGCTCAAATTGGACACATGCACAAATGCAATTACAAGAAAAAATCAAAGTGCTCTGTAATTTGAACAGCCTACCCTTTTTCTAAGGAAACAGTCCCGAAACATGGACATTCCCCCCACAAACTATATATTTTTGGAATCTACACACCTTCAGGTACATTACGGTGCCATGCTTTCATACATACATGAAGAATTCCAGACCCAGTGATCCAAAGAACACTGTGTTTTTAGGAGGTTTTGTGAAAAATAAAATAAGATGATTCAAGGATTGCAATCCTACCTAAACCAACTTGACAAGCAAAAAAAACCCACTAAATGTCAATCTCCCACGTATCCTGCATCAAACGGTATGCCATATGTGTGGGTGCACAGAGAGACGTGGCCACCAACTAGCTCAAATGGGACGCATGCACAAGTGTAATTACAAGAAAAAAATCAAATTTCTCTGTAATTTCAAACAGCCCCAAAACTTGGAAATGCCCCCCACAAATAACCCCCCCCACTAAATATCACTCTCCCACATGTTCTGAATCAAACGGTGCTATGCCAATGCGCTGATGTACACAGAGACGGGCCACCAACTAGCTCAAATGGGACGTGCACAAGTGTAATTACAAGAAAAAAATCAAAGTGCTCTGTAATTTCAAACAGCCCCAAAACTTGGAAATGCCCCCCACAAATATACCCCCCACTAAATTCAATCTCCCACATGTTCTGAATAAAAACGTTATGCCATATGCGTGGATGCACACAGAGACGTGGCCACCAACTAGCTCAAATGGGACGCATGCACAAATGCAATTACAAGAAAGAATCAAAGTGCTCTGTAATTTGAACAGCCTACACTTTTTCTAAGGAAACAGTCCCAAAACATGGAAATTCCCCCCCAAACTATATATTTTTGGAATCTACACACCTTCATCTACGTTACCATGCCATGCTTTCATACATACATGAAGAATTCCAGACCCACTGATCCAAAGAAGTCCGTGCTTTTAGGAGATTTTGTGAAAAAATAAAATAAGAGGACTCAATGGTTGAAATCCTACCTAAACCCACTTGGCAAGTAAAAAAACCCACTAAACGGCAATCTCCCACATGTCCTGAATCAAACGGTATGCCATATGTGTGGGTGCACACAGAGACGTGGCCACCAACTAGCTCAAATGGGACACATGCACAAGTGTAATTACAAGAAAAAAATCAAAGTGTTCTGTAATTTGAACAGCCTAATCAATTTGGAAATACCCCCCACAAACTATATATTTTTGGAAGCTACACACCTTCAGCTACGTGATGGTATCATGCTTTCGTATATACGTGAAGAATTCCAGACGCTGCTATTCACAGAACTCCGTGCTTTTAGGAGATTTTGTGAAAAAATAAAATAAGAGGACTCAATGGTTGAAATTCTACCTAAACCCACTTGGCAAGTAAAAAAACCCACTAAATGGCAATCTCCCACATGTCCTGAATCAAACGGTATGCCATATGGGTGGGTGCAAACAGTGACGGGGCCACCAACTAGCTCAAATGGGATCCATGCGCAATTGCAATTACAAGAAAAAATTAACAAACGCCACAACCCACCCCCCAACCCTATCCCCACTCCCCCTTTTAGTGGTATTTTAGTGAAAACCAGTTAGTACGGAGAGTCACAAAAGTTTTTGCACACTTTACTGATCCTAAAAATTCAATACGGTCTTTTTTTGGTACCTCTGCAAAATTTCCTGCTAAAATAGGCTTAGTTTCCCTTGAAATCCAACAAATAAATGATCCGCGTTTACTTTACCGATATCACCGGGGAAATTGGGAAGCTTGGAGAAGACAACGTTTTTTGCTAACTTATAGTTTTAGGGTAAAAAAAAAAAAAAAAAAGTGTGTGTATCACTTTAAAAAATTTTTGTGTGCATTTCCCCTTTTTTGGGGGGATCATTCCCAAAGATGATCATCAAATCATCTTAGGGAATGATACCAAACTTGGAATACGGGCATAAATGCCCGTTTTCCAATTCGAAATCCGATCGGAAAAATCACTTCCCAGGAAATCATTTTCCAGGAAGTGATTTTTCATTCATTGGCAAAGATCAATAATTTGGTGATCAGAAGTGATCACCAAATTTTAATCTCTGTCCCCATTTTTTTTCTAAGTCTTCGCTAAGTAGCAAAGACTGAGTTCCATTCACAAATGTATAGTAAAAGCTGTCAGCATGACAGCTTGTACTATACTAGGTACTGCAGCATGATCTATATGGAGATCAGACTGCAGTACCTCAACTTACCACTTCAAGGGAAGACCCCGGTGAAGGAGGAAGCTCAGTGACATCACCGGGGTCTCCCTTTCCGGATGCAAGCAACTTCCTCCACGTGGGACCAGGCTTCAGCTGCGGGGGCCATGTTCAGGTACTGTTATCTCCCGATCCCCCCCTCGGATTTGGACCAAACCGAGGGGGGATCGAGGGGGGCAGTTGAATGCTGCCCCCCGATCGCCCCTAGCGGGGGGCAAATTTTTTTTGGGAGGGGGGAAGCCACAGATCGTGTATTCATGATCTGTGGCAGTTTGGTCATTCACTGCACAGATCGTGAATATACGATCTGTGGCAGTGAAAGGGTTAAAATAAATGATTGACAACAAAGAAACAAAAATAAAGAAAAACATTCTGCATGTAACAAAAAACTATCTTTCTTGAGTTCTTTTCAAGAAAAGAGCAGAAATCCCAGTTTCAGTTTTAAAATGAAAGTGAGCTGAAATTATTTAGCAAGAGAAACCCCAGAAGCAACAGATATGATGAATTTAATAAAATGATAAAATTAATAAAAAATGTTCAAATATTTTCTCGTTAGTTACTTTATCTTAAATTCAGAAGTAAAGCTGCAGCATTATAATTGCTTCTCAGAATGCTACGTTGATTGATTCTTAATATATTCACTTGCAGAATATGGAATGTGGAAAACAACTTAATCTTAAATATCATTATGCAAGGCAACAATGGCTGCATGATATTTGTTGCTTTCATTTAGCATTTCAGTAATCCAAGTCACTTCAACAGAAAGTTTCAAATGTTTCATTAAAAAAGTTTTGTGATGCTGAATTTATGCAAAAGACACATCTCAGCAAGAACTAATCAATCTTGTTTCTCAAGTACAGAAATGCTTTACTTATGACAAACAAATATTAACAAAATTCCATTTAAAGGGAAAGTTCAGTGCAAATACATACTTTTAGGAAAAATGAGCAGTATTTTTCCATCCTAATGACCTTAAAGGATAACTGTATTGCCTCAATGCATTTTTTAAAATTGCTTTAAAAAGAGTAAAGGTATGCAGCCCTCCACATACATTTTTTCCCTGATTTTGAGGCTCTTTCTTCCTTGAATTAGCCATGCTGTGAAGTAATATTAGTAAGTAATTCTGTCTGCCTCTGTCACTCAAAGCTAGCATGCGAGAAAACACTTCTCCACCCATCTTTGATCAGCCTGATTATGTAAGATGTATCCTAGCAACAGGACATTTCAAGTTTGTTTGACTGGCAGAAGAGGAGGAGAAAGGCTGTAACAGACATTCCCACCAGCCAATGACAAGTGCTGTGTTAACCATGGCCCTGGGCCAGCTAGGAGGCAGGGTTTTAGCACTCATCTTTGCTGTGTGAGGGCAGCACGTTTTTTTTTTTTTTATATTGCTGTCCTTTAACCTGCCCGTTCAGCATTTTGATTGTGTATAAATAAATGCTTCTGAATTACTAACTTCCTGTTTGCCGGAACCCTAATGGAGACCATTATGGTGTGCCCTTAACCCAGCGGCTGGGTTGATTTAGTTGCTCGGTAGAGGTCTGAGCATGTTTGACCCATTCAACAGACAATCGGTAGAAATTATTGTTAGGAACATTCCAAGAAATTGGTGCATTCCGGGAAGAAGAAGGATCGTTTTTTTACATCTTCTCTTCCATTTTTAAAATGGAGGAGAATGTGTTGAATAACAAGGTATGCATAAAATAAATTTAAGAATTTTAATAATAATAATACTTTCCCTTTAACTTTATCCTAGGTATCATGCAAAATCCACAAATGTTCCATGTCGGATCAATTTTTTTTTTTAAACTTCATGTTTTAGTTCAGATTGTGTTTTAGATGTGTTTTGTTGAAAGCAGAATTTGCTTATTTGTTTAACTCGTTTTTAAAATCATTCCCTAAACTGTGTGCATAGCTGGCAGCCACGTCTGTGATTGGCTGCAGACTAGCCAATCACAGACTGGACTGCACATAACACCCCTCTCTGCTGCTTTCCGGCTAGCAGAGAGCTGGAAGCAGAGTGCGGGGGGGGGGGGGGGGAGGTGGGGGTGGGAAAGAAGGTTTGTAAGTATGTTTCTGGGGCTTTTTTTTTTTAGAAATTTAAACCTGTGGTTGGGGGTGGGCTGGGGTGCCCTACACACAGATAAAAAGCTATTTTAGGGGTTGACATACCCATTAATGTTTAACAAGAATTTCAAAATAGCATCACAATTTTCACCTGAAATGCGTATTATACTACTGAGTCATGCACTAGAAATTGTAGATGTAAATGTACATGGCTTATAATAACATAAAGAAGGTCTGGGACTGCACTGCGTGCAAATGCAGCAAATTAATCATCTAAATGATTTCCATGAAAAACGTGCCAGGTAGAATTTAACATGTAGAAAATCTCATTAGTGCTGGTTTCCAGTTTGGCAAACTACACTCTTTGCCATCTGTTACTTACAACAAGAACCAACAGCAGAAGAAACAGTCTGGTTTCAAATACTTGATTGATATAGATACACAAGGACATATGAGTGGTCTACTCAACTAGCATAGTCACTTCTTATGACTTAAACAGGTAGGTGCAACCTGTAGCCTTTTATAACTGTAACCTCTATATTCCCCAAAAAGGATTACAATTATTACACACCATACAATAATTCAGCCCAACTGACAGGCATTTCAGTGTTTTGGTCCGTTGGGCCGAATTATTATGTGGGTTCTTCTTGCGGCCACAACCAACCACTTGTTTGTCCAAATCCTCTATGGACTGCATGTTCCATCATGGCTAACTGTAGGACGCGGCTGCTTTTGCCATGATCGACAGTCCTGGCCAACCGATCGGGAGCCTTAAATGGTCGTTCAGGAGGAAGGATTGGAATATGTGTACCCAGCTTTACATTTCAGAACTGACATTAACAGAAACTAATATTGAACTAATATTTTGAACCCTAAAAAAAATCCAATTACAATTTTTACTGGAATTTTAATATTCTGCTTTTACATACTTGCCGACAAAGAAATAAGCTGTAAAAATTACTTTTGCATGTAAAGCAAAGAAATGTGTATTTGTCAGGGACATGAGTGCTGAAATGTTTGCAAAAACATTAAACTGAAATCCCTGTTCTATGTCTGCCACAGGCAAGCAGGATATCTGAGCTGTACCAGTTAAAGATCACTGATTTGTTTCAATTGATAATTCATTTGGATATGACCAAATTCTATATGAATCTGAACACAGATTTCACCCTCCATGCCTATTGTGTTGTATGTTTTAAGCATAAAAACTTCTTCTGTCAAAGAGAATCATATAACGAACACCAATAATTTTGACATGGAGAATCAATTCTTACAAAAACAAACCAGAATCTCTGCAAGGTACCCTAGCCGACATATTGCCAAACCGACCAATACAAGATAATTATACATTATTATAGCAACGGAAATAGTACATGACAAAACTAATACCCAGTGACCATTTCAAAAGTTACGCATCTCCTTACCATGATAATACCAACCAAAACAATCTAAAGTCATTCAACATATTGTTATATTTAACATGTGATATACAGGTCTGAACTCTGAACACTTGTTGCACAACAAATTATCATACTGAGACAATGATCCAAAACAATTAACCTAAAAGATTCATATAGGAACTTAAATATAATTTCTATTGAAAACCAATAGTTATTCATTGTGTCCATGTATGTTTAAAGGGCAAGTTCACCTCTCAAATGAAAATTGCATTTGGGTAAATCTCCTCCCAATCTCCAAAACTGCAATAGGTAGAATAACTTGAAACACTGTCTGATGGTTCTTTTCCAGTAATCCCTGCAGTGGCAATTCCTTGCCGCTGCAGATTTTGGAAACTACAACTCCCAGCAACTAAAGCATGCTGGGAGTTGTAGTTTCCAAACATCTGGAGTTCCAAGGAATGAGGGTTACTGTATGGGATTACTGGCCATTTAAAGGGAAACTAATGCCTCAAAACAATAAATAATAAGGAAAATGGTATCTATTGTTAAAAAGATTGTCTTCTGATTCTGTATTGTTTTGAAGCTTTAGTTGCCCTTTGAATGGACAGCAGAATTCCCATACAGTAGTCCCATACAGTAATAGCCAAATCCAGTATGGCTATTACTGTATGGGACTACTGTATGGGAATTCTAATGTCCATTTAAAGGGAAACTAAAGCCTCAAAACAATACAGAATCAGAAGGCAGTGGTGGTCATAATTTCTACTCTCGTTTATACTCGAGTTAATCACTTTTACTCCTTTTCAGGTAAAAATAGGTACCCTGGTTTATATTTGGGTCGGTTTCTACTCAAGTATATACGGTAGGTAAGGTACTTCATAAACAGTTTAGCTCTGTGTTTAGTCAAAATAATACTTTTCTCTCTCTCTCTTCAAACAAATTCACACATTCAAATGTACTCACTTGGACAGAGACTACCATGGGGAGCAAACTTGACTTAAGTGATTTCCCACATGATTTAACACAATGTATTACTTGCTTTAAAATACATTTTCCTTTTATATAGCTTTTAGGCTATAAAACAAACATTTAATATATTCATTTATTCTTAAAAAGTTATTAATTATAATTACTATAAAGAGATAAAATCTTATTGAAACAAACAATAATACAATATATTTTCACAATTTTAACTAGTTCAAAAATACTTCTTAAAAATCTATTGTTAGTTGTCCTTTAAGTTAAATAAGTTACCAATAATTGAAAACTTTCTGGGGACAAAAAGGAAAACCTTTCACATTTATACACTGAAAGCATTTACATTTTAATCAGACAATAGCCAGGAAAGGTTAGTTAAACCATCTGCCATTTTACACTTCCTCACTACTACAAAAGGTAGAATGCTGAAAATATCTCTGTGTTTACTGTAGACAACAGGAAAGCACAATTTTTCACATAAAAACAACTGCGGAAAAATATATATCTTTTAAATCCTTGGGCAGATTTGCCAATTAAATAAACTTCCTGGCCATATAAATAAAATGGAAAAATTATCTACACAAGACATTAAATTTAGATCAAACGCAAGGCACTACATTTTTATATTTAGAAAACATATGCTGTGCAATTTAAAGTTGTTTTCACTGCATTTTCAGAAAATGAATGATTTCCAAATGGTTCTTGGTTACAGTCTGTGGGGCAATATATAGCAGCACATTACAGATATTGGCTTGCTAAACACAAATGTGTAATGACATTGTACTGGTCATTCCAGGCACCAGTCACATAAAGTAAGGAGTAATCTTGGCGTTCCAAGATTACTCCTTTTCACTATAATTTGTGTAGAATGAGATGTGTAGTTTAAAGGGGAACTGTCGTCTCCTACCTTTAGAATGAGCCCTCAACCACCTGTCTACATAGTAACATAGTAATTAAGGTTGAATAAAGACATACGTCCATCAAGTCCAACCTATTCACCCTCTTTTTGTTTTTTTAACCCTACCTAACAGTTGATCCAGAGGAAGGCAAAAAAACCCAGCTAAAAAGGGGGAAAAAATTCCTTCCTGACTCCAAACGGCAATCGGAAAGTATCCCTGGATCAACCAGATCTATATGCATTAATACCAGTAATTCTCAATATTTTTTAGTTTTAGAAACTTATCCAGGCCTTTTTTAAAGCTATTCAATGAACTTGCCATTACCACATCTGCTGGAAGACAGTTCCACAGTATCACCGTTCTCACTGTAAAAAAATCCTTTCCTAACCTGAAGATGAAACTTCTTTTCTTCCAACCTTAAAGGATGTCCACGAGTCCTCTGATATGACCTATTAGTAAACAATGCACCAGAGAGTTCATTGTATGGCCCATTAATATATTTGTATAAGGTTATCATGTCCCCACGCAAACGTCGCTTCTCCAATGTAAACAGCCCTAACTTGTCTAATCTGCCTGCATATTCAAGCCCCTCCATTCCCCTTATTAATTTAGTTGCCCTTCTCTGAACTGCCTCAATTTCCAATATGTCCCTTTTGTATATGGGATTCTAAAACTGCACCGCATATTCCAAATGAGGCCTTACCAGTGCCTTGTAAAGAGGGAGAATATTTTTCTCTCTTGAATCTATTCCCCTTTTTATACAAGACAATATCTTGCTAGCTCTAGCCGTTGCTACATGGCATTGTTTGCTATAGCTAAGTCTGTTATCTACCAGAACCCCCAAATCTTTTTCCATTACAGATGCACTTAACACAGAGTTATTTATGGGGTAGGTGGCACAGGGATTATTAAATCCCAAATGCATCACCTTACATTTATCAACATTGAATCTCATCTGCCATTCTGCTGCCCATTTTGATAATCTATCTAGGTCTGCTTGCAGCACTTGCACATCATTGGAAGTTTCCAAAGCTCTGCATAGTTTAGTGTCATCAGCAAACACTGAGACCTTGCTCTCAATGCCCCCTTCTAAGTCATTTCTAAACAGATTAAACAGAAGCGGCCCAATACAGAACCCTGAGGCACTCCGCTTAGAACTTTAGCCCACATAGATGTAGCTCCATTAACCACTACTCTCTGTTTGCGATCCAATAACCAGTTCTCTATCCATGAATAAATGTTTTCTTCAAGGCCAACAGTCCTCAGTTTATACATTAGTCGCCTATGTGGCACAGTATCAAAAGCTTTGGCAAAATCCAAATATACCACATCCACTGCTGTGCCTGAATCTAACTTCTTACTCGCTTCTTCATAAAAACCAATTAAATTTGTCTGGCATGATCTATTTCTCATAAATCCATGCTGACTACTACTAATAAGATGATCTCTGGAGACAAAGTCAAGGAATGATCCCTTAAAGTTTCCATCACCTTCCCTACCACTGATGTTAGGCTTACAGGTCTATAGTTTTCAGGCTGTGAACGACTACCTTTTTTGAATATTGGTATTACATTGGCTTTTTTCCAATCCAGCGGCACATCCCCAGACAAAAGCGAATCTGAAAAGATGAGAAACAGTGGTCTAGATAGAACTGAACTAAGCTCTTTTAAAATTCAAGGATGCAATCCATCTGGTCCTGAGGCTTTATTTATATTAACTTTGTCTAATTGTTTCCGTACCATATCCTCTGTTAGCCAATGTGAATACTCTTCATTTCTTCCCTGCATATTATTAAAATCCCTGTAAGGACAAGGATTCTCAACAGTAAAAACCGATGTAAAAAAACAGTTTAGCAGATTAGCCTTTTCGGCATCCTCTACAACCACCTCAGCTCCATTATTTAATGGTCCCACATTCTCAGTCCTCATCTTTTTACCATTTATATACTTAAAAAACATTTTGGGGTTGGACTTGCTTTGTTCGGCAATCCGTATTTCATTTTCTATTTTAGCTAGTTTAATTGCTTTCTTGCACTCTTTATTACAGCTTTTGTACTCCCTGTAAGCCTGTTCTGTGCCTTCTGTTTTCAAAATTTTAAAAGCCTTTTACTTTTTTTCCATTTCCCTTTTTACCTGAGCATTATGAGCATTAAGCCATGCAGGAGTGGACCTCATTTTTTTTTACACTTGTTCCCTAAAGGTACAGATTTAGAAATGTAATAGTTTAATATCCCTTTAAAGGTGGTCCACATCTGCTCAGTATCTTTACCTAGAAACAGTTCTCCCCAGTCTATGAGCAGGAGCGACTCCTTTAACAGCATAAAATTAGCTTTCCTAAAGTTAAAAGTTTTTGTTAACCCAGTGCACATTTTTTGCAACCTATATTAAATGACACTATATCATGGTCACTATTCCCTAAGCTTCCCATTACCCTCATCTCCAAAATGAGCTCAGGGTTATTAGATATCACCAGATCCAACAACGCATTCTGTCTAGTAGGAACTTCTACCATCTGTGAAAGAAAATGCTCATATAGGAAATTTAAGAACTTTATACCTTTTGAGGTGCTGGCAGTTCCCTTACTCCAATCTATGTCAGGGTAGTTATAATCCCCCATAACCAGAACATGCCCCATACCAGCAGCCTTCACCAACTGCATATGGAGATTCATTTCCACCTCTTCCCCGGCATTTGGCGGCTTATAACATACTCCAACAATTAATTTACCTACCTTCTTGCTTCCTGTACACAGTCCACCCATATTGTTTCTGCCGTATAGTTTATACCCCCATCTATTCCATATTTTAAATTTGGCTTCAATTCCTGTTTAACATACATACATACTCCTCCTCCTTTCTTATTAACTCTGTCATGTCTAAACAAGGAGTATCCTTCAATATTTACTGTCCAGTCATGTGATTCATTAAGCCATGATTCTGCTATACCAATTACATCATACCTTTCCTTTAAAGCTATTATTTCAAGTTCGCCGGTTTTTCCAGCCAGACTTCTTGCATTTGTAAACATACATTTTAGATTATCAATTGATTTACTTCCATACATGGTCGTACATGCATCCTTATCCTCTATGCTCCCCCCTCCCCCTTCTCCTCCCTCCGTTGTGTTAATAGCCCCCTGATCCCTAGCTTCTCTATCTACCCCTGTGTAGTTCAACGTACCCTCCCCCCCATACCTAGTTTAAAATCTCCTCCAACCCCATCACCATTGAGGTGCAATCTGTCTCTACTAAAGAGCCTGCAGCCAACAGAAAAATCAGCCCAGTTCTCTAAAAACCCAAACCCCATCTCCTTACACCACTCTCTTAGCCATGCATTTATACTCCTGAGCTCCCGTTGTCTCCCTAGCGTACCACAGAGCTGTGGTAGTATTTCTGAAATCACTACCCTTGAGGTCCTTGCTTTTAACTTGGCCCCTAATTCTCGGAAATCATTTTTAAGGACCTCACCTCCACCTCTAACTTTGTCATTGGCACCAATGTGAACCAAGACCGCCGGGTCACTCCCAGCCCCACCCATTAATCTGTCTACACGATCCACCACATGTTGAAACCCTAGCACCAGGCAGACAACACACTGTTCGGCATGTAGGGTCTTGGCGACAGATTACCCTATCTACCCTTCTAATAATGGAGTCCCCTACCACTACCACCTGCCTATCCTTCCTAGCCCCCAGTTCTCCCTCCCTTGTATTGGAGATGTCCGTCCCCTGGGTGCTCAAGGGAAAGGCCCGCTCCATACATGCTGCTTCCAAACCATCGTCCTCCACATCTTCGCCTAAAATGGCAAATCTGTTGGGATCGACCAGCTGTGAAGAAGCGTCCCTATCCTTCCGTCCCCTACTTCCCCTGGTGACCCTTACAAATCTATCTTCCTTCTCCACCTTATCTGCCCCATCTCCATCCTCCAGATTACTGGCCCCTGCCAGTACCTGCATTTCCCCCAGATTTGCAAAGCCCCGCAATGCTGCAAGTTTACCCTTTAGATTCTGGACCTCAGATTCCAAATGGGCAACCCACTCACATCTGACACATACATAGGGACAGCAGAGACACAGCAATAAACAGCAGAGAAACAGCAGTGTTGTTCTCAAACCCTTTCTTGTTCTTAACGCTTTTGTTTCTTAACGCTCTCTCCCCTTAAATACAGAAACCTCTTTAAAACAGAAAATCCCTTTGAAAGAAAATCGCTCAAGAGCTGATCGCTCTTGAGAAATGACTTAAATGAGGTTCAAAACCAAAGAGCCAACAGCCCTCAGCCAATTTAAACCAATTAGCTACAACCCCATCCAATCAGAGAAAAGGAAAAAAAATGCCTTTCCTTTGTCTCTTACCAGCCCACCACCAGCACAGCCCAAGATATGTGCAAATCTCTGATCAGAAAGTTAAGGGGTGGGAGACATCCAGAGGCTGCTCCTCCACCTCACCGGTGGCGAGCATATAACAGTGCACGTGGGGGAAACCGGAAGTCCCCTTCCCCATCCCTTCTGTAGACCTATCAGAAGTGCTCTCTTCCTGCTGTGTGCTGCTTAACCCCCTCTCCTTCCTGCTCTGTCTATTTCATCACTTAGGGATTCACTGAGAGGTAGGTAGTGTAATCCCACCCCCATGGCCCCTCCCCCTCACAGGACCCTGTGGCACCTCCCCCAATTGACCCATACCCCTTTACAGAAAACTATGTAAACATTTTAATTTCACACAGAGGCAAAATCAGACAGAATGTAATTGATTCTGACTCACCTGTAAAGACAACTGTTTTCACACAGTTTTCTGTGGGAAGGGGGGGTTATGGGTCTGAAGTATGAGTGGGTGAGGGGCCATGGCCACTCAAAAAGCAAATTGGACATAAGGTCACACAAAATTCCAAAAATGGGCTGGACAAAATTACTGGCACCCTTTCAAAAATGTGGATTAATAAGATTGTTTCAAGCATGTGATGTTTCTTTAAACTCATCTGGGGCAAGTAACAGGTATGGGCAATATAAAAATAACACCTAAAAGCAGTTAAAAAGAAGAGAAGTTCACTTAGTCTTTCTTCACTAAAGGGGCTATGTACTGAGAGTCTCTATCGCTCTCTATTGACCCCTTTAGGCAATGCACTGAGCGGATAGTGGCTCTCAGTGCACAGCGAATGGAGTTTACCTTTTCGGAATCTTTAACGGCAGCTGGCGTTAGAGATTATGTCTTAAAGAGCCATTAATGGTTCAGTACATTGGTTGCAGCAGTTGCGACAAATGTTGCGTAATGTCGCAAGTGCCGTTAAGTTGTGTCTAGTTGAGTCATGTTAACGCTTGGTACATTGGTTAAGGTGCATGTCCACCCCAAAAATAAACATTTAGGATAAGGTAGGATGAGAACCTAAACCTCAACGCTGGGTTTTAGCACTTCCGCTAAATGTAGTTGTAAATTAGCCTAATTGGAGTGCTTCCGCAATCCTTGTATTGTATGTATTTATTGGGAAGCCAGCTCAAGCTTCCATGTGGTTATAGCACCCCCAACACACCCCTTTTATGGAAGGTCCTATGCCTTTAATATAAAGCACTGGATGGATGGCCTATTCCCTCATTTTAAATAGCCAAAGGGCTGGGGGGAAGTGGGAGCCTGTTATATTGATCCAGTGCACAACTATGAGAAATGCAAAAGTTTGCTAATCGTAATTGAAGTAAAAAAAGGTTAGAAGTTAGGACCTTCCAGTCTGGGGTTACCTTGATGTGGTTGGAAGGCCTTTCATTCATGTGATCACAGCAATGTATACTAAAACCCCTTTGTTTATAAACTATGCCAGTGTGCAGATAATATGATATTGTATGGGGCCTAGGAATGTGCATTATCTTTTCTATGTTTGTATAAATGTTTGACCAGATCAGTAGCGCTTCCGCCAAATGTAGTTGTAAATGAACCTAATTGGAGTGCTTCCACAATCTCTGTATTGTATGTAACCTGCTACAATTGTGTTTATAGTCCCGTTTTTGCCATATATTCTGGACTTCACCAGTTTTTGCTTGTTTTCCCTTTAAACAAGTCACGGACTATAGGAGAAGCAGGTCCAAACCAGAACCACATGCACAACTTTAGCAGATTGGTGCTGGGGATCTAAGCAAAAACCAGCAATGAGGACCTCTTTCTGCTTTCAGCAGCTTGTAGCCATGTGTTAGCACACTGCCTGTATTAAAGCCAAGCCACCTCATCTGTCAATCAATGTTACAGATATGTTCAAGTCTGCAAAATTTGCCTCTTTCTGCCTGTGTGAACCTTAAGGAGAAGCATACTGTAATATTATTTTTTTTTGTTTCTGTTTGTAAAAAGATCCAGAAGTCTGGGAACAACAATGATGATATTGCTGTCTATGCAGGGACTTGCAGTATTTTGCAAAGTAGTCAGTGAGCACAGTCAGACCTTGGATACAGGGGTAGAGCAGAGGGTGCAGGTAATGTTATTCAAGGTCTGAAAGCAGGAGAAAAGTGTAAATATTTTCAGCACAATAACTTCTGTCAGGCTACTTTTACTTAAAGGATAACTGTGTTCTTCAAACAAGTTACATTTAACAAACAAAACAAAAAATACTCCTACTCAAGCAAAAAATATTACTTTAAACCATGCACAAGCAACACACTTTTGTCATTTTATTCTGCAGAGACAGCATATCCCCTCAAAACCAGATAGATCTGAAGCTTAAATCGTCTGCAATTTCAGGGCTACATCTACTAGCACATTTCGCTTTCTTTGACAATTCCCATCTCACTGTGAATAATAGAACCCAGGCAATGCAGGGTCAAACTTACCTGCCGGCGATCCACTCACTGCTTCTCAACAGCAGATGGCTATCCCGACCAGCTCCTATCTTATGCGCACCTATAACAAAGATTGGAGGCAGATCTGGACAGCATGCATATGCACTGTTTAAAATCTGCTTGTGGAGCGCCAGCAGGTAACTTACCCTGCATCTCCCGGGTTATATTATTCACAGGGAGGTGGGAATTAGAGATTTTGCCTCCCTGTGAGTCATAAATCCAGCAGGGAGGTAGTTACAAAAATGTATATCGGCAGTTTACAGTACCTTTTAATGCCAGATATCAAATAAAACAAATAAGCCTACACACAAACTCTATGTAATATAATTTATTTAGGGAAGGTCTCTGTTTAATGACAAATCTGGAAAGCCCCAACCCCAATACAACCCTAAAACTTGAGCATGCCAAAAACTAGATTCACTTTTAACAGATCATCTTAAAAATACAATTTAAGAGTGTTTTTTCCCAATATTCATAGGACACTCTAACTTGGCACTGGAGAAAAAGCCCTTGGTCACCCTGCTTGCCTTTGAGGTCTTAAAGAAGCATGCATCAATTAACAGTTGTTTTTCGTATACAGTTACAAAATGATTTAATCCAGACAACAACAAACTGGAACTGTAAAGCATCGAGAAGAAATGAAAAATAATTGAAAATAATAAAGACATTTCCCCCCTAGTTTCTTGTACTCTGGCACACAATTAAAATTGCCAAATTTTTTTGTTTTCTCGCAAGAGCTACTGATCTGTGAAATTAGCAGTTTTAAAAATGGATTTGTCTGACAAGTGTAGATTGTTGAAATCATTGGCAGGTATAGGAGATGGCTTAGAACTACACAGCAGTAAATTCCTTGAGGAAGACAAAAGAGTTTAAAGGAAAACTCCAAATTTAGAATGACATCTTTCAGAATGAATGGCATCTTTGAAATATGTCAATAGTCCTAGATTGCAGATATTATTAGCGTATATCTGCTATGCTCCTAGATGCCTTAAGGAAACAAAGGGGTAGTGTGTGTTAATGGCTATTTTTGTTATTGTCTCCTTTAACAATTTAGTGAGCTGGTTATGAGCTTGAGCAAGTTCAAATGAGGCAGCTAGGGGATTAGCATTTAGTCATTGGCTATCAATTGTCAAATCCATGACTGGCAGTTGCTAATTGAAAGAAACTGGAAGGGGAAACAGGGGTACAGGACATAGTGCAGCACTACTGGTTAGTCTAACTACTGTAGTTTTGGGGTTTAGGGGTTTATACCTACATATAACTTTTCATTTGAGGGCTGGACTTGAGCTTTAAGGCGTAACTCTCCCCATCCCTGCTGTATGAAGATCCCCATAGAAAAGGTAAGGGAAATCTACAGTTCTACCCTCCCACTTTATTATAACAACCTTTTCAGGCAAAGTTCTTACTCTGCCTGTAAACAGTTTTCTGTACTATAGTGCACATTCAATCACAGACGAGGCTGCCGGTCCAGCCCCTTTGCAATTTCCTGCAAGCAGAGGGCCAGATCAGAACATCAGGGAGACAAAGCTCTCTAAGTACCTTTCTGATTAGTTTTTTTTTGCAAACAAACACGGTGGTTAGGGGTGAGATAGGATTCACTAAAAATAAAGGTGGAGATAACCTTTAAGCATCTTGCAAGCAAAGCAATACAGCTCCATTTCTAATAATGTTCCTTATAGATGCATCTTCTGGCATCTAAGACATCTTTTAGATGAAGACAGAGAAAAGCTGATCTAATTTAAACTAGTGTAAGGGGATAGTAAAATGGGAGTACTTAATTTCTCTAGAGACTGTCAGCCTTACCCAAATTCTATGCACAAGACTCTTATTTATCAGGAGTGGGTCCACGCATATGTTGGAGGCAGGGTGTTGCTGATACTACCACTCTAGATAGAATGCAATAAATGGGCACCAGTGGTTCTTGAACTTAAAAAGTATCTTATTTATTAACAGAACAATATTAATAAAGCATTGCAAGTAGCACAATAGATGTGACATAGCTTGGCACAGCTATCATATAAATACTCACAAACCAGAGGAATCAGAAACAGCACAAATAACAATCAGCATGTTAGTGCCACCCCAGCTTTCAGGTCACTGTAGTAGAATCTTCTACCCTTATGTCTAGCACTATGTTCCTATTCGAGGGTGGTATACCCAGGACCCTAGTCCTTGCTATTGTTTCTTGTTGGAGCTCTGGCTGCTCACTAGCTACCCTACTTCTATCTAGCAGTCCTGGGGTGATCTATAACAGGGACTAATTTCTCACTAACTGGACCTACCTGCTTTTACCCTCTCCTCTATGGAAACTCCAGGAAGTCGGAAAGAGGCTGAGCACATGGTTGCTCTCCCTTTTATACTTTTACACAGCGGCCCCTTCTGGACAAATCCTGTCAAAACAATTAGACTAAAGGGTAACTAGTTTATAGTTCCCTACATTAGTCTTCTTGCAACATGAATAAAACCAATCCTCAGATGAAACAAGGCATTTCTTCCAGAGTAAAGTCTGTTCACTCCTGAGAGGGCAAATGCAGAGAGCTTTACCTTTACACTATATTGCTGGTGTGTAGTAAAAAAAAACTTTACACTTAACATAACATTCTCGTTAGATTACAAGCAGCCAAATCAGGGGACTATGTAACATTACTTTATTCTAGGAACAGTGATAGTATGCCACTTGTCATCAAAATTATGAAGCGGGGAGGAAAGTGTCATCTCTAACTAGTAGCAAGTTTACATAACTGCACAAATAGATAGTAGAAAATGTTCTCATAGGAATAAGGTGTTTAACTAAATAAGCAGACTCACATCACTGGTTAACTCTCAAAATGCAAAAAACAATTATTTAAGAAAAATACATTTCAGCATGAAAAATGATTGAGGTCATACAAATTTAAAAAGGTTTGTACTAATATACCTTTCTTGCAGTATGAATGTCAAAAAATTGCTTGTTACGAACACTGAAAGGCTCCTTTGCTTTGTCTATAAGGCCAGTTTTCATTTTCTCATGCCTAGGAAATATGATCTCTTTTTCAATGCAGGATAGCCGAATGTTAAAATCGCAGTCACCTACAGGCTGGCCCTGTGAACAAATAAAATACAATAATAAACACACACAAACTATAATTAAGAAGCAAAACAATAGTGTAGATGGCATTTATTCCTGGTGTTGTAATAATCAATTAAACTGTCCTAAACAAGTTGATTTAAAAAATGTTTCTGAAGTGGGAATAATCAAACCTATTTCACTGTCCCGGGTATTTTTCATTTCTAAAAATGAAATTTTTACAGTATAATTGTCCTTTAAAGCTGTGGCAATTGACAGAAATAGTGTTCTGGTCAATCAGGTAAAAATATGGGCCTGTCCACAGCCCGAGATTTTAGAATCTATTAGAAAGATATGAAAGTACATAGAAGGTTTTATGGATTGTTTTTTTAGAATGGACTTTACAAGTGCACATTTCTGAAGCAGCAGGAAAAATAACAGAGGTTGAGGGGAAATTAAAGATTTGCCCAAGAGCAGGGAAAAGGATGTTCACACAATGCTTAATTAAAGAGGAGGGCATAGGGCCAAGGTTACATGTTGTCGGTGGAGAGCACAAGAGAATATCCATGAAATATCCAACACACTTTGAACTGTTGTAGAATCAGAAGACTTTTTACGCTTTCTTTTTTGACTGGTTTCTTTTTTGACTGGTGTATCAGTTACCTTTTTTAGATTTAGACAGCTTTTCCAGCTCTTTGCTGGAAAAGCTGGTGGGCTGGTTATAAGGGCAAGGCCACACTACAACACACCTGAATCGCGCATTCAGGTTTGTGCATGCGATTTACCAATTGTCAGTTAAGGTAACGCTCACGGTTGTGCTAAAAAATGGTGATCGCATGCGTTACAAAAACAGATGCGCAAAACGCAACACATCCGAAATCGCTATTTTTTTTTCTTTTTGCATGCACAAAAAACACGCTAGGGTGGCCTAGCCCTGATTATGGATATAAATACTATGCTATAAGTGTGTGCATTTAGCAATTTTTATAAATTTGTGCCTTTAAATACGTGGGTTTTTTTATATCAAATTTTGTTTGATTTAAATAATTCACAGGTATAGGATAGCCTAATTCACTTTTTTAGGCAGTATTAGCCATCTTTACTTATTTTTAACGGTGTCAGAATTTTATGTATAAATGCCACCTGAGGGACTGTGCAATTTATCCTTTACTCTTTTAAAGGGGTGTGATTGTTGGACATTACAGGGGCTAAACATCCTTGCATGCCATTAAAGGTAAGATATTTTCAGAGTTTAGTGATTCATGTCAATCGTCTCTACCAGTCAAATTTAATAAAAAAAGTTATTAGCCACTACAACTGTTTTTTTATTTGACTTTAAAACTCTAAACCAAAATGCAATGTTACTTATGTAACCAGTAAGAGCATGCCAAACAATACACACAAAGAATACAGCTAGAAATAAAGTACCTCAGTCAGCTATAATGTACTGGCTTCTAAAACTGTAAAGGCAAAAGCTAGCAAGTATACCAGTGATGGCAAACCTTTTTTGCCAAAACTGCAACCCAAAACCCCACTTTTTATTGCATAGTGCCAACATGATCATATAACCTGAATACGGGGTTTTTACTTTAGGAAAAACAACTCAAACAGGCACAGATGAATACAGTAGATAGAACTGATTATAGATTACCTATTAACTCTACATTACCATACAGGAGTTTGATCTATAACAGGGACTCAAGCAGAGCTGAATGTTATAGCATGTGATCTCTCTCTGATACAGAGAGCTGCTACACTTTCTCTCTGGCTTTCTGGTAACAAACTCTGGTGAACTTTGCGCTGCATGAGTGCCCAAAGAGAGGGCTCAGAGTTCCACCTCTGGCATGCATGCCATAGGTTAGCCACCACTACAGTATACCAAGACCTACGTTTTAGAACATTTCCAAGGATCCAATATCCTGCAATGCTCAATGCAAGATACACTTTCAAACTCATAAAATTAAATTTTAGTACTGATGTAATAAAGGAGTCATGCATATTCTCGCTTGCTACAAAATGCTGCACGGTAAGCAAGTGCATGTCAACTCCTTTTTACATAATGTAGGTATTGGTCTCCCCAGCCCCAACCGCCATAATAGAAATTTGAGAAAGTCCCCGGATCTTAACTTACCTTACCACTTTCCTCCGCCGCACAGCCCGGCCCTCTGCTTGCACGGAACTGCAAGCAGGGGGTGGGACCAGCAGCCGCGTCCCTGATTGGCTGACAGGCAGCCAATCAGGGACGCAGCTGCTCAAAACCCGGGGGGAGAGAGGTAAGGTAAGTAACTATCGGGGGACTTTCTCTAAATTCTATTAAGGTGTTTGGAGCTGGGTGGCCAATTCCTACATTATATACAAGGGGTTTAGAGCTAGGGGGAGGGAGAGAAAAATGGGAGGGAGAGGACTTTCCTGTGCATGCCTCAAACCTTGTCGAGGTTGAGGCAGAGACAAGCACAGGATGAGTCACTGGGAGCTTCTACACTGCAGTTTTCCTGGCTTTGGAGGGGCATAGCAGGAGAACTATTTGGAGCACAGATGTAAGGTAAGGATTTTTGTACACTACACAGTGGGGCCAGTATGGGGTTAAATCTCAATTTTGGGGGTGGACATGCCCTTTAAAAGCATGTTCCCTCACAATAAAAATTACAACTGGGTTGTGGTGTGCCAGATAATGTTAGAATTTCTCCTTCCTAGAAAAAAAAATATTCTTATTTATAAATATCTTATTCTGGGGACCAAAATAACCTTCTGCAATGAAAAGTAAAAACAACTAAAAAATTCATGTTATGTTATGAAACAACCATGAGAAATTTGCATGACCAAACGGAAAGCATGATTTACTGACCCAGAAGGGAACATATGCCACAACTGCCTTTTAGCAAGTTTAATGATACTAAACAAGTAAAGGCTGAATTATTATTAGCAAAGCTAACATTATTAGTGACAATTCAGAGCAGCTGACATCTGTATTTCCAAATGAAAATGTGATGATCAGATTTTCTTAGTCAAGGGAATAAATATTTCCCAAGATATAACCAGCAGATCTTCATGAACTATTAAAAATATGTTACAATATACTGAATCAAAATCATTAAGGGTGAAGTTCAGCACAAGTGCATGAATTTTTAAAAAAATACAATATGTAGAATACCTTGGTATTGCAATATAGATACATAATTTATTGTGAACAGGCAGAATTGGGTACAAGCAAAGGCAGAATGTGACCTATGGTTTGAAAAACGTGAAGCATTTAAATGGTCATTTTACCCCTTACACAGATTTGGAAATAAACTAGGGAAACATCCCAATCACTAGGCCCAAAATCCAACATTTAATAAAACATTGCAAATATAATATAGTCTAGGAATGTCTCTTTCAGGTTTTACAGAAAAGGTGTTTTTCGGGTCAATTTATAAAATTAATTTAAGCAACCTATAGACAACCTGTGACAGAAGCATAACATACCTGAAGTATAAGCCCCTAAGCATAACATATCATGAATTTGGGACTTTCAGATAATTAAAAATGTATTTAGATACATGCAAAATCTCCTGTGAGTGGAAAGTCCTTAGTTATAAAGGACCTTTTTATTAAGGACGTAGAAAAAGAAGGACATTGAAACAAGAAGGGCAATTAAACAAGGTTGGTATGTTGGTGTTGTGTTTTAGAAGGGACAGTTGTGTTGATACCATGCAATGTGCATCCTGCCACATGTATAGGAACCTGGAACAGTCGTTCCAGGAGACCTATGTCTGTGTCAGGTTCGAGTGGGTTGCCCATTTGGAATCTGAGGTGGAGAGTCTAAGGGGGCGGCTTGCAGTATTGCAGGGATAGGCAAACCTGGGGGGACAGCAGGCACTGGCTGGGGCCAGTATAGAGGGGGGTGGAAGTGGGACGGGGTATGTTAAGAGGGTAGTTTTGTGAGGGTTACTAAGGGAAGTGGAGGACAGAAGGGAAGGGTTGCTTCTTCTCAACTTGGCCATCCCAACTGATTTGCCGCCTTAAGTGATGAAGTGGAGGAGGACAGTTCAGAATTGGCATTTATGGAGTGGGCTAATCCCTTGAGCACCTAGAGGACTGCCATCTTTATTACAAGGGAGGATGAACTTAGGGTCAG
Source organism: Hymenochirus boettgeri (assembly GCA_019447015.1). NCBI lineage: Eukaryota > Metazoa > Chordata > Amphibia > Anura > Pipidae > Hymenochirus > Hymenochirus boettgeri. The sequence continues at coordinate 157,302,635 of CM033473.1, read as the reverse complement.
GAAGGCTAGGCAGGTGGTTGTGGTAGGGGACACCATTATTAGAAAGGTAGATAGGGTCATCTGCCGACAAGACCCTACATGCTGAATGGTGTGTTGCCTGCCTGGTGCTAGGGTTCGGCATGTGGTGGGAATAAGAGAATCTATAGCCCTACCCTCCTCATGGCCCCTCCCACACATGGGTGCCATGTGCCCTCCCCACTCATACCTCTGACCCATATTCCCCTATAGAAACAGAGAAAACAGCTGTTCCAGACAGAGTTCTTGCCCCTTGGGGTCTGCAAGTAGAGGGGCCATCAGGCCCATGAGCGTGAGGGGCCATGCGGCTCACAAGTGGGAGGGAGAGAAAGGGCCAGGGGGGACTTGCAAGGGGAGGAGACACAGGGAAGAAGGATTGTCACATGGTTTCAGAGCAAGAAGCAGAAAGTGCAGGGGACCTAGTAATGCTACTACCATATCACACATAAAAATGTAATAGGGCTATGTACAGAGAGCCGTAAACAGATTTTTCCATCTTAAAGTCACGTTAACCCATGTACCAAGGTTTAACGTGACTTTAAAACATAACTTACAGCGGTTGCGGCAGTATGGAAAAACTATTGCACCGCCGCCGCAAGGCAATGTACCGAGATAACGGATCTTTAAGACAGAATCTTTAATGTTAAATAGTAAATAACATCTGATTGGTTTGGGCAAATTTAGCACTGTTTTTAACAATAAGCAGGGAGATGTAATTAAAGTTAAATGGTGCTAATTTTGCCCCAACCAATCAGATGTTAGTTTTCAAATGGTAAATAAAATCTGATTGCTTGGGGCAAAATTAGCACCGTTTTTAACCATAAAATTTTTATTACATCTCCCTGAAGAACTTTTGTTACATCTCACTCCAGACCATATAAAATAAAAATTAATTTTCCTTACCCTACCTATTATCTTAAGATATGCAAATAATGGGTCATCTTGGGTTCCCTCGGGGAGTACACAATCCAAAATTCAGATATTGGATCAACATAAAGGTTGTTATTGAAGGTCAATTATATCATGACAAAGAATGTAGATTTAAAACACTGGGCAAATTAAGCAGTCAATTTTCAATACCATCTACACTTTTTTTGAGTATGCCCAAATTACATTTACTGCAAAACCTTATCACCAGAGCAGCCCAAAGTTTTACAGACCAACCCATTTAATTACTTACATGGAACTTTAGAAAAACTTAGCATATCAGATATAAATGCTACTTTAAAACTTGCCATGGTAAAACCACTGAATACTTCTAATCTCAACAAACGGATTAGAGATTTAAAAATGAATGATCCAGAAATAGATATAGTTGAGGAGATTTTGACAGGATATAACATATTCAGGGAAGACATAATTAACGAACACTGGAAGTAAACCTTCTTTAAGATCATGCACAGGCCCTACCAAGCGTTTGTTAAACCACACATCAAACATAACCCAAAGACAATAGACAAGGCTACATTGGGACACTGCTTATGGATTTGCCCCAACATACAATAATTTTAGGAGAATATCCATAATTATGTCCAAATATTCAATGTCTTAATAAACCCCTCAATCCTTTCACTGGTTTGTTTCATTTATAATTTTAATGATTTATCTACACTGATACATGATACTATCCCTAATTTGAACAAACTTTCTAGATGGGTTCATATTGTATTTGTCATAGCAAAGAGACTATAATTAAGACACTAGTTACAACCCTTCATACCCAGCATAGAGGACGCTAAACAAGAGTTAACACAGTTACTACATTTAGAACACCTTAATGCAGAAATTAATATCGATATAGAGAAAAAAAAAACAAAAGATTTTTAAAATACATGGCAACTCTTTATTGTGAATTATATTTTGGGGCACAAAAAAAGCGCACACTAGTGTGGCCGATTGATGTGGCCACACTAGTGTGCTGCGCATTTGATCCATTTTTTTGCACAATCACATGTGCTCCCACTGGGAACGTGCGAGCTGGAGCACGTTGTAGTGTGGCTTCACCCTAAATCAAGTCAATACCACGTTCAGATACACCAAATAGTATTGCAAGGAAGACATACATAATAAACTTGGTAAACTGAAAATCCATGAAGGTTAATTTCACAGACATACTATTTTAGATAAAGATGGGTTTTGATGGCGTAATTGGTCTTAAATTCTAGACTTTAAACACTAATTAATATACAAATAAACCTGTAAATTTATGTTTAGCTTTATTATATGTTATGATATTGTTCGATCTACCATACTTGCTCATGGGCATGAGCCTTTACTCATCTTTTTATATATATATATATATATATATATATATATATATATATATATATAGCAATTAATGTAGAAAGAGACCAGCGCTCCACAGGTCTTGTGAATAAGTTTTTATTAACTTTGAACAAGTGCAAGGTGCAAAAAATAGCAACGTTTCGGCCCTGGTTCAATGGCCTTTGTCAAGCTTACAATTAAGTGCAACTAAGAGAATTTAAATACCCTCCATGTAATTAGTGCAAGACACACCTTCAAGTAAAATATCTCCCAAGTTTCCAGAATCTTAAAGTGACAGTGCTAATTAATTTAAAAAGGTTGTGGCAGTGCTTCATATTTCTTCCTTAAGTTAATAATGACATGTTCAATAGGATAAAAAATATAAAAAAGAAAGTGCTAGATAGTGCTAAAGTGACATCATTTGTTAAAACTCCCGGTCCAACCGACCAATGGTAGGTGTATTCTTAACTCTGAATCTGCGTGGGATCTTACGGCTTCTGTGATATTCCGATAGGAATACTCCATGTAATTGAAAGTCCATCTCCTTTTTAAGTGCGTAAGTAAGAGTTTGGGGAGCTTTTTGAAAAAAACAAACATGCGGTTGGGGCTGGGGGACATGGGGGAGCAGAATATTAAAAGTGTATTTTAGGGGTGGACATACCCTTTAATACATATAAAGAAGCAACTAAGTCAATAGATTTTGGGGTTCGTTTCAGACCATTTCAAAACCTAAACGTTTCAGAACTTATATATATATCCTTCCTATAGTTAAAGATAATAGGAAATTGTATTAAGTTTTTAGGAGCAACCAATGAAGTGGGGAGTTTATAATATTACATATAGGACAGGTGTATATGTATGTGTGTAATCCAAATGACCTAAATTTATATAAAGTATAGTAGTGACTTAATTAGCTACAAGACAAAATATATCAAGTTCTAAAACTACTTACAGAGGGGATCAGTGTTCCCTCTAAGCTGTGGCTCGTACACAACTCTGCAGGCGTACGCACAGAGATTAAAGTGGTGCGCACACAAAAATCTTCTGGAATGTAAGTGCTGCGGTATGGAGCGCACAAAATTTAATATTGTATGCGCACAGAAAATATATTTCTGCGCACACAGCCAATTGGAGGTTAGAGGGAACATTGGAGGGGATTCACCTATTTTAAATGGAATAGTCAAATTGGAAGGTTCTCTCACTGCTAAAACGGATATGCATTTTTAAAGACAAATTAAAACCTAAAGAAACTTCAATGTCGGTTAGGTTTTAGTAACACACAATTATATGCAATTTGTAACATGTGGCAGTCTTAGCTAATCCAAAAAAAAAAATTCTAGACAGAGAAGTATAGCATTCACTCTATGTGCACCCCATATTTGCTGGTAAAATTACCTTATAAAAAAACATGAAGGTCCTAATTCTTGTTAAGACCATTTGGAGAAAGGGATTTCCACTGGTGTATCCACCATACCTTCCCTATCTCCCCATCTCGGTGGTCTTGGAATGGCTTCTAGTATAAAGAACCTAGAGTTTATCCTCATGATGCCCTTTTGCTGTAATATGAGCAGCTACAGAAGTATGCAATTCCTGCACCTAATAGTAGACCTGTGTTGTGAAATCCTACCCTTTACTGCCTGGGTATCCTCCCGTATGTACAGTGAATTGCATGGACAAACTATGCAGTACACGGCAAAACTGGTCTCGCATGTGTTAAAACCTTGCAACTCAAATATTTCACCTGTGAAAGGATGTTTAAATGTGTGTCCTTTAACCACCCATTTGCACCGTCAGCATGAGAAACATGGAAACATCCCTATAATATTCACTTTCCTTTTTTTCTTAACTTGGTAGTATTCAATGTACCAAACTATCCTGTAGTGTGTGTGTGTGTAACTTATTTTCTTTGAGTAAAAACTTGACGCGTTTCAACCCTTAACGGGCTGTCATCAGGATGATGACACAAACACACACATACATACATACACACACACACACATATACACACACACACACACACATACATACATACATACACACCTTTCTTCTTAAAGGATCACTGTGGTTTTCATTTCTTCCAAATAAGTGAGGGTTGTTTTGGAAAGCCTTCTGCCGTACCTTCAAAACAAACCCTAAATTTGTAAGAAGCTATTGCTAGAAACTTTCAGCTACTGTTCAGTTCAGTTACTTCCTGCTTGAATACTTTTCAGCCATATCACTTGCCTCTGTCTGCATTAAAAGGCTCCACATCTCAACGGTCTTTTTTTACCCAGGTACTTCCTATTTTTCCCAGCATTAAATCTTTATTGAGCATGCTTCTCTCCCAGGGCGGAGGGGTGGGGAAGAGATCACGTGATGTCACTCAACCAGCTGGAAACAGGAAATTTGAACATTCACCCCAATATTATTTCACACAGGCCACAGCCAGAGATGTGATCTAGTGCTAATTTTAAAGGAAAGACTGCCAGCTTTTATTTAATCCTAACTTGGAGGCCACAGTTGCCTTTTAACGGCTTTATCTTACTCCCATTTATGGAACAACAAAGTAGATTCATGGTGCTGAATCCCCCTAAAGATTTGGTTTAGTTTCCCATTCCATTTTCCTATGTTGAGCAGACAGTAACCAGAAACTATGAGGTTTATAAATGTAAAATAGAAATAATAAGTCTGTACACACACATATTTGGTGTGGCAGATAAACTCCCATGTCCTTTTAACTAACTCAACAATATAAGAAAGTGAAGGGAATAAAGGAATCAAAAGCCTTCACATTCACTACCTGTAAAATGATGGTTATGACTTATGACATGGACCACCTGACAATCTTCTTATCTACATTGCTTTAGTATGACAGCATCTTCCCATTAAAACAGAAATTATCCAGAACATATACAAACACAAAATTTTTATTTTCTTTTTTTACTTACACTGAATTTGATGATGTCATATATCAAGTAACGTGGTACGGTCTGCCCATTAACTTTGTCAATGATCATTTCCTTAGAAAACAGAGAGAAAAAATATTGTCAATTGGTGACTTAACAAATTTCCTGATTTTGTTTATATAATTAGATATTTATTCATATGTACTGTAAATACAGAAAGTAGAGAATATAAAGATAAAGCATACATTCAAATATCCTTTATTTTAGTGTGTGTGGTGGGAAATATATATGTATATAAATAAATGTACAGGATAGCTGCACTCCAACTCACCTTCATACTCTTAGGTGCCCGGGTTCAATTCAAGAGATATTCAATATATAACAATGCACTCGATTGGAATTTTAAAACATATTTATTAGATTAAAAACAATATATGTGTTTCAGCCCCTCAAAGGCCATCATCAGAAAACACCATTTTGTTTTACACGTTTAAATATATGTAAGTGCCCTCCCCCATTCCACACCACACTCCCAACCGACTGACTTGTAGGGATGGTTGGGAGAGTGGTGTGGGAAGGCAGTTACCTATATTTAGAAGTGTAAACCCAAACAGTGTTTTGTTTTTAATCCAATAAATATTTTCTTGTTTTAAAAGTCCAATGGTGTGCATTGTTACACACACACACATTGTTACACACACACACACATACCAATGTGGTGGGGGGTATAGGATATTACATATAGGAAAGGTGTATATGTATGTTACCATTTAAATGAACATCAGTAAATGTATAAAAAAATTAGCACTGACTTATATTAGGTACAACACAAAATATACAAAATACATAAAGTTACTTACAGAGCTGAGATCCCTATTTTAAAATGGAATGGTCAAATGGCAGCTTAAACCACACCCCTGTGTCTGCTCCATATGAAAGGAAGTATAATCCAAAAGTTTCTGTCTGCTACACAGGATATGATGTGTATTGTAATGGACATATACACTAAGGCTCCTAATATACCACCTCCAGCCTGCAGGTGGTGTCAGTGAGTAATAAAATGCAAGACATCCCTGTTCTCTATGGTAGAAGGAGAGAAAGTGAAAGTGGATAGTGGTGTGTGTTATGGAGTGATATTGACTGCAACACAAGATCCTGTGTATAAGACCCTGTGTATAAGTTCCTGTGTAAAAGACCCTGTGTGTAAGATCCTGTGTATAAGATCCTGTTACCACCTGTTGGGAGGACAGATTATTGGACAGACAATTTACCTTGTTGGATAAAAACTCTGAGGCAACAGATAAGTGTACACCAACTTACAAGGACACACAATATACAGGCCTGATCAATATTCAAAGTGGTGCACCATAGACCAGGGACACCCCTGATTACTGCATATGTTATGTGGGGAACCCGTTTATGTGCACTGTCTATCTCACGCACGATCCACCGCAGCTCCACTGACAACTGCCGACTGCATCCTGGTTTAGTTGCACTATAGCGTGCATGCGCAATATTGCGCGCTATAGTAAACTAAACCAGGAAGCAGTCGTCAGTTTTCAATGGAGCCGCGGTGGATCGTGCGCGAGGTAATTAAACTTACCTTCAGTCCTGGATCCTGGTGAAGTGATTGAAGAACGGAAGGTAAGGAATAGGTCCTTTACCTACCGGTCTTCAATCACTGCTTTAAAGGAATAGTTCACTTTTTGTGTGAACTATTCCTTTAATGGTTGGGATAAAGGTGCTCGCTTGCAAGTCCTTAGCCTTTTGCTTAGAGTTAAAGCCAGGCAGGTATACTAAGGATTTACTGTAATACTGAAATAAAAAACAGTTTTCAGCAAATTGCTCTGGAGCAACTTTTTTCCCCCATTAGATCTGTATAAGATTATATAAAGGATAAATCCATTTCTTTAGGTAAACTGGGAATGTGAAATGTTTGTTTATACGTTAGATTATTAGGGCAATGCTATTACAATAACATGATGCTGTGAGGTACCTTCTGTTATAATATATGAGGCACCATCACCACTTGCCGTGGTGAATAATAAGTATTAACCTAGCATGTTTAGTTTCAACCACACAGTGTAGCAGGATTGCCTACTCTCAGACCTGCAGGATTATCCTATTTGGTTCCTCTGGAAGCTGGTGACTGTGAAAATAAAATATACCTGTGTAAAGATTCTATATCCACACAATTTTGCTAGTGTGTGTGTATATATATATATATAATATATATATATATATATATATATATATATATATATACACACACACATACTATAAGAGCCGTCGTCAGGACTAAAGCACACTGATCCCTCACCCCTTTTTAACATGTGATACCCCACTCCCTCATTTGTTACCCCACCTGTGCAATAATAAAATCATTCACCCACTGCCATATCTACTCCATCTCTCAGGCTCCCCACTGCAACAGACACCCAAAACCGCATGGCCCAAACCGCACGGATGCCAAACACACTACACCGCCCACCGGACGGAAAAGCACCAATTCCCACTGGCCAACGGGAAGGCATCATAGTGACCACCCCCCACAACAATACAAACACAGCGCAAATACGCACAGCATTCAGGTCCAGGGATACCGGCTGAACCAATGGCAGCCAATGACTGCATCCACAGCGGACACACCCACCTCTCGACCGGCAATACAATCGCGAGACAGACAGTGTGGAACCAACAACAAAAAGTAAACAAACACACAGCGACTGAAGGACTGAAATGCGTAGACCTTTTGTTTTCTCAATAAAAGTTTGTTACTACATTAATGAAGACCCGCTGAGTGCTTTCAAACAACTTTTATTTGGCTTTTATTCCGTATCAATGCATTTCGACCCCACTAGGTCATCATCAGGATATAAAAAAACAAGAAATTTTCTTGTTACTTTCCATGGCAGCAGTCACCAGACTGGGATGTTCCACCGGACTTAACAGGAAGCGCACAATATAAAAAACACTCCCATCCATCGCACCGTTTGTCTTTTGTTCTAAAGCTGTACAAGGAAATAATAAAAATAGAACAAGGGAGGGAGAATTCTGGTGAATGCTGCAATGGAAAGTGACAATAACCAGAAATTACTGGTAAATTGATACAATTTCTTGTTTTTTCTGTCACTCCATTGGCAGCGATTCACCAGACTGTGAATTCCAAGAGCAGAAAGAAAGGGAAGGACAATAAACTAGTAAACTCAAAAAAATTATTTATTTACAACAATTTACAGTTCGTTTTGTTACATTGCTTCCAGGACTCTACGTCAAAACTGTGTTTTCTGGTTTGGCATTACATCTAGATGGTAATGTTTCACGAAGGTTCTCTATGATGACCAATTTGCTGCTTCACAAATTTTGTTTAGCGGAGTCTTGGCCTCTAATGCCCAGGAAGTGGAAACTGACCTTGTAGAGTGAGCTTTTACACCTTGAGGGATTGCCTCATCACTGATCTCGTATGCTTTTGCAATGGATAAAACAACCCACTTGCAGAGTGTTCTTTTTGTAGGAGCTTCACCCTTCTCTTTTCCTCATGGTTCAGCAACCTTCAAATAATGTGACAATCTTACTAAATCCAAGTTATGGAGTCTCTCTTCCTTGGGATTCCTTGGCTGTGGACAAAGTGATGGCAATGTAATCTACAGATTTAGGGGTTCTTGATTAACTACTTTGGGTAGTAATTTAAAGGTAGATTTTAGAGTTACCCTGTCATGAAATATAATCGTGTCTGGTTCTCTGGCCGACAGAGCTGCCAATTCCGCTACTCGACATGCCGAGGTAACTGCCACTAAAAGAATAACTTTGAGAGTTAAGTGCCATATGGAGGAAGATTCTATGGGTTCAAAAGGTTTTAACGTTAATGCTTGCAACACTGTGGGAAGACATCATGCAGGGCAGGAAGAGCTTACTTGCGGTTTAGTTCTAATCAACACATTAAAAAATCTTATGACAAGATTATCTGAAGCCCATACTTTATCCATTAACGCAGAAATGGCTGATAAATTTGACCATGATGGTCCCATCCACATCTGCCAGATCTACTTTAGTATTGCTGCAGAACAATAAGAACTTTCTCCACACTTTATAATATTGTTTTGCGTTCAGTGTTGTCTTGACCGGAGAAGAAAGTTATCCTGGAAACCCTAATTTTAGCTTTATCCTCTCAGTCTCCATGCCATCAAATTTAGATTGTTCACCAGTTGATACTCCACTGGACCTTGATATAGCCAACCCTTAAATGTTCGGATTTTCATTGGCTTTTCCACACTCAGGGATTTTAACAGGGGAAACCATGGTCTTCTCGGCCAGAAGGGAAGAATTCCTACAACATTTGCTTTGTCTTGCCATTTTCTTCAAGACTTTCCAAATCATCGGTATCGGAGGGAGTACATAAAGAGATCCAACCAATTCTGAGTTAATGCGTCTCTTCCTAGTGCTCGAGAATCTGTGTTTCTGGAAGAAAAGCTCTTGCATTTTGTATTTTCTGCTGTGGCCATAAGGTCGACTTGTAGAAACCCCCAACTTTGACAAATAGTTTCGAATATGTCTGCGTGCAAACTCCATTCTCCTGGATCTATGCGTCTTTGACTTAAGAAATCTGCCACAAAGCTTGAGGAACCCGGCATGTGGACCGCCGTGATACTTAGAAGAGATTTCTCTTTGAAGTTTCTGGTTTTTTGTTCCTCCTTGTTTTCTTATATAGGCCACGGCTGTGGCATTGTCTGAGACTTTTGTTGAGGTAGAAAGAGTCTGTTCTGTTTTGTCATAAAAATTCTTGCGATTGACTCAATTGGCTTTTTTCTGTGTTTATGAATTCCCAACTTCCTTATCTCTGCCACCAAAGATATTAAGACTTTTGTAAATACACGAGGAGATTGACTGAGACCGAAGGGGAGGCACACAAACTGGAAATGATGACCCAGAACCATAAACCTTAGATACTTCCAGTGATCTTCTAAAATAGGAACATGGAAAAAAGCGTCTTTTAGGTCTCTTTGCCATCCAACAGTCTTTTTGAATGGCCTGAATTATTGAGGCCACAGACTCCATATTGAATCTTTTGACTTTCAAGAACTTGTTCAGTGCTCTCAAATCCAACACTGGCCTCAAACCCCCTTTTAAGCCTCATTGTTTGCTGTTAAAAATTAACTTTTATTGCTCCTAACTTTAGCAACTGCTGGACATACAGAGAAATAAACTCTCTTTTGAATTTGTCAGTTTTTTTGGCTTTACAAAACAATCTTTTTCTGGCTTTTCCAAGAACTCCAAAGAATATCCTCTTCGTATGGATAACCATATATCTGAAATTGTTTCGGTCCAGATCTGAGAAAATAGGGCTAGCCTTCCCCCAACAACCCAAGTCTGGACCTGTACCCAGTCATTGTTGACCGGACTGCTTTTGTGGAAAAGAGCCCCTTTTCGCAGTGTTTTGTTGTCTTCTGACTCTCCAAGAGGGTTGCCTGAACACCTCCTTACCCAGGCGATACTGCTTGGGGATATGAAAAACATACTCTTTTGCTCTGGGATTAAAAGGTTCTACCCTTTGTCTCATAAATCTTCTGTCCTGGGGAAGAAGGGCACTTTTGCCACCTGAAACTCTTTTAATGATATCGTCTTTAATGGGTGGTTGAAAAGGTGTACTTGCCACCCAAATTCTAAGCCACAAAGCTCTTCTGGCAGCCACCGACAAGGCCATAGACCTAGCTGACAGTCTCACCAAATCAGTAGAAACTTCTGAAACAAATTCTGCCGCCATATTACATTCTTCAATCATTCTTTTTAATTTTGACTTTCTGACTTTGTTATCAATTGCCTCTTTCAAATCTGAGAGCCAGATTCTCATAGCTCTAGAAGTTGAAGTCAATGCTATGGAAGGCTTACATGCTTCCCCCGCCACTATATATGCTTTTTTTGGATTGTATTCTATGCGTCAATCTATAGGATCTTTAAAGCTGGTTGCATCATCAATTGGCATTGTAGTCCGTCTTGACAAACGTACCACATCTGCATGAACTCTTGGAGAAGCGTCCCATTTTTCAGCATCCTGTTCATCAAAGGGATATTTTTTTAGGAACCTAGTCCCAACTTCAGCCTTCTCCACTCATTTGTCATAATTTGCCTCTTAGAAGTATGAACTGGGAAGGTAATTAACTTCTTTCTGACAGAAGGAAAATAATCAGCTTCAGCAGCTACTATGGGTTCATTGGATAAAGAAATGGTGTCCCGAATGGCTTTAATAAGGGGTTTGACGATATTAACATCAAACATATTCCCAGAATCCTCTAAGTCTTCCACATTTGAGTTTTCATTAGTAGAGTTATCAGACTGATCTGATTGTTCTTATCCAGATTTTTTCAGAATCTGAAATATCCAAAAGTTTTGTTTTAGCCTTTCTCTTCTTACTTTTAAGATTCATGCATAGTCTGGGATACAGTCTTTTTAATGAGCTCCAATAAGGAGTCCGCAGATATCTTTTCTGGCAGGACAACCTGAGCATTAGGAATTTCTTCCGACTTGTCATCTATTTCCCCTTCAGACATCTTAGGAGACTTATCAGAGATAGAGGCACTAATAAACAAACAGAAGGAAAAAAAATATTCCTGAGTACTAAAAATAAGTCAGCAGACATCCTCTCTCTTTTATACAAACCTAAGGCTTACCAAGATTTTTTATGTCTGTGACCTTTGCTTACAGAGTGAGATTCCATGTTGAATATAGACTAGAAAAGAAAAAACAACACTCAGTAAAACTGAATCATAAGGCAATATGTGTCAGCAGAAGCATGCATATACTCACAGTCCAAAACCCTGCAACTGAACTAGGCAGCAAAAAGGAATGAGGCTCTACAGTAGTCCTAGGGGTTTCTGCAATGAAATAGCAGGAAAGAATCTATAAGGCATTTCAACACTTACACCCAACAGACAAGCTTACCTCGCCGGTGTGACGTCACTGATATTACGAAAAAACGCAAGTTGCAGTAGCATGAAATCCTTTATGTAAAAGGGGTCTGCCCCAGACCCAGCTAGCCAAAAACCGCACCTAAAAGTGATGTCACCGCCGTACCAGAGCCTAAAGAAGACCCGGAATGTAAACAAAGCCTGGCTGCGATGTCACAAACGGAATTTCGGAGACGCAATACGCAGCATGCTGAATGGAACAAACGTTTGTTTATCATCCCCAGCCTGGTCACAAAGGCTCTCCTCTAGGCAACCTCATGTTGCAACTGAATAGAGGAGCTTCAGAAGGAGAGACAGGGAAAAGAACTCCTTCTGGAGTGCCACAATGGCAGGTAAGCCAACTTATGATTCTGAATGGAATGATGTGATTCAGCAGTCCAGCATGAAACGCACGAATTTCTGTTAAGTCCGGTGGAACCTCCTAGTGTGGTGAATGACTGCCAATGGTGTGACAGAGAAAAAACGTCACTTCCACCCACATTTAAAACCCGTACGGAGGTGTGTGAAGAAAACAGGCAACACCCAGTGTTAAAAGCATACAATTTGTAAATTTTTCATATATACAAAACCACAGAGAAATATTACATAGTTCAAGGATACAAATAGGCTACATATTAGCCGCTAACCTATACTAATCAGCTAGCCTATATAAAATCTGATTTGTATTCATTATCCACAATCTCAATGAGTATCTCAATATGCTTATCCACTCCATTATCCCCTGATATAAAATGGACACCAGCACCCTACTAGACCACACAGAACCAAATAAAAGGGAAATGACCAATCCATCTCACCCAATTACAAGAAGAAAAAAAAAAAAAAGATTATAGTCTTGATTGAGACCCTGTGGTGCTAGTTATTTCAACCTGTGAACCCACCAGACCCTCTGTTTCAATTTCAATACCTGATCCCCTCCTCGATGTGGCATGGGAACAAATTCCAATGCCATGTACTTTACATCAGTATCGTGCCCAACCTGTTTGTAATGTTTTGGCACTGGCAGTTTGTCATCCCTTGTGCACAATGGAGACACGGATACACACCATTTTTTTCGCCACCAAGGAAGGTAACCCTTTGTTTTTTAGGGGCAATAAACTCCGCTGCCATCCCACCGTGCATCCTCGTCTATGAAATCATAGGGGCCTCCTAAAACTCCTCTGCTGGACACTCCTAAGGAACGCACTCCTAAGGAAGTGCAAGTGCCTCCTCGCTGCCTTACCAATCCTATCACTGCCCACCCTGAAATCCATAATTAGAGGAATTTGTTTACCCTGTGTCCTTTTGTGCCTCTGTATTGCACCCCCACATTTCCTTCTGGCTGATGTGAGAATGCCCTCTGGATACCCTTTCACCTGCAGCTTATGGAGCTCACTTGTGCCTAATTCTCTCTTCTTACCGGTTATTCTATCTACCCTCTTTAGTTGTCCAACCGGAATGGCATTTTTTATATACCTAGGGTGAAAACTTTTTTTACAAAAGCAACGGATTATTAGTCGCCTTTGTATACAACTATGTACGCAACACTTAGACATCAAGATAGTTAATTCCATGTAGATCATAATTGAATGTATATTTGATAATAGGATACATAGCATTCAGCAAAACAAAATATATATAAAAAAAATATAAACAATATAAATATATTCCTAATTTACTAAAATAAAGGATAAAGGGATACTGTTTGAATGTACGCTTTATCCTAATATATGTGGGCTTACCCCTTACAGTGTAATATAAGGTTATTACATTGAGAGAAAGTTCCGAACATCCGTTTCAAACCCAATTTAATGTACATTTTTTGAATTTTAAATTTTTTGATTGAATTTTCAATTCAATCCTGTTCAAATTTACTCCATCTTTATTGCAAAATTGCTTTCTATACAAAGAAGTAAAAAAAAGTTTAGTGAAAAAAGGAAAACAGAAACCTGATTGTATGAGTGTTCCCCACCCTTTTATAATAAATGCTGCATTTACAATTAATCACAGTCATTAATTTCAAATAGCAGTAAGTATACATCTGACATCAAGTAAGGTGGCTCAGACTGAGTTAATAAAAACTCTCTAAAAGTCTGTTTAGGGTTATTCCTCTTACACTAGGTACACACAAGCAGAAATGTTTGCACATTTGCGTAAAAGAAAGCGTTTACAGTAAATTCTAAAAGCCTTAAAAACAAATAACAGTCAGTAAAAATTACCACAATCAGTAAACACTTACACCATCCAAAAGAGTGTTTGCCAAGTGAAGTCGAAGATCTTTTCTAAATGGGAATTCCAGATTTGAAACATGAAACACGGAGTTATCCCGATCAATCATATAGACTTGATCTTTCCCATCAATCAGCATCATATACCTTTAAACAGAAAAAAAAATTCATTGTGTTGCGCAATTTAGCTTTAGAGTTTGAAACCCTTTAGAACTGCTACCACTTTTAAACCATACCATAGATTATTAAAAGCATACCATAATGGGAAAGGTAAGGAGTGCATATATGCACTTTTAAGTCTTCCTTATCATTTCTTTGACAGCTTTTAATATGTAGAGTAAAGCATGGATGCACACAAGAGGTGACATCCAGGTTTCAAATTTATAAAGTGAACGTGCAGGTGAAAATATGTTTGGGTTTTACATAAACATAAAAAAAGGTACAATTTCAGTTCTGCTTATTCTAGAACTAAACACATTTGTAAATCTACAATGGAAAAATATACCAATATAGGTGTTCAAGTTACTTAGATAATCAACACAACATATTAATGTTCATAATTATTTGGTGCAATATTTTGTGAGCATTCTAGTGCCCAACAAATATAAGCTTTTACAAATCTTTTTCCATTTAGCATTATATAGGGCACCAAGATGGCTAGAAACAGCCCTGAGTTTAGTAAATGGTGGTATGATGAAGTTTTGTCACAGTGGATGCAATCTTCAGGTCTGCAAATAGTGCACTAAAAAGTGGGTTTTGACTGTTCTGATTGACTGGGGTAAGGAGTTCCATAGAGTGGAGTGGCATTCAGCACTAGCTGAAGGCAGTGATGGTGCTTTTTTGGCAGGCCTGTGCAGAGGGCGTTACAGTAGTCCAGCCGTGATGTAATGATGTGAACTAGCATTGGCAGATGTGGTTTATTTCAGATATTACAGTTGCAGCTATCCTAGTCCTGCCCCTACTAATAGGCCAATAGAAAGACACACTTCTAGCAGAGCCCATCTTTCCAATGACAAACTGGCAGACTGTGAGAGGGGGCAAGGTTAGACCAGCACTATGAGCTGAACTTTTTTTTGTTTTTTTTTTTAAAGGGTATGTCCACCCCCAAAACTACTCTGCAAGCACAGGACCGGGACAGTGCAGAGGAAGAATGAGGGAAGGTAAGTAAAGATCGGGGGAGTTTCTGCACATAAGAATAATGCAGTTGGGGCTGGGGGAGGAAGCCCTACAATATATCAAAAGTTTAGAAAAGGGATGGACATGGCCTTTAACAGTTGTAGGGCAAAATGCATATTTTATTGGTAAAAAGAGTAAACAGTAAACAACACAAAGGTACAGGAAAAATACATCAATATAAAGTCTATTAAAGTTGTCTGATATCAAGTATCTGAGCTCTACTACAAATGTACTAACATGTGAGCTTCTTCGGCATCACGTTAACGATGTCTCATATTTTTTCTGTAATTTTTAAGAAAATCTCCTAAAAGCATGAATTTCTACATAAAACATTCCTAAATTCTGCATGTATGTATGAAAAAAATTGCACTATTGTATAGCTAAAGGTTTGTAGTTTCCAAAAATAATTCAAAATCTCAGATTAAACATTTTAAGGTTAAGAAAAAATACAAGAAAAAAAATCCCAACCAGTGTAAAAACATTCGCAATCTACCTGCACCTGTTCACACAATGTATTAACCACTTTGAGACAGTTTATACATTGCGAAAACGCTAGCGGTTAGTTGCAAACTTTTGTGCAGCTTTAAAGACACAATTGAAAAGGCGTTAGTTTTCGCCCCAAAAAATAGCGCAAAAACGGTGCAAAATTTATTGCATCGCTTGCGCAAATTTTAAAAAATGTAAATATGGCGCAGACAGTTTAAAACCCTCACTAACACATTAGTACATTGGTTAGGGTGAGTTTAGCTCTAATTTTCTCATTAGCATGGGATATTACATCTCCCTGAAAATGCTTTAGATATCAGTTGGCAAATTCGCCAAACCTTATGTACTCTATGCAACAAGTAGCTTTTCTGTCTCAAGCGAAGAAAATGATTAGGGGGTTTAAAAATGCAAGGATTTCTTGGTAATGTACCACTGTAAATAGGATACCAAACCTTGATTTCTCCAGCTACATCTGTTAAAAAAAATACCATAATACCGTATAAACTCGAGTATAAACCGAGGTTTTCAGGCTTTAACGCCGGACAAGGTAGGAGAATACAGAACACCAGCGCACACAATACTTATAAATAAGAGTAAAACCTTCTTTATTTGTGCATACTGTATTCACAAATAAAGGAGGATTTACCCCTATTTGAAAGTATTGGCTTCTGCAGATGTTTGAAAACTACAACTCCCAGCAATTAAAGCATGCTGGGAGTTGTAGTTTTCAAACATCTTAAGTGGCAAATACTAGTAGGGGTTACTATGTGGGATTTAAAGGGCAACTAAGCAAAAACAATACAGAATCAGGAGGATGGTATCTGTTGTTAAATACTGCCTTCTGATTCTGTATTGTTTTGAGGCTTTAGTTTCCTTTTAAATAGACAGCAGAAGTCCCATACAGTAGTCCCATACAGTAATAACCATACTGGATTTGGCTATTACTGTATGGGAATTCTGCTGTCTATTTAAAGGGCAACTAAAGCCTCAAAACAATACAGAATCAGAAGGCAGTAGTGGTCATATTTTCTAACCTCGGTTTATACTCGAGTCAATCACTTTTTTTCTCCTTTTCAGGTAAAACTAGGTACCTTGGTTTATACTCAGGATGGTTTATACTCGAGTATATACGGTAATTAGTAATAGAAAGAAAACTGGATCCAGTAACTAAATTAACCAAGCCTGTCTGGTCCCATTGAGACATAGGCAGGAACAAAGATTGCTGGCATCATCTGTTTTGCAGTTATTTACTTTTTAAAGCCTCAGCAGGTCATGTATCCGAGTAGGGATCAATAACAGAAATGCCTTTTTAGATTACTTTGCATTCTATTTTGTAACTAGTTATATGAAAGAAATGAAGCTGCTTTAGTTTTTGGACATGTTAGAATAGAGCATTGACAGAACAAACAAAAAATGTCAGCGCTCCCTTTCTGCTATTAGATGTGCAGGGAAGAGAATTGGTTCTAGGGGATGACTAGGCTTAGCTGAGATGGTCTCTGCAACACAAGAACAATATAAGGCCAAGACAAATTGCTATTTTTCACCTGTTAAGTGGAAATAACCATCCAACGTAAGTAATTAACATCAAGATGATGTTAAATCCTACAAATACTTGTAGGATATGGCAATTAGGAGGCTCTAAGCACAAGGGTGGGCAAATAAATTTTACAGGGGGCCACATGAGAAATTTGGATTGTTGTGAAGTGCCAAACCAGTAGGTTTAACTCAATTCTCATTATAGAGATTGAAAACTGGATTTTATTAAAAGATTAAATTAATATCCCTGGTTAATTGGATGTTTTGGGTTTTTTTCCTTGCATTTTTTTAATAGAAGGTGTGTAATATTTTAGATCCATTCCATCAAGTTCAATTAATCAATTGATCACGTCATCCATTTTTTTAAATAAAATAAACTTAATACAAACCAATTATCCAGCCTGATAAAATCAATTAATAAGATTTTTCTTATTAATTTTCTTTGTTTCCTAAAAATTGCAAATCTGCCACAGCCATTAAACCGTTACTGCATTGCCGCAAAGGATTAGCAAGTTTAGGATTAATGGGCATCTATCGTGGGAATTTTTTTTTTTTTTTCTTTCTATGTGTTCTATAATTCCCCCCCAAACACGGAGCCACAAGGGAAGGTAAGAATAAGGCAGAATACACTAACCTTTTATTATACCTGTATTGGAGCAATGTAAAAATGTCACTATAGATGTATCTGTTGTATTCAATTAATTCAACTGGACTTGAAGTTTAGTTCTTGAAGACGTTTCGCTAGTCATCCGACTGGCTTTCTCAATTCAGAATGACTTGTACAAGAATCTGTGGCAATTATGTACCCTGGAAAATCCCAATTAGCATATCACAGCCAGGTGTTAAGGGTGTGATTGGATAGTGGCTAAGAGGTGTTATAGGAACACCTCTTAGCCACTTTTTAACACCTTAATCTGGGCTTCCTATAACACCTCTTAGCCACTATCCAGAAAAAAAGCATATCACAGCCAGGTGATATGCTAATTGGGATTTTCCAGGGTACATAATTGCCACAGATTCTTGTACAAGTCATTCTGAATTGAGAAAGCCAGTCGGATGACTAGCGAAACGTCTTCAATTAATTCAACTGGACTTGAAGTTTAGTTCTTGAATACAACAGATATACCATGACCTGGATGAATGAGAACCTTCACAAGCATGTCACTATAGATGCCCTTTAATGTATGTTATTGCACCACTTTCTGTCTTTATAAGATAACAGCATCATGTAAAGAAAATAAGCAAGACACAATAGTTTATACATTTTCTTTCATTTAAGTCATTGGTTTGCCACTACAAGATGAATACATTGAGTTGCCTATGTTTTAAGCAATTGCATATTGCCACACAAATAATCAGAATATTTTCCATTTGCCTCTGACCGGTTCTGTGGAGTTCTGTGGATTTCCATAGCTGAATGGGTTCTTTTGTTTTTTTTAGACTGTCATGCCAAGGTCATAATCAAATCAATATCATAGCAATCTGGGCTGCTGTTTAGTAATAGGCAGTAATATTAACTTTCTTCTTGCTTTGCCCTTTTTCTCATTTTATCAGCTGAATAATGATGGGGCTGAGCCACAGGTACATTTGTCAATGCATGTTCCATGTTGTGATAGTTTTGTTTGGTCTGCATGAAGATAAAATATTTTTTCATTCACTTACTTAAACTGTTTTTATTGTATGTAGATTAAAAAGTAGACTGTTCTAAAGTTAACATATACTAATATTTGTCACTACTAAATTTAGTAAAGCTGTTCAAATAAGAATGGGGTAGTAAACAAGAGCTAAGATAGCAAGCATTGCAACGAGCAAACATTACTTCTACTTTTCTTGCTGGAAATTGTTATTCACCTGAATTCATCCTTGTGGTCTATGAAAACATTCCAAATCTAGAACACTGTATAAAAATCTTTTAGCATATTGTAGACTAAAGCAATTTAACTCGGTTATTCGTTTTTATTCTCCTGTGTGTATACAATACTATTTATATTTGATTTTAATGCCCATATGTATTGCATTATACAAAGTGATTAAGGGCTCATTCACACTAGGTCGGTTTTTGGATGCGCTTTTGCAACGGATCTTTTTTTTTAAAAAAAAAAAGGACACATAGAATTCTAAAGTACTGTTCACACTAGTGCACACCCATTGTGTCCGCTTGCGTTCCAGTCAGTTGCGTTTTAGAAACGCACGCAATGAAGGACTCTTGTCTGCTTTTTTGCATGCGTTTTCTATATAAATTTATGGAAAACGCATTGTGAAAAAATTGACACGCATGCAAAAAATGGAGAGAAACTGCCGAAATACATGCTGTGCATTCTGCATTCTGCACAGCATAGAGAATCTTTGTGATTCTGCATTTGTGTAGACTACAACTGCAGTGACTCTTTTACTTTGTCTGCTATATAATGCTTCTAAATAGCCTTTTTCCCGGAATGGGGCAAATCTATATATTTTTTTTTTTTTGTGAAGATCAGACTAAATTAATATTCATAAGAATATGATTTTAAATCCATAACATTTTTACATTTTTTCTCACTATTGTCGATTAGGGCATAAAACCAAAAACTGCATAGTGGACGAGTAGGTTTTGTGTTCTTATGGCAATTCTCATGTTTCATTGCAAAGCAAAGGAGTTATGGTTAATATGTAGCCATTTCCTAAGGGAACTGTAATGCTTAAAATAGCATCGCTACAGTGATGTCATTAGTCAGGCACAAAGGAAGGGGGATGGTAAACTGAATTTTTTTAATGCAGTTTTTAATACAGAAATTGCTACTACTGTTTTTTCATTAACTTTTCTTTATATATATATATATATATATATATATACTGTATATAGTCATATAGAATTATTTAATTTAAGTAAAGGTTGCTTTTTTTTTTTTTTTTTTTACTGTTGAGGTTAAAGCTGGGCATACAGACATAATAAGCAGCAGATCCTATTAGAGCTGACCCTGAGTCTGTGGTCCTGCACCAAAACTTACTATTGGTCACTCTCACACCTCCCATTATAATAATAAGGGGACAGCTAGTGATTGCGGTAGTATACGGCACCCAAACACTCTATGCTTATATAAGAAAATGAAAAGATTAGATGTGTATATGTCTGTATGTCTTAATCAATACAGTTCAGAAACACACCAGCACACTGCTGTTGGCTGTTTGCCCGACAATAGGTACCGTAAGTGCAATCCTCCAGCCCTCTAATCCAAGGGCCTAGGTAATCCATGCAAAGAAGAAAGCAGAGGAGTCTGAGGAAGGGACATAGCGTTCCTGTAACATTTTGTTGTTTTCACAAATAAATTGTTAAATTCACACCAGTGGTGTGCTTCTCTGCTTTCTTTTTTTTCTTGGTTAAGTCTAAATCACCATATGATGCTGTCAGAGTGCCATGTAATCTGCAGCAATATTGCATGGAGATCACCATCATATTCTCACCAACTTTTGTGGGCACAGGAACAAAGAGGCAAAGTTCCTATTGAAAGGAGGATGAAAATCTCTTTGGGACTAATTTGGTTTCCATTTATAAAGCAGTTTTGCTCATGTTAAGGTTAATCACGTGTTTATGCAGAATATAGGACAAGCAGTGCCACAAATTTAGTTGGGAGTATGAACAAACTTTTGTTAGGGCCATTGAAGTTCATTTACCATTAATTATGTTCATGAGAGATTATTCTCATTATTTACAATGGGAGGCAATTTTTAGGACATTTGTCGCCACTACTTAAAAAATAAGTAAAATATTTATAGCGGACCAATTTCCTAAAAATGCTTTTTATAAATAAAATATTTGGTGTTCTGTCCTTTCTGGCTTACTGTCAGTGTAAGTGTCTGAATTATTTGGGATGGGAGTAGTGAAAGCTATAGTGCTATTGGTTTTAGAGGGTTACAGCTCATCTGATGACATCATCAAACATAGAAGTATGATTTCAGAACAGGGCATGGCAATTAAATCAAAAGTGGGCATTGTATACTACCAATAAATAATATTCTTTAGGTCCTGTGCATCTTAAATATTTGGTGTCTATTGGTTTTCTCCAAGATGGCATTTGTTTTAAGAAAAGAAGCTGTATGAAGGGGATGTATTTTTTTCTTGGACACTGAAAAAGAGAGAGATTTTTATTTTTTTCCTTTAATTTTATTCACAGGTGAAAGTTGAGCCCAAGGTGTCTGCATCCCAGGAGGCTCCTGTACAGAAAGATAACAAAGTTGTTAACCAACAAAGAGTGAAAGAGCTTATGGAGGAGGTGGAAAAACAGGTCAGGTTTATGTATTCTATGAATGCTTTTACCACCCAGTAATCATGGCAGTACTTCAATTCTACCTTGCATACTCCAGCTGGCAGGAGAGCAGTGCATATCATATGAGCCTCCTTTGCTTCCATTGGGGAAGGGGCACTAATGGTGCCCTGAGTGGCAGTAACATATCAAAGACAGACCTGCCTTAATATCGGTTTCTTTGCCTTACATGTAGACATGGCAGTGCTTATTTCTAAGGGCTAGGCCACACTTGCGTATTTTAGCACTCAATCCGATCGCATGTTAAATAGTGCACGCTAGTGTTAGCCAATTGAACTGGCCACACTAGGTGCGCTGGGGCCCGTTGCGCTGCAATCCGATGATCAGAGCACATGCAACCACCATTTTTGGTGCGATTCTCATGCGCTCCGATCCCCGAAAATGACAGGGATTGCAGCGCAAGCAACTACCAACACGCACCAAGTGAGTGTGTGCGCAGTGCATGCGCTCAGTGTGGCCTTGGCCTAACTCTCCATTTCTGTTCTCTTATGCCTATCCATAAAAGACTTGTGCTCCATAGCCTGAACTTTTATTGTTAATTATGAAATAAATATATTTTAGGGTTACCATGTTCGGGATCTGAAAAGCAAAAAGGCAGAAAAATCCACCATTGACGGTGAAGTCCAAAAGCTTCTAGCCCTTAAAAAAGAATTGGCACTTGCAGAAGGAAAATCTCCAGATCCCCCCACACAGAAGGGCAAGAAAAAGAAATAAACTTCCTGAAATTTGTCTGCAGCACCGTGGAGCCATGGGTTACTGTATAGAGACTATGGCGCACTGCTATGTGCATTGTATTAAAGATGGGAACAGTTTTAAATAAAACATTTTGTCAATGTTTGAATAGTTTTTCATAAGCAGGCAGGTACCTGTAACCTGATTTTGGCATCATGTAGCAAAGCTGTTTTGAGTCTGTAATGTATTGCAGAGGATTGCATGGTTTTCAGAACACCTCAGTGTATTTACAGCTGGGAAAGGACTCAATACTTTCACCATCAAACTGGCTCTGTTCTATTTATCCCTTGACTTGTTATGGCAACACCAATTACCAGCTTATTCAATATTCCCTTTGGGCTTTTGAAGTAGATCTATCTCAATAATATACAGGCAGAAACCTGTAAGATTGTTGTCCTTGTCCCGTTTGAAGGTTTTCCTTTCATTACTACTATTTCTTTTTTTTTTAAGAATGTTAATGTTTAGGGGACTATTTTAGTAATGTTGACCAGTTTGCATGGAAATAAGGAAATTCCATTTATTGTTGAAAGAGAGACTGCATATGCTGGTTGATTTCATTCCACAGTAATTCCCAAAAGGCCTTTAGGATTCACAAGAATTATTTTTAGGGCAGCCCTCTCTAAGCACTGGCGTGTCTGGGTGTTCAGAGAATATTTTTTTTTCAATGGGCTGATTAATTATATAAACTTGGCCTGTAAACATTTTTGGTCATAGAAAATGTAGGTGTCAAGAATTATCCTTACTGTAAATTTGAAAGCCTATTACTAAAAAGGCATATTTAACCCCTACAAAATATACACATTGAGTAATCACCTCCCTAACCCTGGTTTCACAATACTTGTTTTTTGTGCGCTTCCAAGTCCCAGATATCTTACCTTGAAGTCTTCCAGTCCCACAGTGCTCTTTGCTGTATCTTTACGGTAGCATGTAAAACAGGTGAGCAGCCCAAGTCATTGGGAGTGCAATCAGTTACAGCCTTAATTGACAGCTGCATGCCAAAAAGTGGCACAGAACTGGAGGTGATGTCTAGAATCAGGAGCACTGGCAGTGAATAGCATTGCAAAAACTGACATGGTGTGCTTACTGTGTTTTGCAGGTGTTAGGATACCTTTTTACACAGACTGCAACAGCTTATTAATCAATATTAGAAGACAGGCTGAATATACCAGATATTAGTTTACAGAAGTAACATGTTTTAAATCTGTTTTGTTCATTAAATATTGTTAAGTGGACATGCCATTTTTAGTGGAGCTCATTTTACAACAGGACTAGGCAAAATAAGTATTTTTTAATGCTGTATATTTCCTATTGAAATGTTGATTTTTTTAATAAATAGGTTCCAGTGATTTGGCATGATTAGGGAATCTCATTTAAAATTAGATTTGAGCCACATTTTGGTTTCCCAAAATGAAAATGTTCCTTTAAAATAAACTCAAAATAATTCATAAAGATTAAGAATGGGGTCCATCCAATCACCCAAGAGAACCCTAAAACATATACAAGCTGTTCCATTATCCATACTATCTAGGAATAAATACTTACAGGTCATTTATTAACTATATAGATAAGTAGGTTAACTCTTTACATTAGATAGTCATTTGCATCGAGTTATGTAGATGGGATCTATTTTACAACCAAGTCATACTAACCACAGCACAGGATCACCAATATACCCAGCATTGTGGTTTAGATCTTGTTTGGACAAGGCAAATATGAAATGCCAAAGCAGCAGTTACAAATTCAAAAGTGGTAAAACAGACTTCTAGAAGTTTAAAAATGTAACAAGTTCAGCTGTTCCCTAATCTCTTAAGATTGCATTACAACCTTGGGTATACAAACTTTCCTTTTGCATGCTAAAAAAGGCATAGCCACGTTACATATAGGGTTAGAGGGCCTGAGATTGTGACAATGGTTTATGGAACGTGTTAACTTTACCTTGGCTAAACTCACAAGCTTCTATTCACATTACTTTTGAGGAAAACACATTTGGAATGCACCAGACTAGAAAACTTAACAAGTGGCATTAAAGTACAACTTATAATCACCTCCCCCCCATTGAGTGTATTATTTCTTACAAGGTCTAAATTTCTGTCACTGGACCTAACCCCTTACAAAAAAAAAGCTCTGGGGCTTTGACTGAATATGCCTCGGAAAACCATTGTTAAAGGTGCATCTTACTTGTGGGGTAAATGTATTTATGTACAGGAAGTAAAGTGGAGATTGCTCCTTGATAAAGGTCTGTATTAGGGCCACACTCCTGCACTTTTTATATCATTGAAAATGCGGCAACACGATTTTTCAGGTGCTTTGCGTTCCGCATTTAAATCGCAAGCGTTTTTCAATAATTAATGAAAAAACTCATGCGCAAACACAATGAAATCGCATGCGATTGCATTGCGGCTGTGGCCTTATGGCAGAAACAAGATGTTTATATATTCACATTTGTAGGATTGATTCTAGAAAAACGGTCAAGTGGCAAAAACTTAAATTTCATTGTCTAATTTATGCTGCCTGAGAGTCTACCTGAATTTTGCAAGCAGATTTTATATTAGACCTGTAAGAAAAATCGTATTCTCTAAAAGGTAAAATATCTTGCACAATAATTGATCCATACAAAAGGAGGGGGGTCTTAAGCGCCAAACTACCTAAGATTTCTTCAAATTGCTGTGTTTATAAGATATATATTCAGCTGTCCTCCTGGGATGTTAGTACTAGCTCCCAAATGTCACAGGAGAAAGCTGCACTGCCAATGGGGCAGACACATCAACTCCCAACACCATCTGAATTTAGATTAGTTCTTGAATACAGTAAAGGGTAACAATATACACAGTCATCTTAAACTGTTTTATAGCCCAGAAACTGACAATTAACATATGCCTGCCTTGAAGCAATTCCCAACCAGTGGATACTGCGATTGCCGGTAAGGAAATTACCTATAGGTAAAAACACAGGAGGTATGGTAAGGTACCTTTACACCTATGTATTTTTATAGGTTCTTGTCCATGTACCTGCAGGGGAATAACCCAGGGGCAGAAAAGTAAAATAGGCCATGGCTTGGGAATGTGTTGGGGCACTAGTTTGAGATTACCAACCAATTTTTTTTTTTTTAGCAGTCCCTGAACTTGCATTTTAGCAAATTTGTTTGTCTAAATGTTTCCATTAAACAAGCAAGTAGGATCAATAGATCCTTACCAATTAAGTTCCAGAAAAAGGTATAACACTAAGCAAATGTCACATGCAAGATGTATTTAACAAGTAAAGCTCTAGTGTGCACAAGTTATACAATAAGTATATAACACATTTTAACAGTTTAATATGACCACAGACACACTGTTCCTAATGAAGGAACACTAGTTTATTACATTTTAAATGTCTTTGAAAACTTAATCCTTTTTAAGATTCACCATCCTTTCTATCAGTTCCTTTCTTGTTTGAGCTACTTCATTTGTTAGACGGTCAATTTCCACTTTCAGACGTTCATTTTCCAACAACAACTGAGTCACTTGGTCTTCATTCTCTTGTTCCTTCTCTTTCACACGTACTTTTCCTCCTCGTGATTGGCTTGTCCTCTTCCTTTTTGAGGCAGTCCGACTAGTGCAAGGGTCCTCATCCTCTGTGTGGGTGTGCACAGAAGAGCTACTGCTATAAGAGTCCAGTTCTGAAGCTCCTACCTGTGTATCAGTCACTGGTGAGTAAGAGGAAACATTGCAGCTGTCCCGTATTTCTGAATTTAAGAGTTCAAGGACATCAGCAGACAGATGTTGTACAGAATTTTCTAAAACAGGCAGATGTTGATCAGAAATTTCAAAAGCAACATCCTCATTGCCCATATCCACAGGCATAGGAGACTCCTCTGTCCAGAAGTAGCTTGAGTGCTCTACAGTTTCCACTTGCACCAACTCCTAAAGTAAAGAACATTTACAAGAGAAGTATAAAATTAGAAACAGCCAATGGTTAGTCACATGTTACTCAGAAATCAGACTTTTTTGCCAGACCTTAACAGACAACTCCACCCTCACAATGACCTCTTGGAAAGAATGGCCTCATTAAAACATGTTGGTACATCCTACCTTGTCCTCATTGTGGCATATGCCTGTTAGGTTCCTAGATGCTTCATGGAAACTATGGTTTAGTTTAAAATGGTTTAATTTGTTTTGTTCACACCCCTCCTGCAATTTAGTGACCTGTTGAGCTTGGGCATGCTCAGAGTAGGCAGCTAGTAGATTAGCATTCAGTCATTGGCTGGGAGGTCTACTGTTAAATCCATGACAGTTGCTAAATGGAACAACTGGGTAGCAGGAACAAGGGCAACAGGAACATGTGCAGCATTTTAGGTTAGTCATTCAAGCTTTCTTATTTATTCCTTAAAGGGCATCTCCACCCTGCAGGAAAACTTATACTGTAGGGAATGTCTGCCCATCCCCTACTGCCATGTCAGATTGTTAAAAAGCTACTTACAGCCCCTCACTCCTGCAATGCACTGATCCAACTCCCTGCTTGTCAGAACTAGCAAACTGGCCAGACTGGCAGCCTGCTAAATGGCTGCTATCAATGGAGAGCACCCTGGGAGAGAATGTAAGTAGAGATCTGCTTTGGGGTGGGCAGGGGTGCCCTACACTACAGAAAATGCTTTTAATGCTAGGTTAAGGGCAGCCAGGGAAGCATCGGGAGGGTGAGGGGCTTCCCTGCACATGCCACTGTCCTGAGGACGAGGAGGCAGAAACCTTTTGAAAAGGAAGACACCCTACTCTTCAGTTTCCTGATTTTGGATAAGCGCTGCAGGAGGACCATATGGAGCAATAGTCTTTAAACCAATGGGGCCAGTAGTGGATTAAATTTTAGTTTGGGGTTGACAGGCCCTTTAATACATATTGTAGTTTTGGGGTGATTTACCATTCTTCATTTGAGTGCTGGACTTGTCCTTTTAATATCAGCTAGTTTCAGGCATTAAAAAAAAAATTAGCAAAAGTGCTGCAGATACTGAGTCATGCTAGCCCTTTGTAGATCACTGCAAACCGATTAGCATGGCTTTTAACATGAATGCCACAGCAGTTTTCTTAGCAGTTCCTGTAGTCAACAGGCAGCAATTGTTGCCAAGTGGTTCCAGATGCTTTGCTACCTATAGCATTTTGCCAACATGCAAGAATATAGCAATAGCAGGCTTTGGTACAACCACCTTAATGTGTAATTCTAAAATTCTACTCTTCAAGCCTTCTTCCTCACAATTGTATTAACAGCACATCTCAAAGAGTGCTGCTTGCTAAACCAGGAGTGGGCCTAGCAAGAGAATACTGCACAATACTGAAACAATTCCAGAAAACCCACCTATGTGTTACTATTCTGACCAACAGCAGTGACCGATGATTGGAAGAAAGTTAAATTAAAATTTCCAGAGAGCTGCCAACACCTAAAAGGGTATAGAAAGGAAGCAAACTTTGGATTCCTGTGGCTTTTACAACGTGAATCATTTATAGCTAGGCAGCAAGAAGTACATCAGATTCCTGTGCAACATGGCTAGGAACTTTGCTTTTTCCCCTAGTCAGAATATGGATTAAAATTGTAGAGGTTTGATAAAATGACTTAGACCACACTTTTGGGTATACCCTGGAATGTCTCAGCCCACATATAAAAGCAAGGTTTCAGTGACCTTACTTTATTGCATTGTAACCAAGGTGTTACATTGGCCAGGGTAAAAAGACAAACCAGTATTGTATGTGGTAGACAATAGAGGTCACCCCACACCCCTAGTGGGGCTTTATTTTGAAATATGTGGCTTCCTTTACATTTAAAACCCATCTTCTTATTTGTATAAGATTGGAAAATTAGTCTTCCAACATGTGCCCCTTTTCTTTAAAATGCAGGTCCTATTGGCCTTACACAAAAAGGCAGATTTTAAATGTGATGGAAGGTTTGGTTTCAAACATTGAGATCAGGTCAATCAGTAATTGTGCAAACGCTGGAAGTTGAATTCTTAGTGTATGGGAAAATTAAGTCAATGCAAATGTTCACTACAATCAAAAATGGAGTGAAGATGTGCAAAAAAACAAAATAAAAAAATGAACCAATGAAGATTGGCCTGTGTTTTAACTACACAGGCCAATCTTCATTGTTTTGAATTGCTGTGCACTAAAGTAGTGTCAAGAATAAGCACAAAAATGCATATTTGGTATGAGAATTTAAGCAACTGGATTTCATGAGCAAGAAACCAAGCAGCACACTATATAAAATCTTTTACATCTTTTGTTAATGGGTATGGGATGTACAAATAAAACTATTACTTACAATTTTATCTAGGTCTGCACACTAATAGTGTTTATTTTCCAAGCACATACATGGTACAATTTCTTGTAGTTTTACAATATCGGCAAAGGAGGATTCCATAAA
This sequence comes from Hymenochirus boettgeri, assembly GCA_019447015.1. Taxonomy (NCBI): domain Eukaryota; kingdom Metazoa; phylum Chordata; class Amphibia; order Anura; family Pipidae; genus Hymenochirus; species Hymenochirus boettgeri. The sequence goes on along the minus strand of CM033473.1, from coordinate 157,273,686 downwards.
ATTCTCTGCTCAAATATGGGATAATTAGAATCCCATTGGAAGGAGCAAATTAATTCACTTGTACACCATGTATGTTTGTACAGAGTCAATAGCTTTGGGTATGAACCCCACCTCTGCTAATAAGTGCATAGAGGAATCTTAATTATCCGGCTTTGACCAGATGTGACAGCTATGGCTACATGTGAACATCCCAAACAAAGAACTACATAAAGCCCAGTGCAGTTAAATATACTGTATCTAAAGAAAAGTACAATGCTACATGTTCGCCCTTATCCAATGCACAAACCTGCTCAAATGATCCAGACTGCAGACATTCAGCAGCTTTGATTTCAGGCCACAAGATATCTTGAAGATCCTCATACCAAGCTTCCAACTCCCATCCAGACAGAGGGCCCATGGTGTTACAGAATGGCAGTGATTCTGCCATCATTTTGTTTGGAAGTCTTTTAAAAGGCCCTGTGTAAAAAGAACTACATGAAATATTTGCTAGTAAACTAGAAATATGCAAAAGTGATTAAGTGAAAAAATAACTAGTATTAAAAAGCCCATCTTTTAAAATTAATTCCATTTGTGCATAAAGTTTGGCCTGAACAAATCTAAATTAGGTAGCTAGTCAGGATTTCCTATCCATTTAACAACCCCACCAATGTTCCCTGTAATTTATTATCAGTAAGTGTGCACTTAAAGGGCACACTCAGAAGTCAACAAAGAATAAATGGTAATCTTTAGTGCACACCGTTGTTCCAGGAACACTACTTCCAGTTAATTCAAAACAGTTAAACTTTATTTGGCATCTCGGCCATATACTGTCCACATACACACCTTACACATTTCGAACCAAGTAAGGTTCTTACTCATGGCCTATGTTTGGTTTGAAACACAAGGCGTGTATGTGGCCGAGATGCTGAATAAAGTTTTAACTGTTTTTAATTAACTGGAAGTACAGTGTTCCTGGAACAATGGTGTGCGCTAAAGAGTACCCTTTATTCTTTGACTTCCAGACTGGAAGTGAAGCGACTGATTCGGGGCTGGCAGCACCCAAGCCACAGGGAGGGAACAGTGAGTAAGGTTCCGGACCACCTTTGATGATATTACCCTGAAGATTGTTTATTAAGAGACAGACAGGGTTTGTTACACCCGTGTCTCCTGTATATTGAAGTGAGTTCCACTTCAATAAAGTCAGGGAAACCTTCGTTCACATATTATATAGATCACGCTGGGATCTGTCTTTGGTTTTGTGTATAGTTAACTCATATAGGCAGAATACGATTGATATGTTGTGAATATTTTAACCCACACAACCCCCAGAAAATTATTTCTTAAAATGGACATACATGTAATTAACCCTACTGTCCAGGTTTATCATAAATCTATTACATTTTCACTAATCAATTTCTTATTTTTGTTAAAATGAACCAAAACCAAATTAATTTTAACACTAAACAAAACATTGTAGCCCGTAACACAAAGATCAAATCAGGTTTCTTACCTCAGGTATGATTTTGAGTATTGAATGTCTTTCTTCTCCAACACTAAAAGAAAACCAGAATCAATGAATAACTGGCAATCTATGCTTAGACTATATAAACTAAATATTAAGTTAACTTCTGCAGGGTCTACGACCGGTTAACATTGTCCATTACATAAAGAACAAGTAAAGATTTGCATTCTTTATTCTGTATATCCTGTAAAAGTACTTCAGAAGAACAGTCTGAAGTTGGCCATACACTAACATTACAATCGATTGATCATTAATAACAAGCATAAGGCTGGGTACACAAGGCCGGACTATTTGTCCTGAGCGAGCGCTCGACTGGGACAAATGTCAGTGGATCGCGGCAAATTCAGCCACAGCCGAATTTATGAACTATCGATCATTCCCATAGGGAACCACACGATTGATCTGAATTTTCCCAGACGCGTCCGATTCGGACGAACAAACGTGGGTCGGGGCCAATATTTTCGTCCAACCAACCAAAAGTAACGTGAATCGGCCGGTCAAAAATATCTTCCTGTGTGTACCAAGCCTTAAAGTTATAAGTAGAAACATTCAAGGACACCGATTGCGCACTGGGGAACTAATCAATTAGTTCAGCAAATTAAAGGGACAGTTCAGTGTAAATTATCAATATTTGTTAAATTGTTAGTTTGCATAATGCCTTAGTTATTCTACATGCACGCTTCCATTTTGAAAAATCAGTCTATTTCATACCCTTTGCTGTTCCCTGCTGTTAACATTAGTGAGCTGACATTTCAGGTTCTAACTGTCCTTCCCAGGATGCACCACATCCTTGGAATGTTCCTAACAGTCATTTCTACTGATTGGCTATTGCATGGGTCAAAGATGCTCAGATCTCTACTGAACTGAATCAACCCAGGCGCTGGGTCAAGGGCAAGACCATTGTCTCTACTAGGGGTCCTGCAAACAGGAAGTCAGTATTTAAGTTGCATTTATTTATAGACAGACAATGCTGAATGGGCAGATTAAGTTCATTGGGATGAAAAAACTTTTTTTCTGAAAAGTATATGCATTTGCACTGAACTTCCCCTTTAAATCTAATTGGTAGCGACATTGAAATTTCCCAGTTTTTCAAGAGGCCGATGATATCGACCGATTTATCAAAAATCAAAGCTGTGGTGAACACCCATACACGGGTTTCAATCGGACTGCTCGCAATGTTAAAACCCATTTTTTAATCAGAAAAACCCGAAGATCGGACCAGACGGAAGATTCTCCACAGACCCCATCTTCTATCCCAATCTCTCCGCAGGAATCATCGGAATTCTGCCGACAATCGGAAGAACGTCTGCCCGTGTATGGCTAGCTTAAGTCTGAACAAGATTTGCCCTATGGGTTTATCTCTCCAGATGAACATCCCCGATCGGAATATGCTGGAAGTTGTTATATATGGGGGGCCGCACAATTGACGCCCGTGCGAGAGAACAAGCCTGACCCCCGTATTGTGTCTTACAGCCACCGCCCGCTAACTAAACATAACAAGGATCACACAACATGCAGTCACCTTTCTCCGCGTATGGTCTGTTCTCTTTAGACGGTAATAGAGGCAGCTAAAGCTGATTTCTGGTAGAGCGCTGCTGAGCTTTGAGTTCATGTTAACCTTCATCGGCATCGACAGCAAAACGACTGGAGCCCGCAATGGGCGGGCACCGGTTTATATAAGCAGTCGCCCTAACCAATCAGATTTCGTGTTTAAAATATGATGCATGTGACTACCATCTACCAATAAGACGGTTTCGCTTGATCCACGCCCAACTGATCTGTTTGTATAATCGAATGGTCCCGCCTTCTATAGACAGTTACTTCCAATCAGACACGCGGATTAGAAAGCCAACCGAGGCGTGAAACGCAAAGTTCTTTTTGGAATGCGAAGGTCAGAAGATTTCCTGAATATAGGGGAGGGGTCAGTGTAGCGGAAGTGTTCGGTTGGAAGTCACGAGTAAAGAGTGAGTCATAGTAGGTGATGTAACAACTGGCAAGTGGTGGTTAATATCTTTCCACCTCCACAGCGCCTGGAAATCCCCCACAGACATTCCGCCACTGACAGTAGTGACACGGTCCCACCATTTCCCAGGCTAGAGACACTGATGTATTGTTACCAGTGACTGGCAGTATTCTGTTTTACAAACTCCTCTATCCCACTGAAACAATCCTATGCACCCGCAATTACTATAACTTGGTTTAGATGGAACAGACCCAATCTGAAGGGCATGTCTCTGGGGCACAGGCTTGGCATGGCCAGGGCAGTCTGGGGGCATATTTGGTTGGGTGGAGCAGGGGCAGAGTCAGGCAGTCTGGGGGTGGGATTGGGCGGATTTTAAAGGGACAGTTAAGTGGAAATTATCAATATTTGTTAAATTGTTAGTTTGTGTAATACATACCTAGTTATTTTACATATTCTCTCCCATTTTAAAAAATCAATTGATTTCATATCCCTTGCTGTTCCCTGCTGTTGACATTAGTGATCTGACATTTCAGGTTCTAAGGCTGAGGCCACAGCCTTAGAACCTGAAATGGCACAAGAATCGCGCACAAAATCGCATGCGTAATCGCACGCGATTGTGTGCGCTTTTCTTGTGCGTTTGCGTTTCGCCTTTTCGTGTTATGGAAATGTTGCGTTAACGCACCAAAAATGGTGAACGCATGCGTTACCAAAACGCGAACGGACGCGCAATCGCATGCGCATCGGAAAAAGCTGGAATTTTCGCGTTCCCGCGATTTCCATTTTAGTGAAAATCGTGGGCGAAAACGCAAGCGCTAGTGTGGCCTAGCCCTAACGGTCCTTCCTAGGATGCACCACACCCTTGAAATGTTCCTAACAGTAATTTATACTGATTGGCTGTTGGATGGGTCAAACATGCTCAGATCTCTACTGAGCAACTGAATCAATCCAGGGACTGGGTCAAGGGCAAAACCATAATGGTATCTATTAGGGGTCCTGCAAACAGGAAGTCAGTATTTCGGTTGCATTTATTTATACACAGACAAAATGCTGAATGGGCAGATTAAGGTCAATGCGATGAAAAAATACTGCTCTTTTTTTCTGAAAAGTACATGTATTTGCACTGAACTTCCCCTTTAAAGGGAAAGTTCAGTAGAGAATAGGATTTTTTTTTTCTTCAATTTTTAGTTTATATTGTGCACAGGGCCGGATTTATACTTTTTTTGTCCCCTAGGCTTGCTAACTTGTACTGCCTGTGCCGTCCCCCTCCACCACCACCCGTACGTGGTCATTCATTGGCTGGAGCAGGGCTTTGTGAGTGGGAAAGGGACCTGCCACCCCTAGCAAATTGCCCATTTCACATTTAACAGAAACCGGTAAGGCTCTGCTGAGTGCGAACTAATGTGCATTGTGTAAATTTAAAATGGGGATGCAATGTTGCCCAACTTAAACTTTTTTTTGTGCATGCAAAATCAGGCCCTGATTGTGCATACCTAGTTATTCTACATATTCTCTTTCATTTTGAAAAATCTGTTGAATTTATACCCCTTGCTATTCCCTGCTGTTGACATTATTGAGCTGATATTTCATGTTCTTCATGTTCTGTACTTGCGCTTCCTAACAGTAATTTCTACTGATTGGCTGTTGGATGGGTCAAACATGCTCCGATCTCTACTGAGTAGCTGAATCAACCCAGGAGCTGGGTCAAGAGCAGGACCATAACGGTCTCTATTAGGGGTCCTGCAAACCGGAAGTCAGTACTTTGGAAGCATTTATTTATACACAGACAGAAGTGCTAAATGGGCAGGTTAGGGTCATTGAGATGAAAAAAATACTGCACTTTTTCCTTAAAAGCATATATATTTGCACAGAACCTCCCCTTTAAATGTGCCATGCCCAGTGCCTGATGTTGGGATATATGAGATGGGTTTTCACACTAAGAAAATTAAAATTGGTGCTGACAATCCCCCATTTTTGCAGTCTTAAAGTAACCTGCATTTCTGGCACATTGAGATCATCAGCATGTGGAGAAGTGTCAGTCTGAAGTGGAATTATAACAATGGGAGGCAACATGCAGGCATGAAAAGTACTGTAAGGTTTAGGGACAGGTGTGATCCAGGTCAGAGGTCATACAGTATTGAAAGTGAGGTCATATTCATGGTTATTGTGCTGGCACCAGTAAAATCATGAATATGACTCTAAAGTCTAGTGTAACATACTGTCCACAATACAGACCAATATGCTTGAACCACCTAACTGTATACAATGACAAAAAGGAACATGGATTTATATAGCAATATTGTTTTTACTAATCGAAAATTATCCCCACATCAACTGGTACTATGAAGGCGATGTGCCAGGAGCCGCTATTGGCCCACTGTGCAAACAGCAGATAGCGGATTTAGGTGCATCGCTATCTGCCATTTTAATATTTTGCCACTTTTAACGCCAGCCTTTAAAGTGTCGCAATAGAATGGCACTTTCGGCATATAACATCGCTTGCGGTTAACTTTCGCATTAGCCATGCAGCCATCGTAATTAAGGAGTTTAAGTCACGCTAACCAATATATTAGTGTTTAGCGTGACCAACTCTAGAACAGGAGCAGTGCGCCAGTTGGTTCATCACTCTGTATATGTATTAATATCAATAATGTTTAATATGTTTAGTTTTAGTAAGTTCTCCAGCCCACTCTTGAAGGCTTTATTTAATGAACGTTCCATTACCATATCTGCTAGAAAACAGCTTTACAGTTCTTTCTATGAAAAAAAAAATCCTATCCTGAAGTGGAAACTTCTTTTCTTTCAGTCTTAAAGGATGTCCACGAGTCCTCTGATATGTCCTATTGGTGAACAATGCTCAAGAAAGTTTATGGCCCATTAATATATTTGTATAAAGTGATCATATCCCCCATAAAACAGATTCAATCTGTCTGAATAATCAACCTTCTCCATAACCTTTATTTGTCTGAACACTTTCCAGCCAGTTCCAAGATCCAGGTCTTTTTTTATACAATTTTCCAAACCTTTAAAACTTAAAACCACACAAAAAAACTCTGGGGTGCCAGGATGAAAGGTAAGTATTGCAAAGAAAAAAGTTTTGGGGGATGAACATGCTCCTTAAATTTGTCACCTTAAATTAACATCAATTTCACCTGCCATTTTGCTGCCTATTTTGTCAATCTGTCTAGATCTGCTTGCAACAATTCCACAGCATCTGTAATTACAATCTCTTAAACTAGGTACACCCCAACAGATTCTTCGTCCTGGCCAACCATGTGCTGCTAATGAGCAGGTGACCAGGACCAATCATTGTCAGTCGTGGCTAAAGTAGCTGTGCCCAGCAGTTCATGCAACTGAGTGTGCGGTCTATAGGAGACCACACAATCGTCTGTGACTTTTGTTGCCATCCAATTTAGAAACAGCTGGGGATACTAATCAGCTACTGGGAGTGATCAGAGGGCATATAAGTACTCTTCTACTCCACTTGATTCTCCATCGTTTTTTTTAGGGATTTCTAGAAATTAACTCAAAAGCTGAGCCAAAGCATCCCATTAGTGGATCAGTGTAGTAGAAAGCTGTGATTGGCCGGCCAAAAACTGTAACACTGGTAACACACCAACAGTAACCATCATTAAATCGGTTTCTCAAATAAGCTACAATTTATCTTTTCGTTCAAAGATAGACTCTACCTTATGTATAAAGGCCATGTTCGCTGGTCCCAATTTGCAGTCACATACTGGCAGCTGCAACCCAGAAAAGTGGTAATTTGCAATGAAGGACTAAGATATCTTATGTCAGGATCACCTGGGAGAAAGGTAGGTATTGCACTAATTGGATTTTTTTTTTTGGGGGGGGGGGGAGGTTAGATGATAACCCTGTAAAAGTTTTGGGGGTGAACCTGCCCTTTAAAGTAGTCAACAAAGATTTAGAGAGGGGGTGGGAAGATGAGAGAATTAGGAATACAAAAAAAAAAAACCAGTTGCCCTAGGTTTGATTTGATATTAGTTTGGCTTGCAGAGCCAAATTACTTTTCTGTTTATTTCTTCTTCATCTTCTTCCCTTTTATTCTTCTGCTTTTTTGGACTGTATCTCCAACCACAGTTTTCAAGCTGGAAATACGAAATAAAGGAAAAAGATTCACATTCATGTGAACAAAACAGCTGGTTTTATGGTCATAAATGCAAAACTTACCCCCCAACCAGACACAGGTACATACACCTACTGACCTACCCTTCCATTTCCCAGGGCAGCCATATTTAAATGGTAACTAAAGTCAAAAAAATGTTTTTTGAACAAACATCAAAAAAGTTAGTTTTTTACCCCCCAATCTGACACAGGTACACACACTAGCTGATCTACCCATTCATTCTTGCAGCAGCCATATTTAAAGGGTAAGTGTAGTCAAAAAACACATTTTGAGCAATCATCAAAAAATGTAAAGCTTATACACACGTGCAAGCATGGGGGCTGACTTGCATCGCACAATGTGTATGCACGGCGGTTTGGTCGGGGCTTGTTGATGATCCAGCTGGCAGATAGTCAAAAAATATGTCCTCATCATTGCCATTATTGAGTTTTTAAATCTGCAGCACAGACACACACATTCCCTTCCAAAATGCAGCCTTTTAAGCCAAATTCAAAGTTTATACTTAAACTTTCCCTTTCTAGTTTTCTAGAAATTCTCTTTAATTTTTCCTATTTTTCAGACTGTATCTCCTTGCACAGTTTTCGAGTAAGAAACATGACATCTTCTAGCTAAAAAATCCAAGGAAGCAATAATACTTACCTTCCCCTAGCTCCACTTGTTCCACACCTGCATAGTACCCCGAGTGAGGACCCAAACTGCTAAGTCTTCATCCCTGGGTACTTTATTTAGCAGCTGTACTTACATTAAGTTTTCCTCAGATTTCCGGTTCTCTTCCGCAATACGCGATGTAGCAAATAGGAAGACACGCTCCACAAAGAAGCTTCTTTGTCTTCCCATTGGCTTTATTGTAGACTGTCACTGACTGTGGCAGAGGGTGGAATGGAACAGAGCGCCAAAGGAAACTTCAGTAAGTATAACATCTGTTAGGTTAAGTACCCAGGGTCTTCATTCTGGGAACTATGCAGCTATGGAATGTGGAGAAAGTGGGTATAATTGTCATTTAACATATCTGCAAAGATCTGTCCATTTTTCATTCTTTCACTTTGAATGGACATATAATTAAAAGGCATGTCCACCCCCAGAATAAAAATTCATAGTAATCTTCTCCACCCCCACAAACCCTTAGATTGTTATATTTACTCCCCTCTGTCCCTGAAGCCCAGTCCTTAAAAGAGAACTAAACTTAATTTTTAAAAAAAATAATGTGAAAGTTTTTCTCCCCAGAACACCTGTACATTGTAAGATTCTTCTCTCGTAAGGTTGCATTTAGTACGTGTGAGAAATAGATTCTGTAAATAAGAAGGCTTACATGTTGCTGCCAGTACAACTCACAGACCATGAAGTCATCAAAGAACCACGCTCCCTGACCCCAGTATTTACTGTCTTTATGCACAGTGTTTTCTATACACCAATATGGAATCCCTGAAAAGACTTTGAAAGCTGCTTGTTACCCTGCAATATACTTTGAAAGCTGCTTGTTACCCTGCAATATATTTAACAGCACTAAATAAAGAAAATGTTTGCAGTATAAGTCTGCTGAAGGCTCTCATGCTATCTTATTTTGATAATATATTTACTAATCAGTATGAGTTACTGGAAAATAAACTGCAGGGTAAGGAGCAGCTTTCAATCTTTTCAGGGACTTCCATTTCCATTTTATTTTATTGTTCTTTTTTTCTAGCCAAAGATAAAATTTCCAAATGTATCTGCATTCTCTGCGTATTCTGGTAAGGCACCAGGTTTAAAAAATATACAGTTCATAAGTTCAATACCCCAGAATTACATTTTTTTGTTTCTATTCAGAACATAAAGCTTCTAAATTTATTGCTTATTCAGTGGTGGCTCATCTGGTAAGAAACTACATTTAGTAACATGAAGTTCAGAGTTTAGTAACATGAATCCCCAGAGTTTCCTTTTTTTTTTTGTTTTCATTATGTTCCTGGTAAGATTCTACATGTTCTGGAATACTATATAGTATCAATGATAGCCTAGAGGTAAAAGCACTGCTTTCAGCAAGACAGAGTAAAGCTGGGTGCACACAGTACAGATCAGTGAAAGATGACAGACAGGATCTGCAAGATCCTGTCTGCCATCTTTCAAAGATCTGCATACACACAGTCCCAAGCGTTCTCCCTATGAACATCACTGTGTGTTTCCATCGGCCGCGCTAGACTCGTCTATAGGAAGTCTAGCGGGGCCGATGGAAATTTTCAGTCATACCCGGTCACAGTAGCGATAAAGCCCCGATACCATCAGATCCGACGGTATCGGGCCTTTATCGTTACTGTGTGTACCCAGCTTTAATTTACAAATTGCAGGTTCTATTCCCCAGACTTACTTTTATTTTTTTTTATTTTTGCTGAAATGTTCATATACCATTTCTTACATCCATGCTATCTATGAAATACACTGAAAAGATTACTTTTCTTTTTGTATGAAAAGTAAAGGATTATATCATTGTTGGGAAATGAGCATTGAATGTGTTTGAAAACAAGAAACTGAAATCCCTGTTCTGTGTCATGGAGAGGGAGGATCTCTGTGCTATAATGTGATTGGCTGTCAGCTTCTAGGAAGCAAGGCTGCAACTTTCTTGTTTTGATCTGTTGAGCTCTGCAGAGAATGTGCCTGTACGCAGTCACTTAGCTGGGGGTTTACCCAGCTAAGGTGGATTGTGGGAGCTGACCCCTAGTACTCACAGGTTATTTTCATAAATCACTCAATGGCCACAGCAAAAGGAGAGGTGAGATGCAGCTTGTTGTATGTTTGTGAATTTGGGACAATGTAGTCTGGAGACTTTAATTCTCCTTTAACTCCTCTGTACAGGAGTTAATCTGTATCAGAAGATATGCACAAGACTGGGGAGGCACAGCCGAATTCAGTCAGTCATGAGCTGTGACATCACTGTTATGGCATATTCTGCATGACTGAGAATGCTACGATGGGGATAAGTTTTCTGTGGTTTTGAAACAAAATAGTTTCACACTTAGGCATGTTTTCACACAGGTATGTTTTTTTTAAGCATCCATCAGGCATTTTTGAGCAGTCATCGTTGACAAAATGTAACATGTAGCATTTTTCTGCAGCTAAACATCTGGATCTGCTCAGAAATTGTTACAATAAGATTTGTGTGAAAATAGCCTTATGCTACTTTAGATGTTTCTGCTATCAGGGAACTTTACAGGAAACTGTATAATTTGTCTGAAAGTTACCCAAAACCTCTTCCATTCCATTATAAACCTTAAAGGGCATGTCCACCCCTTTTAAAAATAAATTTTATGTTGTAGGGCTAGTTCCCCCAGCCCCAACCTCTATATTATATTTGTAAGAAAGTCCCCCATTCGTTACTTACCTTCCCTCTCTCCTCCGCCGCAATGGTCAGCCTTCTGCTTGCACAGAACTGCAAGCAGGGGGCAGCCAATCACAGACGTGGCTGCCGGCAGTTCAGAACGTCGGAGGAGAGAGGGAAGGTAAGTAAAGATTGGGGGAGTTTCATATAAATATTTTATTGTGGTTGGGGCTGGGGGAACTATCCCTAATATGTGGGAAAAGGGTTTTACACTAGGGGGAGGGAGAGGGGGGGGGAGTAAAGTGCTGCTCTGAGCAAGCCAAAAACCTCTGAGAGGACAGCTCAGAGGCAGAAACAATTTCACTGGTGGTCAGTTTTTTTAACTTTGGGGGGACATTACAGGAGAACTATTTGGAGCTGGGATGTAAGGTAAGGATTCTTATACAGTAAAGAGTGGGGCCAGTAGTGGGTTAAATTTTAGTTTTTGGGGTGGACATAAGAAAATTTCTCACTTCACAGCAATTTTGTATTTACTTTTGCTGTAAAGTGAGAAATGTTCTCCTCTTGCCACATGCACTGCAAACCCTGTCATAAAGGGCATGTCCACGTTTAAAACAAAAAACTGGTCAATTATCCGTTACCTGCACCCCAACCCCAACTGATATATTCAGCACATTATTATATGTATTACTAACTTCCTGGACTTTGGAGGGGCACAGCAGGGGAACTATTTTGAGCAGGAATGTAAGGTAAGGATTGTTTTAAACTACTTGATGTGGCCAGTAAGGGGTTAAATTTTAGTTTTGGGGGTGGACATGCCCTTTAAATACTGCCTTCTGTTTTGAGGCTTTAGTTGCCCTTTAAATAGACAGCAGAATTCCCATAGAGTAGTCCCTTACAGTAATAGCCATACTGGATTTGGCTATTACTGTATGGGACTACTGTTTAGGAATTCTGCTGTCCATTTAAAGGGCAACTAAAGCCTCAAAACAATACAGAATCAGAAGGCAGTAGTGGTCATATTTTCTACCCTCGTTTTATACTCAAGTCAATCACTTTTTTCTGCTTTTTCAGGTAAAACTAAGTATCTCAGTTTATAGTCGGGACGGTTTATACTCGAGTATATACGGGTAATAAGATCAGAGCAAGAAATAGGAAACATTGTCTAGCATGGCTAAAAATAATTGTTGTACTTCAGTACAATAATTCATGATAATATGCAGAAAATATGTTTTAACATACATTTTCATTGTTCTGTTTGACCAGGAAGGAAATTTGTATAGCTTTTGGTCTAATTTCAAAATCATGAACTAAAAAACTATGTTGCCATCTACTGTGTGCTACTATTATAAAGGGGTGAAATAAACTAGTTACATTGTTCCTGTACTCTTTTCCTAATATAGGCTACATAAATACATATTAATGAATTAAATATTGACTACTAAATTCTACTTTAACTAAGATGTATATAAACAAGAATGCACTACTTGAAGAGCATGTCCACCCTTAATTCAATATTTTATATAATAATATTATATTTATATATGTTAAGGGATATATATAATATACTATATATATATATATATATATATATATATATATATATATACACAAACAAATACAAAATAAAATAGTCGCTCACACCTGTATTCTAGATTGATTGGTGCAAATGGGGCTAGACAGTTTAACACAATATAAGAATCCCCAGCACTCTACTACACATGTATATAAAAGTAAACATTAACGTGATATAAAAAGTAATCACAAAATGGATACCTTTGGTTACATTGTTTGTACAAAATATGGTTGAAGCTGACGCACCACTCTAAGGCAGTATCCTAGCGTTAGTCCCAACCCTAATGAAAAAGGTACTCTCCCTGGGAGCTGAAAGACCATACTTGCTTCTTTCTTTGTTTAGTATGATCTCTTCCAGGGAACCATATGAGTACAAAGCTTATAAATCTTTCAGCTGGTCTGCCTTAAAGGGGTGGAAGTTAAGCACAGGGAGCTAGCAAGGGAGGGCATAGCCTAAACCCCCCAAACTATACACAAATATAAAAATATAGTATAGTTTGGGGGTTTTTGGCTATGCGCTCCTTTGCTAGCTCCCTATGCACAACTCTCGCCCCTTTAATACAGATATATATAATGAAGGAAGCGGAGCACTCCTGGGATGCTTGTTAAAAATCAACTTTTAATGTCAATGTTTTTCAGCCCCGATATGGGCTGTTCTCAAGACGTCTCAAGACTTGTTGGACTTTATCTCCTCCCTCTGATTTTGAGCTAAAGACACGAAATTCGGTACAGACATTTGGGACACATATGAGAAGTGTGCTACTGTAACTTCAAGCCAAGAAATCCATTGAAGGGTTACCATGTTATTGATTCAATCCGCAAAAAATGTTAGTTTTATGGTCATAAATGCTAAATAACATGCCCCCCAACCTGAGACATGTACACACAGCTACTGACCCTACCCTACCATTTCTGTGACAGCCATATTAAAAGAGTAACTATAGACAAAAATAATTTTGCTCGATCATCAAAAGAAGTTATTTTTATGGTCATAAACTCAAAAATGCATACTCGCAACCTGACACAGGTACTATGTGTGTACGCCTACTGACCTAAACTTCTGTTTCTGTGGCTGCCATATTTAAAGGGTAACTATAGTCAAAAAAAAATCTTGATCAATTATCAAAAAAAGTTTGTTTTATAGACATACTTGCAAATATATACCATCCAACACACACACACGCCTACTGACTTACCTTTTCTTTTGGGTGGCAGAGATACTTAAAGGGTAACTATAGTCAAAAAACAAATTTTGATCAATCGTCAAAAAAAGTTAGTTATGGTCATACATGCAAATATATACACTCAAACACACACTCACTGACCTACCCTTCTATTTCAAGTGGCAGACATGCTTAAAAGGGTAACTATAGCCAAAAAAAATAAGTTAACTGTTTTTTTTTTTAAACTTAATGCACACTATAGTTCCCCTTCAACTTACATTTTGATGTTAGAGCTAGGAAATTTCCCTTGGGCTTTGTGTTTTACTTTCCAGCATCACATAGTTTGGTCACTGAACATAGTGTTCTTTACATATGCTCAGTCTTAAGCTACTGCAGGAACTTGTTAAACAAGTCCCGCCTACTAGTAGTCTCTAGCCAATCTTATTAGACAGGGCACAATGTACTTAAGTCAGGAGATGTGGCCAGACAGTCATTTATCCACTTCTTATGGGGATTACATTTACGTTAAAGTCATTTATTTAAATAGTAATTTACAGTTTATTGGTGTTAATGGAGGCAGGGCCGGACCTCGGATAAATAGCACCCTGAGCAAGATTTGTTACTGGCACCTAGCACCCCCTCCAAAACACCCCCCACGGCACACACAATATGCTGCTAAAAACTGCTTGCCTTGACCTGCTTCGAATCAAATCCGCCACCTATCTTACAGTATCTCCAGTGCATGCTTATATATATTGTGCGTACATCATTACGTAACACGCAACAGACTAAGGGGGCGAAGCAATAAGTCATTGTAAAACCCACACTATCCAATGTATTATCAGGTTAGCATGGGTTTTAAACTGAGTTTAACATTTCTGAGAATGTTTGGGAAATAGCATGTCGCAGCCTTGCCGCCTTAGTAAAATTTTGCGCTACTATGCAGCGCAAAGCTTTACTCCATTGAATAGGAGGCGTTAGCCGGCGCACTTACCTGTCCGAGATCCCACAATGTACAAAATCTAAAATTTTTGCATCGAGGGAACTAGGGGCAGGTGAGCTGCGTCGGAAGAAGTTATTGCACTGCCCCCTAAATGCAGACGGGACAGCACAGCATACGGACAAAAAGTTGATTTAAAGGCCAACCTACACCCACCCTTAAATCTTCTAAACACAGCCCAGAAATGTACTTACCCACTATCCCTTGCCCCCAGCCTCCTCTGCTTTTCTTCCGTACGGAAGAGAAGAAAGGAACGGGACAGCAGCCGAGTCTGTGACTGGCTGAGGGAACGAGGTTGGGTAAGTACATTTCTGGGCTGTTTTAGAATATATAAGCCTAGCGTTTATGGTGGGAAGGGGTTGCCTTACTTTGAATGAAGCTTTTGGTTTTTTGGTTATAAACAGATGTGTTTCCAGTTAATATATTAATCATTTTAATCATCTATATTCAAGTTATTCAATAAAAATTACTATGGATGATGCACTTTTTTCCTGGAATCAATAAAAAGGTTTATATAAAGTATGAACCTTGTTGTGAACCTGACCTTGGCAATGGTTTTAATGGCAGCAGCTTTTTTCTACAATGTCTTTTTATAGTTAAAGGTAGCAAAGCATCCTTGAACAGGTGTCAAAACATTATGGGGCTTCTGAACCAAGAGGTGCAAACGTTTGACTATGCTAGGTACACACAAGGTAATATTTTCACCTAACCGACCGATATTCCAGTATTTAGGTCGATCAGGTTGAAATAATAGTAATATATATCAATAAAGCATAAAAAAAAAAAATCAAAGCATACCATCAATAAAGCGTACCATGATTTATCCCATTTTAATGTACATAAACCTATTATTTAGGACAAAATTGGCACAAGAATGCCTGCATTCCTTTGCTAGAATAATAACAAAAATAATAAATTACAAAACCCATTAATCCAACATAAATACAAATTTTACAAATACCTATTTTATACCCGACTATAAGCACACTGTTGGGAGAGAAAGAATGCCGAACCACTGTTTAAAAGGCGAATACAAATTTAATTAACATTAGTGGCAAATATTGCCAATATCCATGTCTGAATCAGTGGAAATGTCAAGCTAGTGTTCCCTAGAGAAGGTTTAAAAGTGCATTAAAATTGGTAAGATTTAATCAGCATTAGAATCCAATTCAGAGTTTTTCTCTAATGTCTAATGCATCTTTTACTATTAGCTTGGTGTAGTCAAAATTTTACATTTTATCTGCAAAATTACTTTTTGACAAAGAATGAAAATCCACACCAGTACAAGGATACATCTGGGAATGAAGAAACAAAAAGCTTTGTGCAAATTTCTCTCTGCAGCTAGAAATATATCATACAGGAGGCTTGTTGCTATGACAGCACAAGTGTCAACATCCACAGCATAATGAAAGGTTAAATCAATGGATGAGCTGTACTCTTATCAATGCAAACTATGGAGTGTATCATAAGTATGTCAACATATATCAAGCCACTAAACAGTTGTTAAGGATGACAAGTAATCAGGCTAACAAAGACTGTGGAGCAGAATGTGACAGCTCTTCACGCATGGGGAAGTGCACAGGGTTCTTCTCCCTGTCATAAAAGGTTTCATGCTGAAGTTTATCTACTAATAAGAAGCTTCACCTTCAGATTCACATGGCTGAATACATTTTACCAGGACAAAATCTGACAGTTTATACTGGTGTTGGATGGCATTTTGTCTAAATAGAAGTCATCCTTGCTAATGCCACAAGTCATGGCCCTGGACCTTAAAGAACTTAACAATAAAATATTTGGCATAAGTCCAAAGTCAGTTATTTTCAGCAATTAAAAAAACCAAAACCAACAGCCAGCTGCCCGACCTCACATCCACTAACAGACTGTTGACCTCGGTACCCACTCCAGCCATCTTTCCGACATGAAAAACTGCTGTAAATAAAAAATGGAGTACTTACCAATACATGTTAAGACCACTGTGCAGCAAAGACAATAAAAGAAATTGGATACCAGCACTTGTCAGTGCTGGTACAGTTTTAACTAATATGCTACCACAACTGTGCATCATCTACATGGGCAGAGGCTGTATTTTTCTTCACTGGTACTGCCCTTGCTCTACTGATTATGTTGTTGATTTCACCCTGTTCCAAACTGTACCCTTCCTTCCCCTTTCCCCTTGTATTATAGGTCAAAAAGTATACCCACTGTTATGGGATCTATACAAACATAAGCACAAGCAATTTTATTTTAACTGTACATTTTACTGTATTTGTATTCGATCTGGCTGTCATTTCTTATGGGTACTTAATAAACTACATTATTTTGCAGTTTCTGCCTGCATGGGGATAGGATTTAACACTTTAGTAATCTTTTAAAAATGCAGGATGTAACATTTTAAAAAATAGTTTGTTAGCTCCATCAACAAACATAAGTTCTAAAATTATAAAAGTTAAAAAAATAACATGTATGAATGTAAATAAAATGTTACATAAACTCCCGAGGTATAACTCCTCCAAATTGGTTCCTCTGCCACCTGGGCTGCTCACCAGTCAATAATCACGAATAAACAAATTTCAGTAGGATACACCAAAGTCTGTTGCAAAAATTTTCCTTTTTATTCAACCAGAATGTGATATACAGGCAACGTTTCGGGTGGACCTCCACCCTTTTTCAAACAACCCGAAATGTTGCCTGTATCTCAGATTCTGGGTGAATAAAATGGAAACTTTTTGCAACAGACTTTGGTGTATCCTACTGCAAATTTGTTTATTTGTAAATAAAATGTTAGCACATATTAATTAATATTTAGTTTTTATACATCTAAAAAGAAAAAGCGTCGCACAATGAAAAAAATAGCAAGACAGTTCTAAATGGCTTCTAGCTAAAGAACATTTTTAGATAGATTTAGCAGGCAGTTATGAAGCCAGCATCTCCCAGGTGCATTTTAAGTTAATCAAGGTAAAAACCTTAAATCCACCAACATAATATAAATAACAGATTTCCACCAGGAATGCTCAGTGAGTCACTGCTCTATGCATATTTAGAAAGATTGAAAGGCTGTCAGAGCAGATTTCCAGGATAGTCGGTATGTCACACTGTAATGTTGATCACCCAATTAAAATGATGACTTCTAGAAATTCAAATACTAAAATTTGCTTGAACTCTCCTTTAAAAATATACTTTTTTTTTGTTATCTAACAGCAAATTTTTTATTTTACCAGACTTAGTCAAGTCTGGATATGAGCACTGATGGGGTGAAAGGAAAAAATATTGTTTAACACTATAAAGCTAGGTAAACATGCTAGAATATTTTCAATAATTACTATATATTTTTTCATTAAGTTTGATTGTACGTTTGTCCCTATACTAATAGTGGTAGAATGAGAGAAAAATATCTTGGAAATTTTTAAGAAGGAAAAAGAGAACCCCTGAGCAACAGAAATGGTCTATCAGACTTGACAGGGACAAGCACAGGATTTCCAAGGGGGGGTTCCTTAAAGGGTTATCATGGACAGCCATGAGCGCAGAGCCTAAATATTATCTCTAACCTCTTTTAGAGGCCACTACAATGTTAAAGTATACCCTTATTATATTTTCCTTGCCCCTACACTTTTGCTGCTTAAATAATGCTAAGAAGTTTCATGACCATATAAAACTATGAGGTATAGGTGTGTAAATATTTTAAACAAAAATATATTGAGGCCCTGGACATATAGTTGTACCCAGTGGGCAGTGGTGCATGAAACATTCAGAAAAATAATAATAACAAATATATACACACCTTTTTTTAATACTGATAAAGACATGGGGTATAGCACAGGACAGTAAATGATTAAAAACAATTAAAATACACATATAAGTACACATGTCCCCTACTCCTCCAAATGAAAATCCAGCGCAGCCCTCCAACCCAAAGTAATCCCCTTTAGGGGATCCTAAACAGAGTAGCATCCAGGTCATACATTTATCTGTCTGATGTCAGTCACGGTACAGAGCCACCAAGGGGGTTTTCATGGAGGAGAGCTAAAGTCCGGAACAATAAAAAAAAAAGACCTGTGAGTAACACTGAACATGTTTCGCCCACTAACCAGGCTTTGTCAACAGCGCTTTCTCCTTGTTCCCTACTCAAGCTAGCTTTCCTACATGAGCCCCCCCTCCCCCCATGGATATTTTTCACTTAGAGGTGTACTGACTTTAAACTTCAAAAGGATTTCTACCTTTTGAAGTTATTTTTTGTTAATTCTTTTCAGAAAAGTGTAAATTTCTATGAAGAACTGCGCCCACAAAATTGATGGCATGAATGAACGAACTACAGCGTTATGTAGGTATGTAGATTTCTGGGATATATTGCTTGTGGGGGCTATTTCTGAGTTAGGGGGGTGTTTTATGTGAAAAAATGCAGACTGTTCAAATACAGAGCTGGCTAATTATTTTTTGCTGTTACTGACATTTGGCATTGGTCCCGCTCTGGGTTAGTTGGTACCCAAGTCTCTGGGTATGTGGTTTTATTTAGAAGGCGTTAGGCTTTCATATTTTGCTTTTGAACTTTCACCACAGTTTTTAGCCGAAATTCGCATTTGATTTTGTCTCTGATTTTACAGTTGAGGGACAAAAGGAAAATATGAGAAAATAACTTACAATTGGACGAAGCGCTGCACCCAGGGAATCTGCATTTTGATCAAAACTTACCTCACTCATATCCCGCAGGTATGTAATTTCTAAAAATATCTCACTTGTGGGTATATTTTAGTTAATTTGGTAGATATTCAATGTTACTGTAACTGTCAGAAATGGTTATACATTTCAATTTGGTGTAATATTCTTGAAGGTGCAGTTTTAGTTTGGGGGGTTTCCTGTACCTATATATATCTAGTATCATTGTACTCAGGAGTATCAGAGCTTTTAGAAACAGTAAGATTTTTGTGCGTAACCTCAACATAACTATAAATAAAAATGGAAAAATTCCCTGAAAAATTTAAAATACAATTTTTTTTTACATATTTTACCCATAATAAAGTAAAATTTCCCAAAAAAAGTTACAAAATTCTGTTACTGTGTTAAAGCACACTTTGCGCTGATAAAAACAATGTATAATATTCCTGATTTACTGCAAGGTTTCCTATTGTAATATTAGTCTAAACCGATTGAGGGCAAAATCCTGAAAATTCTGCTGGCACTGAGCACAAAATTTAAATTCTGCAAAAACTAGTAGGGAAAAGACCCCTTTGATAGCACCCCTGCTATGTACATCCAATTAATCAATTGGCCTCACTGGCAAATTAGAGCACAATTTTAATTATCAAAGTCAATATCACATTTTATTGCAAGAAACCACACACATACTGTATGTATAAAGTACACAAACTTTTAAAAAACAACATAAGTACAATTCCTTGAGTCGATAGCTGGGCTGGAATTAATATCGGTTAGATCCCTATTGGCCAGTATTCAATCTTACTGTGTGTAAATGCTGGAGCTTTCCCGAGTCCCAGACAGTCTGTAATGAAATAATCCTATTTACAACAGTTCACTTGGTGGTTTAATTCACAAGAGATACTTTTTGTTCCACCAGTGTCCCCACATACTGTAGACACTAACAGTTCCGATCAGCTCAAACATCGGGCATGTATATGCAGCGGTATGTCTCTCTTAACCGGGACTTTAAAATCATGTGCAATTGCACCCTACCTTCACCCGGTCTGTTCAGCTGTGACCGCAGCTGGTAACAGGCGGATAATGGGGAACTCCGGGTGCTTAACACTGCAATGTATCAAGCATTTTAACGTATCTTTTTCCACAAGGATTAGCCTCGTGGGACACTGGTGGAATGAAAAGTATCTCTTGTGGATTAAACCTCCAAGAGAACTGTTGTTCATTTGGAGGTTTAATCCTGCATTTACACACAGTAAGATTGAATACTGTAGGGATCTAACCGATATTAATTCCAGCCCAACTATCAACTCCCACTTGAGGAATTGTACTTATGTTGTTTTTAAAAAGTTTTATTCACTATGTGCACATTATTCATATGTGTGTGGTTTCTTGCAATAAAATGTGATATTGACTTTGATAATTAAAATTGTGCTCTAATTTGCCAGTGAAGTCCATTGATTAATGGGCTTCAATGTACATAGCGATGGGTGCTAACAAAGTGGTCTTCTCCCTAGTTGTTTTTGCTGAGTTTATATTCCCCTAGCATGACCCTTAATTCTAGTAGTGTGGGTTTTTTCGCTATACCCGTTTGATGGATAGGCTGTAGCCCCACCTCTCCTTGCAATATAAAATTTAAATTCTGCTGGCACTAAAAGGGTTAATGTATTGATTGAAACACATGCACAATAATGTGCATGCGTGCTATATTGGATTAGAACCAGAAAGCGGTTAGCAGCAGTGGATTGCGCGAAAGGCAAATATACTTACGTTTCAAATATACTTATGTTTTCCTCTCAGCCAATCACGGACGCAGCTGCCGGTCCAGCCCCCTGCTTGCAGTTTCATGCAAGCAGAGGGCCATGACAGAACGTCTGAGGAGAGAGGCAAAGTAAGTAATGATCGGGGGAGTTTCTAGACAAATTACTATGGCGGTTGGGGGTGGGGCAGGGAGCCCTACACTACAGATAAAAATAAAAAAGGGGTGGACATCCCCTTTAACACACAGAAAAACTGACCCACTTAAAGGTGAACTAAACCAAATTTTTACACTCTAGCTATACCCTCTAAAAACACAAATACATTTTAAATTCCACTACTGTTTATAGCATTAAAGTAAATGCAACAATCTTGAAGAACTGGATGAAATAACTGTGTGTATATACAGAGATTGGCCACACCTCTGATCTCAATCACATGCTAACTCGCCTAATCTGTCCTGTAAAATGATTGGCTAGAGGCTACTTGTGGGTGTGACCAACTGTTCAAACTGTAATAAGTTCCTGCAGTATCCAAGGACTGAGCATGTGTATAAAACATAATGGTAGTGACCACACTGTGTGATACTGGAAATAAAACACAAACCCGGTCAGGGGTGTCCCTAGGGTTTTTGACACCTGAAACAACTTTTAAATGCCGCCTATTGGTAGACGGGTAGCAGCACGTGAAGTGGGCGTGGCTTTATCAGGGAACATAGACGTGGCTTGTAGAGGTGGGTGTGGTGGGCTAACTAACACTGACTGGAGGGCTGACTTAACATTGTTTGTTGGACTGGTGCTGAAATGCAGTATTGCAGGAAGGAGGATTTTTTTTTAACTGCTGCCTTTTGAAGTGTTCTGCAGGGGCGCGCCCTGAGCAAATGTTTCAGTTTGCTTCATGGCAGGGGCACCCCTGAACCCGGTGTTAGAAAGGTAAATTAACCAACAACCACATCAAAATGAGAGGTGAGACAGATTACTGCTTTTATATTAAAGGTGCTCTTCCTTCTGAAAAGAGTGTTATTCTGAGGCTTTAGAAATACAACACACTCAATCTTAACCCAAAAGGAACAATCCTACCAAGTTAAAAAGCTGAATAAGTAGCTATAATTTCAGTTTAACATTAGCTGCCATTCAACACAGGTATAGGATAACTATACTCTAAAATTTAGCTTATTAAAAATTATAAGTACCTGGGGCAGGGAGGTAGGAATAATTATTAATAATAAAAGAGCTACAGCACGAACAGTTTTAATTTACTAAGTTTGTCCTGGACTAATCCTTTATTAAATATATTGCTGAAGCCAAGAGGAAGACTATCAGAATCAGTTTTCTTTGGGCTGGTGCACATCACAGAAACAATATTGGTAGGTAAGAATTACCAAACTTATATCCCTGTCCCAACTACTTTTCATTTTAACTGTATTTTAAAAAGAAAAAAAAAATTATACACATGGTAGTTCTCCTTTAAAGGGCATGTCCACCCCCAAAACTATAATCCCCCCCACTACTGTCCCCACTCTGTAGTGTAATAAAATCCTTACCTTACATCCCAGCTCCAAATGGTTCTCCTGGATTCCCCCCAGGGGGCCACCAGGAGGATAGCAGTCCATATAGATATATAGGACTCTGCCTCCTGTCTCTCCTCTGGGAGAATTTTGTCCTGCGCACTGCAGGCCTCCCCCCCTCCCTCTCCCACCCTCTCTCTCCCGTTTTGCAAGCCCTCCCCCTACCATTAAAACCCTTTGCCTATTAGCAGGTTGCCTTCCCCCAGCCCCAACCGCATTATTACATTTTCCAGAGACTCCCCCGATAGTTACCTCTTTCCCTTGGCGTTCTGAACTGCCGGCAGACACGCCGGTGATTGGCTGCCTCTCAGCCAATCAGGGACGCGCCTGCCTGTCCCGCCCCCTGCTTGCAGTTCAGTGCAAGCAGAGGGCCGGGATTGTGCGCCGGGGGTAAGAGGTAAGGGGCACTTTCTGGAAAATCTAATGATGCAGTTGGGGCTGAGGGAAGGGTGGACATGCCCTTTAACCACACTGTAGCCAAATATCAAAATTAAAGGGCATCTATAGTGAAAAAAACACATTGCCCCTTTGCAAAGTTAAATTTATGTACTCTGTGCTGCCTTAATCATATCTCTGTCAGTGACTCTGTTTAACCATGGTATCAGATCTCTGTCAGCACTCCCCCCTTCCCCCTCCCCTCTGTTACCTCTCCATGTCTTAAATCTGGCTAACCGACAAGCTTATCATGTGCAGTAGGAGTTAAAAGTTCAACATCCTGTAAAACACACCCACGCACAGTGTGGTGTGTTTTACAAGCTGACCTGGAGACACGGAAGATGAAGGAGAACAATACAGTTTATGATCTCTCACTTTGTGACCCATCATCAATCAGTGAAAGCTATTAAGAAGGGGGGTCAAGTGCAGCCTTATATCTACCATCAAAGCTACCTCTCTCCCCCTGCTAATGCTCTTATCTCTATGTTTATTACAGAGCAGGGAGGGGGGATCACATCACAGGGATTTGATTGACAGTCCAAGTAGGTATAGAGGAATGCAATCAGGTATTCTTCTAACTGGTGTATCTCAGGACAGAGAGGGAATCTGAAAAAAGTGAAGACACTCTGGGGGTTGTGGGGAATAGAACACATGGAAAGAAAGAAAGGGGGGAAAAAAGCTAGCCTGAACAAAAGTATGTAAATATTAAATTTTTATGGATGCGTATTTTGTGAGAATGTTAGGGCAAAAATCAGCTAAGGTTTGTTTGAGCTAGAGTCCTGCATCGAGTCGGGAACCAGCAGGTTACCTGATTTTCGGGTGTGGTTCGGGTAACCCTCATTGAGTTTGAATTGGTTGCAGGTCAGGTTCCAGTAAAGAGAACAAGAGAGCGGGTTCGGATCGGGTAGACAAAACAAAACCCTTTTTTACTGTATATGAAGAGAGATCTGTCTGTAATAACTGACACTGAGAATACATTTTTATCAATCCAAGACAATGTGCAGTGTGCATAGCACCTTACACTAAATCATACTATGGCAGATAAAAGGGGAAATGTATTTAGAAATATTTTCCCTTTATCTGCCATAGTGTGATTTATACATGCAAAATCTCCCAACCTCTTACTGTGTTTTTGGCTGGGTAAATATTGAGTTATCAACAGCTCTAATGAACTTAGAATCTTATACAGGATGCCATTGTGGATAATACAGATAGCTATGTTGCACTTTAATTCTTGTAGTGCCTGGGTAAGTTTTGCAGAGATCACTGGGTAAAAAAAACAGTTAATGCTTGAGTGACTGGAAAGGCAGGGGTTAAACTTCTGACCTTGGTTTTACTAGCAGAGCCAGCAAAGTAACAATCTCCTATAGAACAAAGTAACAAACTTATATCTGCACCTATGCATGAGACCAGAGTAAGTGTCTGCATGGGAACAGATGAGGCGATTTTTGTAAATCCTTCTGGCCATAATGATCTATGGGATGTGGATGATTCTAGTGATGATGATAATCTACCACTTGATGTGGTTCAGCTAGAACTACAGCAGGTATGTGGACCTCCAGATGATTGACATTTAAAACTCCCAAGCATTGACCAACAGCAGAGAGGGAATGCTGGGAGTTGTAGTTTTAAAAACGTAGCATAAATATCTACACCCATAAAAGGTGTAGATATTTCACTGCAGCTCCACCTGCTCCCTACCCATAATCCTCTGTTATGGTACCTACTCATTGTAACTTTTACCGTCTCCCATAATGTAAGTTTGCACAGTAGGTGGAGATTTAAATGTATATTCTGCAGGACATAAAATAACATAGGTAACCAGTAGATCTCTAGATTTGAAAACTATAACTCCCAGCATTCCTTGGCTATAGAGTGTATGCTGGAAGCTGTAATTTTTAAACCATCTGGATAACTACTGGTTACCTAACCCTGTCACAAATCAACAAGAAAATAGGTGCAGATAAAGATTTGAAATGAGCTGAGGCCCATGGGTAGGTAGAAGTTGGGGACAGTAGAGGCCCATGGGTAGGTAGAAGTTGGTAACAGAGTAGAGACCCATGGGTAGGTAGTAGGGGATAGTAGTGGCCCATGGTTAGGTAGTTGGGGACAGTAAGGATATATTATATGAAGTGTACATAGTACTCTATACCAGGGATCTCCTACCTGTTGGCCTAAATGTGTTAAAATATAAATTCCCAGCATTCCACTACAGCTCTCACAATATCAGAATGCAATCAGGCAAAGCACCCAACCGTCCCGTTTTCGGCTGGACTGTCCCGTTTTTGGAGTCCTTTCCCGCTGTCCCGGAACCCCCTCCCATTTTCCCGCAATTTCCCAGTGTCTGGCCAAAAAAAAGTGAATCTGCAGGTTTTACACTCAATGCAACATCCATCTGAGGTTTTCAGTAACAGGCACAGCATATTCTCTGGCTTCTTTCACATACTCAGAAGCCCCCCAGTTCTTTTCCCCGCGTTATCAATCCCCCAGATCATTTCCCAACGTTATCAATCCCCCTAGTTCCTTTCCCAGCATTATCAAGCCCCCAGTTTATTTCCCAACGTTATCAAGCCCCCCAGTTCACTTCCCAACGTTATCAAGCCCCCCAGTTCATTTCCCAGCGTTATCAAGTCCCCAGTTTATTTCCCAACGTTATCAAGCGCCCAGTTCATTTCCCAGCGTTATCAAGCCCCCAGTTCATTTCCCAGCGTTATCAAGCCCCCAGTTTTTACCAAGCCGTTATCAGGCCCCCAGTTCATTTCCCAGCGTTATCTAGACCCCTAGTTTTTACCAGCGTTATCAAGCCCTCAGTTCACTTCCCAGCATTATCAAGCCCTCAGTTAATTTCCCAGCGTTATCAAGCCCCCAGTTCATTTCCCAGCGTTATCAAGCCCCCCAGTTCATTTCCCAGTGTTATCAAGCCCCCAGTTCATTTCCCAGCGTTATCAAGCCCTCAGTTCATTTCCCAGCGTTATCAAGCCCCCTGGTTCATTTTCCAGCATTATCATGCCCTCCAGTTCATTACCCAGCATCATCAAGCCCCCAGTTCAATTCCCAACATTATCAAGCCCCCCAGTTCATTACCCAGAGTTATCAAGCCCTCCAGTTGATTTCCCAGCGTTATCAAGCCCTCCAAGTTCTTTTACCAGCATTATCAAGCCCCCAGTTAATTTCCCAGCGTTATCAAGCCCTCTAGTTCATTACCCAGCTTTATCAAGCCCTCCAGTTCATTACCCAGCGTTATCAAGCCCTCCAGTTCATTACCCAGCGTTATCAAGCCTTTCAGTTCATTAGCCAGTGTAGTCAGCTCAACAATGTAAAATGGCAGTAGTGGTCTTTAAAATGGGTGTTACCTCAAAAAGTGGGCGTGTTTTTTTAAAAGCGGGCGTGGTCAAAAATTGACGATCGCCGCCGCACACATTCAATTTGTCCCTCTTTGGACTTTCCAAATGTTGGGAGGTATGAATCAGGGATTGCTGGGAGTTGTAGTTTTCAGACATTTGGATGCCTGCAAGTTGAAGACCCTGCTATATATTTTAGTGGTATGGTAGGTTTGTTTCTATTAACATTTTAGGAAGAAAGACTAAAAGCGGGTCGGGTTTCTGGTACGAAACGTGTCGGTCGGGTCACGCGTATGAAGCGGGTCGGGTCAAAAAGTTTTGGGTAAAATTGCAATGCAGTCAATTTAAATAGGTAAAATGAATACATGAAGAAATCGCCTTTAAAAAGAGACAGTTCAGTGGAAATTATCAATATGGTTTAAATTGTTAGTTGTGTAATGCCTTCTTAGTTGTTCTAATATTCTCTTTCATTTTGAAAAATCAGTTGATTTCATGCCCTTGCTGTTCCCTGCTGTTGACATTAGTGAGCTGACATTTTAGGTTCTAACGGTCCTTCTTTCTTCCCAGGAGCACCACATCCTTGGAATGTTCCTAACAGTAATTTCTACTGATTGGCTGTTGGATGGGTCAAAGATGCTCAGATCTCTACTGAGCAACTGAATCAACCCAGGCGCTGGGTCAAGGGCAAGACCATAACGATCTCTACAAGTCAGTATTTCGGTTGCATTTATTTATACACAGACACAATGCTGAATTGGCAGATTAAGGTCTTCCATTCTTCAATAGAACACACAGGAGCCAGGAGAGAAGGTAAAAACTTACCCACTCGCTCTCGCTCCCCCCGCGCGTAGTCTGACAGGTCCCGACGGACCTTGTCTTCTATGCGCATGCGCGATCTATGCGCATAGAGGACAAGGTCCGTCAGGACCTGTCAGACCAAGCGCCGGGGAGCGAGCGAGCGGGTAAGTTTCTTACCTTCTCTCCTGGCTCCTGTGTGTTCTATTGAAGAACGGAAGGTAAGGCACAGCTCCTTTACCTCCCGTTCTTCAATAGAACTGGATTCCCAAAACGTATAAAAACGAGTGGAGATACCCTTTAAAGGGAATGTTGGAGGGTAGGAAGAGTGTGTTTTTGATTCAGCTGTCTGTATAAAAACAACCAGCTAAGAAATGCATTGCACAAAAAAATGCATTGCACAGAGCTGTGCTGACACCAGGGTCATTATATTATCCTCCACCTGCAGCACTGCGCCTAGCTCTATAAGGGCTAGGCCACACTAGCGTGTTTTTCACGCGTTCGCGTTTTGTGCCCGCGATTTTCGCTAACATGGAAATCGCGGGAACATGATTTCCGATGCGCATGCAATTGTGCATCCGTTCACTTTTGCGGCGAGCATTTTTCGCGCAATCGCTTGCATTTTTGCTTTAAAGATAGCAAAAATGCAAACGCGAAAAATAACATGCGCTAACGCACAGAAAGTGTGCACGCTTGGTGCATTGTAGTGTGGCCTCAGCCTAAGTGTATGTATTAAATTTGAATGTTGGAGGGTATGCCATTTGCAGCTCTGCACCATGTTGTTTCTATAAATGTAAATATTAATAGGAATTATTGGAGGGAATGCCAAAAGGGCACTGTTAGATGGAACGCAAACTAGGGTTCCCACCTTTGCTTTTAAGACCCGAACACATATACAGGCCTATATATTAAAAGTTCTTACCGTTAAAAATGCTGCAAATTTTTCCACAACCAATCAGATTTTAGCATAAAAACTTTTATGACATAGGCCTGATAATATGTACACAACCAAAGGTTGTTAGTATTTTCTTTAGAAGCATGATGCAGGCTGATACAGTTTGTATTTAATGCAATGGTACTTAGCACTGCAACATGTATATTTAGTACGTGTTTGGGTCTTAAAGGCAAAGGTGGCCTTTGCCTTTACACTACTTCCAAAACTACTTCCAGGCTCCAACATTCCCCTTTAAAATGCATTGCACTGTTGCACAGAGCTGTGCTAAGACCATGTTCACGTCAATATGCTGCACCTTGTAAAGTGGTCAGTTCAATTCTACTGGGGTTGCCACCTTTCCCTTTAAGATTCAAACACTTAAGGCTAGCTTCCACCAGTGCGTTTTGGATTGCGGTTTGTGATCCGATTGTGCTAGTGGGAGTGCAGGCATGTAATAGCCTATAGGACCGACCCCACTACATGCGATGCATTTCCGTGTGCTATTGGAGTGCATGCGATCACCATTTTTTTGTCTGTATTGCATGCGCTCTGCTAGAGTCCAATTGTGGAAGCGCAAAGACCAGTTACGGAATTAAGCACAATCGAGCATTATTGCGACCGTGCGTCCTCACTTGCACTTAAGTCTCAGGAAATTACTAAGTTCCATTGCAATAAATACATGCTGTATGGCTAAACTGAAATCAATGCAGCTTGCATTACACTTCTAAGGGCTAGGCCACACAAGCGCGTTTTTCAGGCGATTGCAATTTTCCAATTGTATTAAAATTGCAGCAACGCACCAAAATCTTACGTTGCGATTCACGGATGTGTCAGCAATTTGGTAACGCATGCGTTTTTTGTGCAATCGCATGCCTTTTCATAATGACAATGGTCAAATCACAAGCTCAAACGCATGTAAACCGTGTGCGATCAGGTGCGTTGCAGTGTGGCCGTGCCCTAAATGTACATTTCAGCAATACACATACTAATATAAATGGTAGAGTGCAGAAATAAACACATACAAAGACACAGTCTTGCAGAAATGCTCACAAATATAAAGGGTTAACAAGTTGCTTCCTGAAAAGGGTTAACACCTTCCCCCACTCTGAGCAGGAAAATCTGCTAATAATATTCACTGCCATCTCTGATGATTGGCTGGGAGACACTGGCAGGTGGGGACTCTGAGTTCAACTGCTTAGCATAAGGGGATTGGGAAAAAAACACAAGGTAGCTAGTTAGCACGTGCAGAAGGAATTTTGGTACCTGGACCACCAGGAAGAGGCAACACTAGAAGCCAGCCATGACATCATAGATTGCCAGTACTCAGAAATGTTCTATAAATGATTTCTACAGTAAGAAGCTAAATTCATAGGTGAAAGACAAATGGTTTTACAAAGTGACAGTTATAGAGTCTTTGGAGCTGCCTTTGTATTTTGGGTTTAGTTCTCCTTTAACTCTGGGCTAACTCTGGGCTATGTACTGCCATTACTCAACAGAACTGCTACCTCTGATTGGACTGGAACCAGGTAAACCATACCGTATGTTACAGAGTTGATGCTGCTGACTATAGGTCTTAGTGGTGTATGTGAAAATAAAGAAACCAAGCCTGAATAGATGTGGGGGGGGGGGGGGGGTTCACCACCAACTGTCTGCCAAGTACAATGCTGTTTTGATACCTTACCCTGGGCTTTCCTATAACACCTCTTGGCCACAATGCAATCACGCCTTGCATTCATAATGTCCTTAACACCTGGCTGTGATATGCTAATTGGGAATTTCCAGGGTACATAATTGCCAACAGATTCTTGTACAAGTCATTCTGAATTGAGAAGGCCTGTCGGATGACTAGCGAAACGTCTTCAAGAACTAAACTTCAAGGCCAGTTGATTTAACTGAATACAACAGATATACCATGACCTGGATGAATTAGAACCTTCACACACACAACAGGGAAAATATAAGTTGAAAAGTTGAACACTCACCCCCCTCAACCCCAGGGAGATTAACCCAGAACTTGCTCTGTGCAAATCTCCCATAGCAGATGTATCTGAGGCTGCGCTGCTGTGGGTTATTCTCAATTGCACGTAAAAAGTTGTTGGCGGTTAATATTACGTGCGCACAGCCGTAAATCGGTTAGTGAGAGTTGTAATTGCTGATGGAATGGCTAACTGATGTCAGTGGGTTTTTTTCTGTCCTGCAGTCCACTTCTTTTTTTATTACGGTAGGTCTGGAGACATGCTTGGCCAGTCCAGCACCTTTACCTTCAGTTTCTTTAACAAGGCAGTGGTCATCTTGGAGGTATGTTTGGGGAAAATATCATGTTGGAATATTGCCCTACAGCAGTTTCCAAAAGAAAGGATCATGCTCTGCTTCTGTATGTCCCAGTACATGTTGGCTTTCATGGTTCCCTCAATCACTTCCCTGTGCTGGAAGTACTCATGCAGCACCAAACCATCAAACTCCCACCAACATTCTTAACTCTAGGCAAGAAACACTTTGTACTCCTCAAGTGGTTGCTGCCACACACTTGACACAATCTGAACCAAATAAGTTTACCTTGCTTTTCATCAGCCGATAGGATGTGGTTCCAGTAATCTATATTCTTAGCCTGCTTGTCTTCAGCAAACTGTTTGCAGGCTTTCTTGTGCATCAGAGGCTCGCTTTTCAGAGAGAAATAAACCATGCAGACCAATTTGATGCAGTGTGCAGCATATGGTCAGAGCATTGACAGGTTGACCTCCCACCCCTTTATCCTTTGTAGCAATGATGGCAGCACTGATAAATGTATTTGCAAGAACACGATTTCTTTGGCCGGCCATGAAAAGGCCTGTTCTGAGTGGAACCTGTCCTGTTAAACCCCTGTATGGTCTTGGCCACCTTACTGCAGCTTAGTTTTATGGTGTTGGCAATCTTCTCATAGCCTAGGCTATCTTTACATAGAGCAACAATTCTTATTTTCAGATTCTCTGCGTTATTTCGAGGGGACAGCAAATGTGCACTGTTATACAAGTTGTACACTGACTACTGGATTACCTTTCAACTTCCCTCTCATGGCGACAGAAACCATTTAGGAGCAGACTTCTCAAAAGTATTTGAACAAATCAGCCATAGTATTTATTTGTGGATTTACTTATAAACTTTGGCTCTTCTTCCATTGGCATTCGGATGCTTCATAGGAAAACTATCCCTAAAATTTCACAGAGCTTCAAATTACAGTGGAGTCTTCAGTTCAAATCAGTGTAATGGAAGAATTTATTTTCCTTTCTTACCGATTGAACAGGCTGAGACCATGTTGAAGGAGATATTGTGACGTTTCAATTGCAATACTCTAGTATAAAACTCTTTTTGTAAGGGTATGCTTGTTTCTACTGCTTTCAATGGCTAGTATGATGCTGATGATATGATTAAAAGGTAACCTCAAAGCTGAGGTAGGATCAAAAAATGATGGTAGGAATCGAGCTATAGTAACTTCCACCTAGAAATCAGGGGTGAGGTAGGAACAATAAAAGATGGTAATAATCACGCTATAGTAGGTAACCTCCACCTAGGATTGAGGGGTCAGGTAGGAACAAAAAAATGATGGTATGAATCATGCTATAGTAGCACTGAAAGAAGTATGATGAGATATGATTCCACCCCCAAGCTAAGTCCTGACACCCAACCACGCATCTCCAACTGTGTCTTTGTCATCTCCTTATGGATGGCGCACGAATGCCTTAAACTAAACCTAACTAATTACTATCCCACATTTTCTATTTCTGTTGACAACACCCCAATTTAGCCTATTCAGTTGACACAAAGCTTAGGAGTGATTATTGATTTCTGTCTATGCTTTTCTAATCACATTAACAATGTTGCGTAAACCCATTGCTTTTTTTTAATATTATATAAATCCGTAGATTTCTCTATGCATGCCAAACTTCTCCCGGAGGCCAGGTAGGAGGCAGAGTCCTATATGGACTCTTCTATCCTCCTGGTGGGCAGTTTTTGGGACTTTGGGTGGGGACTACAGGAGAACCCTATGGAGCTGGGATGTGAGGTAAGGATTAAACTACACTACATGATGGGGCCAGTAGTGGGGGGGATTATAGTTTTGGGGGTGGACACTTGGCTGTGATATGCTTATTGGAATTTTCCAGGGTACATAATTGCCAACAGATTCTTGTACAAGTCATTCTGAATTGAGAAAGCCAGTCGGATGACTAGCGAAACGTCTTCAAGAACTAAACTTCAAGTATAGTTGATCTAATTGAATACAACAGATATACCATTACCTGGATGAATGAGAACCTTCACAAGCATATTAAAAAAGTACTTACATAGGGAATCCTCCTACGTTTGAATGGACTGCACAAAATGGAAGCTATAACCACATTTCAGGCTTTTTTTATATGGTCTCCATGTAGAAAGTAAAAGGAATTGCGATTTCACTTCCGATTGACTGTAATAACGAATAGTGTATATCTCTGATAATACGTAGCAGTGGTGGCAAATCAAAAGAAAGTTAGTAGGAAGTAAGAATATGGTGTTGTGACATCCGGATGCAATGAATCAATAAATGGAATTTCGGGTTGCACTGCATGAGGGTACGGGTGTGTGAGCGCAATGTAATACAGTGGTTGCCAAAAGTATTCGGCCCCCTTGAAGTTTTCCACATTTTGTCACATTACAGCCACAAACATGAATCAATTTTATTGGAATTCCACGTTAAAGACCAATACAAAGTGGTGTACACGTGAGAAGTGGAACGAAAATCATACATGATTCCAAACATTTTTAACAAATCAATAACTGCAAAGTGGGTTGTGCGTAATTATTCAGCCCCCTGAGTCAATACTTTGTAGAACCACCTTTTGCTGCAATTACAGCTGCCAGTCTTTTAGGGTATGTCTCTACCAGCTTTACACATCTAGAGACTGAAATCCTTGCCCATTCTTCTTTGCAAAACAGCCCCAGCTCAGTCAGATTAGATGGACAGTGTTTGTGATTTCAGATCTTGCCACAGATTCTAGATTGGATTTAGATCTGGACTTTGACTGGGCAATTCTAACACATGGATATGTTTTGTTTTAAACCATTCCATTGTTGCCCTGGCTTTATGTTTAGGGTTGTTGTACTGCTGGAAGGTGAACCTCTGCCCCAGTCTCAAGTCTTTTGCTGACTCCAAGAGGTTTTCTTCCAACATTGCCTTGTATTTGGCTCCATCCATCTTCCCATCAACTCCGACCAGCTTCCCTGTCCCTGCTGAAGAGAAGCACCCCCAGAGCATGATGCCACCACCACCATATTTGACAGTGGGGATGGTGTGTCCTGAGTGATGTACAGTGTTAGTTTTTCGCCACACATAGCGTTTTGCATTTTGGCCAAAAAGTTCCATTTTGGTCTCATCTGACCAGAGCACCTTCTTCCACATGTTTGCTGTGTCCCCCACATGGTTTGTGGCAAACTGCAAACGGGACTTCTTATGCTTTTCTGTTAACAATGGCGTTCTTCTTGCCACTCTTCCATAAAGGGCAACTTTGTGCAGTGCACGACTAATAGTTGTCCTATGGACAGATTCCCCCACCTGAGCTGTAGATCTCTGCAGCTCGCCCAGAGTCACCATGGGCCTCTTGACTGCATTTCTGATCAGCTCTCTCCTTGTTTGGCCTGTCAGTTTAGGTGGACGGCCTTGTCTTAGGTTTACAGTTGTGCCATACTCCTTCCATTTCTGAGTGATCGCTTGAACAGTGCTCAGTGGAAAGTTCAAGGCTTAAGCCTGCTTTAAATTTCTCAATAACTTCATCCCTGACCTCTCTGGTGTGTTCTTTGGACTTCATGGTGTTGTTGCTCCCAGGATTGTGACAGTAATGTGACAAAATGTGGTAAAACTTCAATACTTTTGCCAACCACTGTATCCGTGGGTATTTCAATAGTAATGTGCGCATGTATGTGCGTACGCACGATGTGGAGTTTGATGTGGAGTTTGTATTACTAATATTGTGTAGTTACTTCAGTGTACAAGTAAGTAATATGTTTTCATGGTTTGTTTCTTTCAGCATGAAAACATATTACTTACTTGTACACCAAAGTAACTACACAATATTAGTAATACAGGGCAAAAGTGGGGAAAAAGTTACAAGGGAAGGAACAATTAGTGCAGAAAAACAAATGACTTGCTTGCACAGTCATGTACACAAGGAGCAGGCACTATTGTTGGATATTACAGTCAATCGGAAGTGAAATCAAACTTCCTTTTACTTTCTACAAGGAGACCATATAAAAAGTTGGAGGTGTGGTTACAGCTTCCATTTTGATCAGTCCATTCAAACGTAGGAGGATTACCTACGTACTTTTATTTAATTACAGACAATTTTACATTACATATTGAAGCAATTAGAGCCTTATATATTTATTTGTAATGATACCTCTAAATCAAAATGTGTTACACATACACAAATACACTTTGCCTATGTATAATATTTTTTTCCACCCCCACCTACATAGTACTTCCTAAAAACTTAATGTATTTCCCATTGCATTTATATATTTATTTATATAATATTAGGGATATATATATATAATATATATATCTCCTCTGTGTCCCGCACTCCCGCTTATCTCTTGCAAATGCCTCGGTGCTGCCTGATAGTGATATATAGGGTTCCAGTGAGGGAGCACTCGTAGGTCTTGTAATAAAGGTAAATTAAATTGCTTTATTTATCAACGCGTTTCGGCTGTGTTTGTGAGCCGTCCTCAGGCTATATATAGAAACACATACAGAGCACTCCACATGATTTCTTCAATAAAGCTTAACTTTTATTACACTTCAGAGTTATCAATGCATTGCGGCTTCTACCAAGCCATCATTAGGAAATCTGAGCACACGTCACATCCTCACTTTTAACACAGGTGAATGAGTCTAAAACACTCCCCTTCACCCACCCCCTACCCTCCCCAAAAGCACATTAAAAAACATTGCTGCCATCATATACAAGGTGTTTAAACATTAAAAACAAAGAGTATACAAAGGCACACACTTAAATAAAAAAAAAAATCACAAAGTAACTAAGCACTTAAGATCATTATAAGTGGCAAAGCTGAATCTTAAAGGGCTACATCATAGGCAAAATCAGCACTGCAGAATGGTTTAATTTCTGCTAAAATTATCACAAAAAACATGCTAGTGATATTTGCTCATTAAGTCCACGGGGGGGATAAAGTGTCCAACCAATGTTGGAGAAGGAGCCTATTACGGTCTACCCCAACTCTATTCTGGACACTTTCTATTGCCATCCACCACATGTTACTGAGTTGGTGGAAAACAGATTTAAAGTGCTTTGCTACTGACTGTTCACCGAAGCATGCCATATTTTTTTTTATCCACTATTTCACCATTAAGGACCATCCTAATAGTGGATCTGTGATTTGTCATACGGTCTCTAATGGAGGTGATGGTTTCCCTCACATAATTGAGACTGCATGGACAAGTAATGACATAAATAACATGGGTACTCAAACAAGTGATCCTTTCTTGAATTCTAATTCTTTGCCCATCATTGGGATGAGGGAAGTTTGGGCCAGTTATCATGGATCTGCAAGTCTGACAACCTAAATATCTGTAACAGCCCGGTTACTGTGATGGCAAACAAGTGCCAGGGCCAATCTTCGTTTTGGTTTGTATGTCGGTATGGACTAGTAGACACCATAAATTTTTACCGTGGCCGATGGCAAATACTGCTTGCACGTTGTCAAAAAGGGAGCCCCCTGTCGGAACTCAAAATCTCCCAATGTTTCCATACACTCTGTTTAATAACCTTAGTGTATTGGCAATATTGCATATTTGATATAATATTAATATTTTAATAATACCAGTGGTAACACTAGCCTGTTGACCAACCTTACCCCCCACTGTATAACGCGCTTGTTCTTATTGTTCAGATACCAAATTCGTACGATAGCTCCTCTGATAAAACTTATGGGCCATCTCCTCTAATTTTATTTCACACTTATCTGTGTAATACCCCTGAAGATTGGGGAAATACAACTCCTCGCTTTTGGGAAGTGGGGTGATGGCTCTCACCATGCAGGATGGTATTATGGTCCGTGCTTTTTCAAAATAATTTGGTATCCAATTTAGTGGCATCCTTATAGATGTGGAGGTCTAGAAACTCAATGGTATTCTTACTCATATACATAGTAAGCTTTATTGGTGTGTCTAAGGTGTTAAGATAAGTTATTAATTCCTCACATTCACCAGCACTACCCCTCCAGATAATAAACAAATCGTCTATATAATGCATGTATAATACCATTTTATCTCCAAATTTAGGGTAGATAAACATTTTTCCAAAAGCTTCCATATAGAGGTTGGCGAACGATGGGCCAACATTAGTGCTCATCGCTGTCCCCGCTATTTATTGGCAGAATGAGTCACCGAACCTAAAATATTTTGGTTTAATACAAAAGACAAAGAGGTCAGAGAGGAAATCAACTGGAGGTTTTTGGATACCTGCATTAAGTAAAGCACGCCTACAAATATCTACCCGCTCCTCCTGAGAAATCACACTATAACGGTCCTTTACATTACAGGTAACCAACAATGTCCCCTCCAAAGGCACATCCTGGTGTGGTGGTCACAGACTCATGAATTTTTGGAATGGTGTAAATGATAGGGCATTTAGCCCCTTCAGTAATCAGGTACATAGCTTCGTCCCTAGTGATCCAACCCACCCGGCAAGCCATATCAACCTTCGTTATAAGCCTACTACAAATATTATTGGTAGGATCACCAGACAATTTAAAGTAAGTTTTACTGTCCGATAGTTGGGACAATAATTCTTTTTTATAATACTCCACGTCTTGTAATACAATTGGCCCGCCCTTATCCGCAGGGCGAATTATAAGATTCTGGTCTTCCCTTCATTTTTTTACCATATTATTGCAAACCTTAATGGATGGGTCAAATTTGCTACGGACCCTAAAAGGAACAGGGGAACTAACAATGTCCTTAAAGTGATTTTTCAATTTTAGTTGTCTCTGAAATCTATAAAGGTCCACTTCATCCTGGAGGGGATCATGGTGAGGTATGGGGACGAATGTCAGGCCTTTACTCAGTAAGTCATACTCATCGTCCGTTAATCGGTGGTTACTTAAGTTGTAAACTACTTTTGCCTCATCAGTCTTGGTGGGCTACCGCCTCCTTTTTTGTTGTATACCCCTGGTCTTGTGATCTTGCGCCTCCGCACGTTTCTGCAGAGCGTGTAGTCATCCCTAAAAAAGTCCGCTTGTTCTTGATCAAATTAGTAGAAGTAGAGGGAGCACAACTGGATACGTCCTTTTCGTTGTCCGATGTCTATGACTCTTCTGAGCTATCCACAGTACCTAGTCCCCTCCTAAATCGTCTCGACTTCCAAGAGCGTGAATCCCCTTTCCCAAATAACCAACCATAGACTCTATGTTCACCGTAATCAGACTCCACTCTGGACACTTTGTTCTTTTTGAGATCTTCCCTATATTTAGCAACATCCTGCTCCAATTTATCCAACCAATTACATGAAGTACCCATTTTGAAAGTGTTCGTATGTTTAGAATGTAAATTTTCTACATCCATTTTGACCGCTTCCAGTTCCTTGCTCACCTGTTCAAATCACTAACAATATATGGTCGAAGGAGCACTTGTTTAGAATGACACACCACCTTGAGCAAAACTTGTTGAAGCAACCAATAGTCAGAGTATTACTTACTCTAAAGCCCCTTGGGATCTTATTACGATGATGGTCCGATAGGAAAACACCATGCAAATACAGATCTTGCTCCTTTATTTTCAATTGGAGCAATTGCCGCTTCATCCATTGTATCAATAGACCAATTTCCATTGAAGTGCGCCCCAACAGAAAATGGCCGACGATGGGTGACCAAGTAATAAAAAGCACGGGTGCTGCTCAAAATAAGTACAACATAATCTGGAGCCGTAAGCTGCACACACCCTGGTACGATTTTCGACCCTCACGGGTCTTCTTATTTAACATCGACTTTAATCACCAAGTTTACGCGTTTCCGCTCACACAGGAGCCGTCATCAGAACAAAGTGTGTAACAATCAAACACCATTAAAATACCTACCATACTTCACGTTGAATGGCGTGCTTATAAAGTAATAAGTTATTAATCTTCACATCAAAGCCCCAGGAGTGCTTGTTCATCTATTACCTGTTATATATATATATAAACAAATATATTCACAGAACACTCCAAGGACTTAATAATCAACGATTTATTCACAAATGCAAGGTATAATCACCTACGCGTTTCAGCCTCTAGTCAACAGGCCGTCATCAGGGTTACAGATCATTAGCTGCAAAACAATTTAAAGGCTAGTGTCCTCCCACGACACACCCTCCACCCATCCCACCCCCCGTGTAAACCCCACGTAAATTCCTATTGGTGCACGCTATGTCAAACTATTACCAGAGGTAATCCCCCTGCATCCTAGCGCTGTGAGTGTAGTTCTAAACACATAAACTGACATGTTGGCCAAAAGTGTTACAATCTTAGCGATGCTGGATTGGCCACTGCAATAGTGTCTATTGTAAAGAAGCAAAAATGCAATAAAGTGCCCAACTATGTTCAAATATCTTCCTCATATTTAAATTAATTAAAAAAGATAAAACCAAACGTGAGAAGTCCCAATTGGTAGAAAAATGTGAGTAATAAGTTAAATGTATAAAATAAGTATACTATGTAAAGTAAAATATCATCAGGGTTACAGATCATTAGCTGCAAAACAATTTAAAGGCTAGTGTCCTCCCACGACGCACCCTCCACCCATCCCACCCCCCGTAAATTCCTATTGGTGCACGCTATGTCAAACTATTACCAGAGGTAATCCCCCTAGATCCTAGCGCTGTGAGTGTAGTTCTAAACACATAAACTGACATGTTGGCCAAAAGTGTTACAATCTTAGCGATGCTGGATTGGCCAGTGCAATAGTGTCTATTATAAAGAAGCAAAAATGCAATAAAGTGCCCAACTACGTTCAAATATCTTCCTCATATTTAAATTAATTAAAAAAGATAAAACCAAACGTGAGAAGTCCCAATTGGTAGAAAAATGTGAGTAATAAGTTAAATGTATAAAATAAGTATACTTTGTAAAGTAAAATAATTTAAAAAAAAAATTCTTTTCAAACAACTATTCTAAAAGGATCCCTCCTCAACTGATCAAACAAGTTCGTCACAGGGACAAAAGTTTGGGAAATATTACTGGATAATGTGTCCCAGTCAGATATTCCAACCCATATATGCTAGCATACAAGTGTCTAGGGCTACTTAGCGGTATTGTATATTATAGAATTATCCTATTCTTAGACCGGTCTGAAGCCATCTGCTACACGTTATCCATATAGATCATAATGTTATCCAGAACACCAAAACAGTTATGTAACAGTTTTCTACTTTGATTACAGTTAATATACATTGTTCCAATAACTCTAATAAGTGAAGATTTTTTTCACTATAGGGTTATTTATATTTAAAAGAGTTAGATGGGTTCCATATAATCAGTTCTATATACTCGGTTCAATCCTTACAGGAAGCACGACAACACCATTTGTTCATTCAAACCCTTAGGGGATAAAGTCTCAAGTCTTTTTATCCATCGCACCTCCCTCTGTAGGAGCGCCCGTTTTCGATCCCTTCCTTCTACTCCTTCTATGAGGAAGATATTTGAACATTCTTGGGCACTTTATTGCATTTTTGCTTCGTTACGATAGACACTATTGCACTGGCCAATCCAGCATCGCTAAGATTGTAACCCTTTTGGCCAACATGTCAGTTTATGTGTTTAGAACTACACTCACAGCGCTAGGATGCAGGGGGATTACCTCTGGTGGGTTTTACACGGGGGGTGGGATGGGTGGAGGGTGTGTCGTGGGAGGACACTAGCCTTTAAATTGTTTTGCAACTAATGATCTGTAACCCTGCTGACTAGAGGCTGAAGCGCGTAGGTGATTATACCTTGCATTTGTGAATAAATAGTTGATTTTTAAGTCCTTGGAGTGCTCCCTGAATATATTCATTTGTAATACTAAATGGTAGCACCCAGGTTGAAAACATCAAGGTGCGGAGGATCTTCTATTACTTAACTATTATATATGTATATATATATATATATTGCTTGCTCTGGGCTTGACGAAGGCCTGACACTTAGGGCTGAAACATATGTATTTTGCCCATTAAAGACATTTTTTCACAAATCCTGTCGTGTGCACTGGACTTTTTTGGAGTATATATATTTTATATATATATATATAAAATAAGTGTGGTGTGCCTTGACATATTAGGAAAGAGAACCCAGCCCAGAAGAACTTACAATCTAAGTAATTCTTTTATTCGAATAATCGAGAATTATTGACAATTTTGAGAATTATCAAATAAGTGAACCCTCGATTTCCAATACACACTTGATTCCAAATATTGAAGAAATTTTGAATACGCAAGCTCTCGATTTAGAATATTTGAAAATTATTATTCAACGTGAAAACTCAAAAATAAATTGTGCCTGAGACTAACTAAGAAAGTTAGTTTGTCAGTTTTTAGGAAATTTTTTTTAAATTATTGATTGCAAATTTTTTACATAATGCTTGAATAAAAAGTAAAAAAATTCCAATTTGTTAAATAAATTTTTTTTTAGAATGGTTTTTGTTAAAGAAAAGAGAGAAATGTGCTTATAGTAAAATAAAAAAAGAAAATGTTATTACTGCATCATATACTAAAACACTGTAACAAATATTTAAAA
The DNA here is from genome assembly GCA_019447015.1 of Hymenochirus boettgeri. Lineage (NCBI taxonomy): Eukaryota > Metazoa > Chordata > Amphibia > Anura > Pipidae > Hymenochirus > Hymenochirus boettgeri. Next base: position 157,232,801 of record CM033473.1, on the reverse strand, counting down.
GCTTAACTTACCGAGTACCATCTGCTTTCCAGCTTACTTTGTATGACTTCTGCTCCAGAAATTTGATATTCTTTCTGTCCATAGATACAGGTTGTGCTCCAGGGAACCCAGATCTAAAAGACATTTGTTTTATTTTTCCTATTGCTATGTGTAACAGAAGAGTACATTTCGTAAATTATGAATACATGAATTATAATTGAATGTGTGCATTTTTGTTTGTTGTAATGTTATTTATTTGGCTTTGCAAAACATTTATTTTGTTCTTGTATTTTTTTCTCCTTTATAGCTCCCATTTTTGGACTATATCTCGAACTAGACAAAAGAAATTCTGGACAGAACTGTCGGACATATTGGAGAAATCTACTAGTTAAGTAATTTGTGAAATCATTTGTAAGTAACTGGAGAATTTCTGAAAAATTTTCAGCCATTCACTTAAATGGACATGTGTCACAGGTGTAATCAACACTGATTACCTCTCTCCATAAAGCTAGGTACACACACTAGCGATACTGTCAGCCGAGCGGTCATTCGGGAAAAAACAAAAATTTTCCTCTGCCGCATATAGGGAGTTGGCAGCGGTCGAGGTAAACACACAGTCCTGAATGGTAAAGTATAGTATAGTATTTGAGGTTGAATAAAGACATACGTCCATCCAGTCCAACCCATCTAGCAATATCCTCATTTCCCGAGCAAGTGTTGATCCAGAGGAAAGCAAAAAAAAAAAAAAACACCAACATTTTTGAGGGGGAAAAAATTCCTTCCTGACTCCAAATGGCAATCGGATATTTCCCTGGATCAACTCTACTTTATGTAACAATACCAGTAACTTGCAACATTCCTTGTTTGCAGAAACTCATCCATAGCTTTACCGTTCTTACAGTGAAAAACCCTGTCTGAACTTGAAGCCTAAACCTTTTTTCTTCAAGTCTTAAGGGATGGCCACGTGTCCTCCCACATGCTCTATTGGTGAACAATGCCCCAGATAGTTTATTGTATCGCCCATTAATGTATTTATACACAGTAATCATATCCCCACACAAGCGCCTTTCCTGTAGCGTACATAATTGTAAATGATCCAGTCTCTCTTCATATTTAAGCTCCCCCAATCCCCTTATTAATTTAGTTGCCCTTCTCTGAACCCTTTCCATTTCAAAGATGTCCATTTTGTACACAGGATTCCAAAATTGCACTGCATATTCCAAATGAGGCCTTACCAATGCTTTGTAAAGAGGGAGAATAACATTTTCCTCCCTTGAATCCATACCTCTCTTTATACAAGACAATACCATGCTGGCTCTAGCTATTGCTGCCTGGCACTGCTTACTACCTTTAAGTTTGTTATCCACCAAAACTCCAAGATCCCTTTCCAACAGGGACTCACTTAACATAGAGCATGGAGGCCATTTATGTGAAAATAAAGAAACCAAGCCTAAATAGAGGTGGGGGGGGGTTGACACCAACTGTCTGCCATGTACAATGCTGTTTTGACACCTTACTCTGGGCCTTCCTATAACACCTCTTAGCCACTATCCAATCACGCTCTTAACACTTAGATGTGATATGCTAATTAGGATTTTCCAGGGTACGTAATTGCCACAGATTCTTGTACAAGTCATTCTAAATTGAAAAAGCCAGTCGGATGACTAGCGAAACGTCTTCAAGAACTAAACTTCAAGTCCAGTTGATCTAATTAAATACAACAGAAATACCATGACCTGGATGAATGAGAACCTTCACAAGCAGACCTTAGCTTATACATTAGTTGCCTATAATGGAACGGTATCAAAAGCCTTTGCAAAATCCAAGTATTACTTACTTCCTCATAAAAGCCAAGTAAGTTAGTTTAACAAGATCTATTCCTCCAAAATCCATGCTGGTTACTACTTATAATGTCAGTCCTTGAAGCATACTTTAGAATATGTCCCCTTATTAAACTTTCCAGTATCTTCCCCACCACTGATGTTAAACTTACAGGCCAGTAATTACTCGTGTGTGAACGACTACCCTTTTTGAATATTGGAATAACATCAGTTTTTTTCTAATCCAGCGGCACACATCCGGACATGAGGGAATCAGCAAAAAATAAGAAACAATGGCCTAGATAAAACTGAACTTAGCTCCCTAAGGACCCGAGGATGTATTTTATCCGGTCCAGGGATTTATTAATATTAACCTTATTTAGTTGTTTTTGTACCATATCCTCGGTTAACCAAAGTGCACTTGCATCTTTTATACCATTATTGTTACTTGGATCTTCTATAGTGTATACAGAGGGAAAAAAATATTTAAGACATTTGCTTTATTGTCATCCCCATAACTAATCCCCATTAATTAATGGTGCCACATTTTCAGTCCTCATCTTCTTACTATTAATATATTTAAAGGGCATGTCCACCCCGAAATGTAACTTTTGATATGCGGTAGGGCATGCTTCCCCAGCCCCAACTGCATTAATATAATTGTTAGGAATTCCCCGATTCTTACTTACCTGCCCTCTCTCCTCCGCCGCAGTGTTCTGGCCCTCTGCTTGCATGGAATTGCAAGCAGGGGGCGGGACCGGCAGCCGCGTCCATGATTGGCTGAGAGGCAGCCAATCACGGTCGCGGCTGCCAGGAGTTCTGAACAGCGGAGGAGAGAAGGCAGGTAAGTAAAGATTGGGGGACTTTCTAACAATTATAATAATGCAGTTGGGGCTGGGGAAGAATGCCCTACCGCATACCCAAAGGGTTTAATGTTAGGGGGAGGGAAAGAAAAACGGGAGGGAGAGGGAGGGGTAGGGCTGCACTGAGCATGCCTCAACCTTGATGAGGTTAAGGAAGTCTCAGGCACAGCATGAGTCACACACTGCTCCTACACAGTAGTTTCCTGGACTTTGGAGGGGCACAGCAGGGGACTATTTTGAGCAGGAATGTAAGGTAAGGATTGTTTTAAACTACTTGATGTGGCAAGTAAGGGGTTAAGTAAGGTTATACCGGTAAATGCCTTTTTCTTCCTTTCCATTTCCCTCTTTACATTAGAATTCAGCCACATGGGCGCAGATTTATTTTTTTTACATTTATTTCCCAAAGGTATAAATTTAGATGTGGAATGTCTTAAAATCCCCTTACACAGTCCAATTCTGTTCAGTACCTTTACCTGATAATACCTTATCCCAGTTGACATTCTAAAGAGCTACTTTTAAGCTGTGAAAATTTGCTTTCCTGAAATTAAGTCTTTGTTAACCCAGCGCACTCTTCCTTTCGATAATATAAGCTAAACGACATTATTTCATGATCACTATTCCCTAAGCCTCCAGTTACCTTTATATCTATAATACGCTCCACAATGTTAGAAATCACCAGATCTAACAGAGCTCCTTTTCTAGTAGGAGCTTCAACTACTGTTGTCAGTTCCACTCCACCAATCAATGTCAAGGTAATTAAAGTCCCCCATAATGAGTACACTCTCCAAACTTGCAGCCCTTGCCAACTGCATTTGAAGCATGTGCCTTTCCATACGTAATTTTATGTAGTATAGTATTTGAGGTTGAATAAAGACATACATTCATCTACTCCAATCTACTAAGCAAACCCACATTTCTAGCCTAAAAGTTCATCCAGAGTGGGGGGGACAAACTGTGTGAAGGGTAAAAAAACGGATACATTATCTATAGCTTTTTATGGCAGACAAAGTTGTGTTGTCCGCAAACACAGAGACCTTGGTGAAAATACCTACTACCAAATCATTAATAAACAAATTAAATAGAAGTGGCCCCAACACAGAACACTGTGTCACACCACTAAGAACTATAGTCTATATTGACGAAGCACTGTTAACAACTACTGTCTGCATCTGATTCATCACCCAATTTTCTATCCATGTCAGTGTCACCCAAAACCAACAGACCTTGTATATGTCGCCTATGGACTGTATCAAAAGCCTTAGCTAAATCCAAGTAAACTAAGTATATCTACTGCTATACCAGAGTCCAAATGACTACTCACTTCCAACTCATAAACGCTAAGCAAGTTTGTTTGATAACATCTGTTCCTCATAAATCAATGCTGATTATTACTTATTTGGTCAGTCCTTTGAAAATACACTACAATATGTTCCTGTACCTAAATTTCCAATATCTTCCTAACCACAGAATTGAAACTGACAGGTCTGTTATTACCAGGCTGTGAAAGACGACCTTTTTTGAATATTCGAATTACATCAGCTTTTTTCCAATAAAAAGTCACGCACATGAGGCAATTTGAGAAACTTAGTTCCCCAAGTACCATATGATATATTTTATCTGGTCCAGGAGATTTGTTGTTATTAACCTTGTTTAGTTGTTTCTGAACAATATCCTCAGATAACCAAAGTGCAACTGCATCTTTTATACCATTTTATTACCATTCTGTACTTGGATGCTCTATGGTGTATACCAAGAAAAAAAAACACACACACACACTTTCAAGGATGCTTAACTGTAACTCTTATCCTCATTATTTAATGGCCCCACATTTTCAGTCCTCACCTTCTTACTATTAATATACTTTTAAAAATGCTTAGTCTGTCTTGGTTTAGCTATCCTAAAGGCATTATTTAGTTTAGTTAGCTTAATTGCTTTCTTACAGTTTTTATAGTTCCTAAAGGCCTGTTCTGTTCCCTCTCTCCCTTTCCATTTCCCTATTCACATCAGAGTTAAAGGGGAACTGTGGTCCAAAAATGTCTTCAGGTAAATTGAGATAAATTGCTAGGAATTGCTCCCCTGAGAATTTTTGCAATTTATTTCCATTGTTTATTTTGCATAGTTTTGAAGATATTTACATTTTTGTGTGTGATATGGCAGCAGCATCACCAGCACTTCCTGCTCTGAAACTGTCAGTTAATCTGTCCTGTGTCTCCTCCTCCCCTTTGCAGCCCCCCTGGTCCCTCCCACTGATGGACCCCATGGTCCCTCCAGTTGCAGGCCCCCCCATGGACCATTATCTTACAGCCCCCTGTGGCCCTGCCCACCCGTGGGTGCTGTGGCCCTGCCCACTCGCAGGTGTCTAAGCCCTGCCCACTCGTGGGTGCCTAAGCCCCACCCACTCATGGGTGCCTAACCCCCGCCCACTCACGGGTGCCGTGGGTTACTCAGACACAACCCCCCCGACAGAAAACTGTGGAATGGCTGTGAAAGAGAAGGGCTGTAGATTCCCTTACTTTCTCTGTCAGGACTTTACACAGCAGAGAGGAGGAGGGACTTCCTGTCTCCCTCACATACTGAGGGAGTCTGAGGCTGTGTGCGGCACTGTGCAGGAGAAGCCTCAGGAATATCACGTCAGCCTCCCACCCATTAACTTTCTGGTCAGTCATTTCTTTATATCTTGGGCTGTGGAGCACGTAGAGAGGTGGTTGATGGCTCGTTTTAAAGGTAGGAAACTGACCTTTCATTTTTCATTTAAACTCAACTTGTTTGGATACCACAGTTCCCCTTTATACTACATGGCTGTGGACATATTTTTTTTTACATTTATTTCCCAATGGTGTATAGTTAGATAAAAAGGTTTAAACCCCCTTTAAAAACAGTCCACAAATAGTACATTCTGTTTAGTATCTTTGTCCAAATAACTTCAAAGGAAAGTGGGCCGACTCATCAATCACTGTGCTGTACGTGGAGTTTATTAAATCATTGGTGAATCAAAACATTGGGATGACATGGGGAGATATGGTCAGCGTCTCTGATGTGTTTCATGGCTTCTATAGCCACTTCATCAGAGGGAACTCCTATCAGTGGCTATGGGAGCCACGAAACGCGCCAGGGATGCAGACCATATCTCCTCCATATCTGTCACCCCATTGATTTGATTCACCAATGATTTAGTGTTATTTGGACATTTAGCTTGAGGTGCCGGTCTTTCCGGGACTTCATTCTCTCGAGTGTGTGGTCCAGTGCTCTGCAGGCAGGAGGTATGGCACATATTTTGTTTTCTTTTGTTCAGTATCTTTACCTGAGAATATATCATTTCAGTTGATACACTGAAGACCTATTTTTATCCAGTGCACTTTTCCTTTTAATAACATACATGACAAAAAAATCCTGACCACTTCCTGGTTTAGATTAACTAAAGAGAGTGTTTATGGGCATTTGCACTGTAGTTAATCTGAACCAGGAAGCGGTCGGGACCTGTCAGTGCTGCTGCGGAGGATCGTGTGTAAGGTAAATATCTCTTATCTTCGTTCGTGGCTCCTGGTCAATTGACTGAAGTATGGAATGTAAGGCATAGCTCCTTAACCTTCCAGTCTTCAATCAATACATTAAAGGACAACTAAAGCCACAGAACAACACTGAACCAGAAGGTAGAACACCTTGATATAAAACCAGTAATCTGTGTCTTATCTCTCATTTGGATATGGGCGCTAGGACATTTACCCAAATAGCTTATTGGTATTTTTAGGGGGTTATTTTTAGGTTCTGGAGTTTAAAATATTGGGTTTAGTTCTCCTTTAAAGGAATAGTTCACTTTTCAAGTGAACTGTTCCTTTAAAGTCAAACTTCTCAAACTTTCCTCAAACTTACAGCCCTTGCCAGCTGCATATGAAGCTGACTTGCATCCTCCTTGCTAGCATTTGGTGGCTTGTATCGGGCACCAACAATAACTTTACCTTCCTGTAGCCCAATGCCACACATATTGGCTCCACTTTAACATCAATATCTTCTTTTAAATTTGGCTTCAAATCATATTTAACATAAATACCCCTCTCCCTTTCCGATTTTCCCCATCATGCCTAAATAAGGAGTATCCTTCTAAATTTACAGCCCAATAATAAGAATTATTTAACCATGTTTCTGCTATACTCATTTCCCATCATTAACTTTTTAAAAATAAAAAGCACCTGGGGCAAGGAGATAGGACTGATTATTCCCACCTCCCAATATTGTTTTGTTGAGGAGCTACATCACATACAGTTTTCATCTGCCCGGTTATGACCCTGGGCCATTCTATGTTAAAGGGCATGTCCACCCCTTTCCTCAACTTTAAGGATATTGTAGGTCTCCCTCCCCCAGCCCCAAACGCCATATTAGTATGTCAATAAACTCCCCCAATCCATACTTACCTTCCCTCTATCCTCCGCCGCACTGTCGGGCCTTCTGCTTGCATGGAACTGCAAGCAGGGGGCTGGACCCACAGCCGCGTCCGTGATTGGCTGAGAGGCAGCCAATCATGGATTCGGCTGCCGGCAGTTCAGAACACCAGAGGAGAGAGGGAAGGTAAGTAAAGATCAGGGGAGTTTCTCGACATAATAATATTGCATTTGGGGCTGGGCGAGGGAGACAGTGGGGCCAGTAGTGGGTTAACTTATAGTTTTGGGGGTGGACATGCCCTTTAAAGATAGTGAAGCATAGTGAAGCATTAAGGAAGAAGCTGTTTTCTTCATCCTGCTGCTCCTCATAGAAAGGATATTGGGAGGTAAAAAGCACCAATCCTATGTCCCTGTCGCAGGTACTTTTTATTTTAACTGTTTTTGACAAAACTATATGCACTATAGTTTCCCTTTAATGTCCTTTCAGTAGGCAGAGCTACTAATCTATAGCCAGGCTATACCATGTCACTTTGGGGGATTTCTCAGCTGAAAATAACTTAAATTCTACATTTACTCATAATTCTCCAACTATATTTTCCTTAAAAGGTGACTTGTCAGTTATCTGCCCGTAACCCCTAACTGCTATTTTATCATTTTATTACATGCATTTGTAATCATATATTTACAAATGCATGTAAATATATGATTACATATATTTTAACATATATTCTTTCATTTTAACAAAAGTATCTGCCTCCTCCCTCTGCTTAATGAGATTTTTATTAGCTTGAGCATTTACAGAAGAGGCAGCAGGGGACACTTCACTAACTCAGTGGCAGTGATGTCGGCAGTAACAGCCTTCATTGACTGCATGGAGGGAGGTGACACCTTACACTGCCAGAATGGAGGCAATAATATTGGGAGTAATAAATAGGTAAAAATAGCAGTTGGGGTTGCAGGCAGATTCCCGATAATTCACCAGTTTTCTGTTTAAAGTGTGGACATTCCATTTAACGTAATCTCCTATAAACTTAAAATAAATTATTTTATAGAATAGGAATGATATGGTGTATACTTTCTACTATTTGTAACATGTCTCTAATGAAGTTCAATTGTACACAAAATGTGTCAGGTACACTTAACAGGAGGTCTCAGCCTAATTTTTAAAGTTGCATAGAGCCCCTATGTTTTGAATACTAATGCAAACTGCTTTTCATTTTTTTTTTTTATTAAAGGGCATGTCCACCCCCAAAACTAAAATTTAACCCACTACTGGCCCCACTGTGTAGTGTTAAACACTTTGTCTAACCAGATAAAAAAAAGTAGTAGTACCACTCATTTACAAAAAAAATATAAAAAAATACCTTCACATTTTAGGGCTTGTATTCTAAGAGGTGCCAATGTTTGCCTGTGCTATAAATCTATCTGTAAAGTAATTAAACTGATTAATTATTTCCCATCTGTACATTTTTGCCTAATTTAGAATGGTGGAAGGGTTCTGTAAGCATGAATGGAAAATACATATCACAATAGAACAGGTAAGGAAAGGAAGAAGCGGGAATTACATTTTTACTATAATTAAACTAAAATTAAATTGTAAGGGTTAAATTTACAATAAATATAATTCACGCATTATCACTTATTGTACATGTGAGGGGTCTATGGTAGGTTTTCTTTAGAAAAATAATATTCCTTTGATTAGAACTGAGCAAAATATCCAAAAAAACAAAAAAAGATACTCAATGTCATTTCAGTAAAGTTCATATATAACACTGGTATCACATCTATAAAGAATGCCAGGGGGATGTCAATTTCAAATTTATTTTTGAGCAAATAGATATTTTTATTATTGTGCTATTATTTTGTACTTTTACAGATTTTAATTTAAACTCTCCAAATGTTTATGCTTGAAGGTTTTACCTATTTAATGTAAATGGGTGAAAAATATCTGTAATTACCAAGTAACACTTTCCTGGATTCTAAAGATAAATACAAAGTTAGAATTAAAAGGGAGCGTTCAGTGAAAATATCATTATTTTTAAAATTATTATTTTGTATTATGCATACCTAGTTATTCTACATATTATCTTTCATTGTGAAAAATCAGTTGATTTCATACCCTTTTCTATTCCCCCTGCTGTTGACATGTGAGGTTCTAACGGTCCATCAGGTTCTAACGGTCCATCATGTTCCCAGGATGCACCACTTTGAAATCTTCCGAACAATAATTTCTACTGATTGGCTGTTGGATGGGTCAAACATGCTCAGATCTCTACTGAGCAACTGTATCAACCGAGGCGCTGGGTCAAGGGCAAGACCATAACGGACTCTATTAGGGGTCCTGCAAACAGGAAGTCAGTATTTTGGAACCATTTATTTATATATAAATGGACAAAATACTGAATGGGCAGGTTAAGGTCATTGGTATGGAAAAATACTGCTTTTTTTTCTTAAAAGTATATGTATTTGCACTGAACTTCTCCTTTAAGGAAAAATCTGGACTCAAATGCTTGAAATCTCAAAATTCTTTCACTGCTAATATCCATTGTTAAGGGAGAACTAAACCCAAATTTGTACATTCCAGAATCTGAACATATACCCTCTAAAAGCAGCAATAACCTGTAAAATAGCAGTACAGTAAATAGCATTAAAGTAAATGTTAAAGAAATGGATGAAATAGCTGTGTGTATGTACAGTGACTGGCCACATCCCTGATCTCAGTCACATGTTCCCTTGTGTTTTCTGTCCTGTAAAAAGGTTGGCTAGAGTCTACTAGTGGGTGTGAACAACTGTAAAAAGTTCCTGCAGTATCTTAGGACTGAGCATGTGTAAAGAAAGTTACATTTCTCAACAACCATATTAAAGGGGAACTGTGGTCTCCAAACAAGTTGAGGCCAGTTTTCTACATTTAAAACGAGCCATCAACCACCTTTCTAGTGCTCCACGGCCCAAGATATAAAGAAATTACTGACCAGAAAGTTAATGGGTGGGAGGCTGACATGTGACATTCCTACGGCTGCTCCTCCACCTCGCTGCCGGCGAGCACAGCCTCAGACTTCAGTGACAGGACAGGAGACACAAAGTCTCTCCCCCCTCCCTGCTGTGTGAAGATCCCCAGAGAAGGTAAGGTAATCTACAGCCCTACTCTCTCACTATGTGAAAAAAGCCTTATTTTCTCAATCTACCTGAAAAGGCTGTTTTCACACAGTTTTCTGCAGGGGGATGGTGGGTCTGAGTGGCCCATGGCACCCGTGAGTGGGCGGGACACATGGGGCTGTAAGGGAAGGGGCCAAGGGGGGCCTGCAAGGGAATGAGGAGACACAGGGCAGATTGACTGGCATACACGGACATGGTTTCAGAGCAGGAAGTGCAGGGGACCGGATTATGCTGCTGCTATATTAACACAAAAACGTAAATATCTTCAAAACTATGCAAAATAAACAATGGAAATACATTAAATTCTCAGGAGAGCAACTCCCATCAATTTACCTAAAGTCATTTTTGGACCACAGTTCCCCTTTCAAATGAGGTGAGACACTGATTACTGTTTTTATATCAAGGAGATCTGCCTTCTAATGCAATGTTGTTCTGAGGCTTTAGTTGTCCCTTAAGTTAAAAAAAAGCAGACTTTATATGACATTTTCTCAAGCAATTTTCCATAAAGCATTTCCTAAAACCCTCTTACCCTCTCCAAGAACAAAACTGCTGACATTTCCTTTGTGCTTCTCCAAGCTTTGGTTCAGTTGTTATTTGCTTAACATGTTTCACAGTCACTCCTTCCAAAAATATTGCCCCCTAGGCAAAAACAGAAATATGAATAAGATATCTTTAAAGAATTTTCTTAAACACTTTTGTAACATGCATTTTAAAAAGATCACTAGAAAGCCAACTTTGTGCTAATGTGCAATACTAATAAAGAAAGTAATTAATGTTAGGAAAATGTAAATGTTTCAGTATGGACAGTTTCTGTAAATTTGTGCAGGATATGTGGTAAGAGTAAATTAGATTTCCCATCACATAAAATATTCTTAAAGGGGCACTATACTGAAAAAAATACTTTGCCTCATCTTAACCTATAATTGAATACATGTAAGTAGTACTTACTCTGATTTGTGTGTGTTGCAGCATGCCTTCAATCTAGCACACATTGTGTTTAGGAGCAGTATCCCCCATCCCTCTTTTAACCACTCCCACTTCCATCCAACCTGACTTTTTTTCCCACAAACCAACTCTCAAACCTGCATATTCCATCTAAAGTAAAACTCACAGAAGAATAAATTTTGAGAGCAAGTAACTTGATTGACAGCTGAAATCTAAAAAGTTTTAGATTGGATATCTAAAGAAATAGGGGGCAGATCAACAAAAAAATGATACAGTGGTGGTTGGAAAGAATTAGAATTTAAAATAACCTATTTTTCGGTGTAGATGCCCTTTAAGAGCATTGATGCTGTGTCCATGACGCAATTTGAAAAAACTGCTCAGGGCGCAGGCTAACCCTGCAACAGAAGTCTATGTATTCTGAAATCCCTAAATTAATAATAGGGGGACACATTTATTATAATGTGCAAAATCAGTATAGTAAAGAAGATTTTCCATTTATGTGTGACAGAGAGTAACATGTAGGATACATATTTTTAGGATTTATTTTCTTTATATTGCATGTATTTATATATAATATATAGTGCAAGTAACATCTTTACAGATATATTTTATAATTATTTTTTAAACTCTTTTATTAACATACATAGGTTTCCGTTTTACATGGATACATTGTACATAGTCGTATTAATTGCATTATATATTCATACAGAAGTATTGGTGAAATAAACTTATTTAGTTTCCTAAAAAATCATGTACATTGTGATTTATCAAACAAAAAACATGTTTAATGCAGATACAAATCTACTTAATGATCGGGTGATATCGGGGAGGGGGTAACTTGGATTAGGTAGTGAGAAGGCGTATATCATAAATATTGTGAATTGTTTATGGAAGCAAGTCGGTTGCAGTGTGGAGAGAGAGTAAGTAGGAGGGGTTCATGTGACGTATTGAGAGTGTAATTTTTATTAGATTCCTATGGTTTCTAGCTATTTTTTCGCATTCATGTTCGGGGACAAGGAGGGAGCTAAATGCGTCTAAATGTGATCATACCATGTCATCCAGATTAAATTTGTTCAAACAGCCTCGGCTTTTATATATTAGTTTAATCATGGGGAGTGTATTAGTAATTAGAATTTTCCATGCGCTGAGTTTAGGGAGTGTGGGCGCCATCCATTGAAGGATTATAACTTGTCTGCCATAAATAGGGTTTCTCTCATTAGAGTTAGGTGAGTAGACATAAAGAAGAGGTCTGGGATGTATACCATGCTGTGTTGTAGAATATTGTGATTTTCACCAGGTTGATTCTACCAATGAGATTTAGTGGGAGATTTGGAGATTTTGCCAGGTTTTAATTTGTTGGATATTAATGTTAGGAGGAGGGCGATGTTTAGGTCGCAGAAGTTGGTTGGTGATTGGGTAATATGAATTCCAAGTTGGATTGCCAAGGGCTCAAATCGCCAGAGCAAATAAATATGGAGATATGGGGCAACCCTGTCTGGTTCCCCCCCCCCCCAAAGAGGAATGGAATTGGAAATTGTTCTGTTTACTTTGATGGTGGCTGTTGGGCGTGTGTATAGAATTTGTAACCACTTTCGAAATGTTGGGCCTATCCCGAACCGTCTCATACATTCCCACAGGAATCGAATGACTTAGCGGCATCTAGGGAGACCATAATGCGGGATCTAGGGTTGTCATGGTCTACTAGGGTGTTGATTAAGGTTTTTTTAATGTTGATTGAGGTGGATTTCCCGAGGATGAATCCTGTTTGGTTGGGGTGTAGGATGGATGTTATAACGTGTTGTAATCGGTTGGCTAGAATTTTTGCTAGTAGTTTATAATCTGTGTTCAACAGTGAAATTGGATGGTAGGAGGTGGGGTCAAGTAAGTTTTTAATCGGATTTGGGGATAAGTGTTATATGTGCACTATACATAGAGTCGGGAAGGGTTCCTTTCTGAAGGGCTTTGTTAAATGTGTCTAACAGAGCTGGTAATGTGTATTCATCGTACCTTTTGTATACATTGACTGGGATCCCATCCAGGCCTGGTGTTTTACCATTTGTTGTGTTCCCTAGGGCTTCTCAGAGTTCAGATAGAGAGATTTCTGCTTCTAAGGAGAGTCTATTCGCTTGTTGTAGTTTGGGAAATGTGATTTTGCTTAATGGTGAGGTTATACAAATCACAATTAAATTTTACAACACCCAACATAGATTGGTATTATACTTTGTGAAGCAGTTTAAGATGTCTGGTGTTTTAAAGCATAAGCCAGTATCTTGTGATCTTAGGGGCCGTGTTCTAGTCTTGCAAGTAGTTTGGCAGCTTGGTGGCCTTGTTCGAAGTAAGTCTGCTTAGCAAAGAATTCTTTTCTGAACATTTTTTCTTTTATAATCGATTTATAGAGGGATTGATCTAGGTGCCAGGCAAATTTAGTGTTTAGGGTGCGGTTGTTAACGTATTCTGATTCTGCAGTTTGTAGTGAGGTGGTTAGTGTGGTTTTGTTCTGTCTCGTAGTTCTTTTTATGGAGATAATGGTGCTTTGTAGTTCTGAGAACTGCTTTTAAGGCCTCGCATCTGATCCCAGCTGATGTTCCTTTTTGGTTGTATTGAAAGTAGGTTTCTATCTGTGCAGCAATTGGGTCTGGTGTTGGGATTAGTGTGAGCCAGAAGGGGTGGAAAAGGGAGTGGTCTGAGATACCTTTAGGAAGGTGGGATACACGGAGTATATCTGGGGTTGATTTGTTATTAGTGAAGACGTAGTCAATGCGGGAGAGTGTATTATGTGTTGTAGAGAGACAGGTGTACTCTTGGGTGTGAGGGTATTTGAATCTCCATGCATCTATCCAATGCAGTTCAGAGATGAGATGTGTTAGAGGTGAAACTGTAGTGGTAGTATTAGATTGGAATTTATCCAATAAGGGGTTCATTAAGGCTTTAAAATCCCCTAAGCAGATGGTATATGCCTGTGGATATTTTAGAATAAAGGGTAGGATTTCCTTTAGCGGTTGTTGTTTAGCTGGGGGGGGGGGGGGTCGTAGTATTTCATGTATGGTGTGTTCCAGTCTCTTGTGTATTAAGATGCAGACTCCAC